>JAPDOI010000013.1:2182500-2782500 GCA_029168955.1 Aplectana chamaeleonis | reverse complement strand
GAGATAGACATAATTGAGCTGTGATAATGTACTCCGATCCAGTTCTGCCTTGATATGCCGGTGCTGTATATAGTTCCATTTCTTTCATTTCTCTATGAACGGATAAGCATTTTAGTAGATGATTCCATTACATTGCCGATGTTACTTTGGAAAGATGAACATTTTAATATTTCCGGATTCATTTGTAGATTTTTTATAGTTTCTAAGGCCGCAGACCCCAAAAGCGGGTGATGGTCGCAGTGTACTGCTTGCTGCGTCCAAGCACGCGCTGCGTTCCTCCCCCGCTTCCCGTCGAAAGACATACGACCATTACCCCTCAGAAGCAGTTTGCAAGCTTGCCGACCTAGCTGTGGCGACGATGTACAAAGACTGCTTCAGCTTCTAACGCGTCGCTAGTGGAGGATGAAATTCCGAAAATGAGACGGGCTCACACGCTTCGAGTGATCACGCTTCGCAGATTGCTCAAACACTTCGAAAGTGTCAAAACTTTCCACATTATTTTTTTCTGACGAGCAACAAGGGTGGCGGCGTTATGGAGGGTGAGACAGCTCTGCGGAAAAGGCGCCTGAGCATGTCGGTGATTCAAGGGAAACGATTAGGTGTCTCAAAAGTAAACCACAGACAAGAGGCCGATGTAGTGTTATGGCGATAGCTATCGATCAGGTAATATTTAGAGTGCATGCTCTTTCCCTCAGCAAGCACGTACCTAGATGACTTAGTGCTTGCCAGCAACTTCTCAAATTCCCCGTGAAACCGAAGAATCGGATGATCCCACCGCTCAGGCAATAACGATTGAACTCGAAGGCGAAGCCTTCAGAGGATGCCCGTGTTTCAGCACTACCGATAATTACTTCACTATTCTTTGCGGAAAAAAAGATTTGAATTTCCACCATTTGTCACTGGTGCAACGTGTGCCTCGCTGTTTCTAACCTTTGCATCCACACACAAAAAAAAACCTTTTCCACTGTCTCAGTGAGAGGTTTTATTTGGAAGTTTTGGTTTTCATAGGCTCGTACGCCCTATACATTGGATCCGAATCATATAGTTCCGGATATCCGTCCGAGTGATTATAAATTTTGACAACTCGGTATCAGAATCACCGGCAAACGCTAAATTCGAGTTAACCAGTGATCCGGCTCACAGAAAAAAAAAACTTCGAATCTTAAACGTCGAAATTGAAATTCGAATCACCGCAGGAGGGTCAAATCCGAAACGAATCCAAATACGTCATTAATCATTTCAACCCTGCCATATACTTCAAAGGACCCAGCAGTGGTCCATAACGCGCTCCTTCGGCGACGCAAACGCACGCAACATTGCGAAATTCTTTCAGAAACCGTGATCTTCCAGAAACTCTTACCGTGATTGATCGATTGCTCACTCGTATTGTCTTTCATTTTGAGATGTGAAAAATATGTTTGTGTGGTGCCAGTGGCCGTTCAAGAACGGCCGGATTCTGAATTACAAAAAAAAGGATAAGAGGGGAACCTCACCTGGAGCGATGTTATCGCACTAAGAAGGGTGATCTAGCAAAGAATTCGAGGAGTTGCGGTGAGGTCAGCCGCCGCACGCGGAGTTTGCGCGGCAGCTGGTACGCACGACGGCATCGCGTCGAACGTCGCGGAAGCTTTTTTTCTGATGTTTCGTAGTTTCCTCCGTTTATTTCAATCTTTCCTTCTTCGTTCTTTGTACTCCCTCTTTATTCTGTGCCTCATTATGCTCTGTTAACCCATTCACGACCGCTCGCTTGCCTACCACTTCGGACAACACGCTTTTCAGTCAAAAATCGAATTCTCTGCCACAAGGACGAATTTCCAAGCTTTCTCATGATTAATGTATTATCCCATCCTATGTTCGACTACATAAGTCGTGGTCATTCGGCAGCTCCACTATAGCACAATGCTCAATCAGAGAAGGATTTCCAAAAGTTTAGCTTCCTGCCAAAAGAAACGATTTGTCAATGTTATAACTACAAGGAATATAGAATTTAACAGAATAAAATTTTAAAAACAACTCGAAATATGTTTGAAAATGATTTGGCACAAAATAACCAGAAGTAATGAAAAACTGGGAAATGTAGTGAAATGGCCAAGACCGGATTTGGCGCTCATTCATAGGCCAACTTTTGATAAGTATGTAGTGACTGACGAGCGATTACATTTCACAAGATAATCCGTTAAACTTATCAAAGCGAAATCAAGCGCGCATCGGATTCGAGCGTTACGTTCACATAGCTTGACCTATGCTGATTTCCGTATTACAGCTTCAATGAAATGTTCTACGGTTTCCGTTGCGCGCTTGATTTGGCTTTGATAAGTTTAAGGGATTATCTTGTAAAATGTAATCGCTCGTCAGTCAATACATACTTATCAAAAGTTGGCCTATAAATGACCACCAAATCCGGTTTTGGTCATTTCACTACATTTCCCAGTTTTTCATTACTTCTGGTTATTTTGTGCCAAATCATTTTCAAACATATTTCGAGTTGTTTTTTTAAATTTTATTTTGTTAAATTCTACATTTTTTGTAGTTATAACATTGCCAAATCATTACTTTTGCTAGGAAGCTAAACTTTTGGAAATTTCATATATTTTTCCCAAAGGTTCCTTTTATGACCTGATTTTCGCTCAGCGATTCCCAGTCTGGAGAGGCAAAACCTTTTAAGGAAGCTCTTGCCTACGGTAAATAATTAAATCATTACCGATCGGTGTGGTCGGACGACTAAAACTCCTGAAACTTGTGACCCACTGATATAAAAAAAACGACTCTTTCTTTCCTACTCGGGTCCCGTACACGTTTTATGGCATCGTGCGCACTTCCAGTGGGGTCCCGTACACTTTTTGCGGTGTCATGCGCTTTCCCACTGAGGTCCCGCACACGTTCTTAAGCGTCCTGTGCACTCTCACTTTTAGGCCGCACACTTTCTACGGCGTCCGGCGCATTCTCATTCTGGTCCCACACATTTTCTGCGGCGTCCTGCACACTCCCACTGTGGTCCCGTACATTTTTACAGCGCCCTGCGCACTGGGGCCCGCACACTTTCTACGGCTTCCTGCGCACTTCCACTTGGGTCTCGCACACTTTCTACGGCGTACGGCGCACTCTCATTCCGGTGCCACACACTTTCTGCGGCGTCCTGCACACTCCCACTGTGGTCCCGTGCATTTTTACAGCGCCCTGCGCACTGGGGCCCGCACACTTTCTACGGCGTCCTGCGCATTCCCACTTATGTTCCGCAGACTTTTTACGGCGTCCTGAGCATTCCCACTAGGGGCCCTCACACTTTCTGCGGCGTGTCGCGCACTCCCACTGTGGTCCCGTACATTTTTACAGCGTCCTGCGCACTCCCACTGGGGCCCGCACATTTTCTACGGCGTCCTGCGCACTTCCACTTGGGTCTCGCACACCTTCTACGGCGTACGGCGCACTCTCATTCCGGTCCTACACACTTTCTGCGGCAACCTGCACACTCCCACTGTAGTCCCGTACATTTTTACAGCGTCCTGCGCTCTCCCACTGGGGCCCGCACACTTTCTACTGCGCCCTGCGCACTCCTCAAGTCCTATTTACATCAACAATCTCAAAGAGAGAACAATCTTGGCCATAAGCCTATCATTAGCTGTGTTGATTTTCATTAGTTCATTTTTAAAGTTTAGGGAACGTCGGATGGTTTGCAATAACATGTTTACATGTTTTTACCCGTCTTGACCCTCAATATTGAGGTTCCGCTAAAATTGAGTTTTCAACTCCAAAATTGAATAGGAGCTAGCTGCATCCATTTCTAGCCTCCTGCCAAAAAATTAGCTTCCTAGCTCAATTTTAAGTACTGCAACAAGATCGTGAACGCCGTCTGAAAAAAAGGAGATTAACAGTTTTTCGACCAAAATCACGTGGTTTTCGCCATTTTTCTCGAGCGCCAAGAAACCATTCCAAACCATTTTTTGGTACATACATCAACGTTTTACGCTCTTTCCAATGGAGAACCGCATCTCCACAGTTACTCTGAACGCTGATTCCGGAATCGCAGTGTTGTACATGGGCGAGTTAAAGCCAAATCTGGTGCGCGCTTCGCGCGCACCACAATTATACCTATCAGTGCAATGATGCGATCAGCTCACTTATCAGCACTTCCTTCACTTGATCATCCCTGTAATCTGAGTCTTCATTTGTTCATTTCGGAGGGGGGAGGGCGGATCTGGAGCACGATGCGTGTCTGGGACACCAAAACGCTTGTTTGCAGCCTTTATTTTGCTGCTTCTGGTCCGTTTTCTACCGTTCTTTCGACACTGGGAGCCTAGGATTCTTCTCGCCTATCATTTTACTGTGGAAAGTCAACGAGGGTGATCATCGTGAACGCTGCCTTCTAAAAGTGGCTGGCCACCGTCATGCTGACCTCAGTCGTGAAGACTGCTACTAGATAATTTGTCGGCGAGTCAGGACACTGGCAAAGAATCAGCCTATAAAGACTTACTCTGTCAATACTTTCTTGAAATCCCTGTCTAGCAAATTGGTGTTATTATGCAACGTTATGACAGTATACTTCAATGTGTTTTCAGAAAACGAGTCTAGTACGAATCCAAGGGTAGACTCTCCTGATTTTGTTCTGAAACATCACTTGTAATGCAATTTTAGACTGGCACAGCTTGTGAGATTCCGCCTCTGTAGCCTCTCACCAAGAAAAAAAAACTCTAACCAGAAAACTACAGCTGGAGGTGTCAGAAAGGTTTGGTTTGCCACAGTTTAGGCTATTTACAAAATTGATGAGCATATCGTCAATATCTTTCAAATAGGTAGCTGCGCTCAGCAGTCGGGCACGAAAACATTCGATCAACATTCATCCTCCCTTTATTTTCCAGCGCGCAATTTTCCCCAAAAAGCGGCGCCGCGGCTAACAGACATCCAGAGATTGAAAACAGCCATTCATGCCCAGTGTTGGGGTGATATACGGTGACAACAAGAGTAACTGAAAAGGTCCATCCGTCGCTGCGCGCTACCGTTAGTAGTATGCGACCGGGTTCAGAACCGCATGCGCTCTTCAAAGGCAGTGGTCGCGACGAAAAAAGTTGAGAAAACCATAAAAATCAGATTTATCCGCAATTGGCTAGAAGACCAGGAAGGTTACGGGACAAGAAGCTAGCTATATTTAGAGTTAATAAGTCCCTAGGTTGATGATCCGTGCACTCGTGCACAACTCTACCCAAAAAAGTCGGAGGCTCATGTGTGTGTAGTCAAAGTTCATTGACATACGCAGGCAGAAACTAATTCAAATTTATCTGAAAAAAAAACAGTTGAACAATGTAAACAAGCGCTCTTTTAATGTTTCGACTAGATGAGGACGGAAAGACTTGAGCACACCAGTCCAAAGGGAATTCGTGATTGAATTCATCTCGTTTCCAAGCCAGCTGATGTCTTTGATACTAGTAGTAGACTTGACCTAAACTAGGGTGTTTTTCGCAATTTTTCTATATAGGTCCTGTTACCCTGAATCCAGGAAAGGGTTCAGCGAAGAAAAGTAGTCAAGCCTATTCTATCGCGACCACTGCTTTTGATTACCAAAGTCACTGGACCAGAGTCATCATCACGCCAGAACACGCTTACATCCAACAGAGCGGCGAGGTTCAGAGTGGTCTGGGTATTCTAAGCTTCTACTCAGGGGAGCATCGAGTTCTTCTCACTGATGATACAATCCTTGTGAAGGTCTACAAAAGATTGTCATTCTTGGCACAGTCCACAAGGAGGGAGCGACGCCATTGCGAGAAATGGGAAAGTCCCCGAAGTGATAGAAGGGTCTCCCAGACGGTGACTCAAATTAGCTCAAGGGGTCTGCAGAGTTGTATTGACCGGCGAGTGGTCGCCGAGCGTTAGCCCTGACGCGGTGACAAAAATGTTTCCGACCCATATGGTCGCCGCGTCGGTCACTACGCAGAGCCGTCGCCGCGTTAGAACACTCTGCGGCGCCCTTTCTCGCGCTTCACTTCATTCGCCCTCGTGTCCGAATGCAATCGATGTTGCATCACCCAGCAACGCCGCAACTTCGACTCTGCTCACCCTTTCAGAGCACATTATGCCATCGATTTTTTAACGCTTCTTCGGTGTTTAATCCCATGCCAAACCAAACGCACCAACAGATCCAGTTCTTTCGATATCAAACTCACCAACAGATCCAGTTCTTTCGATTTCAAACGCACCAACAGATCCAGTTCTTTCGATAACATTCTCACGAAAAATCCTACTTCGATTCCTTACCCATTCGCAGTGAAGCGAGACAGTTGATAATTTTCTTGCGGGCAGCGGGTAACGGCAAAAATCGTCCTTACCTCCGAGCTGAAGGATGATTCTCCTTGCCCAGCTGTTCGCTCCGACTTAAAGTCGAAGCAAAAAACAATGCTGCTGCAATCTCAACTCGCTCGGTATCTCGACTTGAGATCGCTTCGCCCACCATTTTGAAATCGTTCGGGCAGACGCAAAGATGGACAACGCCGAATGGCACCGCGCGAATATAATAACTAAGTTTTCTTAACTATGGCTCATTGTCAGTGAGGCAGATACATGAAAATTAGTAGTGAAAGTCGTTTGATAATAAACATTTGCTAGTTTTCCGTTAATTTCTGTTGAAACCTTTCGTTGGTGGTAATGATGCTACTCTTATGTGTTTTGATGCACTCAGCATCGTGACTGGAACGCAAGAGTAATGAACGCGCGCCAATAGCGTGTGAGGCCTGCAATGCGGCGCCGATTACACGACGTCTTCACCACACACTGCGGCCTAGTCGCTTCGGCTAGACGAATCGACTCCATAATAGAAGAGGCATACAATACTCGCGCTAAGTTTTGTAAAAACGAAGAGCATCTGGCAAACTTGGCAAAAAAGCGTCCGATACATATAACTTTTTTGAATGAAACCTTTTTTAAATTCTTAAAACGCTATCATATTCACAGATCAAATTGCTACCTAATTATGTATCTTGTGTGCCTTATTTCCCTAAAATCGCTTTGTTTTTTAAGGAAACAGTTTTTGCAATCGTTTTTGAAAAACGTCGCGCGCGGCGAAACTTCGAGCAGTATTTGTAAGAGTAATGGAAGAGCAATCTGTACGCTCTCTTCATAAATTAGGTGCAGGTGAGAGAATCTCAAGGCTTGTTTTGGTTGAATTTCCGACGTCCTTCATTAAACACGCTTGACAACTACCTGAAAATCGGAGTTTTGTTGCGAAATCCCTGGACTCATAAATGAAGGATTTCGAAAATTCAACCTAAACAAACCTTGAGATTCCCCGATCTGCACCTAATTTATGAAAGAAGCATACAGACTGCTCTTCCATTACTTGTACAAATACTGCTCAAATTTTCGCCGCATTCGCCGCGCGCGACGTTTTTGAAAAACCATTGCAAAAACTATTTCCTTCAAAAACAAAGCGCTCTTAGGGAATTTCGGCACACAAGTGACATAATTATGTAGCAATTAATTCTGTGAATATGATAGCGTTTTCGGAATTCAAAAAAGTCTTCATTCAAAAAAGTTGCATGCATCGGACGCTTTTTTGCCAAGTTCGCCAGATGCTCCCCGTTTTTACAAAACTCAGCGCGGGTATTGTATCTAGTCGAAGCGACCTGACAAAATCGAAAAAAAAATCGTTTTGATGGGTACAGCTCAAGTAGGCCGATCCTGACTAGTGAAATAATCTTCAGATGCATTTTTTTGGCTCAGAGAGGGCCCGTCCGCTCCGCTATTCGAACACTGTTCTAGTTCTTAGAGCCAACGCAAGTTTTTAATTGAATGCTTAAGATCGAAGCCCATCGTAAACAGAAACTCTGAAATAAGGCGGGGATCATACAATACCTACCTTTGAAGTTCGCGAACCAGCGAAAAAATGTTTCCGCGTCTTTTCCGCCCCTTCGTCATAACCTCGTCAAATTTGGGTTTCCATGGGCAGGAAAGATATTCTGAGAATCGCCTTATCAAGGTATGCAAGATGGGGCTAAAATTTCATCGAAAGTTTAAACTATAATTCAATTATAACACGTGCTGAGTCGTCTACATGCCCGGTCTATAGCATACCTATAGTTAAGGTGTAGTTATATCAATAAAATTTTCACACCATGTCGTAGATCTCGGTAAGGCGATATGAGTAGTATCTTCCTAACCCTCGAAAAGCCATATTTGGCAGACTTATGACGAACGGGCGGAAAAGACGCGAAAAAACGTTTTTCTTTCCGCTGCTTTGCGAAGTGACGAGGGTGAGTATTGTACTCGCAGCGACGAGCGATGCGATGCAATGTTTACCGTCAATATCAACCGAAAATCGGTACATCCAATATGCACTGTCGCGGTCGCTGGTAGCGGCAAGTATTAGCCCGGTCTAAAAGTCGGAGCGAGGTTGGATTTGCAAAGACTTTTGTTGTTATGAAGCTATTGTTGAGTTGTCCACTTTGAGAGGAACGTAAAAAGTCAAGTGCTCTTACATGTTGCGAAGACCAGATATCATTTCTTCTGTGCTGCTGAATGCTCTTCCAGGCTGTAAGAAGATTTATATGTTACAGAAGGTTCCAAAAACGCCCACTCAGCAGTAAGGCTCTTTGCATAAATAGCTCGCAAGCAGTAAGTGATTACTTTTACGGATTGTACGATGCATTGTTCATATGAGCGGCAGAAAAATAAATGAACAATTCGAAAGAATCACAGCAGTATGAGCTACAAAAACGAGCAAAAAGGTAGGAACAGTTTAACGACTTACAATTTAACTACTACCAGTCAAAATAGGCCATAACAAACGTGTTTGCACAATCATAAATTCTTTTTGGATTAGGAATCCGAATACGCCAATCGGATCTATGAGAGTTTTGAATAAAGTTATAGGTGTTTTCCCCCCGTTCCTACCATGCCTTCCGACCACGAGAAAATCTTCGAAACTTGGGAACTATTCTTATAATCATTTTCGGCGTCCAACACAGTTCCTTGGGCAGAGGGGGATTAACTTTGGGTTAAAGCACATTTTTCCGAGTTTCGAACAAAGTAGTAGCGGTTTCTACTTGTACCTATTATTGGTTGATGGTTTACTTGTTTATATGAATTATTTCGTTCTGAGAGCGTTTTTTGAAAAATCTTCCAAGGTGACTTAAAATTTCTCCAAAAAGCCTTTTCTGGTGCTGGTCGCGGATCTGAGGCTTGTTTGTCGATTTTCCAAGGTTTCCGAAAGAGTTCGTTTAAAGCTTCCCAACAAAGAAACGTTGGGGGCGAAACGGAGCTTTTGAAAAATCCCGTAGTACTTTCATAGAAGTAGCTGATTATGTTTTCCTGGAAATTATTAGGTGAGCTTGACGCGAGTCTGAGGTCAGCTTATAGATTTATGGATTTGATTAAGTTGGGCGCGCGCCTGAAGCTTGAAATTTCAAAAAGCGGACACCAGCACCCTAGATTAGTCCTAGAAACAATTTTTGAGATACATCCTTATTTTTTCAAAGCACCCCGAGGGCCGCCTGATGGGTAGGTATCTCTTCGAGAAGCTATAAAAATGCTCATAAGTTTCACTCACAGTGATTTAAAGGTAGCGTTCACGATGATTTTCGTCTTCCAGTTTTTCACTTGGAACATTGCGTTGGCCTCCATGTGTTATCAAAATCACGAAGAAACGGCGAGAAAAGCATTGAAACGTCGTTTTTTAGTGACATTATTCTATAACTGGACTAGTTGTCCGGTTGGATGAACGTGTTCATGGTGGTTGTCAACGGTGGACAATTGGGTCAATCAAAAATCGAAGAATATTTTACGCAAAACAGGATAAGTTAGGGTCCTAAGGAAAGAACGGAGCAATAAAGAGTAGAGAATTGTAAAGGACGGGTTCACAAAAGATTTTGTTGTCACAACAAACACTTCCTGTGATACTTAAAGGCAGGGTCCGGGCAGAATTTCGATTTTGAGATTTCTCGCCAAATCTGTGCTCTTGCTACACGTGGTCCCAAGGAACATGCGAAAACTGCGTAAAAACCGGTCGATCATTCCTGCCTTGATTATCATGCTGTGAATACCGTAATCCCTGACTTTGAGGCTGTTTTCTCCAGAACTAAGGACTCCGAGTTTGTGAAACGTTCAGACGATGTTCAGCTGGACCAACCCAATCTATTAAACCCAAATTTAGGTAGTGTCAAAATTTTACCGGACCTCCTTTAAAGGCAGCGTTCACGATAATCATCCTCAGTGACTTTTCGCAGTCTCAGACAAATCATCGCTGGAAGCGAGACCGGAGTGCGACTCGAGCGACGCTGTCTCTCCCCTTCGAGCAAAATTAGCTGTCTACTCGGGCAACAGCAGCCGCTCTCCGGGCAACAACAGTCTCGCTTGGAGCGATCTTCGGTCGCAACTGGCACAGCGGTCTCTTTCCGTGGGGTTCCCGGAATTTTTCTAACTGCTATTTTTTCTTCAATTCCGCCTCTTCTGGAGAGGATTTAGCCTCTTAAGAGGATAAGGTACTTGTTACAGCCTGTGGGCCACAAGGTTAATCCTGCCACAGGCCGCAACAAGGATACCATTCCAGCAGGGTCCGCAATGAGGAAGCCTTCCCTATTGCGGGCCACTGGGTATCCCCTCGGCCGTCTAAAATTGTCCTCCTGGAAGTGATCCGAGGTCACCTCTCAAGATTGGCCTCGAAAGGTCAACTAACCGTCTACACGAGACGAGCCGCCTCTTATACCCGCAGGATTGGTTGTTCTTTGAGTGATAATGTGGCCCGCACGTTATCACCCAAAGAACAACTAATCCCGCTTTACTCCATCTCTGGCGATGGCCCCGCTGTCGTCCTGAGAGCGACCGGAGAGTAGCCGACGCTGATATTCCTACCGGACAGGGATCGCGGTTCCAGTTCGCCCCTCGGCTCAGGTCAGCTCGCACACATCGGCTGAAAACGACGGAAGTTACAAGCCTCGAACAACTCGTCCTCCATGCTTCCCTAACTCAATTTTTGAGGGGCCATAACTACGTTTCCAGGGGGTCTTGTACGATTCCAGAGACATCATTGGAATCGGCATGGGACCGCTTTCAAGATAGGTGGAAAAACAGAAAAACGATTTCCATCGTGAACACTGCCTCTTAGAGGCGAGGTGATACTTAAGAATATCGTGTACCTCTGATGCGTTTTTCTCAATTTCTACGTCATTTGAGTTTTACCCGGGGCCTCTTAATCAACATAACCAATAAACTCGAAATCGAAGATTACCGTGAACACAGACTTTACGCGGCAGTGGAGGGTATGTTCGAGTGCTATGTCCAAAAATGATTTTAGGTAAATACATTCCAGACGGAATGACCTTTCTGATCGAAATGAGTTCTTGTGCTGAATGCATACTCGGCGTGTGAAATTGCTCGAGACAGCGTCTATCACCTAAACTTCTAAAGGGACTATCTCGGTCTAAAAGATTCGGAGGTCTGCAAACAATTATACATGGAGGTGTGAACACCTATTTCTCTTCAGTAGATACTCGAGCCTTAAAACTATTCCAAGAAGGACAGCGTATTCTTCCATTTTTGAATAAGCATCAATACTTTCTAAACAGGTCATTTTGCGGTTTGATGTCGAGAGTCTATTTGTCGAGAGTCTTTCTCCACTCCAAACATTAGATTATTGTGCACCGTGGTTTTTCTAAATGTCGAGTTCGGTGGTTTTAATTCCTCAACAAAATCGTGAAAGGCAGTGGTCACGATAAAAACGTCATCGAATAAACTTCATGAATCAGCTTAGATCGAAAACAGCTGAAAAACTAGGAAGGTAGAGCGGTGAAAAACGGGCTAGAATTAGAGTTTCTAAGGCCCAGAGAAGTCAGTTCGTGCACACGTGCACAGCGTCGTCAAAAAAGATCGCAGTCTCAAGCCGGGCAGTCAAAAATCAGCGACGTTCGGAGGAAGAAATAAATGCAATTTTACCTAATGAAAACAGTAGAGCAAGGAAAGAAAGCACTCCAGTCAATGTTTTCGATGTGTACATAAATCCGAAGGTTCATTGATTGAAATTCGATTTCAAGCCGGCTGATGTTCTTGATATAAGAGGTAATTGATGCCGATGATGTGGAGTGGGCTCGTCCACCATCAAAAGACAAGGAAGTTCAGGCTTCAAATTTGGCCCAAAACAGTGGTTTTTTCGCGATTTTTTCTCATAGGTCCTACTACTCGAGACCCAGGAAAGGGTTTAGAGAGAAAAAGACGACAAGCAGATTTGATCGTGACCACTGCCTTTAAAGAGTGATAAACGACGTCCAAGAAGGTGCGTCTAAACTTTTCAAAACACATCTTCTATGTAATTTTCGCCGTCGTGGTGTTCATCAGAGACGATATGAGCTGGCGGAACCCCTTAGAAGCAACCAAGCTTCAATGGCGTCTAGAGCATCTAATTTTCGGCTCAAACGCTGCTTGATTGGGATGCATCGAATAGTCACGGAATCTCATCAATACAGGGTCAAAGAAGATTATTCATGATTAAACAATACTACGATTAGGTGTGGAACCGCTTTTTTCTGCGGAAAGATTGAAGTTTAAAAAAAGTGCGAGATGCGCGAGATAACTTTGATTTGAAAAAAATGAACAGACAGTCACGTTGTAGAGACACATTTCTGTGAGCGACATGGAGACAAGCATACCTTAGCTTCAGGCCCTGCTGAATAGTTTGCAAGAACATTCAGCATTCTAGTTATGGTACCACTGTTGGGTCCGCTATTGCTAAAAATAATTTTACGCTACTTCACATCAGCCTGAAAATCAGCGCACAACTCACACGTAGAAAAATCTGCCGTTGAAAAACAGTTTCCCACATGCTGAATTTGCTGACGCCGACAAATAAGCATTTGATATTGTAGAACTGACGTCGACGCTTTGTAGACTGGAATGCTAAGAAAAGAGGATTTTTCAGCTGTTCCGTTTCAATCGCTCACTGAAAAAGCTAACCCTAAATGTTTCATTTGTGAGCGCATCGAACAGAAGAAGGCCAAATAGTATTGGCAACGCGAATTGAACTATTGTCCAGGTAAGACTCCTGCGTGCCACCAATATATCTTTCCTAAAATCAAATGAGTGGACGCTGAATCTTTCAGTGGTAAGCGCAGAACACAGAAGGAGTCTAGAAAAATCGACGAACTGAATGCGTAGTGAACCCTCTGTCGTCCTAACTCAATGTTGATCAAACATCAGAGTATAGACGTGCGGACGCGCACGCTGAAGTATAGCAGGCAAGGGATTGGGCGCAGCACTTCATAAAGGCACAGGACACCCAAAAAATTATTTCTCAGATTTCATGCTTATCTTGGAGAGGGTTACACTTTGATCACAATGGTATCTCTGAAATCGTTCAAGACCCCCTACTAACGGAGATATGGCTCCTTGGAAATGCCTGCATTTTGAGGGCTAAATTTCGTGGACGAGTTGTCTCAGGCCTGTATTTCTCTTCATTCGCAATCGCTGCACGAAAGCAAAACGGGACGAGGAGATAGACCGGAAAGGGAATGAAGAACGACGACTCGGTTGAAAATCATCCATCCATCGAGCCGCTATTGAGATCGAAATTTAGGATGGGGGCCGGGCCTGTGGTGGCGAGCGAAGGGGGTCGGGCCTGTGGTGGTCGCTTATATCTCGCTTATTAGGAGGAATTGAGATCTCGCATTCGGCATGTGTTATACAGGAGTGCTTTTCTACACGATTACATGAAAATCTCAAAATTCATATCTGAGGGTGTACTGTGCCTATAAGTTCGATAAGTTTGGGTCACGTAGGACAAGTTCCGGGAGCCATTCGCGAATTAGGTGCAAAGTAGCACTACTACCAGAGAGCCCAATTATAGCAAGGGGTGAGTTGCAGATTGCAGCTTACGACTTGCAATGATAGTTGGGGTCACTGCACTCTTTGGTGATCAGCACCTCTCCGCTGAGTTCGAGCCAGGGTTTCTTTTTTGGGTCGCTTTCTAGATTTCTTGCATTGATAAGCAGTTTCTCAGCACTACGCTGTACTGAAGTAGGCCTAAAGTTGCAAACCCAGTTTTGAAATGGGGCTCTCGGAGTTCAAGTACCGATTTCAGAACTCGAGATATGGTGTAGTCGAATGTAGGTATGCAGCTTCGGGAAGGATGGCTCTCGTAAACAAAATTGATGGCAACTAGTTGATAAAGGGTAGGGTATAAAAGAAGACAGATTTATAAAATAAAATTCAAACGGCAGATTCTATCCACAGTAACCCAATGGTCATGATAAGAGTAATGAAAACAACTCCATTCAATTGTTGCCATGATGAAGCGTAAGTCGGTGGAGTAATATCATGCTCCCTACAAGGATACTCATGGAATATGGTTTCGTATGACCGTGCGGTTGAAACGCGGCTTTAAGGACTTCCACATCGGGTTGCTCGTCGAGTTGGAAGACGTGCAGGTTTCCCCTACTGCTGTATAGGGTAGCGCATTAGGTCGTTATGTCCCACTAGTTACACCAACATGCTGCATTCTACAGAAGCTTCACCTACTCCATTGGTTGCCCCAGCTGCTTCAGTTTTCGCTCCAAACTCGTGCGCTTCAATGCTGCCCAACCTTTGCTGTCGGCAACATTCACCAAACGGTCATGAAGAATGTCATTCGACAAGTATCGAAAAGAATTTCTCTCAAGGAGCATGGTATCATTCCACCAACTGACAATTTATCACAGGTGTAAATGGGATGCAGATGTGTTTCTTCACTCTATCATGTCCATTGTGTTACGGTGGATGAAATCTGCGGTTTGAGTTTCAAAATTCTGTTAAAAGAAGTGGAGAGCGGCGTGCCTTCATTTACATACCGTCCTTCTTTGAGGGTCAGCAGTTGAGGATCTGCCTGTACCAGGGAGTAGCAAAACACCACCGGTGGTGAAGATATATAACAAAATCGGAGTAGAAGCCTAGAAAATTATAGACCGTTCAACGAAAATGAGCCATCCGTCCTGAAGCTCCACACCTACATTCTGGTGTAATCCCCCAAAACTTTCACTCTTAGGCCCCGGTCAGACTTCGTCGAAAAACCTGCTGAGTCCGACTGAGTCCGAATGAGTCCGGGGTGAAAAAACCTGCTGAGTCCCACTGAGTCCGGCTGCCCCCAGCGCCAACCAACTCCTCTGCGAAACAAGCAATTGATAGTGACGATTATCACCTCAGCTGTGAATCGGAACGTGTTTGGTGGCTGATTTTTCTTGTTTTCAACATGTCTGAATCTGATTTCCGTATCAGCAGCAGGTGGGGCAGAGCGCAGACGATGGGAGTCGAGATGCGGCGGGACTCGGCAGGTCGCAGTCGGCCGAAATAAATGCCCCCAAATAACGTGAGAAACACCTATATTGACCGGGTGGGGTGAGGATGATTTCGGTGGGACACAGTGGGACTCAGTGGGACTCAGTCGGACTCAGTCGGTGCATTGGCCCCGCCCTTGTACGCATGAGAACCATCAGTAGCGACCGGGGGGATTGCGGTGGGCATCAGACGGTCGCAGTCGGACTCAGTGGGTTGATTTTTTTGCACCCATTTCCCACGGATTCGGTGCGTATCGACCCGGTGGGACTCAGTAGATCCACCGACTATGACAGGGGCTTTACATATCAAGGAGAAGTGGTCGGTTAGTGAAAATGCGAAATGCCGGACCGGCCATGTTGCCAGTGCGGTATGATACCATGTTATTAGTCATTGATTCGACGTGATCAAGAGGTGGGTTGGTGTCATATCAACCAGCAGCCGACAGCTCGGGGTTTCCCCCCTTTAGGGACGGTGCAGCCTTCCAATCGGGTTAAAACTGATTTCGACCCCCCCCCCCCAAAATACCCGATACACGACAAACCTAGCCTCCACGCAGGGGGTTCCTCTCTGAGCGTCGCGGCATTCCTCCTCCAGTGTCGGTTAGTAATTAATATGCATGATTCCCATGGTAGCACGTTCGCCAACACTTGAGCAACAGCGGTTGTGCTGCGATAAGTTCCACACGTATTCCTCTCCAAGGTACGGCTTCTTATTAATATAAAGAAGTGCAACTTCTGGAGGACTGTCCATGGAGTCTAACAAGGGAACGACCAGATGGAAATACCGGAACTGCCCGTACATTATTTTTCTGATAGACTGTCTTTCCGGGTAGTTATAGAAGCGCCATTCTAGCTGCCCGAGTAGTTTTGAAAAAAGTAATGAACCAAAAAGTGAGGAGCCCTGGAGGCATATTACCGTTAAGCTTCCGTAACCTGTCACAATCTTAGGAATGACATAAATGGACCACAGATTCTTGTTCTATGCCCCACTGGACAAAGTTTGAGCCGAAAACCATTCCTTGACCTTTGCACCCTTAAAGGCACAGTCCAAGCTCAGGGACGAAATTTGATTTTTCCACTTAATTGTGAAGTAGAACCACCCTATACATATAACACCTGCCAAGAGCGAGCTCTCAATCCCTTTGAATAAGCTAGGTATAGGAGGAAGCCACCCTGGAGTGCCCACACCCGGAAGCCACTTTGGCACGCCCCTTTTACGATCTTTCGAGCTCAACAGTGGCGAGTTGTGCGATCATTCCCGATCAATAGCCCCGTTCTTCCCTCCATTCTCAGCCTCTCTCTTTACTCAGATTCGCTCAAATACATTGGTTGCAAATGACGGAAGTTACAAGCCTCGGACAACTCGTCCACCACGCTTCCGCAGCTCAATTTTTGAAGGGCCATAACTCCGTTCCTAGATGGTCCTGTACGATTCCAGCGGTATTGTTGGTATCAGCATGGGACCGCCTTCAAGATAGGCAGACAAACAGAAAAACGATTCTGAGTTTGGACTGTGCCTTTAGAATTGGGGTGGGCTACCCCAACTGGGCTCCAGAGGATGAAAAGATGTTTCTCGATATTCATTCAAGAAAATGAAAACATCGCATTTATCAAAACATCAGGTGTCTAATAAAATTACCAGCGATCGTTCTCCTACATAATCCATGGAAAGACTTCGATGAAAGAAGTATCGTTCCCTGTTCGCTTGAAATCCGAGTGGCCCTCGCAAACTAGGTTGGCATCATAAGGACGTAGACGCCAACCGAACATTGCTCGATACGACGCAGTCGTGTCACGGCTGTCGTGAACAAAATTTATGATAACCGATTGATAGGGGGTGGGGAATAAAAGAAGTGGAGAGCGGTGTGTCTACGCCCACATACCATCCTTCTCCAGGAGTCGTATTCGCCGGCAACCCGCCGAGGGAAGTCGAAGGGAAGCGGAAGGGATGATACCGCGCGCGGCAGAGGAGCAGATCAACCCATCTCACACCATGTAAGATGGAAATGCAAACTGTGTTACGTATCGATATCACTGCGAAAAGGTAAAGATTCCATCGCGAAGCGGCCATTTTTCAGCTATGCGATTCAAAAATTCCGGCGGTCGCGAGGGAAGCCAAGGGAGGCGAGAGGTGGCCGTGGAGCGCGCATTTTGTATTGAAATTTCACCTCATCTACCCTTCGACTCCCCGGCGGGTTGATGGCGAATACGACCCCAGGGTTCAGCACTTCTACATCTGCCTGGACTAGGAAACAGGAAAATTGGCACCACCGGTAGTCAAGATATAACAAAATCGGAGTAAAAACTTAGAAAATTATAGAGCCATGACGCGACCGAATCGTGTCGAGCAATGTTCGGTTGACTTTTACGTCGTTATGTTGGCACCTGCAGCCGTATTTTAGTTTGTAATGCTGTGCGGAAGACTCCTATCAAAGTGAGAAGTTTAGAGAACGGCCCCAGAAAGCAGTGGTCTCAATTTACTGAAGACGACATGAATAACGAAAAGGGCACTATCATAGACGGGGGGTGCACTAAGGATTCGAGTCAGAAATGTGGTGATCCACCGATCAGTAACGCTACCAATCGGAGCATTTCTATTGAATTTCAGAAGCAAGAATACTTGAAAGAAATAGCAAACAATTTTTATCAGGTTTTTTTGTTCATTTCTATAAGTAAATCTTGGGCGCCCCCCCCCTCCGTCTAGGAAAGGGCCACAAAAAGCACAGTGTCTTTAGCGCTCAAAAAAGGCTGAAAATCGTCCTACATGGATGCGTAATGTTCAGGCACTTGTGCTGTTATGGCACCCACAGCTCAGCACTAATTGAGAAGACATCTCTCTCCATCAGCGGTCTACTTATAGTATCATCAAGAATGGAGGAAGCACAAAGCATATGTGATTCGGGAGAAGGCAGTCTCGACATTTTGCTAAAACTTGAGCTGAGACCACTCCAAAAATCAGTTGGGTTTCAGGGCAATGGTCAAGAAGGTCCGAAATCTGACCTGAAAAGCACAACGAAAGTACGAAATCTGACCTGAAAAGCAGAATGAAGGTCCTAATACCCATGCCGAGTGGGCGAGCAGAATGAACCTCACAGTTCAATGAATGAACCAACATATATATTGTTATCAGTTTCCGACCAAAGCATTGATACAATAATCTTCCTCCAAACAAAGTGTAGTCCACAAAAAATTGTACATTGACCTATGCTGGACCGGCGGCGTGCGTGTAGCCTACAAATTCACGCATATTGATCTTCTGCCGACCGCTTCTCTTTGATCAGTAGATTACCAAAATTTGGCGGAGTGCGCTATTTAATATATACTCAAGTTTTTTGTCCTTAGTGGCCATTCCTAAAAATAAAGTCTATCTAAAATATCAGGTGCCCATCATATTGCAATCCATTTTCGCTGTCTCGAAAATTTTTAGAATTACATTGATTGATGGGTCAATCAGTTACTCAGACAAAAAGGAGCTTGGCGCCCACGCCGATCCGCCAAGACTCCCTGAACCATGCATCAGGCACGTGTTCGCCCTTCTGACGCGGGTGCGTGCTCTTCGCGGAGATAAGGGCAAGATGGTGACTATCACGCGTGAAGCATGCATCTAGAATAGAGCTAAACGCCCATCACGGTCCACTAACTTTTTTGCAAGGCGCACGATGGGCACGTGCTCGCGCAATTCGAAGAGTGATGAGTGCAATGTCAGGATCATCAACATCTGTAGACGAAGGTGTCATCAATACTACTGATATAAAAGGCTTCTCGTTTCACAGCTTCAACCGGCTCTTCGGAGTCGGAACTGGAAGGTGCCCCTTAGTCACTCTCCAGAAGATACACCGGATGCCAGAGGATAATTCTTTGTCGCAAACCTTACCGCGAACCGTGGCGGGATAGGGCTCTGTACACACCGAGTTAGGGTTTGTGTCGTCTTCCGCGGATTTAATTCCACTCGATACCACTTCTTGAGCGAGTAGCATGACGTGTTGAACTGCAAGAACGGGACAACTCCTCTCTCTGTATTTGGAGAGCCCCTATTCCAATCGTGGCGGTAGAGTTTCCTCCCCTCGTGTGGGGATCCAGCAAGGATGACCCCTGATGTGGGAAGTCCTCGGGATCCCCTCTGTTTCACGCCCAGCTGGTAAAATTTGAAGGGGCTTGTCGCCCAGGCCATTCAGGGTCAGCTAGTCGTTCTAAGGGCGGCTTGTCACCCAGGGACATAACAACAGCTCGCCCACTACAGTCAACACCGCCCTGACTACAGCTCCTGCCGCGAGCGACAAAACTTTGAATTTTGGGCTCCACGGCTTCTATATCGCTGACAACGCTGGCTTTTCAACGGAGAGCGCGGTGGTTTTTTTGCCTGAGTAATCACTTCAATTTTATCTCTGACGCTGAATGCTCCTCCCGCCTAGGATAAAATAGAAAGTTACGTCGTCGAGGCGTTTTCTCTAGGGCTTCCCGCAGGTTTCCTGATAGGCTTTACAATTTCTCATAGTTGCAGGTGAGGGACACGGCTTGGATCATCCGTTTCCGGGAATCTACTAATATTCTACTTAAATTTTTGCGGTTCAGTTTCCTTGAGCAAATTGTAGTATCGTAATGCTCCAAAGTACTCATAAACTGAAACTTCAAAAAATTTCGTTTTTAAAAATAAGCCAAGTCGAAATGTTTGAAGTGAGTAGAGAGCGAAATATTTCGGTTGTCTTCAGCAGGATTGCGCAAGATTGTACTCTTTGTCGGCAGTGCGAGGTGAGATGGTATTTAGCAAGGTCATCAGGAAGTTAACCTTTAATTGGCCAGTATTTCAGGTCGAAATTGAGTGTTTCCGCACGTTAAAAGCATCATTCGCGCTGAAAACCAATTTCCATTCTTCATGCTCAATTCCATAAATGAGCCCGGTACAACGGTGTGCTTTGGAGTGTCACAAAAGTAGGGTTATGGGGTTTAAAAGGGTCAACGATGAGAATTCTGGAGTGCGTCAACCAATAGTCACATATTCTTGATGATAAGGGTGCATGCGATGTGATATACTTAGACTTTGCGAAAGCGTTCGATAGGGTCAGTCATCGCAAATTGATGTATAAAATCAGAAAGCTAGGATTTCACCCACTGGTGGCTAGCTGGATTGAATCGTACTTGAATCAGAGGACATTCCAGGTGAAGGTCAGATTATCTCGTTCCTCCGTTCGTTATGCGAAAAGTGGGGTACCCCAGGGTGGGGTACTTTCCCCGGTTCTGTTCAACATTTTTGTGGCTGAAATGCCAACAGTTCTCTCCGAGGCTGGTGTAGTCTACAAGCAATATGCTGATGACTTGAAGTTTTATCGTCGAATTGGCTCACTCAGTGATTGTAATAAAATCCAAGATGCGATTTCAGCTGCGCAGCAGTGGTCGGGTAAATGGCAGCTACTTTTGGCACCTCACAAAACCATCCACATGCGTTTGGGTAGCTCGGAAGTTGATATCAGCTATTTCATGGGAAATCAGGCTCTTGTCTCAGTGGATGCTGTTAAAGATCTTGGTTTCTTATACAAGCACAAATTGGATTTTTCGAAGCATATAGCAAGTATCCAGAGTAGGGCACGTCTCCAAACCTTTCGTTTATTCAAGGCCCTCTCTACAAACAATGTCACCACTCTATTAAAGGCCTACAAAGTTTATGTCAGACCAATTTTGGGGTGTGCAACTCAGTTTTCAATCCATGCAGGAGAAAGTATATCGATAGTATGGAAAAATGTCAGAATAACTTCACCCGGAAGCTTTACATTAGGAGAGGTGGGATAGTGTACAGTCAAATCCCCAAATCGAAGGCAAGGAATCGTAGGTTCAAACTTCCTTCACTTGAATCCAGAAGAAAGCTGTTTGATGTGTGCATGGTGCACAAGCTTTTGAATTTCATAGTGAAAATTAATTTCTCACAATTCTTCAAGCTCTTTCGATCAAGGACGAGAGGACCTCGATTTAAAATAAGGGTAAGTAGACCAAAAACTAACACTACCGCACACGCTTTTTTCATCAGGGCCGCGTCAACGTACAATGCGCTTATGAGTTCGATTTCCGAGACAATGGAGTTTCCAAGGTTCAAACGCTTTGCTAAATCCAAGCTTCTTAACGGTGCAGTTTCCTGAGTTGACTGGACTAAATTTCCCGGAAAGCTTGTTCTTCCTCGTTGAAATTTGTATGCTTTGTTTTGTGATGTATTTCATCATTGTTTTTTTTTGCTTTCATACGATTGTCTTAAGCATCGTAAGAAATCAAATCAAATCAATTCGCCACTGCTTCTCACCCGTCATCTAGCACTCCTTCATAGAATGTTGACGCAACCGAAAAACAACATGAAAAAAACAGTTATGGCACGAGCTTCGAAAATGACAGTGACGAGGTCTCCAAATGCAGAAAAACAACAAAAACGATTTTGGCGCGAATATCAAACTAATATTTACAGTCTGATTCGCATGAATTTTCTTTACAAACAAAGGTTTTTGATGGCACCTTCGACATTTTCGTTCACTAGAGAATCCAAGCTACAAAAAACGTTAGAAAATAATATACGGTTTTCTGCGCGTAGGAAGCCTTTAACCTGTTCCCGACCCCGCCTAATTTTGGGTGACGGCATGCTCGGACCGCGTGCAATATTGCGTCCCCGTATAACGCGTTCCACCGGTGGGACCCGCTGGCTTGAATAGCGTCCCACGTGTGATTTCTTTTTCTTTTCTGTGTCTATGTTGTAGCTAGCAACGATGATTGAACAGTGTCAGAGTTTGAGCCTCCGAGGCGCTTTCGTTACTGAGAAACAATTACTCAAAACCAAAATAGAGCCGACTCAGCTGCAACGCTTTCAGGAAAGTAAACGAGTTCCAAACGATATGTTCCTACTAAGCAGCCTTAAAGCTAGCAATAGAAGGAAAAATAAAACATACGTTGCTTCTATAGTTACATTACAGCCGTTTCTCCATCCAATTCAGCGCACCTGTTTTCAGAAAGTCTAAATATGCTGTGGCACTTGACATAATGATGGACCACGAGGTTTTTATTAAAATCTTGGGTAGGTCAATACATTCAAAATATGTAGGTTCAAACATATTTTCTTGCGGCGAAGAAATCAAATTTGGAGAAGCGTGTCCCACCCGTGGGACACGTGGTCGTGAATGAGTTGACGCTCACCTGCAAGACAGGTTTTTTGTTGCTCTGAAATGCAATCTTGTCCGACACAACGTCTATGTCGAGATGCTCATGGTTCATGAAATATTCATTGAGCGCAAGGTGAGCTTTGTCTTCTTATGTGCGTGCATCGGAGCACACAGCATCGATGAGCAGCGCAATTAACATTTACAAACAGTGTCCCGTCTCAAAGACCGAGTGAAATCTGCATCACAAGAAAAATTTTGGGTGGGCGGGTCATTCCCTGAGAAAATGCTATGATACGTTAATTGACGGGAGATCATGCAGAATCGTTGCCTCGTGCTCAGACAGTCGGGGAATAGTAGGTCCGCACGGTTGTACTCCAGCGCAAACATCCGATAGAACCCTTCGTAGTCAGCAGGAGCTGCTGCTAACGGCAGTCTATGCTACGAACGTATGCTGGGGTTCAACCCTTCGCTATAGACCGCCTGTTCTGCAAACGGAGAGAGAATTTAGACTACCACCCTCCTTAGCGGTATTGGGTATGATCCTTGTCGCGGCCATCAGCAAGCAGCTCCATCTCGCCACGGTCCGCAATAAGGACATTATCTTTCCCACGGCTCAGAACGAGGAGGCTTTTCTCGCTGTAGACCATAGAGACGTACCCCTCAGCGTTCAAAATTGACGTTAAGAAAGTGACGCAAAGTTACTTTTTCGGACCGGCCTCGCACGGCCAACTGCCCCCTTAGTGAGACTGGCTACAATAGGATGCTGCAATTTTCATTCGTATCAGGCCAAGTGGCTCACAGGGCCTTGGAACGCAGACTACTGAAGGCTAATCGTCGTGCCCAGTAATCGTTGTGGCCTACGCAGTGCTGATCTTCGGAAGCAGTGGCAGTTAATGAACCCTCTTCCGTTCATAGCCCAGTCCAAACACCGATGGGCAGGACACGTGTCGCGCCGCATGGATGACCGATAGAGCCTCCGTACAACAGTCTGCTTACCACGTGATTGCCGCCGGCCTCTAGGCCGTCCTCCCACAAGTTGGAACTCTGTATTTTCAGGCAGAGTCAAGACGTTCTGCACCGAGCGAGGGCTTCCTGAAAATCACCATCACTGGAAGTCCCTTGCTCGGGATCGGTCGAGCTGGTTGAGATGTGGTCTACACGACGGCGACGGGCAGTGAAGATGGGTCATCAAGGTATCAAGGTAAGGTATCAGGCCATTTCAATGGAGGAGAGCGTCAGCAGACACTAGTAGAAAGGGCGCCTACGCATGCTGGGGTTCAACCCGTCCTGCCGATCTCACGCGTGCCATGGTAAACGAAAGGGTTTTGTCCGAGCACAAGCAGCAGGAGCTGCTGCTATTTGGAAGCAGCCCCTGCTGGAAGGGTGCTGCTAATCTTTCTTTACCGGAGTGCAACTCCAATTGTTTCGACGTACTACCCCTCACCCCCCCCCCGACTGTCTGAGTGCCTCACGCAAGTTCAAACTGGAAACCACCGCGGCTGTAGATGGCTGGAGAACGAGACAAATAGAGGCTGTGCAGAACCTCACGCAAATGTGAGCCGTATGTCTCTCAGCTAGCAACGCCTACGGTTCTGAAAATGCAATTTCAATGTGAATCGCGCGTATCTCCATGTTACCTGAATAGCAAACAAAACTTTATTATTTACGTAGAGAATCCAGATAACGCAAAAAACGTGATTTCCGTTACAGATTAAGAAATATGACTTTAATCGTCTCTCTTGTACATGTCGTTCAATATGACGAACACATCCTCCAAAGTGGCTTGAGTAATACAGAAGTCTTGAACTGGCAGCTGTGAAGCCAAACGCTCAACCCGCTCAAACATCATGGAGAAACGATCGTCAGCTCCTCTTGCAATCTGAATTATTCACTATCTTCTAGGTGAAAATATATAAGGGCTCGAAGTAAGGCTCCGTCCATAGCAGACGACCAGCGGCAAAGCGTCAAGGCGTCGAAGCATCAGGCGCCAGCGCTCAAACGCTGGCGCATGACGCTCGACGGCTGGCGCATACAATGTGTCCGAGGACGGCACGTAGTTAACGGTGGTATCGAGAATATTAGTGACAGCCGTTACGGTCACTATACCTTCACCATCAGCGACTGGCCGGCTGCAGTGGTCGCTGGGGAGTCGCTGGGGAGTCAGATCAATAACAAATGCTAAAGATGCAAACCCCAAGCGTCACTTAACGGTCACTTGACGCTAGGACGTCTGCTATGAACGCTGCCTAAGCAGTGGAGCAATTTTTTGCGACCACATTCCCGCATCAGGAATAGATGTTTCCAAACCGACACGTGGGAAAAAACTAGGTTTAGGTCGAAGATGTATTTTTCCCTTTCGATTAGACGATATGATCTTACATGGCAGTTCTGGGCATCTAAACACACACCTATTGCCAGAGATAGCCTTCAGAATCCCACTGTGCAAGAAACGGGTCAACACCACCAATTCTGCTCACTGAGACCAGAACCCCTCGACGGCTGACGCCATGCTCTCAGCTTCGCCAGATGACTTTTGAAAAGGGATGCTCTACCACTGAACCCTTCAAGGACCTCATGCCAATAGCAGTTGTAGGAGAGCCAAAGGGAACCAAGCCGACACGGTCCGCAACAAGGACACGATCTCAGCCCTGACCCGCTATGAAGGTCCAGCCTGATTTTTCAAGTACCGTGGTGAAGCCCCAAGGCTCCTGTCACAGCAGTCGAAAATTGTCCTTCATCCTTTGTAGGATGCTCCGTTTCGGTATCACCCTCTGTAGAGTCGTCATCCAAGTGCCGAATTAGGGCTCACAAGGGTAGTGTTTATAGTGGTAAACGCATCTGCACAAACGACTGGTATTGTTAGTGTCTCTTGTGACTCAATGGTAGAAATGCGCAGTATCCCGACCGAGCTGCAGTTTCGAAGAAGTTATGAGCATTTTCCCACCTTTGTGAAAACGAAAGGGTACCCATCAATATTTTTCTGGGAGTTTCAAACAATTTTCTCGGACTCTGCTTAAAACTTGTGTGTAGGGGTAATCTCGGGTGGTGAACACGAATCTGGAGACCATTTGTCTAAATTCTGAGGTTTGCTGTACGTTACGGTAGGTACCATGTCATTTTGGGGAAAAACTTATCGAAGTATTTAGAAAATCGACTAACGGACTTTGTATTCTCCACCCCAAATGACTCCCGTATACAAATTTTAAGAAAATCTGAGATTTTGACCAAATTACCGTATATCCATCGTAATCTACCGTAATCTGCAGAAAATCAATAAACGGTCTCCAGATTCGTGTTAAGCACTCCAACTAATCCTCAGAGAATAGTTTTGAGACACATCTATCGTAGAAATCTTGAAATCTCGAAAGTGGTGGTTTCCCCTCGAAATTTTTCCCGGTTGGAAAGCTTCGAAAGGCATTAGCCGGAAACTTTGGAAAATCGACTAATAAGTTACAGGTTCGTGATCAGCGCTCCGAATATCCCCCAGCAAGGACTTCAGGTAAAATCTGGAACATTTTTCCAAAACGCTTCGAGAGCCCTATAATTGATATAAATAAGCGACCAACCGAAAACCCGTTCAAGTCCAGAACGCTATCATTCTGGACAAAGTTTGGAAAATGAGCCTTCGCCCGAACTTTGCTCAGGGGAGTAACTTGGGCGCCTAACACAAGCATGAGGTCAGCCGTATTTCCCGAAGACTGACGCGCTTTTTGGAAGGTACAAAAAGCACAAAAAACTCTCCTTTTAGGTTTGCAAACTCTTGGAACTTGCAGCTCGGGGCGAGATACCGCGCAAATTTACTATTGCGCCTTAGGAGATACTAACGATACCAGTCGTTTTCGAAGATGCGTTTACCACTCTAAAGACTACCCTTGTGAGCCCTTGTAGCGGAACTGAGGCGTCTCGAGCAATGAATTATATTTGAACAATTACGAGGGGAGTTGTTCATTCGAACAAATGCCATTTCCAACTAGGGAGGATGCTGCGAAAATACAGCTGATGAAGAAAGGGCGTGAAGTAGCAGGTGGATATTGCGAGGGGTGTCCACTTGTTCAATGGAAAAAATCTTCTTGTCTGTGCAGACGAGACATTGATGAGGACCATTGATGAGGATCGCATACGAAGCTCCGCGATTCCGAGAGCTACGCTTAGTTGCACGAATTTGATCTCTAATGTTTCGTTGCGCCTATCTTAAAGGCAAAGGACACCCAAAAAATTAACTTCTAGGTTTCGTGCTTATCTTGGAGACAAACACACGCTGATCACAGCGCTGTCTCTGAAATCGTCTAAAACCCCCTCTGAACCGAGCTAATGCTCTTCAAAGATGCCTAGGTTTTGAGGTTGAAAATTGGTGGACGAGTTGTCTCAGGCCTGTATTTCTCTTCATTCGCAATCGTTGCGTGGGAGAAAGTCAGGATAAGGAGACAGTCCGGTAATGGACTGAAGAACAACGACTTGTTGGAATTCATCCATCCATCGAGCCGCTATCGAGTTCGAAAATCTGTTAGGGGGTCGGACCTGTGGTGGTGAGCGAAGGGGGTCGGGCCTGTGGTGGTTGCTCATATCTCGCTTATTTGGAGGAAATGAGATCTGACATTTGGCACGTGTTATACGGGAGGGGTCTTCTACACAATTACCTGAAAATCTCAAAATTCATATCTGAGGGTGTACTGTGCCTTTAAGGTCCTGAACATAAGCCTCCCACTCCATGGGCAATCAGCACCTGTTCCAATTTCTTTAAATCATCAAAGAACTACTCAGAAAATTCAAAAAGACACGTGAAGCTCTTCCGTCAAAATCTTGTTCGGCACTCCATTCTTATGCAACGCCACAACTCCTAATCTCCTTGTTTTATCCCTCATAACTCCGCAAGTTGCCTAGCTATTGATACGAGCGTGACAACATGAAAGAAGGGCAGACCGCATCAATCAGCAAGCTAGATCACAAGTGGATATATCGAGCCGATGAGACATAGCTATATTCTCGACAGAAACTGAACGGAGGGAATTTTTTCAATAGGGTCAAGAGATCAACTAGGGATCAGGCAGTTTTTAGGGTGCTTAGAAAGAAATGTTTCTTATTTGGCTCGAAACTTCGTTTCTGGTAGTTGTTTGGGGTTCTGAACACGGAATTGAGGTAATTCTGTCAATTTTCGGAAATCATTGTTATGTTAAGTTTTCTAACCTCTTTTGCCATAGGGGGAGCCCTATGGCATAATTCCGAGGTAAAATGAGATCTTTGATGAGATCCACAACGCTATGACAGGCTATCCTTGAAACTTCTCTGCACAGGTTCTTGAAGGCACTAATCCCGACGAAAATCATCTTCGGGGTTTTTCTATGAAAACAATTGTGATAGCCCCCAGGAGCTGAACAGTGCTGAAAAAATGGATTTGTAAGCCATTTCGGAGGCGAAAAACAGATTTTGAATTGATCCCAGTGGTCAAGGCCGGCCTCCTTGGGTCTAGTTGTTGTCATCAACTGTCGAAAAGACCCAGAAAACTTCTGTCAGATAAAAATCTGTCAAATTCATAGCTTTTTTCAATGGAAACCACAATAGAGAACAAGTGTCATAGTATTCAGAAGTAGAACAGTGTTAAAAAAGCGGATCTAAACGCATCTCTCAGAGGCGAAAGTTCCGAAGGCGTTTCTGGAAAGTGTTCCAGGGTTGATTTAAAATCTCTCCCAAGAGCTTTTTAGGCGCTGATCACGAATCTGTAGTTCATTTGTCAGTTCTACAATGTTTTCGGCTTTATCCGCTCAAAGGATCCCAGCGAGGCAAATTTTTGAGGCAAAACGCCACTTTCTAGATTTCCGGATTTCTTCTATAGATGTGTCTCAAAATCATTCTCTGAAGGTAATTTGATGTGTTTAACAATCTGAGGTCCGCTTGCCGATTTTCTACAGATTGCGGTAGATTACGGTAGGTGTACGGTAGTCTGGTCAGTGTCTCAGATTTGACTCAAAATTTGTACACGGTGGTTTTTCAGGGTGATGAATGAGAATTTGATGTCCATTTGCCGATCTTCGAAGTATTAAGGTAGGTCTCGCCCCTTGAATGGCATAGAACCTACCGTAACCTTCAGTAAACCTCAGAGTTTCGATAAACAGACCACAGATTCGTTTTCAGCACCGCGAATTAACCCTACCCACAACTTTTGAGCAAAATCCGATGGTTTTTTTACACTCCAAAAAAATTCTCATGGGTACCCTTATCTTTTCGCGAAACTTTAGAAGCGCTCATAACTCTTTGGAAAGAGTTGCTCGGGGCGTGGTTCTGCAAACGAAGTCTTACTATAGATGCACAAGGAATACTGACAGTACCATTCGTTTCCGCAGAACCGACATACACTTTGCATACTTCCCTTGTAAAGCCCGCCTACTTGATAGATACTCAAATGCTCTTCAAAACCACAATTGTCCAAACAACGAAAAATGCTTTTCCGGGAACACCACTGTCATTGGAATTGCCCCGAAATCAGCGGTTCTATCCCATGTAGAGTGAGAAGTAGAAAACATTGCTCGTTGAAAAAAGAAGTGTAGAAAGTGTTCTCTCAAATGACCTTTGCGACCGTAGTTTTAACTTCTAGGAAGCGGCAATCGGGAGGAAGGAATGCACCCTACCCACATTTTTTCGAAATTCTTTCTCAAGCTTCCTCTTCCCTATTTTCATACACGAGAAATCTCGAAAAAAATCTAGGTGGAGAGTTTTCGATAGCCTTTCAGTAGATGCACCTTCTGTCCGAATAGTGAATAGTTTTCTATCAGTGAAAACTAAGGCCGCGAAGGCTATTTGGGAAAAGACAGCTGTTTAAACCACTTTTTTAATTTCTCATTCGCGTATTTTTTTTATTCCTTTAGCGAGTCTACTTTACCGAGTCGCTGAGCGGAAGGCTCGGAAACCCGCTTTTTTGCTATCTAGATATTTTGGATTCTAACGAAGATTTAGGTAGCCAGCGGTCGATAAACAGAGCGGAATCCAGCGATCGAAATCGTATGGAAAAATATTTGTTGGTGAACTCTAGTCCAAACCAAGATGAAACGCGTTATCAACGTATTCGTTCTAAAGTCAGTGTACGTTCCCCGCTTTGGAAAGCTTTCAGTTTTGCTTGATGTCCCCCACGTCTATAATATTATCTATATGGCCAATACCATTTTTCTAAGATGCATCCAAGCTGCTATCTTCGGAGCGAAGCGACTGTTTCCTAATTTTCGCCGATCTAAATACTTTCCACTAGACAACAGCTCTGTAATGACATTCTGCGGCAATGATTTCATAACAGCGTCAAAGGCCCACAAAAAATGACCCTGTCCACAGTTTGTGACAACAATCAATTTCTTTATAATGTCACAAACTTACATGCCACTTGAGGTTAATCACGTCCGCCTGAGTGGTGACAAGTAGAGAATGGGGAAATTCCGCCACTACACCTTGCATTACCTGTAAAAACCATACATGGAACCATTCAAGGTCTGCGGGGCAACGACTTCTTGGTAACAACCTTCTGTAACTTCACGAATAGAACGTGAGAGTATGTGTGGCATAGAAACACACCAAATCTCATAATTGGTGTGATTATAAAAGTACTTTTGATTTTTAGTCCACGACAACGGAAAGAGACGGTAGTGCGGCTGGGGACTTCTCTTACTTTCATACTGTAAGCTTTGCTGTATCAATCAGTTTCGAATCAGATGTGATTCATCGGTGAGCTATCGTGGTTTCCGAGCTCTCCGCGATCTCGGCTCCACCTCCAAGAATAACTCAGCCGGGGGAGCAATGCACGTGCACGCCGGGTTAGGTTATGGTTTGGGCAGGATTTGGGGCACCGCCGCGTTTGATGATTGCTCTAACAAGGGACCACTTAAGACACAAAATGGAGTTTCGAAAAACGATCTTTTGAAAGTTGTAGAGGGCGTAAAAATAAACTATTTAAAATTTTAAAATTTCACTCAGTCCTCACGGGTAGATTAAGAACCACCAAAACAATGGGTTGCGGTAGGTAAAATGCCATTCAATGCACCCTAACCTGACGAAAGCCCCTAAAAAACAGGGAACGGACCTCAGATTCGTGTTCAGCGCCCCTAATTACCCCCTGGGGCGGAGTTTGGGCAAAAAAATTTCGACCCCTGAACCCCCAAAAATGGCTTTGAGCTTCTTACCTCACGGGGCTCCAAAGGTCGAAAAAAAATTTATGACCCAAACTTTGCTCTCGGAGGTTATTCGAAGTGCTCATGACGAATCTGAGGTCAGTTTATTGATTTTCGACAGATTACGGTAGATTGCGGTGGGTGTACGATAGTTGGATCAAAGTCTAAGATTTGACTCAAAATTTCTGAACGGGGGTTATTCGGGGTGCTGAATACAAATTTGATGTTCACTTGTCAATTTTCAAATTATTAAGGTAGGTTTAGGCCCTCTATGTCATGACAACTACCGTAATCTACAGTAAACCTCAGAATTTAGGCAAACGACCTCTAAATTCGTGTTCAGCACCCTAGATTACCCCTACATAGAAGTTTCGAGCCGAATCCGAAGATTTTTTCCAAACCACCTAAAAATTCCCTGATGGGTGGTACCCTTGCCTTGCCGCTAGGCTTGGAAAAACGCATGTAACTTTCTCTAGAGTGGTTTCTTTTTTTTCGAGAAGCTGCGAAGAGCATACCCGGATTCTACGTCCAAAATGGCTCCAGAAAACTACATTTAATCCAGAATGGCCAGGCTGACTAAAAGTAGTCTTCTTGTGAAGTGCGTTTTTGAAAGGTTCTGTTCTACTGAAAATTTTGGAATTGATAACGAAGCACTTTTCTTGAGTCTTCGAACCATGCGCTCAAGTATTAGGTTGCTTCAATGGATTTTGTAGTTTAGGTAAACCCACTTCTGTTTACAATAATTATTTCTGTTCGTAAAAAGATTGGTCATTGATCAAGGAACAAGTCCACGAAGTTTCATTTTGTCCGAACTTTTTTCCAGCGTCATATATCAAAATAAGTCCCCTAAAGTGTTTCTCCGAATGAAGGACGGTTTTTCTGTAACATATGTGAGGGAGAAGGGTAAAGGTATTCTTGATATTCTAGCAATTGTCGAACCCTCGGAAATTCTATAGTTTCTAACATTGATGTGAAGCGTTTTCCGTTTATATCACGTTACCTCTGCGATATAAGAAAATAGGTATAAAAACAAGAGACACTGTTGAAACTCAAAACAAGAAAGGTGAACACATAGAAATGTCATTACTACCAGCCATAATGCAGTAATGAACCCACAGTATTCGAACCTTCTTTCAATTGCTTCGTAATCCAACGCCTAACCGACTGAGCCACGGTGTGCTGCTAACTCACCCCGACTATCACCTTGCAGTGATCGATTGGTTTGATTGCAACGAGCATTGTTCAGGGGATCAACGAATAAGTCATAACTCGAGAACCTAGCTAGATTTCATCTTCAAACTTTTAGGAGAACCTTTTCAGATGATTTCAAGGCCACTGTATAGCTCACATTTGTGCTACATCCTCCCAATCCAGCGTTCTGGTTCCTTTCCTTTTTTGATCGTTTTTGATCTAACCGTGAGGACTGAGTGAAATTTTAAAATCTCGAATTGTTCCTTTTAAACTCCTCTACAACCCTCAAAAGACCGTTTTTCACTACTCCATTTTATGTTCGAAGTGGTCCCTTGTAAGAGTGCTGGAGGTAATCAATAACTGGTGTCTCAACGGGGTTTCGGCTCCCCACCCTCCTAGTCAGAGTTGGCGAGGGAACGATTTTTCAGTGCTACCCGACCCCTTTTTCAGCCCTCGCGCTTCTACGATCAAACGCTCCGACGCCCCAAACCCTGCCCAACCCGAACCTAACCCGCCGCGTACGTGAATGTCGCTCCGGGGCGGTACGCACGTATGGTTTCCGTTTTGAATTTTGTCCGACGCATAGACCAGGGGGCTGGCCGTGCGGGGTTGGCGGCCTCACTGGAGAATGGGGTTTCGATTCGCGCGGGGTGACCTACCGTCACAGCCCCGTCCATTCATCAGACTAAAATTATTGCGCGAACTCTACACGAGTGTGACGAAGGGGTTGAGGCATCGGCGCGTTTGATGATCACAGTGCGAGGGCTGGAGATCATCAGTCAATGGTGTCTCAACGGGGTCTCGGCTGCCCCACGTTTCTAGGTAGGGTTGGCGAGAGAATGATTCGCCAGTGCTACCCCAACCCCTTTTCAGTCCACGCACTTCCATCATCAAACGCGCCGACGCCTCAAACACTGCCCCAACTCCTTCGTAGCACTCGCGTACTTGCATGCCGTCCCCGACGTCCTGTCGCCGTCTCACAGCAGGGTTCAGCACCAGTTGCGAATATAGCAAGAGGGGAGGTCGTAGAAAGCCCCTATACACCAATGGAAGGGTTCATTGTGCCGATAGGGGGGTCGTATCAGGGACCAAAAACTTTTTCTCTCAGGCACTAAAAAGCTCAAAATGGGTGAATTTCTATACAAACACGCTGTCTCAGGTACAGAAGGCTCGGAAAGGATGTCAAGCTTGTTTTAATCTGTTGTGCTGATGTCGAGTTGGTGTAAGAAGCGGGGATGCTGATCGAATCCACAGCACGGGAGCAGTTGGGCTAGCACAGGTGACGCGCGCGGCGGAAAAGCGCTGCGCGCACGCGTCGTTGGAGCGAATTACCCAAGCGCCAACTATTTTTCTGGTCAGAGGTCCCACGGTTAGCGCGCCGTGTGCCAGCCGAAACTGCCCCGTGCTGTGAATACGATCAACATACCTAAGAAGCGGTATTAGACGTAAGCTTGTGAAACGCTAAAAAAAACATGGAAACCTTAAGAGAGTATTGATTTCAGTTGTTTGAAACATCCAGTAATATCCGCTTAGGTATGATTTTTGGTCGGATGCGAGAGCCTTGGAGAAGCAACACTGCGACACCGATGTATCTACTGTATGGCTCCCGATAAAACTGGAAAAAAAGCTTTGAGGTGCAATGATATATATGTTTTTATTCTTAATCGTGGTATAATGTTGTTTTGTCCAAAAGATTTAAATGGTTTATTTTGCATATTAAACGATGTCGCTATTCGTAAGCAGCGCTTTAGGATCTTGCGGAATTGAAGAGCTAGGTGGCTGCCAGCGGCCTGTCGACGGCTGTCATCACAGGACTTGATAGCAGTAGTCTTCAGCCCACCTGTTGAGACTTGATATCTTTGTAGGTTTTTTACTGTATTATTACTTCTCATTGTTGTAGACCTGGAGATGTTTTGTTAATTTTTTGAATGAATTTTTTCACAATTAATCCGTTTCTGAGAGTGAATCATGACACAACATGTGAAGGGAGGGATGGGGGGGATAATAAAACTAAGGTCCGGCAAGGGGAAGGGTATTAACTCTCGGACAATATCGCAACGCTGTGCTGAACTCTGTTTCAAGGTCGCGCGTCTTGCACGCTGCTGTCTCTCGCTGGATCTGCCTTCTCTGGCTCCAACTCTCACTCCAACTGTAGTCTGGCTAGGCTACGAGCCGACACAAAAAGGATGTCTGTGAGGATTACGTAGAGTTTGCGCAATAACTTTAGTCTGATGAATGGACGGGGGTGCGACGGTAGATCACCCCGCGCGAGTCGCAACCCCATTCTCCAGTGAGGCCGCCAACCCCGCACGGCCAGCCGCCTGTTCCATGCCTGAGACTAAAACGAAAACGGAAACCGTACACCACCAATCGAAATTTTGGGAAAAGTACTGATTAGTGAGGTTCATTGATCTGCGACACTTAGATGGAGCAATACTTATCTGTGTAGGCAGAATTAGTTCCTTCGCAGCGAGAAGGGAAAGGCTTCAACATTTTAAATTTCCGGATAACCATGAATTGTGGATGGAAAATGAAAATGTTCCGTTAAGAGGGATCTCTGCCTTCATAATCGTTTATCAGAGAATGCTCGTTCAAGACTGGTGGCCCACAAATTCCACAACTCGAATTTCTAATTTTTTACGTAATCGATCCATTCGGGATTTCGAATTTTTCATTAAAATTTTTCAAACAATCGAATCATTCGAAAAAACAGCTTTTGGTTTACTTGCATAATCAAACCAACTGGGAGATCGCAAGGTCCGGGACGACTGTCCATTATTCTTCTCTTTTGATTCGGAAACTATTCGAAAAATTCAATTCCAAATCGAATGTACAGGCCATAAAACGGCCAAAGTCTTACCGTCGACTGCGTACCACGCGCAGCGCGTGGTACGCAGTCGACGGTGAGACTTTGCCCGTTATATGGCCTGTAGGGATAAATTCCCTAAGCTTCATTTGAATTCGTATTGGTATCGAGTTTAAGGGTGGCCTCCCCTAGCTCGATGCACTTACGAGAGTTCTATACATTTAAAACCAAAACCTGCTTACAAGTTTTATTATGAATATACGACATTACATGATAAGGGGCATACTACAACACCATGGTTCCACGGCCACGCCTGACGAACCAGCAGCGGACACTCCGGCCCAGACGACTATCTCTGGCCTGCCCCGCGAGAGGCGGCTCAGTCTTTATCATTCCAACACATCAAGGCGACTGTTACACGACATTGGGAAGAAGAACAGGCTCTTCAGGTTCTCACCCATTCGACAATTTCTAAATATATTCGGATTCTTTAATTCATTCGGAAATTTTTGGAAGAGAACATTTGGAACGGATCGTTTGTTCCAAAATTCGAAAAATAAGAAACACTCTTTTTGAAAAAATGAAACTAGAATTGTCCCTCAATTAATCTTCTTCAAGCACTAATTGGTGCTTCGAATGCCTCTACCCAAGGCAAACGATATAGTTTTGCGACACGCGGTCGCGTCGCTCTGCACAGCGACAGCGGCTGCCTGTCGCTGAACTACCGCCCTTTAAATCTGTCGCTGTCGCAGTGCGGTGCACAGCGACATTAGAACAACAGACATTGGGACATTTGCAGTATGTCACCCTTTCGCGACAGATCGCTGCGACGGACACGCAACAACTGCTCCTACGGCGGTCGGAGCCGTTGCTCCCATGCTGGTCCCGTCACGATTTGCGTTAAAGACAGTGGTTCACGATGATTTTCGTTCCCGAGTTTCCCACTCAAAACAATGCATTGGCCACCCCCCCCCCCCGAGTCTAACCAAAATTACGAAAAAACGGCTTGAAACGCTCTCAAGCGTCTTATTTCAGTGACATTATTCTCTAGCCTGGACTAGTTGTCCGACTGGATGAACATGTTCACGGTGTTTGTCACCGGTAAAAAAGGGCTTATCAAAAAAAGAAGAACATTTTAGGCAAATCAGTATTAGTAACGGTCGGAAGGAAAGGACGAAGCAGTAGAGAGTAGGGAATCGCAAGGGACAGGTCCACAAAAGATTGCATTGTCACAACGAACAGTTCCAGTGGGAGTGAAAAGGTGGAGTGAGAGTAAAGGGTTTGGTACCTTTCTAGGGCGTTTTTTTCCATTTCTTCGTCTGCTCAGTTCCACCCGGAAGCCAAACAACCGACTTAGCGATTAATCTCAAAATCGATAATTATCGTGAACTTTGCCTATAAATGTCATGACTGTCGCTCATGACAGCGACGGAGAATACCATTGACCTTATGCGCGCATTGTTTCTACCGGCAGACACGACACAAGGGCAGTGAAGAGGCAGGCACGACCACCCGCCTGCCCCGTTGTCTGACTCCAACCCATCTTGCACCGATTCTATTGTGCAACGCTAGATCAGGGACGAGATGCCAAAGAGTCCATCCAAGTAGATGTTCATTCCAGACACTACTGATAGTAAGAAAATTGCATTCGATGCTGCGTTTCCTTGAAATTTTTTTCTTTCTTTGTGTTGGTAGCAAATTTTCGTTTTCGTAATTTCGTTTTTGTCCGTAAAGGTGTTGTATATGGCAATCATATGGTGTGAAGCGTCCGTATCAAATTTTCGTCCGTAACGGTGTTGTATATGGCATTCATATGGTGTGAAGCGCGTCGCTCGCGACATGAATATAAGCAAGCAAATCAATAATTGAATGAATAAAATATCACGTCATCCTCCAGTTTTGAACCAAACTGATTTTCAAACTGACCTGTTCCTTGTCTTCTTTTTTGTTCAGGACCATTTGTAGCACAAAATGCCTTGCATGCCTAGGAAGAGAAGAGACCCATTATAAGACATCATTTTTCTAACGATCTACTGAGGGGATCACTCAAACTGCACACTAGAAGGACTCGGTTGACACTCGTGGAAAACACGCAAACGGGGAGAGAAGTGAATAAAATTGACTTTAACTGAAAATGGTCGTCCTCGAAGGAGAAAAATAGATCTAAGGTCTAATGAAATTTTTCTCTAAATGGTACGAATCAACGGTCCTGAACTGATGAAAATCGTCCCCAAATGATGAAACTCATCATGATATGCTTTACTCAGGCACTCAGCGAAAAGGCAATTGCATATCAGGGCCAGCGTATCCCACAAATGGTTCTAGAGTGGACAAAGTGCGCTCACGACCCGCTGATGCCTTCCAGACCCGCACTATCACGCTGCATTGCGAAAACGCGCACCATTGTGTTGTTTATCCTATAACCATTCAATCGGGACTATTCTGGCCAGGCGCTCTTTCTTTCATGCTTATCAGGTACTCCAACAGGGGACATGTCAGCCACGGTCTGCAGCAACGATATCACCTCCTTCATGGTCGGCAAAGGGGAACGAGCCCGTTAGCAAGCTGTGATCACAACAGCGCTCAATGATGCACAGTGCCTTTGCGTCTTTTCCTAGAAGCTCCTCGAACTCTGGAGAATCTTTGAAGTCACAGGCCAAGGTTGTGGAGAAAATTCGATATTTTAATCCGGCCGCCGCTGTGTGGCAGCTCTGCCAAGCATGGGATCTCGACTCTTCAGAAATTATCAAGAAGATATCGAGCATACCTTCCCAGGGCCCCCGAATGGTAAGGTTTTTCTTCCGTCCCTTTCAGGGTTTTTTGTTTCAATGGGGACCAGCCACGCGATGAATTTTATCAGAATCCATGTTGGTCCATTTGTTATTCATCCGGCTTTATTATGTAATCTGCTAAAGTTTGAAGGCTGCGAATGACGACAAAAAAACAAGCCCGGGAGATCTCGTCATCTAGTATCTCTCCGCTCAAAATCACTATCTTCGAGCGCTCATGAAATTCTAAGCGAATCTGTGAAAAAACATTACGATCATTTCGAAAATCTCTCAGAAAAAGAAGGAGAACCAGTGAATGATTCTGAGGTTGGAGTGTGCCTTTGGGTGGGATACTCCAAACGGCAATCCAGGGCTGGCACTGAAATTTTGAGTGAGGACTCATTGGAATGAAGCGGGTTATGTATGTTCTTCGCTCCTCACATTCTCCCACAAAAATCAAATGTTTTTGTACACTGATGACTGTGTATCACTCCCAAAATAGGGTGAACCCTCTAGCTATGACAGTTCACTATGTGTTCACTATCCTATCAGTGCGCGATGGTACGCGTCTGGTCGGCGTCGCTTTCTCCACCCCGGTAAGCGCATCACGTGCTGTCATTAGTGGTCAGCTCACCGCTAATGGCAACAAATGATGCGCTCACCACCCCTCTAAGTACTTGAGTATTACGGCCTACAGAAGAGAAAATTTTATCAGTCGAAGACAAATTACTTCACTTCCTTTCTTCCACTTTCGCGTGTTCCTCATACATTCGACTGGGAGGAACGTAGATGGCTGACCTATCGGCCAACTATGCCAAGGGTCCTGAAGAGTGACTTTACATCTAAGACCGGTCTCAATATGCTGAAAGAGCCCACGCTAAGATGGAACAACCTATGTACTTCTTACTTCAGTTGAGTTGCTCTCTGGAAGCATTGGTGATGAAGAATAAGCATCAAGAAGGATTTTGATTTTTAACAAAATTTTGACTTATTTTTATTTATTCATTTATTTACTTATTTATTTTTATGCGTGGCAAGCGACGCGCTATCTTGGTGGTCGACTTATTCTTGACAACTTGTTCTTTTTAACTATATATAATGAAAAAAAGACTGCAGCTTTGTTTTGGTCACAGTTAGGAGATGCGCTAGGCACGAGTCACTCAGAGCGATAGTTTTGTGCTGACAGATTTAGCCGTTCCAGAAGAAACGGACAGGCTGCCGATCCAGGTGGAAAAACGGTCTCATTAATCGAGCTAATTATAATATCCGATGAAATCTTACACAGTTCTCATAAAGTTCCATCCGCTCTGCGAAATGTCCTACCCAACGCAATCTTTCTAAAACCCTTTATATTTCTCATGGCGTCTTCCACACACTTTGTGGAGTCCTGAATGCGGAGTATCTTGCATACTTCTTGTGGAGTCCTGAATTTGTCTCCACTAAATATGTCCTGCACACTCCTACTCCAGTTCTGTCCGCCTTCTGTCCTATATTTGACTTCTTGTATTTATTCATCCATTTATTTGTTTATTTGCTCATGGAACTGTAAATTTTGTACAGCTCTTTGAGAGGCGTGCACACGTATACTGGGTTCGTCACTCTCCCTGTGCAACCCTGGAGCCCTATATCCTACTCACCGTCGAAGACCTGCAGAAGTGTTCATTGCTTTCAATGTTCAGTATTGAAGAGTTCCTGAGCTTCATATTAACAATTTGTTCACGCGTAGTTTTGAAGCTCGACTGCATAGAGATTGATCTTCTTTAACCTCTTTATTGCGACGTTTCGGGTCTTAGACCCTTCGTCGGGCTGTAATTCATTACAGCACACTATAAGGCAATTGCTCAGATAAAGTGCTATCAGAAACCGATAACCGCTGTCTTCTGCAACCGCTCTCAAAGACAAAAGCACCCAACCCGGTTAGAGAATTTTCTCTTTACTGCCGTATCCTTATCGGTTTCTGATAGCACTTTATTTGAGCAATTGCCTTATAGTGTACTGTAATGAATTACAGCCTGACGAAGGGTCTACGACCCGAAACGTCGCAATAAAGAGGTTAAAGAAGATCAATCCCTACGCAGTCGAGCTTCAAAACTACGCTTTCAATGTTGGAGAAGTTATCAAGAGTCAGACGGAATACTGGAGTAGTTTGCTGCAATAGCGGTTCAGAATTGTTCCAAAAATCTTGGACTGATCACAAGATATTCTTTACTTGGCAAGAATATGTTCAGTGCTCGTAGGGTTTCGCAACTCCACGATTTCCGCGAATCCTCGACGTCTTCTCTCCAAACGCGGAATAATTTCTTAATTTTAGACCTATTCTCGACAAGCTGTCGACCTATTGTAAACATCAAACTCACTTGAGTACACTAGTTTGAATTAGCGAGGTGAAAGGGAGTTAAAGCTGCGGTTTTCCGAGTTAGCAGAAAAGAACAGTTCTTTAGCTTTTGATAATTCAACGGATTGCACCCAACTACCGACCGGGCCCAAATTGATTAGTACTGAAGTATCTCGCTCCAGCAAAATAGACCTGAGACTGTTACACATGTTCTGGCTAAAAACTTCGATAAAAAATTAACCTACTTGGATTTCAAAGACTGAGCTGCTCCGACAGCGATGAACCTGCCGCGACAGAGAACTCCGATGCGAGAGCAGAGCGCTTCACATTCTTCCATAGAGTGAGAGGACAGAACTGCTGATCTCCCACTGCGAATGACGCCTTTGAAAAGATCCCAAATGTCGCGGCGAGTCTATAAAAATTATATCAAAATTTTTCAAAGTATGCGTACCGGTAGAAGATTGGACCTCTTTCAGCTAGCAAGCTCTATGGGAGGCAGCAGGGTGAAGCAGTGAAAATGCGAAATTTGGTAACGGATTATCCTAAAGATTCGCCTCAGCTAGCCAGGTTTGTAGGAAATTCGCAGATGATAAAATAGCAAGCAGGGTTTACGAGCTATGGCCCGCATTCTGTAGGCAGCAATCAACTTGCTCAGTCAAAGAACTAAACTAGCATATTTTGAATCCAAGGGTAACAATCTCTATTATGACTGACCGTGATTATAGCTACCTCTGTGAGCAATATTTGTCTCCAGAAACGCAGTTGGAGACGCCAAATGTAAAGTAAGCCTCAAACGGTAACCTGCTGAGCGACGTGACGTGTCTAGCCCCACCTCAAAATCACGTGAGTTCTGTCGCCCTCCGTTATCAATGCGTTCTACGAGAAAGGAGCCTGTAGGTCTGAGTCTGGTCTGGATGACACTCATATCAATGCTCGTATACTTTGACCAGAACTACCGAAGACATATGGAACAGTACCTATGGCAACTGAATTTTTAGCTCATGGGATCAAGGTAGCTGCTCTTCCATTATTTGTGAGCGACCAAACCTGGATCGCATATTTGAAAGACTTCATCCTGCGAAGTTATTTACCTAACCGACCTTCTGATTACACACTAGTTTGTTTCGAGCACAGGGCTGTAGTAAACCCCCTGAGAGCCAAGTAAAGATAAACGGATCGTCCGAAAAAATGTTGGGATGATCTGTAAGATTATCCTAATGACATGGTAAAGAATATGAATCTCATCTAAAGTGCAGAATTCCGAAAAACATTCCGAAGCTGATGTTAACTTCATCAGATTATCTGAACAAAGGCCAGCGAGGGAACGCGCATTCCCGGAGAAGCTCGTCTTATTTTCGACGGTAACGTCGGAGAAACCTATATCTTCAAGAAGGAATGTCAGATATCATTATCAGTTCTCACAAAACAACAAACATCTCGTTTCATGCATTGAGAAAGAGAGCCAAAAGTTGGTCATCTTATCATGAATATGCGAGACCGACCGTTTGAGGGCAAATTACCGCTAATTGAATAACTACGGGTCTAAGTTCCAGCGACCAGTTGTGAATGTCAACGATAATTATAAATCAAAACAAAGTTAAAATAATCTGAAACTAATCCAGAAGAGTATCAGATCATTTTATCTAACTAATTTCAGATCATCTGATGAAGACGGTTAGCTATAGCCGACAGAGTTCTAGCTTAGGTGGTCCATCGGAAATGGGCCTTAAAACCTAAGCATTTTGTCGTTGATCTTGCCTGGCAAAGCAAAGAGTCTACTACGCTCGAAGAAGTTTCACTGGCAGCATGAAAGCAAACGCGAACGACAATGAGCATGCGGCGCTAAGGAGCATGCGAAGCTTGCATGAATTAGAAGTTGAACGTCGCTTTAATACTAATGATGGAACTATAAATTTTCACCGAGTGCTCATAAAGCACAGTTGAAAAAAAAGGCTCCTATAATACTTTTTGGTAATATATGAAAGCCATTCGTCAATTTTAGTCGAGCGAATGGACGAGGCTCCGGCAGTGGAATTTGCTTGCGATGGAAACACCACTGGCTGGTGAGCTCGCCATCGCCGCAGTCATTCTCCATTTGCTCGGCTGAATTTGGCGAAAGGCCTTCATGTATCATGTCATGCATTACGCGCAACGACCAACCTTAGGATCTATACCGGCAGTCGGCTCGTCAAATATCAACACGTCGGACATATTCAACATGCCTATGCCAATACTAACACGACGTTTTTGTCCACCGCTGCAAATTAACTGTGCTATTGAATATATCACAGTCTGTGGTTTGAGAAAAGAGGCTTCGTTGTTGAATCGAAAAATATCAAAGTACCTGAGACTTTTGAAGCTTTTATGCCCATGCGATGCCAACCCTAGGCTTTCAAGAAGCTTGCGAACAACGCTATATGGGGATCGATAGCCTGAACTCGGTTGGTTTCTCAAACGGAACCGTTTTTAGAGGCTGAACTCACCAATTAATCCTGCGATCAAAACCATATCATGTGCAGCCGATAGATTATCCAGCATTGCATCAAACTGAGGGCAATAGCCAACCTTCTAAAAGAAGTGTAAGGCTACAGTTCATCGGCATACCAATGATCATACGAATAACTTAGATACTGAACTTTTACAGAGCTCTATTATACTGATTGGACGCCCTCTAGCGATCTCCACATATTTGAAGGCACTGTTCACGACAAACTTCTTCCTTGTTTTTTCAATGAAAAACAATTGTGGTAGCCCTCATGAGCAGATCAGTTTTGAAAAAAGCGGCAAAGCATTCCCAGAGACGGAAAAACAATTTCGAAAAAGTATTCTAGTGGGCGAGTCCGGCCTCCTCCGGTTCAGTTGTTGGCATCGACACCGACACGCCTCTATCACAGACACGCTTTGACCTGCGACCATCAGCAGTGGTGTTTATTGAATTAAGCAGTGGATGGGGCAGATTTTTGCCTGCAAAGATTTCAAGGATGTTTTCGACAACTAAATCTATTGTCTCTCTCAATGGAAGCCACTGCCGATGAACGCAGTTCAAAGCTTGACATTATAGAGACGTGTCGATGTTGATGACAACAACTAGACCCAAGGGGGCCGGTCTTGCCCACTGAGGTTATCTTCAGAACCGTTTTTTTTGCCTCCGGGAAAGCTTTCGAGTCCGCTTTTTCAACACTGTTCTGCTTCTGGGAGCTACCACTACCACCGTTTTCTGAAGAAAACTCAACGGCGAAGTTAATCAAGAACAGTGCCTTTATGGTACAGAAAAGCATCACGAATCCTCATCCTCACTCTGCACAACACACTAGTTTGAATTGACATTATAGACGCGAAACAAGTTCTAGAGGCTCTTTGCATTGAGCACGTCTTACAAGTGGCAATACGACAAGTAAGGGTGTGTACTCGTCAACGGATCGTAGATTTTCGCAGGACAAACCCTCCCCCCTGCAACTAACTGTACATATACTCAAAGCTTGCTTGTTTGTCATGCGGATGAGAGTTCGCAAATAGTGAGTTGGTTACAGGCTGAGAAGTCCGCTGCATCGTTGTAATAGAGCAAAGACAATCAACCCTCACCCAATCTCTTCTCAAAAAACTAACAACACTTATAAATTCAGGTGCGCGCCTAGATCTTTTGACGATTCGAACTTGAACAACCATAATTCCCTCATCAGGTCTAACTCCCCAGTGCAACCCAAAGAAGAGCATAATAAGTCTATGGAATTGTTATCCGAGTCTGACCTCAGAGGCATCGTACACGATGAAAACCGAATCCCAGCTTTTGCTTTCAGTCTTACTAGTGGGTCATAACAATGTCACTCAGAAAGTCTGTACCATCGAAATCGACTCCGAATGAGGATTTGCTCACCGCAAAAGGGCTTCCTGAGCTTGGAGGTGCCGGCCTTGGGGTCGATCCGTTGGTACAAGGAACAAAACTCCGTGGTCGCTGCCGGATATCGTGCGTTGACGCGTCGTAGGGCGCAATTTACACGCCACTCGATTTCGCGTTCGACATCGATCGAAGGCAGCTGACAGCAATGGACGCAGAAGATTAGTAATCCTTTTTAATTTCGTTCAAGAAAAAATGATCGCTCGTCTTAAAGGCAGCAGACACGCTCGAAAAAGTTGATGAGATAACTACGTTTCTGAAGTCGAATGGCTCCAAGTAGACTGCTCACGCCGTTGGAAGCGTCAAAAACGAGTCAAAACTACTAAATTTCAGCAATGCAAATCGAAAAATTTCTGCAACTTCGCCCCTGAGCTTCTGCAAGCCCGCCCCAAAATACAATCTCGTCCAGATTGATAGTACTAATACGGTCCCCTTGGCTGGTTTTTGATGCTTTCAACGAGGTTAACGTTCCAGTACAGGCTGTAAGAGTATATCGGCTTCTCTATCTCAACCGTTTTGTTGCTAATATTTGCTGTCTCAACCGCGCGCCGTAAAACTCGTCCACTTCCATCTGATAACAAAATGACCGTTATTCCTCTATTCGCACACAGTTTTGTTCGTTTTTTCGTCAGTTCCCAATACAACCGGCTCCAAACCTATGATACATGTAATAAAATCGATACCATTTTTGAGCGTGTCTGCTGCCTTTAATGGCGTCTTCGGTGAATTGCGCCCAACGCTGCGCCAAAGAACGAGTTGTAGAACTGTTAATTGTGTTATTCGCGCAGCTATACAAAGCTGATGTCGGCAGAAACTTTAAATTTGTTTTGAGCTTTCTTGAAATGGGTTTTTTTCTTGAAAGTTGTTTCTTTTTCTCTTCTTTTCTTTCTTTTGCTTCTTTTTTTTAAAGCCGTTTTTGAGGGGGCTTTTTGCAACCTTTAGTCACTATAGGGATATAACAACACGAGAACGTCGAAAACCCAAGTATGGTTTTCATCGTGTACAATGCCATCAAAGGCACTGTTCACGATAATCTACAAGTTTAAGATTATCCGCTTCAACGAACAAGCGGCCCCCGGGTAGAACCGAAATGACGTAGAAATTGAGAAGAACGCACCAGAAGTACACGAAATTCTTAAGTATCACCCCGTTTCTTAAGTATCAGTGGAAGTGATTGTTGTGACAACGAAATCCTTTGTGGACCCGTTCTTTGCATTTCTCTACTCTCTCTTGCTCCGTTCCTTCCTTAGGATCCCAACTAATCCTGCCTTGCATGAAATATTCTTCTATTTTCGATTGGCCCAATTTTCCACCGGTGACAACCATCATTAACTTGTTCATCCAACCGAACTAGTCCATGCTATAGAACTGGGATACGACGTCACTGGGATACGACGTTTTAAGCGTTTCTCGGCGTTTCTTCTTAATTTTGGTAACATTCGGAGGCCAACGCACTGTTTCATGGGGAAAACTCGGGAACGAAAGTCATCGTGAACTCCGCCTTCAAGAAAGATCGACGATTGGATATGCTTGCGCCTACCCCGGCTGAGCTTTCGAGCTCGATACTCAGCGCGAGATCGAATATTTGCATTCACTGAAACAGCTAGACTAGATAGTTCACACTACATTTTAGGCTAAACTCTGACAGCTGCCGCAAGGCGAAACCGAGCTGATGGGCAGTCCCACCGAGACAACACACTGAATGAGGATCATGTTTGGACCATTAAGACGTCTGGAAGACCCGGGTGTAAGATGTGTAGCTTCTTAACCACTTGTGCTACTACCGTCTTAGCAAAACTTCTGAGCTCGTTTTGGATCAGAAACTTTGTATTCAGACACTATATAGCCAATCAACTCAAAATCCTCGTTTTGAATGCAGCTGGTCGCTGCGGTCATTCAAGGGACATCTGCTCCTTTTCCATGGTGCATGATTGAAAACCGCTCAAAATGTGATCGCTTCATGGCAGACGTCCTTCCTAGCTGAGTCGCACGTTTCTTCCTGTGAACATTGAACCTTTGAGGGTATGCACCTTAAACAGAATCGCCGACGCAGCCTATATAAAACAGCAGCGGTGTAGTGAAAATCGGGCTCAAGAAGTGTTTGCAAAAGGAGGCTGTTGACGTGTCCTTTTCAGTGAAGCTCTCTAGGAATCTAGAGCCCTGAAAACTATATACATACTACAAAAAAGTAGGTGTCTTAGGCAAAATGAGCAATTTCAACTTTGGCTGATGTTTGTTAGGGTATACAATACCGGCCATAACTTCTGTCCCAAAGCGCGTCGGCGACGCGAATTCGCGTCGAAAACGCCGTTTTCGTTCGGAGTGGACTTTTTGAGAACCTGAAAAAACCATTCGATTCCTCTCGATGAGGAGATTGCGATTATATGTTCAGACTTGAGAAAAACTCAAGTCTTCACATAGTTATGGCCTATTTTTCCTAAAAGGAGTCAAAACCTTTGTGAGCGGTTACTTTCTGAATCTGAAAAGACTGATCGCTTCCTCTCGTCGTCCTGATTCCAAAAATCTTTTCAAGTTCAGAAAATGTTACTTCTTGACCTAGTTATGGCATATTTCGCCCACCCAAAGAGTAGGAATACTCTATCAACGGAGAAACTTGCACGTGAGCATCACCAGTATAGTTGTGTCGTAATTCTGATTTCTAAGCTGTCTCTGTACCTGCAAAAATGTGAGATTTGACTCTTAGTCTTTCTTAGTTTTATATGAACTCGGTTCTGGCGATGGTCTCTCTTCAATTTCTCGGTTCTCCGCGCTCTCCACGCTATTGCTCTTCTCTCTCTGACGCACTCATCGCTGCCTGTACTGCCTCGCTCGAAGACAGTCCCCCAAAACCGAATAGAATTCGATCCAGGAACGGAGACGGACTGGAGAGTCAGTGTTATGAAAGCCCGGTATCTGAAAGACCAAATGTCGAAATGGGAGAGGAGTAAACATCATGGGTGTTCTCTGAGATATTGCTATAGCGAGACGGAACGCTGGTCGATTCAGAAAAGAAAGCAGTTATCTGAACAGGTGGTCCGTATTGAATCAGCATCAAGAGAGAATTGGAACAGGAGTTAGCGTTATGGTTGGTTTGTCCCTGGTTTACTAAATCCTATTCTCACACTACGGTGAGTAATTCCTCAGAAAACCGCCGCACTCAATGCGTGTCGAACATGCATTCAACTCGAGTGACTACACTCATCGCAAGGCTCTATCACAGGGGCACGTGCTCCAAACAGCAGCACGTGCTGCGAAATTTCATAGCAGGAGCATGTGCCGCCATATTTAATCGCAGGAGTACGTGCTGCAAGGTAGTCCAGCGCTATCGTAGCAGCACACCGACGCGACGCGGTTGGCACACCAACGTGCGACGCGGCCAGCTCGCCGAGCACCATCTGGGGCCGTCAGCTATTGGACGAGGCCTCCAGCGGCCGGGCGGGTAGAGTACCGCAAACTTGGGTAATTGAAGCGGCGAAGCTGCCGACCTCTCAGTTCCGTCTCAGGAGTGCATCGTATACCTTCCTTTTTTGGATAATCGTTTTGTCATCGAGTTGAAATTGTATCATGCACGCATTGAACGGCTTATTTGTTGGGGCACGTGCTGTAATTTGAAACACAATAGGAGCACGTGCTCCCCTAGCAGCACGTTCCCTGACTGTGCTCGAAACCACCTTGTATTCGAGTTAAATGAATATTCGACACCCATTGAATGCGGCGATTGCCTGAGTCAGTGGCTATAGACCACCCAGCCAGCGCGCGCGGGCGCGGCGCGCGCAGCATTTATTCGTTTCCCAGGCGAGGTGTGTGACTCATCATTGAGCAATCTTCCGGGAATGCATGCAAGGAAAGTATCGAATCCACGTTTTATAAGAAAAAAATGCATTTTCACCCAGTTTAGAAAAATCCTCCTTATTATGTAGCTCAATTTAAAAAGAAATATCCAACAGTGCCATTCTGAAAATTCTCTGTTGTCGGTCAGTGATTCCGCGGCTATAGACCACCCAGCCAGCGCGCGCGGTTGCGGCGCGCGCAGTATTTATTCGTTTCCCGGAGAGGGGTGTGACTCATCTTTCTGCACTCTTCGCCCATCATTCAGTACCAGTAAAGTATTGAATCCACGTTTTATTAACAAAAATCACAATTGTACCAAGGTAGAAAAAAATACTTCAACAGACATAACAAAATCAGCTAAAGTTTGTGAAAAAACTAGAAGAAATGATCTACGAAGATCAAACGGACGAGCTGGACAAAGCACTGGATGACCGCGTGAAGTCCGCGGATAAAGTGCAATTCATGCAGAAGGTGAGATTGAAAATTTTATATGGATTTCCTTGCATTGCTCAATGATGAGTCACACACCTCGCCTGGGAAACGAATAAATGCTGCGCGCGCCGCGGCCGCGCGCGCTGGCTGGGTGGTCTATAGCAACTGAATTACTCACCGTAGTGTGAGAATAGGATTTAGTAAACCAGGGACAAACCACCCATAACGCTAACTCCTGTTCCGATTCTCTCTTGATGCTGATTCAATACGGACCACCTGTTCAGACAACTGCTTTCTTTTCTGAGTCGACCAGCGTTCCGGCTCGCTATAGCAATATCTCAGAGAACACCCATGATGTTTACTCCTCTCCCATTTCGACCTTTGGTCTTTCAGATACCGGGCTTTCATAACACTGACTCTCCAGTCCGTCTCCGTTCCTCGAATTCTATTCGGTTTTGGGGGACTGTCTTCGAGCGAGGCAGTACAGGCAGCGATGAGTGCGTCAGAGAGAGAGGAACAATAGCGTGGAGAGCGCGGAGAACCGAGAAATTGAAGGGAGACCATCGCCAGAACCGAGTTCATATAAAACTAAGAAAGATTAAGAGTCAAATCTCACATTTTTGCAGGTACAGAGACAGCTTAGAAATCAGAATTACGACACAACTATACTGGTGATGCTCACGTGCAAGTTTCTCCTTTGATAGAGCATTCCTACTCTTTGGGTGGGCGAAATATGCCATAACTAGGTCAAGAAGTAACATTTTTCTAAACTTGAAAAGATTTTTTAAGTCAGGACGACAAGAGGAAGCGATCAGTCTTTTCAGATTCAGAAAGTAACCGCTCACAAAGATTTCGACTCTTTTTAGGAAAAATAGGCCATAACTATGTGAAGACTTGAGTTTTTCTCAAGTCTGAACATATAATCGCAATCTCCTCATCGAGAGGAATCGAATGGTTTTTTCAGGTTCTCAAAAAGTCCACTCCGACCGAAAACGGCGTTTTCGACGCGAATTCGCGTCGCCGACGCGCTTTGGGACAGAAGTTATGGCCGGTATTGTATAGACATCCGCTGGCACGGGACCGACATCCAACTGACTTCCAAAGGCCGCCAAACAAAACTTTTTGCACTCCTGTTTTCATAGCATTAACTTTCTATTATTGTTGCTTGCTTCATGTAGCTGTTTGTTGGCTTAGTTTGTTGCTGATTGTGCACGTTACTAACATTGTCAAGGCGCAGCATGGAAATCGAATTTTTTGGGGCGAGATTGCACACCTAAGTACGGATTCAAATATGAAAATGGATAACTCTGGCCTCGGAAGGTTTCTGCGGCCCAGTTGTCGCACATTTTCAACAGATTTCCAGCCGTTAACCTTTTTGTAGGAGTTTTCTGACAATCACAACCAATGCCCATGAGTGACTCATTAGGGAGTCACATTGCTCGAAAACGTTGTTTCCAAAATATCCAATGCAGTTAATGTACTCCGGAAACGTTTTCGAATCTTTTTTCACGTTTCGGCTGAAAACTGAGTTTTCAAGGTTATTTCACAGTTGTGAAAAAAGGTAAGAGTACCCATCTGGTAGTTTTCAGTGTCAAAAAAAAAACCTCTGATGAAAAAAAAATCTCAGATGCGGCACAGAATTTTTCTCTCAAACGTTAGTCGGGATACTGAACAAGAGTTTTGGGTGCGTTTTTTGCATTTTGTAGCACACTATAGGTCATGGCCGATATTGCTGGCGCAACTTACCTTAGAGTCTCGAAAAACGATAGATGAAACCTAGGTTCCGATATTCGTGCTAAGAGCCTCAGAGATCCTGCAGTAAAGTACTGAACAAAATCTGAGACACCTGAACAACCGTATACACACCGTAACGCACTTAAATGCTTCGAGATTGAATGAAAAAGTATCAAACTCGTATTTGACTTTCCAAACAACCTCTACGGAAAAGTTCCGATGAGGAAGAAAACAGTGCTTAATTCGAAAGAGAATTTTTTTCGAAGTCAACGAAGCAAACAAATATACGGTTTGAACTGAACAATCTATGACAAAAAATCTACAATACAGCAATTGGCATACAAATCATTGTAATAGGCACAGTGATTGGGATCGGAATTCTCGCCTGGAGGAACAGCAAGTGAGGATGACCGAAGTTGAAAAAACGTGCGATTAAGGCCCTTATTGCACTACCGTTTGTTTCTTACAAGGGGCCCGTGACCTGTGATTCTTCGCTCAACCACACGAAGAAAATTTGAAGGCAGTGGTCGCGCTTATCTTCTTTTCCTCTCTAAACCCTTTTCTGGGTTTAGAGTAATAAAGTCTGCATTGAGCGTGGCTGTGCACGCAGACATTTTGCGGCCGAGCGAAGGGCAGTGAGTGTGTCTACAGGGGCGGTGAAACGGCTAAGAAACATCAATTTTCACTTTCACTACCTCCATAAATTGGTCTTCTTTACTTGAATATAATTCGTCCTCGATCTATACGGTTGGTATGAAGTCAAACATTTACACCAATTTGATATCCAGCCTCAGTTTTTGTACACTCGATTGATTCTGTTAACCCTATACGCCTTGTTTGCAGGGTAAGACATGTGTGAGCTCGAAATGAAGAGCTCTCGATGCTGATTCTAAATGTTCCCCTAGCAACCCAAACGGACCACTTTCAACAAAGTTATGACAAAGCGGCGCTTTTCGGCGGAAAAAAAGCGCCGAAGACGCCGTTTTTCCCGAAGTCGCGGGCGGTATTGTAGTAGGACCAATGAGAAAAAATCGCGGAAAAACCGCTGTTTCGGGCCAAATTTGGAGCCTGAAATGTCCTGTCTTTTTATGATGGACGAGCCCACTCCACATCATCGGCAGCGATGATTTCTGATATCAAGAAAATCAGCTGGCTTAAAATTAAATTTCAATCAATGAACATTATTCTTCGGACTCATCTAGTCAAAAACACTGACTGGAGTGCTTGCTTTCATTGGTCAACTCTTTTCATTACGTGAATTTGAATTTATTTCTTCCTCTGAATGTCGATGATTTTTGACTGCTCGGCATGAGGCTGCGATCTTATTTGCGAAGCTGTGCACGTGTGCACGAACTAGCATCTTTGGATCCTAGAAACTCTAGTTCTAGCCCGTTTTTCACTGCGCTACCTTCAAAGTTTTTCAGCTGTTTTCTATCCAAGCTGATTTTTATAGTTCTTTAGATAAAGTTTTTCATAGCAACCACTGCCTTTAAGTTTATAGCAGGATGAGTGTTTCCTCACCAAATTTGTCAATTTCTTTCAAAGATCAACACGTACGTCTCTAGTTCGTTTTCAAGATTCCGAACAACCCCCTAAACAAGTTCTGTGCCGTATTTGAGAATTTTTCCTGCATACCCTAAAAATTGCGTGATAGTCTTCTTGTCAAACTTCGTCTAGTATATAGACAAGGCGTGATCATTGCGGGTTCCGTGCTGCATTCGCGACACCACCGTCAAGCCAGATTTCGATCTACCTTCGCGGCCCATTTCATTCACTAGACTAAATTCTAAGAGGGAAAAGAAGTTCTTGTTGGAAAGGGTTTTGATTAGTTGTGATTCCTTATTCAGTGCATAGAAGACCCTTTTTTTAAATATCACATGGGATTCAAGATGAGTCACCTAGATGCATGAAACCCAAAAGGATAACTCACAGGAGTACCACTGACAACTCGGCCATTCACTCGGGCGTAGCCATAGTTAGGGTAAGTCAACCCTGTGGCAATGTCAAAGGTGGTTGTTTTGCCAGCACCACTCGCTCCAACCAGTCCGAAACAATCCGAGTGACGAACGCCGTATGTGGTTCTTTTGACGGCACACCTGTTCCCATAGAACTTTGTAAGCTCCTGAAATCATTCACCCGTTTTTGCGGCGTTATCATTTATCCATGATCACAACTCTATGAGTTATTAATACTAAATTTCAATTCCTAATCTTTGAAATACTCGGAGAATTCGTTATAAGTGACGAACTGCCCATGAAGTCGGCGACAGAAGGAGACTTTGACGCAAACTTGCTCTGTGTTCGAATTTCGAGGGTAATCAGTCACGTTTTAGTGCTTGCTCTATGAATCTCTGCCATCAGCGGTAGCACTGAGGAGAAAGAAAAAGATTTTAATCCCTATTGAAAACGGTGGAGAAATTAACCAGAAGAGCAAAGGAGGACACGGATGAGTAACCTAGATTGTATCGAAAGACGAAAAACGATTATTGATATGGAAATGAAAAATGTTGTACAACTAGTATGTGAGGATGCTCAAAAATTTTCCTAAGTTAACTAGCTCATTAGCGCAATGCAGGGATCCAGTCAAACCACAGAAGGTTTTAAACTTGACAGCTTAAAAAACTTTACGTGCTCGGGAATAGTACGGTCCTTCACTATCCCGGGTCTCAACGTAATCCAACGTCTAATTCGTACGATTTTTTTACTGGGATACAAAGCGGTTTGGACGACGATAAGGCCACAGTGTTCTTCATTGGACACATCGTTCTACAGTTTCACAGCCATGATGCCCTCGATGCCACATGTGAGTTATTCCGATGGTCCCCACCACGGTCTCCCCTAGCCGTGGGTGACCATCCTCTCAGCTGGCAAAAGTTATTCTCCGGCTTCTGAGAGTAATTTCAAAGGTAACTTGAAGCCACCTTTCAAGATCGGCCTCGGAATGCCGAGTGAGCATTCAGTGCGATTAAAGCCACAGTCCAAGCTCGGAATCGACTTTTCGTTTTCCTGCCTATCTTGGAGAAAATTTCATGCTGATCACAATGGTGTCTTCAGAATCGCTCAAAACTCACTACGAGCTGGGTTACGGCTCCTCAAAGTTTTCGAATTTAAACTGGTAGAACTTCGCGGGCGAGTTGTCTCGAGCCTGTATTCTCTCGTTATTCGCGGCAAACATTTTGAAGCAGGTCACAAAATAAAGCCAGACTGAAAGCAAAAGGAAGAACATAGAGTTTGAATAAAACCATTCGCGAGTGGTTTCCCTATTGAGGTCGGAAACCAGCCAATAGGCGTTGCCCATTTTTTTCAAGGGGGCGTGGTCGAGTTTTTCCTGGTCTTTTCCCGCTTATTTGAGCGAATTGAGCTGTCGCACTTGGCAGGGTTGCTATAGATGGCGACAGGACCAAAATATCAAAAATTACCTCCAAGGTTGGACTGTGCCTTTAAGCGCCTTTTATACTCTTCGGTTTGTTCACTCTGAGCATGAATCTCCTACCAGACAAGATCTCGTCAATGGTTCACAAGTTTGACCGCGTACAATATGAGCGGGCGGATTGCTGGCTATCAATGCGCTGGCGGGCGGATCGCTGGCAGGTTGCGGGCGGATTGCTGCATCTCATAGCTCAGCGAGCGTATCGCTGGCTATAAAAGCCCTTACGGGCGGATCGCCGGCAGGTTGCGGGCGTACCCCTCCCCCTTTAGAGCTTGCCGGCGATTTTCCCGCAAACGTGATTAGCCTTCCCAGATGCCGCTATCCGCCCGCTGAAACGCAGCGATCTGCCCGCGGAGACATCAGCAGCTAAAAATATTAAACAACCAGCATGACCATTCATTTTGCTGTAAAGACTGCCTTCAGAAGCAGAGCCTAAGCAGAATTTTGATTCTGGACATAATTCTCATGCTGTGAATACCGTTGTCCATGACTACAAGGCTGTTCTCTCCAAAAGTGAGAGCAAGTTGATTGTTCCAGCCCGAACTGTTTTACCAGAAGTTAGGTAGCGTTAAAATTCAACAGGACCCTGCCTCTAGGAGATCTCTTCCACGTCCCAAAGTGAAGAAAAGCCTCCTCGTTTTGAACCGTGGCAGAAATGGAGCTCTCTTTTCTTTGCTGCAAACCGTGTTAAGGACCGCATTCTGTTCGAGGACCTTTTTGTGATAGCGGGATTCAATGCGCACTGACCATTTGAGGCACGACGATGTGGGTACCGCAAAAATTTCGCGCATGTGCAGGCCGCGTTGAGCTCGCCGGGACGTGAGCTCCGAAGGATCCTTTGGATTCGGCGAACTGCTAGAGATGAAAGCATTCTGTGGACAAATCTGCCTTTCTCCCACCAGTACAAATAGGCTGTTCAAATTTCTACACCTCTGCAAAAAAGTGCCTGGGATTTACCAAGAATTAACCATGCCTGGCTTTTACCGAGACTTTGTCGCAAAAAATACTGCGAGCGAGAATACCGAACTGATCGAGAGGTGTTTATCTCAAAATTACAGCAAAAGTCATGCGGACGTTATGCATGCTCATCGTTTTTTTTTACCGCGAAGATGATTGATGTTCACCGGGATACTATCGAGAAGCCTCAAAACGATAGCGAAAATACCGCAAAATTACGAGATTAACCACAAATTACTGTGCTTATCTCGGCCAAATTCCGGTCCGCAATTGCGTCTCGACACGCTTTGCCACCGCACGCTCCCCAGTCAGAAGAGCTTCCAGCGCCGCTGCCGCCGATCTGCCGACTCTAGGTGGGTTTTGGAAACTGGAAACTAAAAAAAAATCGGAGAAAATTGTATAAAAAAGTCACATCGAGTCGGCTTTGGCTCTGGAAACCCGACTGACTCGAGCGCGTGCGGCTGCAAAGCGTGTCGAGACGCAATTGCGGACCGGAATTGGGCCCAGATAAGCACAGTACCTGCCATTATTGCAATAAGGGTGTCCTAGCGCAGCACGGGACATGGCTCAGTCGACAACGCGGTGGACAATAAAGTGACGGGTTGGTAAGGGTTGATGGTTGCAATCTTGGGCATCCTAGTGCAGCAGCGGAAATGGCTCAGTTGACAACGCGGCGAACCATAAAGCGATGGGTTGGTAAGGGTTGATGGTTGCAAGCGTGATTTACAATGACGAAGGTCACTGTGGACCAGGGTCAATGTTGGAAATTTTCCAAAGTAGGGGTCGCCACCAAACATGAAAAATTGGAGGGGGGGGGGTCGCACCGCCGGATTTTTTCGATTTTTCGTTTCGATTTCAGCTCAGCTCCACCAAAGAATATTTTCTACACAACCGTAAGTTGCTGAGACTGGTTTGTCAACCGCTGGTGACCTAAATACTCGTCAAAATTGCAATTGTCCGAATAGCGAAAATTTTGTTTTTTTTTTGGGGGGGGGGGGGTCCCAGTGTCACGTATATGCTCTGATTCTTCTGATCTGAAGCTTTTGAGCAGTTTGCAAAGCGCGACAAGCGTTCAGATCAATGTAATTCGTCTCATGTGCTTCTTTCGATATTTCTACTCATAACTATGCATATTTTTAATATAACCAGTAGTTCCGTTTCCTGTTGGTTTTCGCAAAATGTCATGTTATTCTCGACTGGAATGAATAAATGAATAAGTGAATAAATAGATCCTGTAGTGAAGCAGAAAAACCAAAGCCGCTCACATAGAAGGAGAAATTTTAAAAAAATTCTTTTTGGAAAAAGTGGTGTTAATAGGCCGTTTTTTCCAAATGGCCCTTACAGCCTTGGCTTTCACTTCTAGAAGGCGCCAGTCGAGCCAATGGTGCACCAACTAGATGGTTATCGAAAACTGTATAACCTGGATTTTTTGTAGAGAAAAAAATCTGAGGTTTTCACATGGGACTGGTGGTGGTGAATTGGACTCCCGAAAGCTCTGGCAATGTCGTAATTTCGCCTGGTCGAGCCTCTGGGTTCTCGGTAGAACCCAGACAATGTCTTGACTCTACCGCGAATCTGCCATGAGTCCATCGCTTCGACTCCGGTCCGGCACAGAGACGAAAGTTTCTTGGAAGTCTCTCTGTAAAAACCAAGCAATGGCTTTCACAAAAACTGCTGAGCAAAATTTCCAACTGAGCCTCTTTCCCTGCTGGGGTTTTCTTTTTGTCTGGTAGCTGGTGACATAAAAAATCATTCACCGAAAACGCGTTTTTTAACCGAGATGTCTATTGGTTTGAAAGAACACTTAATTATTTGTCTACTTAAAAGCCATAAGGGTATTGAAATAATTTCATTTCTCAGTTGTTTTACCATCAAAATTGTTTAAACTTTTCGAATTACATAAAATGGTAGAACACCTTTGTGTCCAGCTAGCCCACTCTATGCGCTTCGAATTCACTTTATATCCTCAGATAACGGACAATTCGGTTGTCTCTGTATATTCATGAAGTGGACCCCTCCTGCTTAACACCTGCTGGGTGCAATTCTTCCTAGAGAGCGTGATACAGGTAGAGGCCATTTGGCACGCCCATTTGGGCGACTTATAGAGCTCAACATTGGTTCACTACTCGATGAATTGCAACCAATAGCCCCGCTCTTCCCTTCCCTCCCAGCCTATTTCTTAATGTTTCTTTAGATTCGCTCCTCTGCATGGCTTAAGAATTACGGGAAATACAGACCTCAGACAACTGACCACAATAGTTTTGACGCCCAAATCCATGAAATCTCTGGGGAGTATTTACTCAGATCGGTCAGGTTTTAAGCAATTCTACAGAGCCGATTTGATAACCGCAAAGTTCTCTTCGAAGCAGGCAGGGAAGCGGGAGAGGATTCTGAGGGTAAAGGCTGCCTTCGATGTTGTTGATGACAGCTTTTAGCTGGCCCATGTAGATTACAAACATGGAAGATCTTCACCATAATTATGTCCCGATAGCTACCCTTTGCGCCGATTTCACCTGATAGCCCGATTTTCATAGGATTCATACCGCACACGACTCGTTCAGAAGTCTTCATACGTTTGTGGGCCTCTGTAAACACATGGCCGTTTCATAACCTTTGCGCTGTCTCAATGGAGCGCTTATTCTGGGGTGGTAGTAATTGGGTGTGTTAAACGCGAGTTAACAGGAGTTAAATTTGCGTTAAACGCGAGTTTAACCACACCAGATTGTAATGATAACTCTTGATAGTTAAGAGAGAACTCGCTCTAGTTTCACCCTAACATCCCCCAGTGGTAGGCCTCTTATACACTTCCAATGAAAACGCCTCGAAAAAGCGACAATTGTAACCTTTGTTACAAAAAATAGCCTTTTCAAAACGTTTTCAGGTCTGTTTTTTCTCTAAAATTCCGCCATGTGGCATCCTCGCGGTAAGTTCGCGTTTAACATACTCTCGCAGACAGCACGAAAATAGTGCTGAAATGCGAGAGGAACTGGCGGTTAACGAAAAACTTCTCCCGAGGAGTTTTTGGATGCGGTTAGCAAGATACAGTAGGAACAGTTTTGACCATCTATACTGAGGGCAAGTACGAGTTTAATTAATGCAGAGGGTTAAGAAAGTTTGATAGCACTGTTAGCGATTTTGATCCAGGATGTCACCCTATCTTTAAAACTGAAAGGTGTTCCAAGGGAGAGTCTTTTAACGGCTTCCGCCAGGGAAACGGGCGATGAGCTATCAAAAACAAAGCAAGGATCATTGCTGAAACACGTGGGCCGTCCTCTTTGGTAGCACTAATCAATCCCTCCCAATCAGCTGTTAATTTTTTGGCGAGCGCTGACACTTCTCGTGCTTTTGTTTATTTTCTTCCGGAATTCATTCGCTTTGCTATTAGCAGGTTAGTTTCATTTTCATAATTCATTGCATAGCACAGGCTATGAGGAGTATGTAGTAAACTATTTGTTTGCTCGCGTTTCGAAGGGGTTTCCACAACTTTTTTAGTGCAAAAAAGTGAAAATTTTGCAAGCCACTGATTTTCAAGTGATTTGATGCTTTAGTGATGATTAATCAGGGTTAGTCGGGGCGTATCGGGCGAGTTTTGTGGGAAAGAAATGCGAACTTGTTTCTGAACCAACTAAATTTGTTCTCCTTTTTCTGCAAGATTCTAATACTCCTCTTTCATTGCCAGATCAGTGCCATCGTGGCCTCTTATTTTTTTTGAGGGTCCGCGACGCAGTTGCTTTGGTGCATTGGTAGAGCCACTCGAAGTGTTTCAAATTCTTACCTTGAAATATGTGTACAAAATCTTTTCCTTAAACGATGCGCATATGAGTGTGTAACAGTGTTTCTATATATTTTCAGCTTTAACTGCGGGCGGTGGATTAGTTTCGACGGCAAACACTTCACAAATTCAACTGCATCAATGACCGAAACCACACCATTACCCCAATCTCGGACGCCAGACTTGAGTTGCACACTTCCAAAAAAAAAACAATAGAATTCTTTTTCAAGAACGAAAGTAGACTATCTAGTTTATCATCATTCTTATAAGTTTTTAACTATCCATTTTAGTTGAATGCAGGACATTCTTTGAATTTATGCATTACTCGACGAGTTGCGGAATGTCTTTTTCGCACCTAGCGTTACCTTTTCAAGAACACCTTGTAAATAATTCAACCCAAAATTCTCAAATTTTCGTTCACTCGAAATTTCCTTCCGATAAATTTTTTGTTTTTCAAAAAAACTTTTGTTTGAAAATATCAAAAAAAAAAGTTAACAAAGTTACAACAAATGCAAACTTTTGTCAGATCACACGCAATTGATTGATTGAGGCTAATGATTAAACTAACATGTCTTTTCGAGAGTGGTCCTGAAAACTCACGGAGCTCACAAAAAATTACGAGAATTAGGATTTACAAGGAAAATTTAAAAAATTGCATTTTGATCGTGTTTCGAACAAGCAAAATATTACAAAGTTCTTTTTGAAAGCTCTTCCTAATGAATAAAATGAATAGCATCACTTGTATAATCTTTCCGATCCCTCGTCTTTCCACCGTAAACGTCGTTCGTGTCCAAGTGTAGAAAATACTTATGCGGACGAAGGTCACGCATAATGTATGTGTAAGCAGAGGGTAGCTTTCGTTAAACCGGCAACAAACCGTGGCACCTATTTCGCGGTTCGTAGCCGGCCAGGAGGTGGCGGTTAATACGTGTTAAGTTGGCGGCTCTACTGCATTTAATTCGCGGTATGCTGGCGGCTTGGAGGTGGCGGTTTATTCGCGGTTAACACACCATTTACTACCACCCCTGATCTCACATATAATCTCTATCGCAATTGCTTTGTTTTTCTATCCTACAGGCACCGATACTATAAATTACCAACTCCTAAACTGTGTAACGATCCTATGAAGAATTCTGCTCAACGTATTATGCATGCTAAGAACAGAAAGATATCTTACCTCAAAGGCCAGCGCCAGCTCGGAGGACCTCTCAGCTACAAATCTCCTCTCTTCGACAACATCTTCTCCATCGGGAATAGGACTTGTCTGAACACAGTTTCTTTACTTGGGAAGATTTTAAGCGAACCCGGCGTAAGATTCTTGATAGCTGTTCATCAATAATAACATATACGGTACTATTCATTGCTTTCGCTGGAGCAGGCACCTCGTCTACCTGGTTAGACGAGGTCGTCAGTAACGCTGACATTGGGGGCAGATTATCCTTTGGTTCTGGGTTAAATTTAGTGTGTTCCGTTGCGGGCTCGCGCTGCTGACACGCGACGCAACGGTTCCTGATCACCTTCCGCGCCCGCCCTCATCAGCTGATTATTTGAGTTTTTCGGAATTTTCTGAGCTTTTCCTGTTTTCCATGCTGTTTTTCAACAGTTTTTGATCTTTCAATGCTCTGTTTATTATATAACGACCGTGCGCCAAAGTTTCATTTTCGGTAAAAAAAAACATCTCCAAAATCTCCACATTTGATGCGTTCATCACAGTAGAATAGCATTACAAGATATGGACTACAAAGCAAACTAGTGGATACGCCGGTTCACTAACGTTTATCTTCAGAAAGCGATTTTGCTCTGCAGATGAAGTACATGCGGCTCTTAAACGTGTCCGTCACAGAGACGCATTTCTGCAGAGCGGCATCCGAGTTGGACTGTTCTGCGTTTCTATCACCGGCTTCGGATTCACGACATCTTCGTGGACGACCGACTGACATTAGGGAGGAGAAGTGACCGAACCTGTTTCGCAGAGTCCGTCTGATCTATGGAAGCAACTCATGCTGTATGTAGTCCTGGTTGGTTCAGTGTGATGAGGAGTGTACAACTGTACTCCTCGTTAGAGGTAGCACTTCGATTCTAATCGCTCCAGCCGCGAGGCGGCTGGAGAGGTTTGGTTTTGCCCGGAACTTGTGATCACTTGGAATTCTGTAAAGTAGTTAATAAAACCTGTTAAACAAATTCTCCAGGGATTTCCATTGGGATATAGGTGAGAGGGTCCAGGAGGCACATGCTGACAAAATTTGAGCAAAATCGGTTCAAAACTAACAAAGTCAGATCGGCAAATCCTTATTAAAAATTCTTGTTGTGCGCGTGTTCCTGCCCCGTGCTTCGTGCTTCGTGCTTTCTGCTTCCTGCTTCCTCGTGCGTTACGCACCCTTAGTAGTGGCCACTGCCCATGGTCGCAAGCGATCAGTTGGGCAGGCAGGTAAGCTGGTATTTGGATAGATAAGCAGGCTGGTGAGTATGTAGACAATGAGTACTTACTGTTTAACATAAGCTACTTCACTTATTACTGCCTATCATATCAAGTGATATTATCAGTTGGTAGATCAAATCGCTAAAACACGTTGAAGGCTGTACTTTTCGATGGGAAGGGACAAGGAAAGTGACTAACAAGTTTGTTACTTGCTGTTTAACATTAAATATTTCACTTATTACTGCTTATCATATCAATTGATATTATCAGTTGGTAGACCAAATCGCTAAAACACGTTGTAGGCTGTACTTTTCGATGGGAAGGGACAAGGAAAGTGACTAACAAGTTTGTTACTTTCTGATGACGTCACCAAAGTGCATGGGGCATATGATGATGTCATCAGGACGTCATGCCAAACACATGGGGCTTCCGATAACGTTATCAGGACGTCGTGACCAGGTTTGCCAAGTGCATAGGGCATCTGATGACGTCATCAGGACGTCGTGCCAAGTACATAGGGCATCTGGTGACGTCATCAGGACGTCGTGACAAGTACACAGGGCATCTGATGACGTCATCAGGTTGTCGTGTAAGGTACATAGGACATTTGATGATGTCATCAGGATGTCGTGTAAAGTACACACGGCATCTGATGACGTCATCAGGTTGTCATGTAAGGTACATAGAGCATCTTATGACGTCATCAGGACGTCGTAAAGTGAGTCGCGCGTCACCTGTAGCGTGCGGAACAAGTCGATTACTTACTAATAATCATATCAATCCGTCCTATTGGGAAAGTATTGAAGATTTTTCAGAGATATTACTTCGTAATATCAAGAAAACATGAACAATTCTATCAAAAAGGGGTCTTCCAAGCGAAAGAGGTTTGGTTGGCGTCAGAAACGTTCCAACAAAAAGGGAACAATAGGCAAGTAGGATGAGGAGAGTCTACGAAAATTGAACAATATTTTCTGAGACTGATTTTCTTGGCCGATACTTCTTAACAGCGAGAACAAACCGTTGTGGTGTTTCACGAGGAGAGTTTAGTGTCTTTCGGGGAAAAAGTTAGTGTCTTTCGGAGAAAAGACCTCTATTCTTAGACGAGATTATAAGAAAATACTCTTTTTCGATGCTGCACTTTGAGTTCGCTTCTCGTAGCAGCTGGAGCTAGCCGTCTGTGTAGGTTAATTTGACATCATTTTCTCTTCTAATGATAAATAATAGGTTCACATAAATATACATCTTTATCGTTGCTCGCATAATCAGAGTCTATTTGGAACCACAAAGTGCTTCCGTGTGGTACACCGCAACGGTTTGTATTGCTGTTAAGAAGTATCGGCCAAGAAAATCAGTCTCAGAAAATATTGTTCAATTTTTGTAGACTCTCCACATCATAATCGCCTATTGTTCCCTTTTTGTTGGAACGTTTCTGACGCCAACCAAACCTCTTTCGCTTGGAAGACCCCTTTTTGATAGATGATTATAGGCACCGTCTAGCGACCGAGTTGCGAGTAGAATCAACGGCGATCATAACAGGAATCATCGGCTGCGGAATCCTCAACAAAAAAAAATTCGGGCATGACCCATACTCATAAAAAACGGCTTTGAACAAAAAAAATTCAAAATGAGAAAATGCTAATATCGAGGAATTTTCTTAGAGATTCGGGTCCGCCCAAACAACAAAAAAGCTCGGAAACGTTTTGCGATAAATGGAAGTCTTGCTAGAGAAGTCAAAAGCCGGTAACAAACATTGAATACATGTTTTTATTCGGTAACACCATAATAAAAAAAAATACTTGAAAATTGACGCTTCCTATTCGTTGCCGACGATTCCCGCTGTTTCTAAAATTAAAACTTTGGCAAGCGATAGTGTTTTAATAAACGTGGAGTTTACAGATCCGAAACTGAAAAAAAAATCTTATGGTTAACAAAGACCATAAAAAGTGAGGAAAAAGTTCAGCTGATGAGGAGCGGGCGCCTAAGCTTGTTCAAAACCAATGCGTCGCGTGGTAACAGCGCGATTTCTCAATAACACGCACTAAATTTGACCCCGAACCAGAAGATATGCTGTTATTGGTGTAGGATATTACACGAGCCCAACATCGCAATAACTTGCTGAGCTGATAGAATTTTCTGGAACAGCCTTAGATCATTCAAGATCCTGATCCTTAGATCATCTATTCCTGGTTATTTCCGATGTCAACTTTTCAAGGAAGTTTCAGAAAAGTCGGCCCGAAAGGACGGATATAGATACTCCTTGATGCTAAAAGAGCGGTGAGGAAAATCTGCTCTGAAAATTGCTTCTTGAGATTAGTTATGGATTTTCCAGGAATATTTTAAAACCTCTTGAGCGTCGCGAATAACGAGAAAAACAGGCGCGAAGCAACTTCTCCGCTAACTTCTCGCCGTCCAAATTTGAAATCATTGAGGTGCCACTCTTCTGTTCGTAGTGACTTCTTGGCGATTTTGGAAACACTTTTGCGATCAGCGTAAAAATTTCTTTATGATAAGCAGGAGAACAAAAATTAGATTCCGTGGTTGGACTGTGACTTAGAGGATTGGCTGGAATTCTTATAATACTGAAGAAGATCTGCATCCCAACCACAACGCACCGTCCGCGAACACGGCTCTCCCTCATTCACAATTTGCCAAGAAATGCTCTTTTACAACTGCTGATCAGCCAATATGCACACATACGTATGTACATATACAGCGCGTTGCAAAATTATACGACATACTCCAATACGCTGAGCACTGTTGATTGATTTTTGGGAAAGTGTCCGTTTTCTGCCCATTTTTAGGGATTTTTTTCTGTTTCCTGTCAAACTGGATTTTCTGTTTTGTTTCCGAAAAAAAAATTCCGCCCATCCCTGATCCCAGTCGCGTTTGCTTCAACTTATTGAGAGGCACGAGATGACAAAAAAATGCCAGAAAGCGATTGGGATGGCAACAAGTGCCGTTAGGCGTACAGTTTGCTGTAGAAGGGCATTTACGTCCGCCACACAACAATATACGCCATTCACTTCAGTGCCGTCCCGTGACTCGACACTGCGCGCATAGGACGCGGATCGGCTTCCTGACCTTCTTCGAAGTGTTCATGCATGCAGCCCGGTAGCGGAGATTTTTTGCGTGATGCATTAGAGAAGATCGATTTAGATATTTTCCCCACGTGAGGGGGTGCTATGTGGGAAGGGGGGGGGGCACCGTTGTATCGCACTTGGCCACGCCCATTTTTCCGTGCCGCAATGACTCTCCTGATTTTGGCAGGGGAGAAAAACCCCGGGTAGGTGCTCAAATTTAGTGCGGCACAGTAAAACAGAGTAAAATGGGCGTGGCCAAGTCCATCGCGCCATAGTGCCCCCCCCCTTCCCACATAGCACCCGTGAGGGCGCTGAGTCGAAGGCGGCCAGAAAAACATTGTGAATAGCTTTTTTTTCTGAACATAACAAATTACAGCATAAAATTCCACCTCATTGTACACTTTTTGGTAGGAACTCTTTTGGAATTCTTGTATTATATTTGTTTCCAACGCAATAACAATAATGAAGAAAACGGTAAAATGTATTGCATAGGCTACGTACACCTCTGTTGGAGCTGAAAAAAAACGCCATAAATCTTGAACAAAATATAGAAGGCATCCACACGGGTAGAAAGACTCACCGATATCGAATATAGGAAGAATTTCAGCGAGAAAATCTGCCGACATGCCACGTGCGTATGCGAAAGCAGGAACAGGATATATGGCGAACTTCCACTGGATTGTTTGACGTGAGGTTTTTGTGAAACATTTATTTGTAATAAGACCAGCGAATATCCAAGGGTTGACTTCATGAACTCGCAATTTACAGGCCGCCCAGAATCATTGGATCTGACGGTTTCCAGATCATGACCGTGGAATAACATTGCTATTGAAAGCCGCATACACACTTGTGAAAGTGATTGACTTAACTATGGTATTTCCCATATTGGGATCAGTAGTGCGCGGAATTTCTCTTCTCTGTTTTCTGCTCATTTTTGACCATTTTTTCCGTTTTCTGTGAGAATGGGCAAAATTTGGCAGAAAACAGAAAAAAATTGCGAACTGCGATTAGTAGTAGGATTGCCCTTGAGGGAAGAGGCTAGTTTCATCTAAACTAAGCCGTTAGGCTAGGGGTGAATTTCATCCGGGCTCTCTGCAGTTATTTTGCTAAAAACTTTTATCCTGCTGTGGTGATTACCCATCCACGGGTTTTCGTTGCGGCAATCTTCCTAACGCAGCGTAGGCATAACGACCCCACGAGAGAATACACCTGCTCCTGCTCACTGCCGCACACCACACCACAACACCGCTCATCACCGCTACAGAGCGTCCTTCGACAAAAATAAATAAACATACATCGGCGACGGTGGGAGTGGCCCAGCGCTGGGACAGGGGCTGTCTACACACCGAAGGAGTAGTTCTCCCGTTTTTGCAGTTTGAAACGCCACGCCACTTAACGCGAGCGAAGTGGACCCGAGTGGAATCAGAACCGTAAAAGGCGGGACAGCTCCTCCCTTGGTGTGTAGAGAGCCCTTGTCCCCCAGCACTCTTGTTTTGGAAGAGGACGGCAAATACAAGGGGCGGAGAAATGCAGAGCGGGGCCAAATTCTCACTCGTGAAGCGTCATTGCGGGTCGTTTTTGACGCTTCAAAATGCGTAGGCGTTGTGTTCTGAGCCAAGCCATTCTATTTCCATAATTATCTCAGCCATGTTCATGAGCGTGTATGCTGCCTATAAAAGCAGAGTTCGCGATAAAGACGATTTTTGAGCTCTCTTCATGAGAATATAGATTGGTCTTCACAAAAGTAGAAGTGAAAGAACCGGAAATTTTCGGGGGAAACGAAAACAAGGAATACCGGCTAATTACTGGCGTCGGCCGGAACACATCTTACCCAGATTTCTGTTAAAGGCATCGTACGCGCTGAAATCCACTTCCCATTTTTTATGCTCTATCCCTTCCTCGGGCCCCTGTGAGAACGTACAACGAGCTTGGCTGCTCAAAAACGTACCATTGTGAGCATAGAGGAAGTGGAAAGTAAGGAATTCCGTCAAAAGGGGCCGGCCCTTCCGTCAGTCATTTGGTACTTTCGCAATATTTGAGCAGAACGTCGCGTCGCTAAGTACAGGGCATGCCTCTGTACGCTGACCCACCGTCGGACGAAAGTGGCATTATCGACTGGAAATTTCTCCTCACACAACGAGCGAGGACGATTTGCAGGGCCCAGGTGAGTATTTTTGTTAGTCAGTGCAAGTCAGTGCAGTCAGTGCATTGTAGTCGTAGGCGAATTGTTTCCAACGCTGCACCAATGGACAGATTTTAGAACTGCTCCTCGCGCCATCCCTTTAACTATCCCGAGTCGATGCCGGCGCGAATTTCAAACGATTTGCGGAACGTTTTTAAAACGGTTCTTTCTTGGAAAGTTAACGTTTTCGAGGGGCTTTTCGCTAACTTTAGTTACTATAGGGGTGTAACAACTCAAAAACGCTCGAAAACGAGACATGGTTTTCAGTGCGTACGATGCCTTTAGTGTTTGTCTATCCGCCTTATATGTTGCTGTCAAAGTAGTCAGTAGTCTTCACAAATGCTGAGAAATCGCTTTAGAAGCAAAAAAATATAAGTTGGCAAGACAGGCATTCACAAAAATCTCGATGATTGGAGGCGGACGGACACTGAGCAATAACTCGTTCTGGAGCGTTTTTACCTGCAAATTTTCATTTATTTTCGCATTTGTGATGGCCAAATCAACATTCTCATGAGGATAGCACAACAACCATTTTTTTATCGCGCACCCTGCCACAGTAGGTGATGGTCGTGATGTGTTTTAAACGCGAGAGAGGCGGAGAAGCGGGGGATCAGCGGCCTGCGTGATTGGACGGACGGGGAGGAGCCAAGCGCGTGATGGGAAGAAACATGGATTTTCCCCCGCCTCTCTTGCGGATGGAATACACTTTGACCATCATAACAAAATAATCACAAGCGAGCCAAAGCGGGTCTCAGTAAAACACGGCGGGCTGTACCATGTCAAGGTGAATAACAACCGGCGTCGGCTTGCCGTCGAGAATGTAAATGATGGGTATCGATTTCGCATGTCGCAGCCGATGAATGTTCTTTCAATTGCGTAGTGTTTCTTCCGCAATTATAATTACGAAAACAAACAAAAAATAGAGGATCAAATCTCACGTCTGTTCTGGTGAGAATACTTGGAACCATGACGCAGAGAGGAGCAACTAGTTGGTAAAACGTGAGAAGATTCTGTGCTTTGCTCGAGCTATTGAAGAAAAACGTGGTGACATATACAAACGGTGTGAAAGAAACGCAGTAACCGACCAAAAAACCACTGAAAAAATATAAAGCACAAAGAATGACTCCTCCAGAAATCATAAGAGTGCGGGTAATAATTTACAGACAGATCCTGATTCGAAAATTGGATTGGGATGATGCCCTCTGATGTGCAGCGAACACAGCACATTCCGCCACTGGGACGATTCCCACATTAAAGGCAGCAGACACGCTTTCAAAGGTTGTTAAGAGCTACATTGCACGGAGTGGTATGGCATCTAGAAGAAAGCCTACAAAGCGTCAAAAACGGTTCAGAAGTACTGAAAAAATTTCGTCTATCGGCTTTGCTATCTCACCCGTTATGTCGTAATACATATGCATTAGCTATTTAAACCGCGCGCCGTGTAACTCGTCCACTTTCCCCGATTACAGGAACAACCGCTATTCCTCTATTTGCACACAACTTTCGTTGGATTATTCATTAGTCCCCATACTACCAGCTCTAAGTCTTCGATTTATGACATGAAATCGATATCAATTTTGAGCGGGTCTGCTGCCTTTAAGGTTATGGAAGTTATAGCGCTAGTAAAGAAGCTTCGAGTGAAAATGCACTTGCGGGTTTCAAGAGTGTTAAAATAAACAGTAACTTACAATTTTTGCCAGCCGACGAAATATCCGAATATCTTCATCACACCCAACATTAAAAACCAGACAAATGCTATGACGAATAAATCGAAAAGAAACGTTGCAATCCAGAAAACTAACGGGAACAAGCCGGTCAGCATTTGCTGGAACATTTCTGCCTTTATCAAATTTTGTTTTAAACTTGCATAGGCAATCTACTGAAAATGGCCTCTAAATTTGAATCGCTGCAAAAAATAGTGAATCGAAAGAATAAACGATTCCGAGGTTTACCAGTTGACGTCAGGTGACGTTTTCTGCTTCTTTTCCAGCAAAGCAGAGGTAAACAAGCGCAGATTGGACAATTCCGGAAATTCGTAGCATGCTTGTACGCAACTAAGGGAGGGAGCCTTCATAATTAAAGTATGTTTGTAATGGAGTGCAAGAAAGGCTGGCCCGCCCGCCGCTACGGTAATGCATAACGAAGGCGCGTATGTACTCCTCTGACAACCGCCCTTCCTCCTCTTTTCGTCGGCTTCCTATTCACCATGTTTAGTCTGCTCTTTTCTACGAACCTCCCTCTCCAACTCCACCAAGTTTCGGAGCGCAAAATGCTTTTTGAAACTAATTGTGGGCGAAAGCCTGGAGGGACCCTGATTTTTTCACAGAAGAACTCGTCATTAAGTCAGCTTCAGTAATTGTCGCTCGCTCTCCCACGTGAACGTGAACAACTGCTCCGATGAGGCCATTTTGAAGCGGAAGGTGTCCGCTTGAAAGCATGTCATACTCACAAGTGAAGTATAAGAAGCGTAGGTCTGAACGGTAGAAATCTAATGTCATAAGGGAATGTTCACGCATTACATCGTGAAATAGTGTTAGGTACCCGCCGCGAAAGATTGATCTAAACGAGTTATAAGCTCCGAAAGTTTGCCAGCCATCGACATCCTCCTAGTCTATGAATTGTTAAGCACTAACAGCATCGACGACGCAAAGGGAGGAAGGGGCAGTGGTGGTCATGTGACCAGGGTTCGAATCTCCCCCGGAGCTCCTTTTTTGCAAATTCATGGAACTTTCATATTTTGATCAAAAATCATATCACAAATGTCATTTTATCCTTTTGCTGCGCGATATAGCCATATAGAAAGTGAAACAGACTCGGGTACAAAGGATTTAAGATTTTAATCCCCTTCAAGGATTTCCATTGTTTTGGAGAACTTATATGATTTGTAAGTACTAACATCACATATTTTTAACAACCTTATCACTTTATGGGACTCAAAAGACATAATCACTTCTTTCACCAATGGTAAATAGGCATATGATGCGACCTAAAAATTCAAAATTTTGAAGAGCAATAGTAGAGTGAAATTGCTTGAGCAGTGCTTTCGAATAGCTGCAAAACCCGATGTCTGCCAGCTGAACCAAGCTGTTTACGCCAGGCGGTTTCGTTAACATCTGCAAGTTTTTCCCCGCCGGCACAAGAGCCTGTACCGCGCTTTGATTGGGAAAATCACTCCTTGAGTAGAGAAAGAGAACACAATTCTCCGGCATTTTCTGGATGAAAACGTTCTCGAAAAATGCAAGTGTTGTTAACGTCGTCATGATATGGGATGTTTCGCTGACGACGTAGAGTTTCTTCGTCTTGAATACATCCTTCAATGGGAAGCGACCACCCGGCTCTGGTAATTGGACAAAGAGCATTTCTCCGACCTTTCCCGATGGGAAAATGAGGGACATGACGGTCAGACTACGGGTGGTAGCAGAAGCCGACTGCACCAAGCGCACCGTTTTTTGTTACTTAATGGTTCTAGTAACTTGTTCAAAATATGTGGGGTAATACTTCCCAATCATATAAGTTCCCCAAAACAGTTGGAAAGCTTTAATGAGAAACAAAACCTTGAATCCCTTGTACCCGAGTCTATTTCACTGTCGATATGGCTATATCGCGCAGCAAAAGGATAAGATGGCATTTGTCATATAAATTTTGATCAAAATATGAAAGCTCCGTGAATTTGCAAAAAAAAGTCTGGGGAGATTCGAACCCTGGTCACATGCCCACCACTGCCCGTTCCTCCCTTTGCGCCGTCGATGCTGTTGGCTCGACCGCTTAACAATTCATAGACTAGGAGGAGGTCGATGGTCGGCAAATTTTCGGAGCTTATAACTCCTTCAGATCTATCTTTTGCGGCGGGTACCCAACACTATTTCACCATGTAATGCGTGAACATTTCCACATGACATTAGATTACTAGCGCTCAGACCTACGCTTCTTATACTTCCCTTGTCAGAAAAAACAGGAGCAGCATGGGGTCCGCAAACCCAGCACATAGGCTCGGGATCAGCTGTGGTCCGGCATAGGTGGGCGGATCGGGGGCGGAGCCTAGCAGCAGCAAGGGCCCTGAGCAGCCCCTTACTGCTGCATTTGGTGCAATTGCACCAATCGTGAATGCAGCAACTGCTGCAGGATCGCTCCCTAGAAGCTGCAGCAGCTGCTCCCTAGAAGCTGAATGCCGCAGCTGCTGCAGCAGCTGCCCCCTAGAAGCTGCAGTAGCAGTTACCTAGAAGCTGCATCAGCTGCTCCCTAGAAGCTACAACAACAGCTCCCTAGAGGCTGCAGCAACAGCTCCCGTAGAAACAGCAGTACTCAGAAAAAGAAAAGTATGTCACTTGATACTATTAAGTAACTTACCACTGCTGTTGCAATGACTTCTATGCGTATTGATTGTCGATCGGTATCAACTGCTATCGAGTTCGGTGATAACAATCAGAGATCAATATTTGCACGCGACTCTTTGCAACAACAGTGGTAACTTACTTAATAGTATTAAGCAACATACTTTCATTTTTCTGTGTACTGCTGCAACCATAGAACGGGAACAGCTACGGCAGTAGCCTTGATGGCGCCACTGTCTCCAGTAGAGGTGAATCTTTTCCTAAGAGTGGTTTTACAGCAACAACAGGAGCCTGATGTTACATGCAGATCGTTGGTGATGCCGCCTCAATGTCAAAGCTTTATCATGAGCTAAGGAAGTCTGTTATAGACTTCTAGTGCGCAGAGGACAAACCAAATCTCTACAAAAGTCAGACTCAAGAGTCTCTGAAGCGAGAAGCATTCAGAGTTAGACCAGAATGCTTTATCGGGCTTATGCCAGTGCTGTTAGACCACCATGGGAAGAATTCAGCGCTTTCGTAGAAGGCAGTATTACGAAGGCAACACACACACACAATCTGATTCAGTACTAGACGATTTTACGGTATGTAGATTTACCTTTCGCAAAAAAATAATATAGATAGAGGGAATAATGGAAATAGCCTAGGAAAACTAATGAGAAACATCTTGAGACAAACAAAAAACCATATTTTAACAAAAACAAAATAGCAACAATCACTATAAAACATATACAACAACACATGAGGAGCATATGGATCCTTCTCATCCTATCTAACCCTATCCAAGCTCCTCTCCCCCTGTTTCCTTCTTACCTTCCGTCCTCTCCTCTCACCCTCTTACCCAACAACACTCTCTCGCAAACATGAGCGATGCTCAGAGAGAGCAAAAGACCAAGATCAAACCAACGTTGCTGAGTTGCAGCCAGAAGGAACGCCCACTCAACTCAGGAAAACGAAAGCGACTTACTTGATTGCGTCAAGTATCTTAACAGTCCTCTTGTAATGAGTCGAATATACATATATTGATCCCCGAGCGCTAACAACAGATCTGCTATGACTTGTTTTCTTGATAGCAACCGGCCGTCGATATGCATGCATGCAATCAATTTTTTCTGAAAGGCTCGAGTTCCGCACTCGAACTACTTCTCAACTCTTCCCTTTCTTCCTTTCTCTACCCCTTTACCTGATCTGCCTTTCTTTCGAACAAGTCCTGCTTTCACTCTCCCACAGAAAAGGGATGGCAATGAGATAAAAAAATAAACAACAAAAATACATTCACAAATCAAAAACAAGGTACTCCAGCGGCACCATCACTCCAACACGGCCGTCCTGATTCAGTTGTTCTCCATGAGCGGGCGCTTCTAAAATGGAATCGATTATTCAATTCAAGATTTATTCTGGAGAAACGGAAACTAGCCCACCTGGCGCGGTACGAGGTGCTTCTCCTTTATGACGTACTTGCGGACGTCGGCTCTAAAACAAAGGTTTCAAATTTTGAGGTTCGAGCAGCATAGTACAATAAAAATTAGCATACAATGCGCGGGCTTACGCCCTACGTAAGACGTGATTCCATTCCATCCGGGCACTCTAGATCTCCTCGAATCTCGACCGTCTGGAGGGGTCATCCTACGCCGATTTTTGACCAGCTCCCCAGCTTTCCAATCTATAACAGAACAAGTGCTGTCGTTCTCGGAGTGACGTCGCGGTCCGTGTTTGCGTACAACGGCTGTCGCATCACGCAATACGATAATATTTGTGATGGGACCACACGGTCCCAGTACGATGCCTCTTCCTTTAAGCACGATTATCATCTTGTCGCGTGATGTAGCAGCCGTAGTCCGAAATTGCGGACCGTAATTCGGATTCTCGGGAACGGAGCAATAGTACTGAACTTAAAATTCGAAGAATGACTTAAAATCGTATAGAAAGCTTTACAAGAGGTGGAAAGGAAGCCTCTTAAAGGCATCGTACGCGCAGAAAACCGTATATCATTTTTTCTTGTGTTTTTTTCTGTGGAGTTTTTTTTTCTGTGGAGGTTGGACTCTCTAGTGAACGAAAATTTCGAAAGTGCCATGAAAAATTTCCATTTGTAAAGGAAGGTCAATCTGAAAACATTGTGAAATTGACTTTGAATTTTGCGCCAAAATCGTTTTTGAAGTTTTTCTGCATTTGGAGGCCTCGCCACTGCCATTTTCGAAGTTTTCTGCATGTGGAGTTTTTGCCGTAATTGTTTTCCATGTCTTTTGACGGTCGCATCAGCATTCTATGAAAATGTTCTAGATGACTGGTGAGAACTGGTGGCGGATCCTCATCTTTAACCCCTTCCAATCTCATAACATTGCCTTCTTGACGCGCCGAAGCTCAGAGTTGTGGTGTGCCGGTCTCATGAAAGCTCGGGGGAATGGGGTTTCGCCGCAAACAGAATCGGAAAACAGTGCAGTAGAGAAAAAATCAGTAAATTTGGTAAAAAGCAAAAAAACTAACATCCAAAAACGCAGCTGTTGGAGACGAAATGGGTGAGCTGCGTGTCATTGTGAGTGGATCGAATGCGCGATCACAGCAGTTGCCGCAGTAGAAAAGCAGCAGCTGCCCGAGCACGAAGGCCTAGCAGCTGCACGAGTACTCGCATAATCGTTCGTCTTTGGCCCGTTTCGGTCAGGCCCCACCTCTACTCGGGCTGCTGCTGCCATGATAGTTCCAAGCTGCTCGGTGCAGCTGCAAGTGCAGCACTCTTCCACCGACCAGCTCGGCAGCATAACAATTCCAGCCAATGACAGTGGAGCAGGGGCGGGGCTAAGAGGGTGCTTCAATTCTGCAGCAGCTTGAGAGCGCTAACGTTTCCACAGAGAAAACCTGCACCCTAGCAGCAGCTGCCCGGCCACATACCTCATTGGTCCAATTTTTGCGGACACGCCCCCGACCAATCACAGACCACGAGAGTTTCCAGCAGCTGCTCCCGTATACCGGGAGCAGCTGCTGCAAATGACCATGGGGGGGGGGCGGGCGTTTCCCTCGTCCCACGCTGCTCCTGGTTTTTCGTAGTAGCTCAAGTAGACTCTGTTTCGCTCCAAGTGAACTCATGTTTTCGGTTATCACAGCGCGGACTGTGGTTTTTTCGTCGAAACCTCCTTATCACTAGTTACATTTCACCGAGGCCCACCCCTCCGCTGCTGGTGATCGAAATCAACAGGTCACTAGGGATGTACCATAGCTTACTTAGACCCTCTACTGAAAGAACGCGAGGGCTTATCGCCGAAGTTCATTTTTGGGCCAGGTCAGTGTTCAAAATATGGTTTCCGTTCAATTTAGTCTGACGCATGGACCAGGCGGCTGGCCATGCGGTGTGAGCGGCAACACTGGCCAACGGATTTTCAATTAGCGCGCAGCGAGCTACCGTCGCAGCTCCGTACACTCATCAGACTAATTTTATTAAGTGAACTCTAGCTGGAATCGTGCCATTTTTTTCTCTTACCTGGCTACGCACAGTCGTCAAATATGCAGCATAAGTGCCCCTTAACGTTTTCTATCGATCTGTACACATATTACCAGCTTTTCTAAAAAACCGAGAAATCACTGGGTACCTTAGGAACAAACTCATCGGGATTACCCCTTTCTGCTCTGCTGCGCTTGAATGTCATTTCACTTTTATTTCTGGTCTACGTTACTACTTCTGCGGTTGTTTTTGTGTTTCAACCGTGATTTCTTGTCACGTATAAATGAAAAAAAGTGTTTGGAATGAAAATTGTATGTGTTATGGAGTATGCAGGTACAGTATGCGGCTGCACAGTTCGAACTATTTTTTTCGAATCTGAGCCATAGCAGGGGCATCGTGTTGCAGTTGTGTCCAAAAATACTCTTAGACTTGAAAAAAAAGTTGGCTTAGAAGAAGGTTGCTATTGAAAATCCCAAAAGAGGCGAGAAAGCGTTACTGCACTCCCTCCGATAAAATCCTACGAGCGGTATTATATTACCTGATGATGGAAATGACAAACTCTCTCCTTCACCGGGAATGCAACAATGGAGGACGTTATCATCATCGCAGCGAAGTAGAGAAAAATAATGTCGATAAAACTGGTCATTTCCTCAGTGATATCGAGTTTATCTTTAACCAACCGATATGAGACACTGGTTTCAATCTCTAAAATCATTTAAAATCATCCTGATCTGAAAATAAGGTCGACAATAACAGCAGTAGCTGCCGTTAAGCTAGTGCAAAAGGTTTTCGAAAAACGAAGGCTTTGAAAAGTCGTCAAAACGTCGTCGGCCAACAAATGTTCCACCGTGATAGTGGTGACCATCAGAAGCAACGACATGATTACCAGTAGAAGATTTTCAGCCTCACATTATTGCACCCAGAATGTAAACGACAAACCTCCTTCGAAGAGAAAATCACTGATTAAAATGGCCGTGGACAAGTCTATGTGATTGACAAATTGTGGCAGTATCCAAGCCATTCTATCATCCTGAAAATCATAGATGTGCCTTCTGTTTTCCGTCCATAGCAGACGACCTAGCACCAAGTGACTGTCACTAATTATATCAATACCATCGTTAACCCCAAGCAGGGATGAGCGGAAATTTTTTTTCTGAATTGCGGAAATCGGAAATCGGAACAACCTTCTTAAATTCGGACATCGGAATTTGGAAATCGGAACGCCAAAAACCATCGGAAATCGGAAATCGGAAATGGTCAGCGAAGTTCTTATTACCCTCCCCTGGTGATTGTTCCTGCCAAAAAACTTGGACTTATCCTACTTAATTGAACAATGTGTACACTATACATTGGATCCGAGGCAAAAAAATTCGGATAATCGGATTTCGGGCTGATCCGAAAAACCGTTTTTTTCGGTGAATCGGATTTTGGTTCGATTCGGATTTGGTCTTTTTTCGGTGACTCGGATTTCGGTTCGATTCGGATTTGGTCTTTTTTCGGTGATTCGGATTTCGGTTCGATTCGGATTTGGTCTTTTTTCGGTGATTCGGATTTCGGTTCGAGTCGGATTCGACCTTTTTTCGGTGATTCGGATTTCGGTTCGATTCGGATTTGGCCTTTTTTCGGTGATTCGGATTTCGGCTCGGTTCGGATTTGGCGTTTTTTCGGTGATTCGGATTTCGGCTCGGTTCGGATTTGGCGTTTTTTCGGTGATTCGGATACCGAATCGTCAAAATTTCGAATCATTCGTACGGATATCCGAAATTATCCGAATCGGATCCAATGTATAGTGTACACCCACGCGTACTTATAGGCTTGTATCGTGACGCTTCGAATCGTTGCAGAATCAGTTAGGTCCCACACAGTTTTCAAGGCATTTGCAGCACTTCAAGTCGGTCCAACACAGTTTTCCCGGCGATCGGCACACTCGCGACACACTTTTCTCGGCGCTTCACGCACTCCTAGTTGGGGTGCCACACACTTTCGCCGGCGCTTGGTGCCCTCCAAGTTGTGTCCAACACAGTCTCCCCGGCACAGTCAGTTCCTCTGGCGCTCGGCGCATTACCAGTTGGATCCCGCATACTTTTCCAGCGCTGAACGCACTCCAAATGATGCCCAGCGCACTGTTTTGGCGCTTGACGCACTTCAACTCAGAAATCGCTGAGCAGATTACCTGAGACTTCAACGCAAGTTGCATGATGGCCTCACGCAACTTGCTTTGAGTTCAAAAGTAACTCTAAGCGATGTTACATGTAATTTGACGAGATTTTTGATCAAAGTAGCGTGCGCTTATAATAAATACACAACATTCCGAGTAACTTGCTTTGTTGGTACATGTTACTTGAGACGTACACGCGACGTGGTCGGCACATTGGCAAGCGACGAGGCCAGCACACCGTCACGCGACGGAGACTGCCCGGCGAGAACCACTGGGCCGGCAGCGGTCTGTCAGGCGGAGCCCCAGCCGTGTGGGGGCCAAGTACCTCAAAACTTGGGTAACTGAATGGACGACGCTGCCCACATCTGAGTACTGCCTCCAGAGTGCATCGTATACCTCTCCAGGGAACGTCACGCCGCGTAGATAGGTTACATGTGCGATAAAATAATACATTTAAGTTACACGCCAGTGCTTTATGTCACATGTAACTCAACTCGCACCATGGAACACATATCCAATGGTTAACGTTAAATGTAACTTAAAGTTGTAAAGACAGGTTGCCGACAACATGTGTAGAGCCCTTAATTCGCATGTGACTCTGTCAGAAATTCCTTACATGTGGAGTCCCGCACCCTTCTCTCGGCAAACTCACAGCGGGCCTTAAATCTCACATGCAACCGTTCAATAAACCCTTCAGCGAGCTTTTATATAGGGAACTGATTATATCGTGTTATCAGTAGACGCCATCCCACCTTAATAACAACAAACCAACTTGCTTCATTAAAAAAAACGACCGAGTTTCCGTTCATTCTCACAAACACGCACAGACACACACACAGAGTTAGGCAAATATATGTAGATAGTAGGATAGATATTGAATAGTCATCTGAGTTTTGCGTTTAACTCAGCTACCTTGTAATAATTTGTGATCATATACCATGCCATAATAAGGCATCAAATATTCAAAAACATCAACAGTTATTGAATTATTTTCCCGTAAATGCGCTCAACTCTAGCTTTCTGAAAAGTGAAGACTGACCTCGAATTCGAATTTAGCGCCCCAGATATCTCTGAGAACTTGGCAAGGAAAGGGGTTCAAAAATCTGAACTCTGATATTTCCGATATTTTCCGCATTTTTAAGCTTTTTTTTTCGGGAATCGGAAATCGGAAGCCCAAAAACCATCGAATCTCGGAAATCGGAATTCCGCTCATCCCTGACCCCAAGCCATCCTCGGGCACGTCAATTGCGTCAGCCGCCCAGCGTCATGCACCAGCGTTTTGTAAACGGTATGACGTCTGCCGCTGGTCGATGATGTCTTCAGCTGGTCGCTAGCACCTGCCGCTTGTCGTCTGCTATGGAATGAACCTAACAAGGGAAGTGTTTAGAGTGTCAAACGCATCTGCGAAAACGCTTAGTATCTTTAGTACCACTTCTGGCGCAATAGTAAAAATGCGCAGCATCCCGCCGCGACAACAGGCATTTTTTTTGCAGTTTTAGCAAATTTTCTCGGATTTAGCTCAAAAGTTGTGTGAAGGGGTAATCTGGGGTGGCGAACACGAATCTAGAGTTCATTTGTTGGAATTTGGAGGTTTACTGTAGCTTAAGGTATATAACATCTCGTTTAGGGAACAAAACCCACCGTCGTAAATTGGAAATCGACAAACGAAGGGTAAATTCAAATTCTCCAACCCCGAATAACCCCCGTTCAGTTCAAATTTTGAGTAAAATATGAGAGTTTCACCAAACTACCGTATACCCACTGTAATCTACCGTAATCTGCAAAAAATCGATAAACGGGCTCCTGATTCGTGTTAACACTTAAAGGACCGCGTGTCCACACTGCGCACCCACGGCATACAACATTCAATAATTTTTTAAGTTTCGGGAGATGGGGTCTTTATTGAATACCTTTAGGTTCTTTATAATGTAACCTATTTACATTCACAGCGGTCAAGCATTGTGAGGTTTCCTAGTTATTTTACCAGCATCTTCGGAAATGACATTTTTCGAATTTTCGAGCTTCTCTGTTCAAAAATAAATTCTCCCAAACTTTGGTGAGAGGGGTATGATTGATGCTAATCCCAGAACTGGAGTCGTCTAAATGGTTTTCGAGAAGCAGAGCTCCAACTAATCGAGATAACTGTAGTAGGTCAATGTTTAAAGGCATCGTACGCGCAGAAAATCGTATATTATTTTTTCATGTTTTTGTGTACCTTGGCCTATCTAGTGAAGGAAAATGTTGAAGGGGCCCATGAAAAACCTTCATTTGTAAAGAAAATTTAATTCGGAACACATCGTAAATACGAATTTGTATTTCGCGCCAAAATCCTTTTTGAGGTTTTTCTGAATTTTTAGGCCTCGTCATTGTCATTTTTGGAGTTTTTCGGCATGTGGAGTTCGTGCCATACCTATTTTTCATGTTGTCTTACGGTAGCACCAACATTCTAGGAAAAAATGCTAGATGACTGGTGAGAATTGGTGACGGATCTTCTTCTTTGACGACTTCCAACCTCATTCCCCAACGTTTTTGACGCGCCAAAGTTTACCAGTGTGGTCTACCGGGCTCAATCATGAACTTGAGCTTGAAAAATAAAAATTTATTTCCAGCGCGAACGATGCCTTTAAAATTTTACTGCCTTGAACCCGAGGGTTATCCAATTTTCTGCGCGAGAATCTGTTGTTTAATTTTTTAATTTTCAATGAAATTAACGCGGTAACCTAGCCATCAACATTATTTCATATTTCCGTGTGGAGGGTAAAGTGTGCCCGAATGAGAATGGCGGCCCACGCGGCCGGCGTTGTAGCTCAGCGAGTCGGGGGTCCTGTTCGGCCACGATAGGCTTTCGATTCGACTACAAAGCGGTTGGACGACGATACGGCCACGTACTTTCCGTGCGCCACGTGGCCTAATCGTCGTCCAAGTGATAAGCACGTGCCGCCAATCATACTCGTTTTACTCGGCCACGATACGCTTTCGGTTCGACTACGATGAGGTTGGACGACGAACGAGCCACAATGCCCATGATTGAACACGCTAATCGATCGCTTCAGAACTGACCCGGCGCATGTCAGCCCCACAGCACGTATATAAGGGGTCCGATCCCAGAGAGAGTCCACCTTTCGGGGCTGCTCCTGGAAGGTGACTACGAGTCACTTTCTGTACGATTTTTGAGCCGTTAAGGCTTCTCCCCCACGGTCCTCAGCGAGGGAAGGTCCCTCGCTGTCGACCGTGGCGAGGGTGATGTCCCTGTCGCGGACTGCTGTGGGGGTGATCCCCTGCTGCGGACCGTGACTTGGACCGTATCCTTGTTGGGGGGGGGGACCGCTCCCATCAAAGGGGTGGGGACCCGCCCCCAGCGCCACGTAGTTCTATCGAACAGACCACGTGCTGCTGCGCGGGAAACGGGGGCGCGGCAAGGGTTTTGTCTCTCTGTGCCAAGTAGTCTTATCGAACAGGCCACGTGCTGCCGCGTGGGAAACGGGGGTGCTGCCAGGGTTTTTTCTCTCTGAGCCACGTAGTCCTATCGAACAGGCCACGTGCTCCCCGGAGCAGCACTTGCTGCTCCAAAATTCCCTTTGAACTCGACTAGGTACCCGGTTAGAAAGCCTGTCGTGGCCGAATCGGACCCCCCCGACTCTCTGAGAGGCTGGCGGCCGTTGCATGTGCCGCCCTCGGACGAGTGTTGGATTTCAACGACGGCAGTCCCCTCTCCCCCCGTCTACAGAACTGATTGATCGACGCAGTGCTTGCTGCCAGCCGGTGCCGGCCCCGTTCGTAGTCGATGGCGGTGGGGACTTTTCGCATGCTCGTCTGAGAGCGGCGAACGCGACGGCCGTCTGCCAAGCACGCCGGCCGCATGGGCAGCCATTCTCATTCGGACGCACCTTACCTTGGCGGGAAGGGGCTTAAAGCCTGCCGTTGGTTCAGTGCTCCAGAATTTGCTGAGCCTTCGCTACGGGGTACATTTGCAGGTGCTAAACAATGAATGGTGTTAATCCTACAGTTTTCATTGAAATCGTTATCGTTTGCCGTTTCGAAAATTCTCATGGAATTTTCGTCGGTTATAAGTGAAAACTTTTCAGGTCAAAGTCTCTGAGTCCGTCGAAAATTCGCTATGAGGTTCATTAGAACATCATGTATCCGAAGTCCGTCCATTTCTCAAAATTCTAATACTTTAGGTTGGTTTCGCACGGTATAGCCCTAACCATCTGCTGTCACCTACAGAAAATTCCGGAAGTCAAGAGAAAAACGTTGAATTCCCGAAAATTTGCGAGAAGTCGTGTTTCAAAGCACCTTGCGCGTGTAAAGTTTAAATAACTTCCCGATTTGAAACTCACCACGTTCGTAAGAAAGTGAAGGATTGTGGCTCCACCATGGCCTTTCTCTTATTGCACCCGAGGGTGGAGTGAAAAAGAAACAATGGATGTGTACCATGTAAGATAGCCTGCTCCAATCGAAACGGTTTCCAGCGGAACGAGTGTGCACACATGCCACCCACGGAAATGATTAGCCGTGGAGAGCACCGGTCGGCTGTGGAAATTCGCCGTGGAGCAGGCGATATCATAAGTGTTAAGCACTCCAAGTTACCCTCAGAAAATGATTTTGAGACATTTCTTCCGTATAAAAATCTCGAAAGTGGCGTTTTTCCCTCTAAAATTTTTCCGGTTCGAAAGCTTCGAACGAAGTCAGCCAAAAACTTCGAAAAATCGACTGGTAAACCACAGATTCGTGATCAGCGCACCTGTCCAGCAAACCTCCCTGATGCTGGGAGCTCAGCGCTGCCTCCACGCCATCAGCAGGTGACTTACGTCTAGGGAGAAAAATGTGAGCGCCTTCCTATCTTAACACTAAATGGACCGCAAGTCCACACTGCGTACCCAAGCTAAAACTCGATTTTTTTTGTTTTACGTCAAGAAAAACGTATTCCTTCTAATTATCGCTTATATGTCTATGCTTCATGCAACTTGTAGAACTGGTATGCAGATATTAAGCGTCATATATCTCCTTTTGATGTAGGCAATTACAACAAAAAATCAATTTAAAAACTCACTTAAGAGATTGGCCTTGGAGCGCGCGGTCTCCTAAGTGTTAATGCATGCGTGCCGCCACAGATAGTGACAATGGATGCAGCTATTTGCAGACGGTATATGAGCCATCAATGGGCGCGAGGAAGGTGCTGAGGTCGGTGGTGGCGGCTCGATGTGCGAGGCAACCAATGAAATAGCACGCGCAAAGGAGAGAGGCGCCCGCCGTCATCTCGGTCATGGGTCGAGCACGTCCGAGGTGGTGGCTTCGTATATAAAACAGTCGTTCTTGGGATTATTTTGATCACCCCGACAAGGAATGAGCAAAATTCCAATTACTGGAGTGATTCCGTGAGATTTCTGTGAAAGGCCTCCTTATCTGGTGGTGTAACGGAAGCTACTCTCCTTAAATAAGTATTTTAGAGACGACAGCCAGGATGAATGATGCGGTATAGCATCAATTATTGCTAGGACAGTGTCGGTGGAACTCCGCGATGACTTTCAATCAACCACTCTCCATCACCTGATAATTTCTGGCTGGGTGGCCCTTCTTTATTCGTTTTCGATATTCTCGATGCTTGCTTTCGCACAGTTGGTTTATTTTTGAATAGACGATTGAGTTAAATAAATACTCTTCATATTCCGTATTGTGTGTGCAACTTCAACGAGATTCATTTATTTTCTGTGAATTTTTATCTGGAAACATGACTTTTAGCAATCTGGAGTAATACTGATATTTTTTTTCAAGGTCAGTCCAAACTCCTTTGATATAATGGAAATTTTGATATGTTGAGGACGAAAATAAGGAAAATGGTTTCCAGCTAGCTATTTTTTTAATCTTTTATTTCGGTCAAAATCGGATTTTTACAAAACCTTCTTCAGTTTACAACCCGTTGAAACTGCAAACATAAGACAATTTTTTAACACAAGTAGCATACAACTTGAGAAAGGCAATGGTAAAAAAATCAATTTGAGAAAAGGCAGCGAGAATAAAAAGGAAGGACAAGAATAGTCAAGCCTAGCATTGAACAATCAGATATTGAGAACCGATCCAAAAAATAAAACCAATGTGAATTGAACTTTTACCATTATTCTTATAATTGAATTTCTTCCAACGCAGAAGTCGGATTGCACGATTTTACCAGAGAAAAAAAAACTACCGAAACCGATTCCAAAAGTTTCTTTTTACAGATGAAAGAGCATTGAACACAGAAGAGCATTTCCGTTTCTTGTTTCCTGTCTAAAGGTTTGAGCACTGCAGAGTAGAATTTTCGCAAAAGATAAAAGTAGAATGCAATGTGACTTTTAATCTTTTGGTATAGATAAAAAGTTACGTCAAGTTACGCTGTTTCGCCTTCGAACCCTATGCAGATATTGTGAACTTCAGTCAATCAGATAACTTTTAAAACACTAAAATGAAGGAGATACAGTAGCGGTCAAAATACTATTGACATCGGCTTTTTTCCAAATATCTTTGCTCTAACTGGGGCTATCAATTTAATCTTCTAATATGATGTTTTTGATCATAATGCCGATATAAAAAAATGTGTTGCCCAGACTATAACGGGAATGTACATCGATGGGGAAGATTATTTGCCCACATTGCCAATCTGCGACATTGTCTCTACTTAAACTCGTTCATTTTCTTCGTCGTTTTCGATATTCACTTGGTAATTTTTGTATTTTCGAGGATTTGTAGTTCATTAAAAGTAGGAATTGGACACATAGTGATCAAAAATCTATCATATGAGGTTCTGAAAGGAGCCTATCAGGAGCCGTTCTCGAAAAAGTGCACAAAACAGACCGTTTAAGAAATTTTGAAGGCTAGCACTAGTCATCTACTAAGACTTGTTTCTTGGGAAAAACTTCTTGAGATAAGAGCGATACTGGACGATATTATAACACGCAAATTAAGCGACATTCCTAGGCTCAACGCTTAAAGGCAGTGGTCGCGCTCAAACATGCTCGTCTTCTTTTCCTCTCTTAACCCTTTTCTGGGTATAGAGTAGAAGAACCTATAAGAAAAAATCGCGAGAAAATAGCTGATCTGGGCCTAATTCTAAGCCTGAACATTCTTGTCTTTTGATGGTGGACGAGTCCACCCCACATTATCGGCATCGATGATCTCCAATATCGAGAACATCAGCTGGCTTGAAATTGAATTTCAATCAATGAACTTTTGGATTTATGTACACATCTAGTCAGAAACATTGGATGAAGTGCTTGCTTTCATTGTTCAACTGTTTTATTAGGTAAATTTGCATTTATTTCTTCCTCTGAATGTTGATGATTTTTGAATGCTTGGCAAGAGACTGTGGTCTTTCTGTGCACGTGTGCACGAACTGGAAATTTAGGGTCCTAAGAACTCTAATTCTAGCCCGTTTTTCACCGCGCTACCTCCATAGTTTTTGAGCTATTTTATATCTAAGCTGATTTTTGTAGTCTTTTCGATAAAGTTTTTCGCCGCGACTACTGCCTTCAAGACATTAGAGGAAAACTCATGGGGTTTTATGAAACATAGGTGATTTTGTGGAATTATTCTGGTGGAAAATTCTTATAAAGGTTTCTCAGGTATCTTCCTATACTGCCAACCGTCGACACACCGACTCCGGTCTCTTTGCACGTCGTCCCATCAAATGGCATTTGATGGGAGCAAGTGTGAGGTTAATAGAATATACAATAGGGAATACAGAGTAGAGAATAACGGGGGATCAGCTGTCACAGGCCAGGCAGGGAGGGGATTCGATGCGTGCGGCTGCGCTACGGCACCGCCCATCGACACCGCCCGAGCCGTGGCGTGTTGGCCGTGGCGTGTTGTGCTAAAGTCGATGAGGCCGCTGATGAGCGGCCAGGGAGGTAATTCGACGTTCGCCAGTATCTCTGGGGGGTTCTATCACCTCCTAGAGAATTCCTTTCTGTATAGGGTAGGAGTCTCTGCAGCGATTGATTGCCCATTTCCTGCCAGCCATCAATCTCTGCGTTGAGCGCCTCGTCTTCGAGCACTGTCTCTAAAGCCTAGTTTTGAATGCAGGTGGTCGCTGCGGCCATGCGAGGGACAACTGTTCCTTTTTCATCGCGCGTAATTGAAAGCCGCTCCAATCGTGATCACTTCGTGGCAAACGTCCTACATGGCTGGGTCGCTGCGACGAAATCCTATGTTTTACTGCATCGCTGCTTGAAGAGCGATTCTCAAGGGTCGCTGACCATCGCTCCATCGCGGCCAAAATGGCAGCTATGCAGCGATTGCCAGCGAATGACACGTTTCGTCTAGTGAACGTTGACCCTTTCACATGACAAGATCAGTGTTTTTGAGTCGAAACGCGTTATTGATGAATACCAGCCATTAGTTTCACTGATTGATTCAAATTCTTCTATCATCCATGGGCCTGTGCACTATGAACAGAATCGCTGCCGCTGCTACATCGCTGCAGCAGCGGGTGCAAAATCGCTGCGATGAAAAACAACAGCGATGCAGTGAAAACTAGGCTTAAGTAGTCCCCCAGTTGCTGACAGCCCACCGCCATCGCTTTGCTGCCACCTCGCCGTGGACGTTCTGCTGCCAGCTCGCCTCTGCCTAGTGCTGCCAGCCCGCCCCTGTGCTAGTGCTACCAGCTCTCCTCTTCTCAGTGCTGCCAGCCGTTGTCCTCGCCTGCTGCCTGCAGCCGCTCCCGTCTAGTCAAGCGTTGAGAGGGCCCCGTATAGTGGTGCGGGTAACCCGTTAACTGTTTCTAGCCGGAATTTCTTGGAAAGTGGTTAGGGGAGTAGGCTGTGTAGGGACATAGCTGAAACACATCTTGTGCACATGTCCCCTGGAAAAATCAACTTCACTCGTTTCGGTTACCAGTGGCTTCTAGTGATCTATTAGTAGGATTCCTTTGATCTTCTTGTTTGTTATTTTGCTCATTTATAATAAATTATTGTTATTTCTATCGCGTTATCTACTTGGTTCACAGGGTTCCAAATCCTAATGTCCTAGTTTAATCATCTTACTCACATTTTTCTCGGGTAACTACTTTTTACGAAACCGAACTTGGGGGCCAAGCCGGTGAGTAGGCTTGAGCTAGGTGAACCATTGTAGATTTTCGTGAGAAAAAATAGTATTAGTTTATTTTTCTCAAGTTGCTCTCTTGTTCCTCAATTTTTTGTGACGTTGGGCTACACTAACGGTCTCCGTTGGTGGAACTCGACGGGTAGCGGTACTCAAAGAGTGCAGGCTTAAGGGTCTGGCACTTGGCGAGTATCGTGGTAGTTTTCGGGCTTGCCTGAAATTAAAATTTTGTCCGGTAGGGGGGAACCCCTGCACAAATTTTTTTTTGAAACTTACGTCAGGCCTGAAAACTACACAGAATCTTGGAAGACGAACAGAATGGCATCTTGCGGAAGTGAGCTCGCAGATGGTCGTTCATTCGTAAGTGGTGGTCAGTCATGTGTCAGTGCCAAGTCGGTTGTGATTGCAGGTAGTGTCTAGGCAATCAAGATGCCCCACGAGCAGCAGTAGGTCGACACAAACGACTTGGAGGAGGAGTTCCAGCGACTCTGTGGGTCGCAGGAACGATCGCAGACAATGGAGGTTTGAAATGACCTTTCTCGTTTGATCAAACAGATTTCTCTGAGAATAAACAGGGAGGTGTGTGCGTGCCTGCGTATAGGTGATGGTGGCCGAGGTCTCATCGACGCAGTTGGTAGGGAAGCTACTGGCGCTGCGTTGGAGCGTCTCGCGAATGTGTGGCAGGCGTGCAAAGAGAGCGCAGTATTGAGGCGTTGGACCCGGACAGTAGTAGAAAGTGGGGGTTGTGAGAATCGAGAGGGATTCGTGGGTAAACTCACGGAGTTGTTGGTAGACAGTGAGCAGGTGGATAAAGTGGCTCTGGAGGAAGGGTGGCCTAGGGGTGAAGCCCAAGAGAGTCTGATTCGTAAACTCAGTCTGCTACCAGCTATGCAAAGAGACATTGAGATGTTTCAGGAGCAGTTGAGCGCCCAGGCAGCTGAGCTGCAACAGCTACGGGCCCTGAAGCAACAATGGGCGGAGAAGGACGTTGGACTCGAGCGAATCCGCGAGAACGAGCGGGGAAGGCCCGAGAACTGCTAGACGTCATGGAAGTCGACGACGTACAGGATGGAATTTCTGGTGAGTCGAGAATCGGCACATCAGTTAATGGGAATTTATTGAATCGATTGCGCCGCCGTCCTAGTCCAGTGATTAAACTTGGTGCATTTCAGCATGGTGGCGGGAGTCGTGCGAGAAGGCTGGCGTCGACGCTGCTCAGGCTGCCCACCACTTCTTCACAACATGGCATCCGGATCAGAGAGACAGGTACGGTGCTTTGTTCTGAAAATGGGTAAGCAAGTGTACCTCGTGGGAGTGTCACTGGCCCGCTAGGACAGGGTAATGATGGTACTAGGATGGCGAACTATATGAAGTATGCGGCGTTGCCGGAGGTAAAGCAGTACCGTGGTGACGATAAGCAGTATACCTTCCGGGATTTCCTTGAGGTCTTTGAGCTTAAGTATCCCAGGGATAATTGGTCGGATGCTGAGCAGGTGAATCTTTTCCGCGCTAAGTTATTTGATAAAGCAAAGAACCAATACGAGGCGTTGCCCAGGCGTGAGCGGGAGCAAGGCTATGATGTATTGGTAGCTGCTATAAAGCGCGAAATCAAGACCGAGCAGAGGACGAGGAAAATAGTAGCGATGGGTGAGCTGAAGCGGTTACGCAAGATCGAGAAGCAGTCTGTTTCTGACTTTCGCATTGAGCGGGAGAGGCTGACGCGGCATGAATACCCAGAGCTGCGAGAGGAAGCGTTAGGTACTGAAAGGGCGCATATTCTCTAGGAGCAACTGGCCCGCTGGCAAGACTCTTACTACCTATTAGAGGCGTTGGAGAGTGAGACAAATGCTTATGAGAAGCTAAAGGAGACTGCAAAACGTATTGAGCGTAGGAACAGCACGCTCAAAAACGTGAAAGTTGACCTAAAGGAGAAACCTGGTGGTAGATTTCGGGAGAGGAGTAGTGAGCCAACTGTCGAGAATCCGGTAGGTTCTAAGGCTACAGACACCCGAAGGGGGAAACTTAAGTGTTTCAACTACCGACAGAAAGGTCATATGGCCAAAGACTGCGAGAAGCCAAAACCGTCTACGAGCAAGACAGTGGCGTCGCTCTAAGGTTCGTTGTGATTACCATTTTGTTGACTGTGATTGTTTTTTTCATCTGTAGGTTCCGTGCTTCCGTCATAATATTGTTTCTCGTTCTTTGTCTCATTACATTGAATGAAAAATTAGCAATGCGCACTGTTTGTTGGCCTGTATAAGGCTCAAGATATAGGATGCGCTATCGTGGGTAAATAAAAAGCTGTTGTCGTATGGTATGACCCAATCTAGTGACCGGTGATACAAGAAACGCTCTTGGGGGTTAAAAATATATATAACACCGGCGAGGGAGGAGAAAAAAGCAGCAGCAAGGTGGGAGAAGGTGAAAATCGAGAGGAGCAAGGGAGCGTAATGGAATATATACTCCCTAGCAATGGGAGAGAGCAATGAAGTTACCCCCTTGCTGAAAAATGACCGCTTTTTTGAGACCCCTTGCTCTCCGAGGATGACTCCCTTGCAAAAAATTGCGGGTCGGCAGCCCCTTGTATTTGGAACATAGCCCCCTTGCTAAAATCTACGACTCGACGCTTTATGAATTTTTCACCTTCCTTGCAGGCCCATGCAAGGGGCCTGTGAACGCCCAGGGAACGCCCCTTTTTCATCAGCAAGGGAATGACTTAACCCTTGCGCCTATCCTGCTGGACGCTTGCTGATACCGAATTGCCTGAGTATATAGAGCCAGCCAAATTTATTTGCAACCAATTCGCTGCATCTATTGATTACGTTGTCTGCATACACTCAGGCAAACTGATATTAGCAAGGGACTAGCAAAAGTCCAGTCTCCGCCCCATTTTCTACGATGCAGGCTCAAGGCCGATCAAGGGAGCACTGCTGCTAGGTGTGTGGTCGCACGTGATTGGTCGGGGGCGTGTCTGTCCATTAGAGAATTAGACTCCCTTGCTGATTCGGAATGACCACCGCTCGACATCTACTCCCTTGCTCTTGCAGCGCTAGACGAGGCATCGCGATGATGTCGTAACCCCGCCCACTCTCCGCTATGATTGGTTCAATGAGCTCACTTCCCTTGCTGCTGTCACAGTTCAGCCCCTTGCTGATTCCGGATTTGGAGAGGTATCCCCCTTGCTAATATTGCTTTCGGAACAGCCAATAGGAAGAGTTCACCTGCCTTGATGCTGTTGTTCCTACTATTCCCTTGATACTCCCTTGAACTTGCAGCGCTCTCCCTCCCATGACTTCTGGCCCCTTGATGTTGGTAGAGGGGTCCCGCAGCGAATTCGGCTTTGCTATCCCCTTGCTGCTGGAGTGAACCGAAAAAAATCGATCATATGCACCACTGATCAGCGTCGTGTGATGTCATCCTGTTTTATTCAACGTTCTTCTGTTCTGATGTTTGATTTTCTTCATTATTTCTGGGCAAATCCGGTTTCTGTGGGTAGGCCTGTGAAATATTCATGTTTGGGGAAATCCATATCGTTCCCATCCCCCATTTGACCAGAGCAAAGTGGTTTGATTTTAATGAAGTGATTCAAATGGCTTTAATTTGCTGAACTGAGCGAGAATTTGGGGGCTTTCGCGGGGGGGGCACTGTGGTATCGTACGTGGCCACGCCCATTTTTCCGCGCGGCAACGACTTTCCTGATTCCGGAGGGGGGAGAAAGATTAGGAGCTTGAATTGCGCGGCGGCACAGTTAAATGGGCGTGGCCAGATAAGATACCACAGTAGCCCCCCCCCCAAATAGGGTTAATGCCATGGAGACAAAGGACAAAACGAATGACTGAGATAATTCCTACGCGCAATTATTTAATTCGCAATTCTTTGGGTGGAGAGCTCAAAAAAGTCGCTCCAATACCAAAATGGTGCTCCAATCCACCCGGACGCGCTCCGTCTCCGCGGCGAGCGGTTTCGGCGGCAATAAGTAATTTGAACTCGTGAGCTGCGGCGTCTCGCGCGTACGCGGAGGGCAAGCGCTGCGTGTGGCCGGCGTTCATTTATGTTTCGTTGGTTTCCAGTGGTAGCCGTAGTTCTATGATCATAACAACGTTATTCCAACTCTACGAATCTCGAAAATCGCAGAAGTGTCTTTTTCGTCTCAGTAACACAATGTTAAGAGTTTCACTTGCAGATTCAGTATGTTATTGACTATTACGATGGTGGTGCCGTAGATCCTCGTTCGAAGCTATTCACGGTTTTGGATGTGAGGCCAGCAATGAATGATCTTGGTAATATGTGGGATAGAATGGTTGGTCATCTTTTACTTCTGTTTTTTTTTACAAACTGGAGCTTTTTTTGGCCACAGAAAGTTTGCAATTTTTCCGCAAGATAAAGTGGAGACCTGGGGGCTTTAAAGAAAGAAGGGGGATTCGCAGTTCGCTTGAGTGGGTTACGGCCACCACTTAACCATGTGAAATCCTTTGGTGGAACGAGAATAGAATCAGCAGGAAATTTGTTCATGAGCTCCGCCCTAATTCCAGAAAAAAAAACTCGTAATTTTTATAAAATTTGCCAGAAGCTGGAGCCTAAGTGTCCTGTAATTTCATCAGACCCATTTGGTGAACCGCTTGCGAAACAGAGGGTCAAGCAACATTGGAAATTCTGATAAGTAACGCCACCAAACATGAAAAATAAGGGGGGTTCGCACCGCCGGAATTTTTCGATTCGTTTTTTTCGGTTTTACCTCAGCTCGACCAGTGAATGTTTTTTACACAACCACGAGTTGTTCCGATTTGTTCCTCAACCGCTGGTGACCTAAATGCTCATCAAAATAGCGAAAAAAAAAAGATTTTTGGCGGCCTCTTAGTGTCGTGTACATTGCTCTGATCGGCCCTAGCTCAGCGGTTCGGCAAAATAGACCCAATAAAAATGAAGAAAGAAGTAGAGCACCTAATTTTGAATGAGACACAGAAAAAATCGCCCGTTGGAAAACGTGGTGTTAGATGACCGTTCTTTTTTCAAATGCCCTTCCGCCCTCAGTTTTGTCTTCAGGAAGGCGGCTGTGGAGAACAAAATGTGTGCATGTACTGAAAGGTTATTGAAAACTACACAATCTGTTTTTTCTTTTTCTTCGAGGTTTTTCACCTCACCATGGTGAAGAGAAAGCATAGTGAGAACAAAAATCAGGATTTATTTTTAATTTTCATCTTTTGTAGTTTTCGATAACCATTCAGTATAGGCATCTTTTGTCCGACTGCCACCTTCCAGAAGTGAAAACTAAGGCTGCAAAGACTATCAGGGAAAAGGCTTTTCTTATTACTTTTTCCAGCGGGAATTTTTTTTTCTATTTCTCACTCTTTATTATCGGTTTCGCTTTTATTAACATCATTGCTCGGTCTAGTTTATCGAACCACTGAGTTACAGCCCACAAGAGCAATGTATATGACACTGGAAGGCCCTATAAGCCATTTTTTCGCTATTTGGACAATTGCAATTTGGGCGAGTATTTAGGTCACCAGTTGTTGACAAATAGGTCTGAACCACTCCTGGTTGTGTAAGAAACATTCATCGGCGGAGCTGAGTTAAAACCGAAAGACCCGAATCGAAGAAATTCGAGGTGCAATCCCCCCCCCCAATTTTCGAAACCCGACAAAAATTTAGTTTTGAAACCCGAAAACCGATTTCCGAAATTTCATGTTTTTGTTCCGCTCATCCCTGGTAGCGAACCTCACTTTTGGAAAATTTTTCAACATTGCTTCACCCGGCTTCCAATGCCGTCATTATGGTAGAACTACTACTTTATTTTTGATTGGTATCTCATCCATTTTCACGATCATGCGTTCTGATTTTGTAAGTGCGGATCATCTCATGGATAACGATTCCATGGTTTCTCACAAGGAAGGATAATTGCGTCGAAAATGTTGGGCTATCAGGTTGGAAGGGGTTGAAGACGAACGAGTATCCGCCTCCAGTTCTCATCAGTCACCTAGCACTTTCACAAACTACATATGCAGAAAAACTTTGAAAATGACAGTGAAGAGGTGTCCAAATGGAGAACAACTTCAAAAAAGATTTTAGCGCGAAATTCAAATTAAATTTTACAGCGTGCTCACAAGAGAAGTATACAAAGCGTAGGTCTGATCTGCCAAAACGACTAGTGTCGTTAGTATCTCTTGTGGCTCAATAGTAAAACTGCGCAGTATCCCTTCGCGAGCCGCAGGTTCCAAGAAGTTACAAGCTTAAAAAGCTCATTTTTTTTGTGCTTATTGTATCTTCCAAAAAATTCTTCGGAAAATCCGGAAACGGACCTCATAAATGTGTTCAGCACCCAAAACTACCACCCTGAGCAAATTTTGGGTGAACGAACATTTTCCGTACTTTGTCCAGACTGACAGCGTTTTTGACTTGTACGGATTTTCGGTTGGGTGCTTATTTCTACTAATTGAGAGCTCTGGAAGCGTTTTAGAAAAATGTTCCAGATTTGACTTAAAATTCTCCCAGGGGGGTTTTTTGGGGCGCTGATCACTATTCTGTTATTTATTAGTCGATTTTCATAAGTTTTCGGCTCATTCCGTTTGGAGCTTTCCAACCGGGGAAAATTTCGAGGGAAAAACGCCACTTTCGAGATTCCCGGAGCGCTACGGTAGATATTGCTCAAATTGTTCTTTTGTGGGTTATTTGGAGTGCTGAACACGAATCTGGAGTCCGTTCATGGATTTTCTGCAAATTACGGTAGATTACGGTGGGTATACGGTAGTTTGGTCAAAATCTCATATTTTACTCAAAATTTGTATACGGGGGTTATTCGGGGTGGAGAATACGAATTTAACGTCCGTTTGTCGATTTTCAAAATACTAAGGTGGGTGTTGACCCCTAAATGACATGTTACCTACCGTAACCTACAGTAAACCTCTAAATTTCGACAAATGGACTCCAGATTCGTGTTCAACACCCTAGATTACCCCCTTGCTTTTTCTCCAGGCTTGAAAATGCTCATAACTTTTGAACCTGCGGCTCGCGGCGGATACTGCGCATTTTTACTATTGAGCCAGAAGAGATGCTAACCATACTAGTCGTTTTGGCAGATCCGATCTACGCTTTTTATACTTCCCTTGTCAGACTGACTTTCCTTTACAAATCAAGGTTTTTCATCGGCCCTTCCGAAATTTTCTATCACTAAAGATGCCAACCTGCAGAACAACAGAAAAATAATATACTGTTTTTTTCGAGTACGATGCCTTTATTACTAGTCGAGGGAGGGTAGAGATCTCGTTCGATAATTGTGAATATAGTGCTACTGCGTGGCGCCGCTTTGAGAATATAAAAGCAGTTTTGTGCTCAATTCGATTCGAGTGAGTAGTAAGATAATTTTTCCACATTTTTTTGTTTTTTTGAATGATTGCGCCATCATTCCATTTCTTTTTGTAGTTTTATCGAAGTCATTTAAAATATATTTGATTCATCAAAAGTGGCGGGTTCATAGATAATTTCTGGATTTCATTGGAAATATTTGGCTCATTATTTGATTTTTTTCAAGTACTTCTCTTTTTGAGAAGTTTTTAGATATTACTTGAAAACCATGAAACAATTTTATGGCGATGGGAATCCCGGAAATAACCATTCATCATTTGAAATTAGCTGATTAATAAAAAACAAATATTTTGGTTTTCCCTGTAAACTGGGTAATCGAGGTTCTCGATTGAACCGGATATGCTGAAAATCGCCAAATTTTAATTCCCAAATTGGTCAAGCCTTGAAAGTCTAAATTCAGTTTCTCTATTAAATTCAATTTCCAGCTACAGTAAAACGTCAGTTTTTCAAATGTGTAGAATAGTCGAAATTGCAAAACTAGGAGCCGAACTGAATACTTGTTCGGTGCAGCCCCAAATCTAGTCGGCATCGGTTCAGAGGACCTACCACGACGTTATGGCAAGATTTCTGAATTGGTGCCGAAAAGGTTCTTCATAAACTTATCACATCTGGTTCATAAATATTCCCCCAAAAATGTGTTTTTGTAGCTTTTTCGAGGACAGTCGGCGTACACGTTTTAGTAGCGTTTTTATTTTGCTACGGGTGCTGAAAATCTGTTTTTTCCCTAATTTTCGTTAAGACAGAGGAAGGAAATTTAAAATTACCAAGGTGGAAATCTTACAATATCGTCAATGTAGAGCGAAGAATTCTAAAAACCATTTTTTAAACTGAGAAACACACTCGTTTTTGGGGCGCAGTGTTCGCGATACAAACGACTGTCGTGCTATCCTCATGAAAAGGTAGATCTGGCCATAACAAATATGAAAATAAAAGAAAAAGTGTACAAAAATCGCTCAGGAACAAGTTATTGCTTGGTGTCATCCCGCCCCAGTTATCTGGATTTCTATAAATGACTGTTTTGCCAACTTTTATTTTGCTTCTAAAGTAATTTTTGAGCATTTCTGGAGGCTGCTGACTACTAGCACAGCAAAATAAAAGGCGGATAAGCGAGCAATAATGATAATCTCGTTAAATAGGGGGCCGAAGATGGTAATCAGCTGCTATTCCTTGTTTTGAGCGTTTCTCTCGCAAATTTGCGGGCTTTCACTTAGTTTTAATTTTGTGATGGCCAAATCTACAACTAATGAAGAGAGCTCAAAGGTGTTCTTATCGCAAAACCTGCCTTTAACATGGTGGGTTGCTGACTTGAGAGAGACAGACGAGAAGAGGCAGAGAATGAGGCTCAAAAATATGTGTAGGTGTAGGAGAAAAATCTGGAAAACTTTGTTCTCTGCGTACTATAAGGTTATAAATGTAGCTCAAAGGCAGTGTTCACGATAAATCTCGTTTTCGAGGTCTCGGTGTGAAACACTAAGTTGGCAGGTGCTGTAGAGGATAGGGTCGAAGAAAGCAACGAAAATTGGCCAGAAATCCTTATACTTAAAGCAGTTATGTCCCGATGTGTGTGTGTGTGTGTGTGTATGTGTGTGCATGTGTCCCGCATATCTTAGGAATGGCCGATCAAAACTTGTATGAAATGGTACCAACATTTAGGTGGGTGCGACATTTATCGATTACCAAAAAATCAGCCTGAGTCACCTCTTACGTGCCTCGGGGCAACCGAGTTTGTCCGTGGAGCGCACTTTTGGCCTTGGGTGATTATAACTTCTGCAAGTCGTCTTGCGATGCAATAAATGCAGGGCGTCATAAAGGAGTGCAGGACCCCAGTGAGGGTGTGCAAGAAGTCATAGAAAGTGTGCAGGACCCTAATCGGAGTGTGCAGGACGTCATAGAAAGTGCGCAGGCCCTAAGTAGGAATGTGCAGGACCCCAGCGGAAGTGTGCAGGACGTCATAGAAAGTGTGGAGGACCCCAGTGGGAGTGTGCAGGGCGTCATGGAAAGTGTGCAGGACCCCAGCGGAAGTGTGCAGGACGTCGTAGAAAGTGTGCAGGACCCCAGTGGGAGTATGCACGACGTCATAGAAAGTGTGCAGGACCCCGGTGGAAGTGCGCAGGACATCATAGAAAATGTGCAGGTCCCCAGCGGGAGTGTGCAGGACGTCATAGAAATTGTGCAGGACCCCAGCTGGAGTGTGCAGGACATAACAGAAAATGTGCAGGTCCTGAGTAGGAGTGCGCAGGACGTCATTGAATGTGTGCAGGACCCCAACGCGAGTGTGCAGCACGTCACAGATAGTGTGCAGGGCCCAGATGGGAGGGGGCAGGAGGGCATAGAGGGTGCGCAGGTCCCCAGTGGGAGTGTGCAGGACCCCAGTGGGAGTGTGCAGGGCGTCATAGAAAATGCACAGGTCACGAGTGGGAGTGTGCAGGTCATCAAAAGTTAGCAGGACCGCAGTGGGAGTGTGCAGGACGTTACCAAGAGCGAAGAATTTGAAAAAAGGTTTTTTTAAATTTTTTAATGCTAAATCTTAACCTTTTGTGGAGAAGAAAACAGATTAGAAAACATGAATTTTGAGAAGCGTGCGACGCGTTTCGAGATTGACGCAGAACTCCTGAGACATTTTCTTGCCAGTTTTAGGAAACAAGCAGCAGGTCCACTTCCGCACCTTCTCTGTTCGCCACTCATTGCAACCGCTCAGTCATTTCGATTCCCTAACTTCCAAAAACCAGTTTTTATATGTTGCAAGTCTGAGCTTATCAAAATCTGCACCACAAAAACATAAACAACCACCTACTAATTTCATTCATTGAGAACAAAGGGCATGACGTTGGTGAACTAGGGAAACATCATATAAAATGAGAATGCGTTTGTCCTTATCATGATAGAGACGGTAAGGCGAGATTAATAGCTTGTGAACTCTACCAATTGGAAGAAAGGGCAGTGGGTAGCGACGTACTCTGCCAATTCGAGACTTGATGCTTCGGCGAAAGCGGCCTTTATCACGCTTTGTTATCATAAGGCATCAAATTCACCTTTAGCGCCGTCATGAAAGCTTATCCGCGCAAAGGGTGAATTTGCTGAGCGGTTGGATATCAGTCAGCGCAAAGCGTGAAAATACCGCCTGCGCTAACATGTTAATGCATATCAGTTGTTGAGCGGCTGGATACCACTCAGCGCAAAGGGTGAAATGACCGCCGTTGCTGGCATCTCAGAAATTTCTAAACAAATGAAAACATCCCAGCGAAAACATGATAAAACGAATAATCACGTCTCAATGTGATCACGTCTCAATGTGTTTACTATGAGCACCGCCGGTATAAAAACAGCCTCATCCCACCAGAGTCCTCATTCGGCATTCTGCTGCCGGCCCTGAAAGGTGACTTCGGGTCACTCTCCGGAGGCCAGCATAATTTTGGTTGCTGGGAGGATACAGTGGGTATCCTCACGACGGGGGGACGAGTTACGCCGGGGTCCGCAGAGGGTGGCTCCTCACCGCAGACCTCGGTGAAGATTACGCCCGTTGCGGCCAAGGCGGGGCTTCTTGCGCTGTGAACCTTCAAATTCGTGAAATTTACGAGGTAAACTCACCCATTTTTCGAGGTTAATTCACCTCATTTTCGGGGTAAATTGGACCCTCTCTCGCTGCCAGTTCGCACCATTTTCACGGGAAATTCACCTCATTCTCACCTCTCCTAGCGGCAAATTCACCCATACAGTGAATTTAGCGCGGCAAATTAAGACTTCATGCCGACTTGTACATGAGCATCAAGTCTCTTTTGCTGCGGCATCAAGTCTCGAATTGGCAGAGTAAGGGAAGGAAGTGCAGAAGGGGTTGTGAATTTTATGCCGGTAGCAACCGACGATTTACTGCTGGCTTCTTATGTTTTGCTTTTTGATCCCACATTGTGATACCCCCACGGCCTGCTGTAAATGTACGGCACCCTGCTCTGCTCAGGAGAGTCCATTCCTACGTACAGCAACTTTCGGTTAGACGGAAGTCAGTCACCACCGTTCTAACTAACTAATCCGTCTCAGGTAGTTGGCTCACGCAAAAGTTTCTGTGAGCGAAAACTTCGCTAGGTCTCGCTAGTAAATACAAATGGCTTTGAAAGCTCTCCCGGTGCGCCTACCTATACCAGTCCGCCCCCCAATCGGACGAGCTTGTGGCGCCGCACACGTTTCGATGGCAGATTGCCAAGCAACTCTGCCGCAATTAGCATGATCGATTCGCGCAGATTTCGCGATTAGCGCGCGCTTACCGATATCAGCAGGGCCCATGATTCTCGTCCACGCCCTGAATTTAAAAACCGTTATTTTGACTTATTCTGGACGTTTTTCTTCCCTGTTTCTTCACTATTATATACCTCACGACCAAACAATCCCATTTTTGGGTCGAACTCGAGTTCGATATTCATCGTGAACACTGCCTTTAAAGGCAGTGTTTATGATGAAAATCGTTTTTCTGCTTCCCCGCCTGTCTTGAAAACGGTCCCATGCTGATTCCAGTGATGTCCCTGAAATCGTGCGAGACCTTCCGGGAACGGAGTTATGGTCCCTCAAAGATTGAGCTAATGAAACGTGGTGGACGAGTTGTCCGAGGTTTGTAACTTCCGACTTTTTCAGCCGATGTATGCGAGCTGACCTGAGTAAAGAGAGAAGTTGAGAATGAAGGGAAGAACGGGACTAGTGATTGGAAATCATCGCTCATCTCACAATCTTGAGCATTCATTTGTTCCCGTCGGTGGGCGTGTGTTGCGCTTATGGGTTTTGCCTTGCGCTCGAAGTGGCAACTTCGGGCTCTTTTGGAGCTTTTGCTGGCTCGTTTTCATGCGTTCTATCGACGTCAACGTTACAGTGTGCCCCTACACTACCCATTCCTTGTGAAAACTGAAACACATTTTTTATTGTGAACACTGCCTTTAAGAAAAGAAAAAAACGGGGGTTTTTGTTGAAGGTAGCAAAGTAACGTGATGAATCCAGCTTTCAGGGTGGACTATCGTCTGAACAAGGATTGTCCCCTAACGACGCCGTTACTTAACCTGGTTTTCACAACGAAGCTGTCTGGAAATGTGAGCAGTGTGACGTCCGATCCTAGTGCTAACTGGTAAACATCCTCGTCTCTTTCAGCAGTTCTGATCTATCCAAATGCGAAATCAACTTTAACTTGTATTCAAGGTCGGCAGAGAATGCGTATTCATGTTGGAGTGTGACAGAATTGTCGAGGCATGGTGATGGCGAAGGATCGCTGAAGGCACGGATACATCTCACGGGCGAAGGGCCGTCTCAGCCATCTCATGTTCATGTTCAGTTCCAGGTTGGGCAGTTGTTTTGTGAAAGTTTATTTCTCTGGAGGGTTACGGTACCTATATCAGATCAGATCAGTTTCAAATTTGATTGAAATCGAGAGTAGATGAAGGAGCAAGCCGGTCAAGGATCTGACAAAGTCGGCTCGGATCTAAATGCTCCGTTCTTTCGCGCGCTCGACAGAGTCGGCTCGGATCCAAATGCTCCGTTCCTTCGCGCACTTGTGCGGAGCGAGGGGAGATGAGTGTGGTGGAGGAGAGGCCGCACTGCCATACGCGCCAGACGGGAATAAATTTTACTCCGAAATAGACGGAGTCCTTCCTTGATCTCCATTGCAGTACGGTAAGGTACTCTAGCTGATCGTAGCTCCTCGGAACTTGGGAAAAGTAGACGAGATTCGCGATCAGCTTTCCTTCTACATAGATACAGTGGATCTACAGATATTTTCGTATTGATCCTGGGCGTGAGCAGTCCGCGTTTTCCTATGCATGCTTTCCATGATCAAACGCTTAAGTCTGAGTGTTGGCGCCTAGACGCTGACGAGTTTCTTTACTAGTGCCCATTTTTAGGAGGCGTGAACTTCGCGTCATCTTTTCTGTACTTTCAATAGTATCTGGTATTATTCGTTTCAACTATACGATACCGGATACTTTTATATTCTCAATTATATAACTGTTTTGCTTTGCTGCGGATTAGTATGATTTGGAAATGTAACATTTGTGAGAAACTCGTTAAAGAAGTGAAATGTCTCATGCTACTGATTTGGCATGGGAATAAATTCGAAGGAAGCGCTAAAGACTCAGTGAAACGATTCATCGTTGGTTTGGCTGTGCACTTGTTTACTAAACAACAAAAATTGAGTGTGACATCGAAAACCAAATCACGCACTTCTTACTGAGCATTTATGTATTCGTGTGACAGCAGTTCTCTTAGTGAAAACATAAACACACTACGTGATGTTATTTCCACTTTCATTAATTGATAGTCAATCCGAAGCCAACGCGTCAAATAATTTAGTAATGCTTGAAAATCAATATTTCTAAATGATTGAGGTGGGAGACGCAACATAATTTTGCAAGGACCTGAGACTTCTTAACCTAAACTGCAAGCATTAGGTTGATTTCAGAAGAGATGTGCGTGATTTGGTTTTTCAATCTCACACTCAATTTTTATTTAGTAAACAAGTGCACAGCCAAATCAACGATGAATCATTTCACTGAGTTTTTAGTGCTTCTTTCGAGTTTATTCCCATGCCAAATCAGTAGCATAAGACATTTCACCTCTTTTAACGAGTTTCTCACAAATGTCACATTTCCAAATCATACTAATCCGTAGCAAAGCAGAACAGTTAGATAATTTCACTTTATTTTAGCAAAAGTTTCCTTTTAAAGGCACATTACACCCTCAGATATGACTTTTCATATGTCCATGCAGTTGTGTAGTAGACCCCTCTTGCATAACACTTGCCCACCCCTTCTAGCACCACCACAGTTCACACCCTTTTTCTTGGTTTCCGAACCCAATGACGACTAGATGAACGGATGAATCGCAATCGCATTTTCAATTTTCACTCCTTTGCCGGTCCTCCCAGTTGGGTCAAACACACGATTCGTAACGCTTGGCGTACTCCCAGTTGGGTCCCGCCCTCTTTCCCCGGTGCTGGCGCTTTTTCAGTCGAGTCCCACACACTTTCCCCGGCGCTTGGCGCACTCCCAGTTGGGTCCCGCGCACGTTCCCTGGCGCCTGGCGCACTTCCAGTTGAGTGCCGCGCACGTTCCTTTGCGCATGGCACACTTCCAGTCGGACCACGCACAATGAACGGTGTGCATACGGTTTATGATGGAAATAAAGCAGATATCCCATGGGGTATCTGATATCCAACCGGCTACAAGCTCTTCGGCTACAAGCTTCTCGTATCCGCATACTTTTATGATAGAGTGAATCTGTTTCGCCGAATTTCTCCTTCCTCTCCGAGATTTGATGCTTCAGTAGGAGCGGCCTGTTGCCCGTTATTATCCTTAGTCACGAAATCCACCTTAGGCGCTATTCATACTACTTAACGCCAGCGCTGGCGTGGCGTTTGTGTATGAATGGCTTAACGCCCCGCCCGCGCGGCACGCGCGTCAGCTCCGCCCGCTCCGCCTTGGCGTCGCCGCTGCAGTATTCATACTGCCACCCGAAACGCCTTGGCGTTTTCATCCACTGATATTATTTATCGATCGTCTCATTCATTCCAGCTTCACCGCTCCGCCATGGCGTCGCAGCTGGAGTATTCATAGTCCCCGTAAGCGCGGCAGGCGCGTCATGCACGTAGAAAGTATTCATACACAAACGCGACGCCAGCGCGGCACGCGCGTGCCGCGCTGGCGTTGAGTAGTATGAATAGCGCCTTAGGGCCATCACCAAACTTTATTCGCGCAAAGGATGAATTTGTCGCGAGTTAAAGTGACCTATCATTATCAATCTTGATCGATGAGTGATGTCTGTTTTCGCATGTGATCAAAGATTTTAGAAAACCCTTGCGGGAAACGGGATTCGCTGTGAACACATGTTTTAGACTCTAATCGCGGCATATGCACACCATTATCTCCTACTCTAGCAGCAATCTCACCAAATCCTGGATTCGACGCGAAAAAATAGACTTGATGGTCATATGTACATAAGCATCAAGCATCCTTCGTCGAGGCATCAAGTCGCGAATTTTGAGAGTACTTCCTTTTTTCAATATTTTTAATGAGGTATACTGGATTTCATTGCTTGTATGTGCGCACATGTGCAGCCTCTCTCCCATTTTCTCTCGCTGTGCTCCCCTCGCGCGCTCACCCAAGCGAAGCTACAAAATGAACTTAGCTCCGAAATCGAAAGTGCATAACCCAATGGTTTCATGGCCTAATGATGTCGTTCGTTAAGTGGACAGATGATTAAAAGATGAGAGGTCGTAAAAATTTGAGCGCACGTGTTTTGAGCAATTTTTCAGCCCGATCAAAGTACGACGCCTTCACAGACCTGCACACAAAACATCTAAAGCCCTTCCGACTTTTGACGGAGTTCTTAGCCAAAATCCCGAAACCCCGTTCACTTTCCTAAAATTTTAATATCTCAGCAAATCGCCGCATTCTATGCGTGTCGAATACGCATTTAGCTAGAAGAAAATGCGGTTTCAAACACAGTCAGTCCGCTGGAGGCCTTGCCCAACCGCTGGGGCCCGAACTGGCTGCGTCGTGTGTCGACGTGCTTGCCGCATTGCGTGTCGGTGTGCTACTACGATAGCGCATGACTACCTTGCAGTAACTTTTCCTGTGATTAAATTTCACAGCACGTGCTCCTGTGATTAAATTTCACATCACGTTTTCCTGCGATTAAATTTTGCAGCACATGCTGCAGTGCGGAGCACAAGCTGCAAAATTTAGCCTGCAATAGAACTTTTTGATGGGGGTGGTCACCAGAGTCGAGTGCAGGGTCAATTTGGGTTGCTAAAATTTTCAACGGGGAGTCACAAAAATTTTGACCTAAAAGGAAAGGTTGGGTGTAGGATGATTGGATTGGGGATGATCGTAGCATTGCCCAGGTTTACGACGGTTGAGCCCCACCACTGAACGAATTTTCGTGTCTGACAGTTTTAGTAATCAAATATATTGAAAATCTTATAATCCGATTTCATGGGTATATCGTGCCTCGCGGAGGGGGGGGGGTAGGGGGATCGCAATTTTTTTTTTGCAAAAATATTTTTGATTGTTGGGGGGGGGGGGCGGTCGCTCCGGTATAGAAAATTTACGCAACATTTCGTTTGACCCTGGTCGAATGGATATCGCTCCAGCCGCGAAGCGGCTGGAGAGGTTTGGTTTTGCCTAGACCTTGTGATCACTTCTAATTTTATAAAGTAGTTTATAAAACCATTTAAACAAATTTTCGGCAGATTCCCTTCTGGATATAAGTGAAGGGGTCCAAAAGACACCAGCTCTCAAAATTTGAGCCGAATCGGTTCACAAATAACAAAGTTGTGAGGCCGAAAGCTTAGGAAAAATTGATGGTGTGCGCCGTAGGCCGTGGGCCGTAGGCCGTAGGCCGTAGGCCGTAGGCCGTCACGCTTTTCATTCTTCACTGCTAGTATTCACTGCCAATGGTCACAGGCGGTCAATTTCAGGCAGGTAAGTTGGGGGGGGGGACGCAGGCTGGTGAAAGTGCATCTGGCTTCTGATGACGTCATCGGGACGTCATGAAAAGTGCATCTGGCTTCTGATGACGTCATCGGGACGTCATGAAAAGTGCATCTGGCTTCTGATGACGTCATCGGGACGTCATGAAAAGTGCATCTGGCTTCTGATGACGTCATCGGGACGTCAGGAAAAGTGCATCTGGCTTCTGATGACGTCATCGGGACGTCGTGAAAAGTGCATCTGGCTTCTGATGACGTCATCGGGACGTCAGGAAAAGTGCATCTGGCTTCTGATGACGTCATCGGGACGTCATGAAAAGTGCGGGCCTACCCCAGACGGGGGGGGGGGCACTCAAGATTCAAGTCAGAAATGGAATGAACCACCGATCTATAACGCTATCAATCAAAGTATTTCTACACAACTTCATCAACAACAATGACTGATAGCAGCATCAAGCACCTTTTATCAAGGTTTCCATTCATTTTCATGAGAAAGTCGTGGGTGCCCCCCCGTCTAGGATAGTCCCAAGAGTGCTTCGGGCTTCTGATGACGTCATCGGGACATCATGAGAAGTGCGGGCCTACTCCAGACGAGGGGGCACTCAAGATTCAAGTCAGAAATGGAATGAACCACCGATCTATAACGCTATCAATCAAAGTATTTCTACACAACTTCATCAACAACAATGACTGATAGCAGCATCAAGCACCTTTTATCAAGGTTTCCATTCATTTTCATGAGAAAGTCGTGGGGGCCCCGTCTAGGATAGTCCCAAGAGTGCTTCGGGCTTCTGATGACGTCATCGGGACATCATGAGAAGTGCGGGACTATCCTAGACGGGGGCACTCAAGATTCAAGTCAGAAATGGAATGAACCACCGATCTATAACGCTATCAATCGAATTATTTCTACAGAACTTCATCAACAACAATGATTGATCGCAGCATCAAACATCTTTTATCAGGTTTTCCATTCATTTTCATGGGAAAATCGTGGGTGACCCGTCTAGGATAGTCCCAAAAGTGCTTCGGGCTTCTGATGACGTCATCGGGACGTCGTGAAAAGTGCTTCGAGCTTCTGATGAAGTCATCGGGACGTCGTGGAAACCCGGATAGTGGGCAGGTGTTCGGGACCCGTTGCTACTCATCCGAAAAGTTGTGAAGACCACCCCGTAGAGTGAGCAGGAGCCCAGACTCGATGCTAGCCATCCGAGAAATTATGCCCGGAATTCGCGCAGGAGAGAACACCTTGCAAAACTTCTGTAAAAGTGTAAGGATGACAAGCAGAAAGTTTGAGATGTTATGTGAGTCATGTCAGGTCATGTTGCCAGGCTGCTTTTCAGTTTCGTAAGGTCATTCACACAACCCCATTTTGAGTGCTCCCTCTTCCTTCTTCACCAGCCTACTGATTTTTTCTGCAATAAATGGTATATGCTTGCTTATTAGCATCCAAATTCAAAAACAAATTGTTAGAACTATCTCCATTCGCAGCTCAGCAGAGCTTTTTCATATCAGATTCATGGAATCGAAGCGGCTGTTCTGCGAACGAATGGGGCAACGGAAACGAAATAATGAGTATGTAAAACTGCTTTGTTCCACTGATGTGAAAGTGTCCAGATGGAATGGAAGGTAGTTTCTGACTGTCCCGGTTTTAAGTTAGTTTCATTTGAAAGCGAAGAACTGCAGGCAGATTCTGCATCCGGCTGTAGGCCAGCAGGCTTTCATGATTATCGACCGGGCTGGCTACGTCTGGGCGACCAACTATAACCGGGGCCTAAGGTCCCTGTCAGAGTTGGTTGAGAAAATCACAGTGGCCGACCCGTTCGATACGTATGAAAAACATGGAAGGTGCAAATAACACCCGGTGTAGCCAGATGTGGCTGACGCGATCAATATGAATGAATTATGTGGAACGATATCATGGATATCATTCATTTCTTAGCTAATATCATGTGAACATCGGTCTTGTCAGCCACATCGAGACAAGCACGCTCATGCCGATCATTTTTTCCGCAGGGCTACCGTAACCCTCCTTAAAATTTTTTCCAAGTGTCAGCATGGTTATGGGCACATCCTAATAGCCAACAAACATGTTTGCACAATTTCGATCTCCTCAGCCACTCCCCAGTGGCTTCTCGAGGAGAGCGGTGTGTGAATGAATGCATACCGCTCCTCCGCTCTTTTATACCCCGCATGTTATGAGCGTGTGTTTACATTCGTTATCATGTTTTGTTCAAGAATGGTTACGGTAGCCCTGCGGAAAAAGTGATCGGCATGGGCGCGCTTTTCATATCGAGTGATTTTTCTGAGATAGTTTTACAACAGTTTGGTTCATTGATTCTTGTGACCACAGAAAGAGGACTGATCCAGTGGGGAGATGAAGAGGTCTTTGTTCGAAATTCTTGCATGGGATATTACAGCGTAATATCAAGAAAAAGTGAACAATTCTGTAAAAAAGGGGTCTCCCAAGCAGAAGTGGTTCGGTTAGCGTTACAATTGCTTCAACAAAAAGGGAACAATAGGAAAGCGGAAAGAGGAGAGTCTACAAAAAATGAACAATATCCTCCAAGAACTCTTTTCTTTTTCGAAACTTCCAAACAGCGGAAACAAACCGTTGTGGTATTTTACGAGGAAGAATTGACTGGTTCCCTAAAACAATTTAACATCATCTCCCCTTTTGATGATAGCTATTAGGTTTACATGCATATATACATATTTTATCGGCACTCACATAATCAAAGTCCTTTATGGAGCCAAAAGCGCTCCCTCATAGAGAACCACAACGGTTTGTTTCCGCTGTTTGGAAGTTTCGAAAAAGAAAAGAGTTCTTGGAGGATATTGTTCATTTTTTGTAGACTCTCCTCTTTCCGCTTTCCTATTGTTCCCTTTTTGTTGAAGCATTTGTAACGCTAACCGAACCACTTCTGCTTGGGAGACCCCTTTTTTACAGAATTCATTATGCATCAGATGCGGGTATTCTCTGAGGTCGAATTTGGCTGGCGGACAAAGCACAGCATCCCCCCCCCCTACGCGCGTTGTACCGATGCGCGTGCAGGATCATGGTCTGCTTTGAATAGGGTGCCTCTCCCCAGTGTTTGTCCATGACAGCTTCTTGTGCGCGCTGTTACGCGCGATTGATACAGACCGTGTCGGTTCATCATCATTACGTGTTATTATAATCTCTTGTGCATTGTCGTTGTTTTTCTCTGGTTCGGTATGATTGCGTTTGTAGTTAAGCGTGCTTGGTTCGTAACATTAACAATTGACGTTCGCTGTGCCGTACGTAATTTACGTGAAGCCAATCGTTTTTCATGCCAGTTCTAAGTCGGCAGCTCAGAATTGTATGCGCCTATCAAATGGGAGCTCCAGCCAGTGGTTACACATCGGCTGCGGTTTGGCCTCAGCTGGACAGCTAACCATACCAAAGCAAACGTGCCCTACATATAAGTACTGAGCAGGGGTCAATTCGATACAGCAATCGAGGAGGAGTCGGGAACAACTGGCATCTAACCAGTCCGAGTGTGTCCTAGTAGGATACAGTTTACTGCTGCTTTTATTCATATGTTACCAAATGGTAAGCGGCTAAAGCCGCTCATGGTGGCTCATCGCCGCTCTTCTACTGCCGTCCACAACATCTGCCCGTCCACAACATACAAGAACTGAGCGGGAACCAATTCAATACAAGCATCGAGGAGGGCTCGAAATCAGCTGGCAAATATCCCGCTATCAGTGAAAGTGCGTCGTGCTAGTATCATCTTCACTGCTGCTTTTATTCATATGTTAACGAATCGAATATTCTGGTCCACAACATGAACCACGCTGCGGCTACAGTGAAAACAGGAGAGACCTGTCGGCTTCCTGCGTCGTCATTCCCAAGCCAAGCGCCGTCGACAGCACCATTGAATCAGTAGCTTCGTCTGCATTATGAATGGCGGCATCTCTTCACTGGCTGCTCTTATCTCTCACATCTGGCCTCTCGCTCGATGGCGGCATCTGTTCACATACTCCAGTTAAGGCGGGTGAATTTGAAAAGAAAAGGGCTTCTTGGACTTCTAGGACATTGATATTATCGATCTTCAACCAGATTGTTTCATGATTAGTATTCTAATCATTTCACAATACAAGTGAATATTCGTCTATTTCTTGAGTCTTATTCCTTGATTTTTCGTAACAATGTTCGATTCATTGAGCAATAACTGCCCGCTGCTCGCATTTCACGTTCTATGGCAGCCGTCCTCCACAGGAATGGAGTTTCGCTGCTGAAACTCGGTAGTGTGATAGCGCGTCATGATATCGGAGCAGAGTACCATGTAGGTGCACCGGGTGCTACGCAAAAATAGCACCGGTGCTTTTTTCAGAAACTCGTCACTATTAAAATGAAGGTCCTTCGCACTGACGTCGCCGCTGTGAATGAGTGTGCAGGAAGCCATAGCTACAATTCCATCGTCATCCGATTCGGTGGTGCGGGCATTGCAAGAGGTGGTCGTGGCTCAATCTGATTTGATAATGGGCATCACATCCATGGTCGGTGAAGCATCATTCTAGTTCCCGGTACTTGACGATAAAACCGTATTCCTCTCGCCTTTGCAGCTCGACTCCGTACTGCCCTACACTCGAGAGAACAGATTTGCTGAGCAACAGGCGCATAGGATTGGAGTCGACAGCGCTAAGCCATCACTGCCCGAGGGCTTCTAGCTGTTAGATTTCAATTTCATAGGGTTTTATAGCTGAATAGCTTTCGCATTGTTCACTCTTCTGTAACATTAGGGGGCATTGTTTTCCTTTTTTTTTGAGATCACAAGCATTGTATCCATCAGGTTCTTGTCTGACATTCATATACAACCCACAGTACTTTTTTCAATCAGAGTGTCTCTGTATGATAGTTTTTTTCTCGAATAGGAGTGAAATATTAAGAAAAAAATCTATGTCTGTATTCCTATTCTGCTGTTCATAAGACTGATATCTAGCTGTTACCTTTGAATTGCATTTCCAGCGACGAAATTTTATGCATCTGGATTTCATAGGCTGAATGGCTTTCAGTAAGTAGCAAATTTGAGTGCTCTCGCTGATTCGCAAAGTCTCCTGCCGTTGTCCGTTTCGATCAGATACCTATCGAGTGCAGACCTGCTCAACACATGTATCGAGGAGAGCTTGATAGCACCAGCTGGCAACTATCCCGCTACCAGTGGAAGTGCGTCCCACTAATGTCCTCTTCACTGCTACATTCATACGCATGTTATCAAATCGCAGATTCCACGACTCTTCCATTGATCTGGACAACAAAATGAATCTTCGCCAGCTACAGCGAGAGCAGCACCAACATGTGCACTTCCTTCGTCATCTATCACAAGCCAAAGGCCTACGACAGCGCCACAGGCCCAGCAGCTTCGTGAGCCTCAGGAGTGAAACTCATTCCGAGGTAAACATTAACCCTCAACCTGGTGAATTTTTACATTAACGTTACGGACGAAGCTGCTTAGCTGCTCGACTTTCAGGTTCTATGGAAGCCATTCTCCACAGGAATGCGGTTTCGCTGGAGCAACTCGGAAGTGTGATAGCGCGTCATGATTTTGGAACACAGTACCACTTAGGTGGAATGGATCCTTCACAATAATAGCACCGATGCCTATGGAGCGTCTTTTTTCAGAAACTGGTCACCAGTAAATTGAAGAACGATTGCAGCGACGTCGCCGCTGCGAAGAGTGTGCAGGAAGTCATTGCCATAAATCCATCGTCGTCCGATTCGGTGGTGCGGGCATTGCAAGAGGTGGTCGTGGCTCAATCTGATTTGATAATGGGCATCACATCCATGGTCGGTGAAGCATCATTCTAGTTCCCGGTACTTGACGATAAAACCGTATTCCTCTCGCCTTTGCAGCTCGACTCCGTACTGCCCTACACTCGAGAGAACAGATTTGCTGAGCAACAGGCGCATAGGATTGGAGTCGGCAATGCCTGACCCGAGGGCGTGACCCTCCATCCGTCCCATTTTACGAAATCATGGAAAATTCCCAACTAGCTTCCATTCAAGGTGAAGAATCTCGGTTTCGTCACGATAATGCTGGCACTTGAACTGCATCATTTATAGGCCATCAATTTGAACAATGGCACGACCAAACGGAAATGTGCCTTCCAATCGAAGCAAACTGGTAACGCCAGTCGTTGGTCTGATTTTATGAAGACATACCTGATCGAGTTGAGTATTGTTCTCGTTAAGATGAAAATCAGACTTGATGGACGCAATAGACCTCTGGTTCAGGCGTGCGGTCCTGTGCAAGCGATATTGGAATACACCTACCAAGTAAATGGCAAATACTACAAAAATGGCGATTTGAAGGATGTACCCAGTATTGTTACTGAAACTATGGTTGGTGAGTTTATCATATGCACAAGGATGACAAACTGCAAAGAATTCAATACTATACTCAAAGCCGCTGTCTCGATGGTCTTCGCCTCGGGAATTGAGAGCTGAATGTAAGCGCAGAGCAGCATATGCAATAAGCACCAACGTAGGTGTATTTCTGTGCCTCCTAACTTATCATCTGCCTCGATTACAACATTTTCGTTCAGAGTCTTGCATGACTTCGGAACGACTCAGGACGTTTGTGAACAATAGTTCCAGCGTGTCAGCGAAGCGAGGTCGAGATGGAGCGACGTCTTGCATAGGATGGGATGGAGCGACGTCTTGCATAGGGTTGGAATGAACGCCGCCAGGCCATCGCTGCCCGAGGGTGTGACACTGAATCCGTCTCATCTTACGAAACCTTGGGAAATTCCCAGCTGTCTTCCATTCAAGGTGAAGAATCTCCGTTTCGTCACGATGACGCTTCCAGTTTAGCTGCATTATTTTAAGGCCATCAATTTGAGCAGCTTCATGAACAAATGGAAATCATCCTAGCGAGCCCGCCAAGCTGATAACTTTAGCCGTTGCATCTATTTCATGAAGTCATAGCCGGTCAAAGTAAGTAATACTCTCAAGACTAAAGTACACCCTTGTGGGTGTTATAGGCTGCTCTTCTTCGTTTCTACTGTGCTTTTTAGGTCGGTACAACAGGGTAGGGTCTACGAGCTTCAACACCACCCAAGTGCACCATTGGTGTCCAGCGTTGGGAGATGACATTCGTTAACGCTCGGTAACTGACGACCGTCATTTTCTTAGAATGTAGTGCGTTTCAACTTTCTCTATATTATCAATTCATGTTCACCGCAATCTTAGTTTTATTTTTAAGCACTTGAGTTCGTTTGAGGTCGATATCTCAACCGAAACACCTGTGACTCAAATGTCCTTCGCAAGCATTCGCATCTTCTGAGAGGATAGTTCAGACGCCTGTTTCTATTGTGCTCAATATTCGAACAGGAAGAGGAAGTATGCTTTGAGGTTGCTGATTTTGGTACATATGTAGTCGATTGAGACAGGTTAGGTAGGAAGGTAGAAATATTAGAATAAGGTCCTCTGACGTTTCAAACAGAGGAGGGCTCTTTATATTGCGCACCAATTCCAGAGCTTCTTTCGCTTGTATTCCAAATGCATATGCAGTGCATTTTTGGGTACTGATTGTAATTTCTGAACCTGTGTAGGTCCTTGTTCAGTAGCTGTGGGACGACTTTCCTCATGCGCTTTCTTATTGGGTTGCTTAAGAAGTTGGGGGCATGTATACATACACAGTTATCTTCAACCTCTGATGACTTGAAATTCTATTTTCCGCGCAGTTACTAACATCTATACATCCGATGCGTGTTCTCAAATTTGCAATGGAATGTTTTTTTTTCAGCTAAGACTCGTAAAACCTCTCATTATGTCTACGTTGATCATTGATCGTGGCGTTGGGTTCATTCCATGTGAGAAGAAATTAAAGGTCGATCATAATCTGTATCGTTTCCTCTGTGGTGCTATTCCGGCTTTGGTATATCTAATCGTCACGATTACTATTTCTTAATCTTCCCTATGCTTAGTGCCTCATAGAATGTCACGACGACCGAACGGCGCTAATGAGTTGGCTGGGCCGCCCCCAAGGCGTGCCCTAAGAAGAGGACAAGGAATGATGGACTGGCTCGAGTACTATGATGGTAAGGTTTCTGTATTAGGAAGATGTGACATCGAGATGGAGAGCATATTTAGCTCCCGTGTTGAATATTGAGCAACCCCCTGCAGCCGTAGCTCGAACGGAGGAGGAAGATGCAGTGCACTGGATTCGTAACCGGAATAACAGTGTTGGAAGCCTCGAGAACAATGATAACATTGCTGAAAACGATGAGCATGAGCTCGTCGGCCGTCCGGAAAATGAGAACGCGCAAACTCTAGGTGAGTACGGCATACCACGTATCATTCTCATGGAACTGAGTTCTTTTTACAAAATTGTGTTTAGATGATCGTCAACGAATCTTATATGCTATCAACTTCAATCTGCATTTTGGAGTAAGCGCAGAGATGCAACGGTTTTTGGACGACTTCTGCTCTGTTATGGCTTTCTCATCAAATGAAGTTCAGTTTCAACCGGTGCGCTCATATTTTGATCATCCATTTACGACTGTATGGCATTTTTGTTATTGGTTTGCCGTTGTTCTCACTGTGTTCTAGCACTCTTTCCGGAATACATAGACTGGCGGAAATACGTGTTGCTCCTTCCTTTATTGTCCTCCGTTTGATTTCTTTTAGCACTCATTACATCATGCTAACCTTGTCCCGAACAGCGTAGACTATAGTGAAGTGTCGTTTTACTAAGACTGTCAATGTGATTTCAAACCGAACGCATCTTCCCCTTTTTTGCAGTTTCAATAAGTAGACGGTACCATCTATAAGTTTTTCTTCAATATTTCCCAGAATAATCAAAAAGGGATAGCGCTGGAATAATATGCTTGAAATAAAAAGAAAAAAAGAGGGCCCAAAGCTTACCTTTTTGTTGTTTTTATGATGCTTGTTCCTTAGTGAGGTCCCTTCGAAAACTATTATTTCAAACGTATGCAGTTGTGGAAGTTTGTGAGATGGGAAAAACGTCAGTTTGGAATTACGCTGGCGCAATATGACGACATTCAGCCCTTTGGTTTTGTTTCTTTCATTGTAAGGCCGTCTTTTTTTCGTTATTTTATCCCAAGTTCATTTGCTGGTTAACTTCTGTTTTTTCATTCGTTGTCCATCATGTATTTTTCTTTTTGATCTTTTTCAGAATTCGGTTTTAAGTGAACTGGAAGTTATTCTTTCACTCTTGCCGTGGTAGTGGAAATTTTCAGTCGGACGCGCTATAATTTCATTAATTATGTTTTCGAATTTGAGTTTCCGAAGATGACGGAACTCTTTTTGTGAACATTTTTTCCTTAAGGTCCGCTACCAATTGAAGAACTTCCTTCGCGACGCTCGCACACATTTCGAACAGTTGAAGTTTTACTACTGTAATTCATGCGATATTGCCATGCAAGATTCCAAGGCTACTTGTGGTAACGTGAACTGCCAACTTTACCGGTTCGTTCAAAGGCAGATCACATACCTGTAGATATGATTGGGGTGGCCACGTAAGTAGGCCAAAGCGACTTCTAGCACCAAACCATAGCGCTTGGAGACGCCAGAAACCAGCCAGTGACTCTCTCTGCACGTACATTATGTACATTGCAGAAGTCGATTCCATCAAATGGGAGGATATGAAATCAAGTTGGTAATAAGGAGTAGTTAAAGGCTATTCACATGTCATCCCAACCATGATTATAGGGTTCGCGCAATCATTTTAGTCTGATGAATGGACGGGGCTGAGACGGTAGATCATTCCGCGCGAATCGAAACCCCATTCTCCAGTGAGACCGCCAACCCCGCACGGCTAGCCGCCTGGTCCATGCGTCAGACTAAATCGAAAACGGAACCATACGTGTGTAGTCTGCCTTCAGGAGTTGGGATTGTGTTCAAGATCTGCGCGTATAGTCCTCATATTGCAGCGTGGCTCCAAGAAGGTGCAGAATATTGAAGCGGACTACAATTCATACGGTTAACGTGGAACATCAATTGCGTGAAATTTTGAAAAAAACACTACCCACACTGGTCGACATCCATAAAACGGTTCATCAGAGGGTAGGCTCACAATTGCGTTTGGTTTATCTCACTTTTCTAATAGAACAGTGTAGGGAGTGGGACGACGTCGTGACGATACCTGGACGTTCCCCATGTACGCGACTGACATAGAGACTGAGGCGGAGTTCAACGAAAGACGGATCGTTATAGTTCTAACATTCAACTTTGACGGCGTCGTTTTCAAGAAACTTGTCCGCAGTGAGGCTTGGCCAATCTACGTCAGAGTCGAGGGACTGCCCTACCACTTGAAGAACGCATTTGAGAATATAATCTTGGCAGGTGTGATGTTTGTGAGAAAAAGTCCCACTGAGAAGCTATTACGCGAGATGTTTTGCCGGTACGTTGAAGGTATCGCATTCAAGCAAGAGTATACTTCACTCTTCACAAGTCTTTTCAGTATGAAGGAGGAACTGAATCGTCTCTCGGAAGGTGTAAATATTACTATGGACTCTGGAAATGTATCAGAATGGAAATGTATTCCTAAACTCAAGAATGGGATATGCGATTTTGCTGTATGTGCCTGCCTTTCTTTAAACTCTACACTTTCAGTGTTGGAGATTTAGGCACTGAAGACACTGTTCGGCACTCCACGGTGGGGCTCGCGGCAGGGCTGCCATCTTTGCACATATCCTGGTGAGAGGCATGGCCGAAACGTTGTATGGTTTCCAAGGTTCCCATCCTTAGCTGACCGCAGAACACAGCACACCATTGTTGAAGATGCTGCGGCATTTCGAAACGGATTGCAAGGTCTTTTTGGTCCGGTTTCGCCAATTTACGATACCATCACATTACCTTTTCACTATAGGCGCTACGCAATTGATGGAAGTAATAACTATGGAGCGTTTTCGACCTGATGCACTACATGTCCTCGCAGAGGGTATTACAACGGACCTATTTCGGGGTAGCATCTTAATAAACCTCTGTAAGGTCCATCTATGAATCAAATCAGCCTCTTTGTTCCAGCACTGCTTCATCGTCAAAGTCGGGTTCCCGAAATGAAGTTGAGCGCTCGTCAGAAGATTCGGCTGACGAAGATTATGAGCCGATGTAGAAATTATACGTATGCTTCCAAGTTTGTACTTGGGCTGGAGGACCTTACCAGATGCAGCGGGTCTGAAAAAGATGCCGTAAGATTCTCATTTCCAGCTCGTAACATAAATTGCTGAAATTCCGGCTCCCCGATTTCAGCTGTCGTTTATCGTTTTCCCCGTGGTGGCGTCGCTCAATCTGTGTTCCCATCCAGTAGGTGCTGTTTGTCTGCTGTCGTATTGGATACTAGTTAGAGTATTGGAGAAGAGCAGTGAACTGGTGGACGATGACCTGGTCAGCATACGGAGCAATGCGCATTCGATGAAGTATCTCTGGTATGAGGTGCAGAAGACACTGTTTACTCTGAAGGTTCATGTAAGTGGTGGATGGTCGATGCTTTCCAATTCCTGCATAAGCTTATTATATTCAGTGCCTACTTGATCATGCTCTTATCGAGGATCTTCATATTTGGGGCTCGCCTTATCATTGGACGTCAAGTAACTTCGAGAGCACACACCGCCGCCTCCAATTGAGAACACCCCAATGCACTACGAATTATGAGGAGAAGCTGATAGACGAGTGAACATTCAAGTTTTCCCACACTGTTTAGCGGAGGCATTGCAGAATACTTTCAGCTTTTTACTGAGAAAAAATTTGCTGCTTCAACTGTCAGATGAAGTGATGGGAAGCAATGATTGCTGCTTGCAAAGACTGAAGAAGAAGATAACAGAAGGGACCACTAGGTGATGAATAATAAAACAAAGCTGTGTAATTCGAAATAAATGTTGAATTCTAGATTCACCGAAGTGACGAAGCTCGAGGACACTTGGTACGTGCCCATATTTGGGGCACTGAGTTCGAACCAGATGCAGCCAGCTCACTATGACGTTCTTCACACCAACTACCCTAATCTTCAGCAGTTTAGGTAGAAAGGGATCTTTGGTCAAATCTTTAAACCAGAGACAGAAACGATTGAATCACCGGTTTCTTCCAAGCATTTGTCTGGGGCATCAGTGAGGATCCGAGACAAACAGCCGCTCTACGCCCAGTTAGAGAGCCGGCGAATGATCAGCGGTTCCGATCATGTTCAACCGTGGCCCACTCAGGTTTCTCCTCTTTCTGTTTTTGTCTTTCTCGTCTTTCTCCTCACGTTCATACTCTTTTCGAATTTGAACTTTAGCAAGAATTGTTTTCAAATTTTTATTTTTTGGCGCAAAGATTATGTTTTTGGGCGAAATCTCTGGAACCGAAAATCAGCGAAATTTCTGGAATCGAAAATCGAGTCATTTGGGAAAAGCTGGGGATGCCTAGTGCTGTTCGAGCCTTGATTTTGTATGAAGGGCTGACGTTCAATGAAAGCAGAGTTTAGCTCTCCAGAGTATCTGAAGTCTCCGAAACAGCACACTTCTAGGTGTTTATCCGTCCTATCCAGTAATCTCATCACTTCAAGATCGATTCTTTTAGCTCGCGCTTGTGTCATGGAAAGACGGTATACAGCTCTTCGTGTTACTGGCGCAGATGTATCGACACCGCACAAGACGTTGTCTACATGGAAACCGATGGAATGCATCGTTTTGCGAACGTGTTAGTGTTCGCTTACGATAGCTCGTCGAAGAATTGTGTCGCTCTCGTGGAGGAGCTTCTGACTGAGGACCCGTTCGTCACCCTTACGCAACAGATAGAAGCATGTGATCACCCTGCGAGACTGCGTGCTCGCTGTGCCATATATAATGTACGTGAAGCAAATCGCTTCTTCATGTCAGTTGTAAGCCGGCAGCTTACAATTGTAAGCGCCTATGACATAAAATCTCCAGCTATTCTATTAGAAGGTGAGAACTACTGTTTTGTATCTCGCATTTGACCATTGCATAATAATTGTGTGGAAAACTGGGTGCGGTCAGAGTTTGGGTGCGGTCAGAGTTCTGATGCGAATATGTTCTGCAAAATCGTAAACGGGCCTCTGCTATTCGTAGTAGCCCTAGGCAGATCTGTGAATCCGGTATTCACCAGTTGCTGAGCTTTGACCGAGCCTATCCCCTTGAGCAGTCCATCCACTTTATAGTGTTGAAACCTGTATAGCTTTCGCACTGTTCACTTATTTATATCATTACGGGACATTGTTTTTCTTTTTATCAAGGTTTTGATCATTGTATTCATTAGGCTCTTTTTTGACATTCATAAGCAATCCGCAGTACTTTCTCTCATAATTTGCCTCGGTATGATTGTCCTCTCTATCGCATTGTAGCAAAATATTGAGAAAAAAAGTATTATCCCTTTGCTGCTTTTATCACTCTGAAATCTCGCCCTTACTTCTACAATCCAGCGGTGAAATGTTAAACGTCTCTGGAATCGTGGTAAGCTTTTATGATTTCCGTTGTTCCATCTAAGGTGTTTTATTACTGCGTTATCTGAATAGCGCAAACTCGTCTCTGCAGAGATTTGAACGAGAAAACTTCTGGTAGTAATTCTTTGTCTGCACATGTTTTCAAATCTTGCTCAAACAGAGATTGCATGGTTCTGTTCATACTTGCTCCAATGCTGGAAGACATAATACTGTATTGCTTCTCTATCCTGCTCTTGCCTATTGGCACCAGCTATATTGCATGCTGGTAGGCGTCAAAGGATATTGCTACCTTTAAATTCTCGCCTCACTGTGTTCTTCCTTTCAGTTTCCATGTCAAGACAGTTGAAGAGATCGCCGAACACTGGTTCTCAATCATGCTATGCCCTCTGATTTGCGGGAATCTGTGGTCGTTACCGCTCTGCCATGGCATGCGCTCATAAAATGTTCAGTTTTGAAGGAGGTAAATACTATTTATGTTCTTGTTAGCAGCTTTCATGACATTCATCACTTCTGGATTCTTGTTCCTGGTAGCTGTTTATCAATGCGCCTTTTTTCGTTAGGGTACATCAGGGACAGCAGCAGCGAGCGTAATCCTAGACAAAGTTTATTTTTTGGTATCCAGCATTCACAGATCACATCCTATTCGGCAGGGTGACTGACAATCGTCATCTCTTTTGGAGTTAAGTGGGTTTACACCCTTCTTTCACCTCTGATTACTGCTCAACGGTATCTTGATATCATCTTTAGACATTCCAGTTCGTATGAGGTGGAAATCCAAGCTGAGGCACAAGTGAGTCATATGTCTAGCTGTGCCAACTCCCACACTCTCCATGGAGATGATTTGATCTTTAGAAGCTTATTCCTATTCTGCTGACTATTCGGAGATTGTGAATAGGAAGAGGAAGTATGCTTTGAAGTGGCTTACTTCGGTACATAATAGATTGAGATAGGTTAGGTAGAAAGGGAGAAATATTATAGTAAGGTCTTCTAACGTTTAAAACACACGCCTCCTCCTATTGCGTACCAGTTTAAAAGCTTCTTTTGCTTATATCCCAGATACATATTGCAGTTCGTGACTGTCACAACTTCTAGACATGAATACATACATTCATCTGGAGATTTTGTCATTTCTTGACCTGTGTGGCTTATTCAGTAGCAATAAATTGACTCATTTCATACGCTTGCTTAATAAGTCGTTTTAGAAGTTGAGGGCATGCACCCATGCACAGTTATCTTCAACCTTTCATGATTAGAAATTCTATGTAGAATTCGTGAGTTCGCTTGGATTCTATCATGCTTGTTTTGACAGAAGGTCTTCATGTCACCTTTCCAACGCTGTTATTAGGATCTATCTATCCGATTCTGGATCATCACAACTGCAATGGAATGTTTTCACTTCAGTAAAGACTTCAAGAACTTCGCTCATTATGCCGCTTTCCAAAGATACCGTGATGGACATAGCTATCGTAGGAGACAGTGTGCGAGCAAGGGAGATGCTCCGCAATTTGTGGAGCTACAGAGATTTGGAGGTCAGTGAACATCAACATCACTGACTTAGTCAAGAAGTTACAATTTTGGTTAGCTGTAGGCCTTTAGAATTTCGATGAAATTAAATGACTATGACGTGTTACGAAATTTCTAGAGAATAGAGGGTGCATTAGGTTTATGTACCTAGCGCATACGTACATAACAATTGATTACATTTTCTATAAATGGAATGCAGTTTAGTCCCAAATTCGGTAACATATCCTACCGACATGGGCACATCCTAAACTGTTAAAGTTTTCCTTACGTAAATCTCCTCCATATCACGAAATGTTGCGTGGAGTCAATCATTATACCTTTCAGACATTACATCTCGAGGCCTGCTCATTGTGTGATCAAGATATCGCCTCCATCACTCATGCTGCTCATTCTTTGAAATTCATCTGCCTCAGAAATAATTGTCTTCAGCATCCATGGAGTGCACTAGCATCCAAGTTTCCTAATGCACTTGTCTTGGACTTGAGAGAAAACAGGTGTGTAAAGATTCAATATTGTTTTTTGCAAGATTGGCCTTTCAGGCATAGGGTAACTTTTCGCAGATGCTCAATTCACACAGTGATTGTTTCAAGTTTAACGCAGCCGGAGCGTGGCGTCGTGATGTCTCACATTGAATCTCTTCTTGTGGCGGAATCGTGGACAACGTAAGTCATACGTGGCTCTCTCAGCCAGCTGTTCTCTGCCATCGTTTGACTACTAAACTTTAGAAGCAGCAGTTTCAAAGAGTCGTTCCCATGCCTTAAACACTTGAACTATGTCAACGTCGATGCGACCGATTGTGTTGAGGCTTCTGATGAGGAAAGTTGCAGTAGCGAGGGAAACGAAGAACTTTCTGACTCGTCTTACGACGAACTTGAAGTAGATGACGACCAAACGATTGAGTTAGATCAACCCTTCTTTGAAGGGGAAGATGGTCACCTCCTTTGATCATTGATCGTGGCGTTGGGTTCATTCCATGTGAGAAGAAAATAAAGGTCGATCCTAGTCTGAATCGTTTCTTATGTGGTGTTATTCCGGCATTGGTATATCTAATCGCCACGATTACTATTTCACAAGCTTCCCTATGCTTAGTGCCTCATAGGATGTCAAGACGGCCGAAGGGCGCTGATGAGTTGGCTGGGCCGCCCCCAAGGCGTGCCCTAAGAAGAAGACAAGGAATGGTGGATCGGCTTGAGTACTATGATGGTAAGGATTCTGTATTAGGAAGATGTGACATCGAGATGGAGAGCATATTTAGCTCTCGTGTTGAGTACAGCAATCCCCTGCAGCTGTGCCTTAAATGGAGGAAGAAGATACAGTGTGCTCGGTTCGTAAACAGCATCACAGTCTTGGAAGCCTCGAAATCATCGATGCTCATCGTTGAAAACGACGAGCTAATGCTCACTGTTTTGGAAAATGCGAACACGCAAACTCTAGGTGAAAACGGCATATCACTTATCGTTCTTATGAAACTGAGTACTTTCAACAAAATGATGTTTAGATGGTCGCCAAAGAATCTTATATGCTATCAGCTTCAATCTGCATGTCGGAGTAAGCGCAGAGATGCAACGGTTTTTGGACGAACCCTGCTCTGTAGTGGCATTCTCCTCAGAAGAAGTTCAGTTTCAACCGGTACGCTCATTTTTGATCATCCATTTACGACTGCATGACATTTTTGTTTTTGGTGTACCGTTGTTATTACGACGTACGAGCACTCTCCTCGAAATGAAGTTTACGCTATACATAGACTGGCAGAAATACGCATTGCTCTTACCTTTATTGCCCGCTGTTTAATTCCTCTTTGCTCTTCAAAGAACTGCCTGTGTAATTTCAAACGAAACTCATTCCCCCCTTGTTTTGCAGTTTCAATAGATAGACGTTATCATCTGTCAGTTTTTTAAAACTTTTTTCCACAATAATCAAAGCAGGATCGCGTTGGGATAATTTAATCGAAATAACAAGAAAGAAAATATTGCTCAAAGCTGATCTTTTGCTGTCGTTTTCCTGGTAATACGTGTTTCTTTGTGAGGGCTCGAGCATGGTCATTCGGGCGTTGCGCAATTTTTCGAAATCGGGAAGACACGCCTCCTTACTATCGATTTTCTCCCAAGAAACTTAATTTTTGCGATCCCCCCGGCGCGATTTCTGGGTTTTTTATACGTCTACTAAAACTATCAGACACCGAAAATTCCTTTATTAGTCGGGCTCAAGCGTCTTAAAAATCCTAGCAATGCTACGACCCATTCCTTTGGTGACTAAAAGTATCGAAATTTTTGGGATATCTTCACCAAATTCTTGCAATTTTGTCATCGATTTCTCGCATCAGTTTTTGCACTATTGGGCGAAAATTTTTGCGACCCCATCCCCTTTACCCTTTGAACGCTTGTCCCTCGACTCGAGAGCTCCTCGAAAACTATTATTTCAAATGTATGCTGTTGTACAAGCTTGTGAGATGAGGAAAACGTCAGTTTCAATTTGCACTGACATAATGAGACAACATTCGTACCTATGGTTTTGTTTCTTTTTTGTGTGGTCGTCTTCTTCCGTCATTCCATCCCAAGTTTATTTGCTCGTTTACTTCATTTTTTTCATTCGTTTTCCACCGTGTTTTTTCTTCTCTTTTTCGACGTAGTATCTTTGCTTAGATTATTATGAGATGCCTAGTTTCACCTTTCCCTTTTACATACTGCGCAAGCGGGAGAAGATGTGTGAATCCCTTTCTCTGGCTCAGAATTCTTGTATTTTTTCATGACATGGGCGACGCTTGCATTGAGAATGTGAAAATATTTAGCGATATGAAAATTTGGAATCGTTCTCTCATGTCTGCCTATTTCCACTGTATAATTTGTTCCTTAGCAATCTAGACACAAGTTTATGCTAAGCGAACGTGGAGAAAAGGTTTCAATAAGAGTGGGGTTTGATATGCGCTGGGTCCGATCATTTTCGATCGTGCGCCCGCTCTCATCTTTCTGTTTTAGTGTTTCTTGTCTTTCTCATCTCGTTCATTCTTTTTTCGAGTTTGAACATTGGCAAGAATTGTTTTCAAATTTTTTTTTGGCGCAAAGATTATTTTTTGGGCGAAATCTCTGGAACCGAAAATCAGCGAAATTTCTGGAATCAAAAATCAAGTAGTCTGGGAATAGATGTGGATGAAGGCGTGCTCTGCATGCCTTGATTTTGTATGAAGGGCTTACGTCCAATCAAAGCAGAGTTTAGCTCTCCAGAGTATCCGGAGTCTACTAAACAGCACCCTTCTGTCTGTTTATCCGTCTTATCCAGCAATTTGTATATCCGTCACTTCAAGATTGATTCTTTTAGCTCGCGCTTGTGTCATGGAAAGACTGTATACAGCTCCCCGTGTTACTGGCGCTGATGTGTCTACACCACACCAGACATTATCTACATGGAAACCAATGGAATGCATCGTTTCGCCCACGTGATTGCGTTCGCTTACGACTGATCGTCACGTCACCCTTACTCAACGAATAGAAGCATGTGATCACCCTTCGAGACTGCGTGCTCGCTGGGCCAATCATAATTTGAGTGAAGCTAGCCGCTTTTTTATGTCAGCTGTAGGGTATTTAGGACTTATTTGGTGACTTTTGTAGGCGCCCGTCATATAGAATCTCCAGCTATTCTATTAGGTAAGAACTAGTGTTTTGTATCTCGCATTTGACAAATGCATAATAATTATTGTGTGGAAAACTGGGTGCGGTCAGAGCTCCGATGCGGATTTTCTACGAAATCGTCATACGGTGCTACTCATGGGAGACCTAACCAGATCTATGAATTCCGTACTCTTGGTGTTGGAACCTGATCAGCTTTCCCATTGTTGAGTCATCTGTAACATCACAGGACATTGTTTTTTGTGTACCCATCAGCCACTTGTCGAGCATATACAATCCACAGTACTTTCTCAATCAGCATGCCTCTGTGTGATGGTTTTCTCACGAATTAGAGTGAAATGTTCAGAAAAAAATGTCTATGTCTGTATTCCTATTCTGCTGTTAGTAACACATATCTACCCATAACCTTTGAATTATATTTCCACTGACTAAATATGTGTCTGAATGTCATAGGCTAAATAGCTTTCAGTAAGTAGCAGATATGGCAGCTCCCGCTGATCTGCAAGGCTTTCTGCCGATGTCCGTCCCAAACATATACCTGTCTACTGCAAACATGCTCAGTACAGGTATCGAGGAGAGCGCCATATCCCCAGCTGACAACAGTCCCACTACCAACGGAAGTGTGTGCCACAAGTCTCCTCTTCACTGCTATTTTCATAGTTATGTTACCAAACCGCAGATACCGCGACCTCCTTCATCGATCTGGACTACAATATGAATCACTTGCCGGCTACAGTGACGACAGCACAAACACTTCCTACATCATCTGTCACAAGCTTGACGCCCACGACAGCACATCTGGAATCAAACTCATTCCGAGGTAAACGCTAACATTAGCGAATCTGGTGACTTTGCAAATCAACGATACAGACGAAACTGCTTAGCTGCTCGCCTTCCAGGTTCAATGGCAGCCGTTTTACGCAGCAATGCAGTGTCGCTCCAGCAGCTGGGATGTGTGATAGCTCGTCATGATTTTGGTGCAGAGTATCATGTAAGTGGAGTAGATACTGCGCAATAATAGCACCGATGCCAATGGAGCGTCGTCTTTTTCCAGGAGCTGGTCACGACTAGGATGAAAAACGTTCGCATTGACATCGCCGCCGTAAAGAGTGTGCAGGAAGCCGTCGCCACAATTCCACCATCGTCCGATTCGGTGGTGCGCGCATTGCAAGATGTGATCCTGGCCCAAACTGATCTTATAATGGGCATCACATCCATGGTCTGTCAAGCATCACTCTAATTTCTTGTACTTCTTATTCGAGACGAAAGATCTTAATTCCCTCGCTTTTGCAGCTGGACTCCGTGCTCCATTATACGCGAGAGAACAGGTTTGCCGCACAACAGGCGCATAGGATTGGATTGGACGCCGCCAGGCCATCGCTGCCCGAGGGTGTGACACTGAATCCGTCTAATCTTACGAAACCTTGGGAAATTCCCAGTTGTCTTTCATTCAAGGTGAAGAATCTCCGTTTGGTGACGATGACGCAGTCAGCTTAACTGCATTATTTTTAGGCCGTCAATTTGAACAGCATCATGAACAAATGGAAATCCGCCTCTCGAGCCCGCCAAACCGATAACGTCAGCCGTTGCGTGGATTTCATTCGGACATACCTGATCGAGTTGAGTATTATTCGGGTCAAGATGAGAATTAGCCTTGATGGGTGCAATAGGCTTTTGGTTTAGGCGTGTGATCCTGTGCAGACAATCATGGAATACACCTACCGAGTAAGTGGTAGATACCACAAAAATGGAGACTTGAAAGATCTACCCGCTATGGTGACTGAAACGATTGTTGGTGAGTCTATCTATATGCGTACGGATGACAAACTGCAAAGTATAAACTAACATCAAACTTCAGGCTGTTGTCTTGATGGTCTCCGTCTGGGGAATTGGGAGTTGAACGCGAGCGCAGAGCACCTCATGCAAACAGCACCAACGTAGGCATTTTATTTGTACCTCCTAACTTATCACCTGCCTCAATCATACCAGTTTTGTTCAGACTATGGCATGAGTTCGGGAACAACCAAGACGCTCGTCTACAGCAGTTCCAGCGAATCAATGAGGCGAGGTCGATGTGGAACGATGTATTACGCAAAGCGTTAGCACGGGCAATGTTAGTCCGACTCTTCGTTTCTTTTTCTATTTTTTATTTCTCTAACAACATGGTTTTGATCGCAAGCCTAAATCTCCGCCGCGACGCAGGGAGAGTCCCACCTTTTGATAAGGACCAGGTCTCATGCAACAATACGGTCCATAACACAGTCCGCATCTAGCGGGTCTTCCCTAACGCAGTTCGCAACAAAAACATCATTTTCGCCACTGTCCACAACGAGGGAGATTTCCTCGCCGAGCGCCATGGGGCGACCCCCTCAGCGGATAAAAATCGTCTAGAAAGTGGCTCGTGGTCATCTTCAATGAGCACCTCCGAAAGGCCAACCGCTGGGTTTGTAAGGGATGCGGCCGCTTGTTCACGTGTTGTGTGGCTGATAGGCCCCGGTTCAATCGTAGAGTACCTGATTTATATCGTGTCTAATTTGAAGCAGGGTGACTCGATCGTCGTCTGAATCAGATTTTTGTCGAGCCGAAAGCGTGTAGTTGCCGAATAGAAAGCCTGCGTGTTGCGACACGTGCTTCTTGTTCGAACGGCGAGACGGACCGGTGGTGCTGGAGAATCACCGACCGCATCGTCTTCCACAGCGCTTCGTAGTTGAATCGGAAACCCAAAGTGGGCGAGTACTTTTCTATCAGTGTCTGAGTTTACAGACACCACAGATTATAAATAACAGGATTGTGGTCATCAATTTTCATTGTCTTATGCATTGTATAACAATGATTGTATAACATTGTATAACAATAACAACATTGTATAACATTGTATAACAATAACAATGAACCTCCGTTAATTTTTATACAATGTACCGTTCACTGCGCGCAAGACCCATAGACGCTTCGAAGCAAAATTCCGCTACCCCTTTCCACTGTATTTCGTGCAGTACTCCCGGAGGCGCCATAGCGATTTCACGCTGACATGAAACCCCGCCCACTTCTTACGGCTCCAGGCGCCATGAATTCGAAACCATGTTCATTTAGTGCGGCATTTCACTTTACCACCGACACCCACCGCTATATTGAGTACCTTAATTTTTTCAGGGCAGACGTTCGTCAGTAAACATTGAAGGAAGCCCGTTTGCCTCCACGCTTGGTAGGTTACAATCAGTGTTTGGCCCTGGGTATGGAGCTTAATGGGGGTGGGGGGGGGGGAGTCTGAGCTGGGGTCTGGTGGGATGCTGTGAGCTCAGCCGTGAAGTAAACTGGACCACTAGTATGCACGTTTTATTATGAGTTCACTTTTATGAAAAATTCGATAATACCTAACACTTTACATGAAATAGGGGAGTGAGCTCTGAGAATATCAACTAATTTTCGAACTATAACTTTTTGGAAGGTGTGAGAATCGCCAAAAGTTTGACCAAATCACGCATCTGGGGGGGGGGGGGTCTGAGTGAATGCGGCCTTCTCCACACCTTCTGCAGCACCTTAGCCACAATAACCAGCTCTGTTTTCTGATGGAGCAAGTAATCCCCAGAAGAATTTTTTTTCAGAAGAGACCTCTTACTGAGTAGTGCAGATGGACTGTTGGGAAGTGCAGAGCCATTTACTGGATCGATGTTTTTTGAACACCATTGTGTCGAATTCATTTTTTTTGATTGCTAAAAATCCGTGTGTGTTTCTTGTGTTTCTTCCCCCTGAAACACGAAGGGATATTCTCGTGTGGGATAGAATGGATGATTGTGAAGTGAATTCCAGCAACTTTACTGTATTCATGTTGTCATCCGCTTTTCTGAAGAAAAACTATGGTAACACACTGCTGCTGTACCCTCCTATCAGCTCTCTACCAAAGAGCAAGGGGTAAATGCTAAAAGTAGGCCATTTCTCATCGTTTTGATTCATACAAAACGAAGATAATATGGTTAAGGAAGAGTTTTCATAGTCCATTCCATAGCCATCGATGCTAAACCCGGCGGGGACACCTTTGTTCTAAGGGGAAGATATGTGAACGAACCCAGGTTTCGCATTAGTGTAGTTTCCTTTGTAAATATTGTCATTTCATTGTGCCTATCTCATGTGCAGGTGATTTTATGGGTTTTCGTTATTACCGGTGCAGTAGGATCTTTTCTATAGCATTTTGCGAATGGTGTTATACAAATTCCTCGGCCAAGACAGAGAAACTTGACGAAACTTCAGTATGTTACAGAGTATCAGAAACCTTCCTTAACACATGCACAAGCTTCAGTTTTGCATGGGCAGTTCTTGATAATGAGATTTATTCGCGTTTCCGTGGTAATATTTCAAATCAGGGCTGTTCTCTCAAAACATGGCTAATACGATTTCAAACGCATTTCAGTTATCCACCATTAGAAGATATTCTGAATCGTAGTATAAACTTGTGAGAAAACAATCTCTATCAAGATTTTTGTGACGACCGAAAACCAAACAGATTATGGCATATTTTTTGAAAATTTACCCCTACAAAACTATTTGCTCTGAAACCCATCTTTATGGACTTTGACAAAGTACACCTGTCACACGAATTTGGCCATTTTTCGTTCACGTCGAAGAGAGATACGTGATAGGTGCGAAATTGCATAATTTCATTTCGAATTCATTCCCAGAAAAATTCTGGCAGAGATTATTTTATCACAATGTAATACAACGATTCAGAAGAGCTTCTCATCAAGATTATTTGTTACGGGTTTGGGATATTAATATCTATGTTTCGAGGGTATAGTTCTATTTTGAAATTTCACAAGGCAATTGTGAATGAATTCCATATTTGAAAACTGCTCACTCAAAAATTAAACTTGTGTGTGTGAAGCAAGGCATGTGATAACCCATAACATACTAAACTCTCATCAAGTATCGCTAAGCCCAGGCCCGGAAATGTACGAAAACAGTATCCTCCAAAAGGTCATGTCATCAGATCTATGACCGCTACTGTGTGTAATAATTATTTCTTTGGATGTTATTCATGCATATAGGTGATGCAATGCTAATGCAATAGGTGCTGTACGTGATCTTATGGCGAGTGCTACCGTTAGGTTAATATGGAGCTGTGGAGATAGGTAGGATAGGGAGAAAAGAGTGTTTATGGGAGAAAGTAGAAATGCATGAATTAGTGTTCAGTTGTTGTTTTTTGAGTAGGTGACTACTGGGAAAGGTGTCTCTTGACTACTGGGAAAGATGTCTCTGTATAAAACTATACTCTGTGATCGAGATGAGATACTTATGGTATCTGTGAATGATTTTCAAACCTGTAAATGTCTTTGTTTCTGTAGTATAATTTTTTCTCATACTTTTTCACTTTTCTTTGTTGTTTGTTTTGTGTATTAAAAGCTATCCATGTTTGTTTAAAGTGTGGTTGTGTACCTTCTTTCCCATACTTTGTTTTGTTTGTTCTTTGTTTTTCGCATTAAAAATTAGCCATGCTTGTATAATGTGTGGTTGTGTACCTGTATAAGGACAAAGAGGATGAACGAGCTCTCATCGTATGGTGAGATCCAATTTAGTGACTGGGGCACGATTACAGCTTTTTTGAAACGGGGCTGAAAAATTCCAATAACTGCAGCAAGGGAGACGAGAAGTATGGAGAGATTAGACATGACCTTCCTTGCTAATATACCGTAGCTTTTGAACACCCCTTGCTCTCCGAGGATGACTCCCTTGCTAAAACTTACGGGTCTTTGCAGGCCCCTTGTATTTGAAACATAGCCCCCTTGCTCTCCGAGGATGACTCCCTTGCTAAAAATTACGGGTCTTTGCAGGCCCCTTGTATTTGAAACATAGCCCCCTTGCTCTCCAAGGATGACTCCCTTGCAAAAATAGCGAGTCTTTGCAGGCCCCTTGTACTTCTGGAACAAAGCCCTTGCTAAAAATCTACGACTCGATGCTTTGTGAATTTTTCTCCTCTCTTGAAGGCCCATGCAAGGGGCCTGGGAACGCCCAGGGAACGCCCCTTTTTCACCAGCAAGGGAATGACTTAACCCTTGCGCCTGTCCTGCTAGCCGCTTGCTAATACCGAATTGCCTGAGCAACAACAACAGTGTAAGCAACAACTTTACATTTGAAAACTCAATTTGAAAGCCTGATCTAATCAAACAATTTCACAACACTGAAAGGCAGTGCTCACGATAAATCTCACTTCCATTATCTCCACGGTTTACAGAAGGTTTGGTGCCCTATATAGCGAAGCACGCTTGAAAACGACGCGAAAGTCGCGTTTTCGAGTCAAGAAGGGTCCTTCCTTGTTATCGTTGATTTTTGTGCGTGGAGGAATTGACCGCTATGAAGGATGATAGCATTCAATGTAGTCAAGCGTATCAGCTCACTCATCAGCACTTCCTTGACTTGATCATTCATGTAATCGGAGTCTACATTTGTTCATTTCGAGGGGGGCGGATCTGGAGCACGGGGCGGTTCTGGTACACCAAAACGCTTGTTCGCAGCCGCTACTTTGTCACTCCTGGCTCGTTCTCTACCGTTCTTTCGACACTGGGACCCTAGGGCCCTTCTCGCCTATCATTTCTCTGCGGACAGTCACCGATGATGATCATCGTGAACGGTGCCTTTGAGAGCAATGTCGAATTCTTAACCTTTTTTTTGCGGAGTGCAACTTTTAGGAATCAGAATGTCGTTTCAAGAGTGGGGTTCTGCATACATATTGACGAAACGATTAGAAGAATTGAACATGAAACAATCACACATACCTCTCCCAAAAAAACTGATAATACGGGCCATGGCCATTCCGCCTTCGATTCGCCCGTATCTTTCTGATCCATCTCTGCCAAAGTCATTTCTTCGATCTGAAGGCAAATAGGGAGCTAAGAGTAATCAACAAAGTGAATAATGTTTCGAGATTGTACAGAGAGCTCCACACAGAACTGCACTCCTTCCCTTCAGAATCTTCTGAGAGCCGCGTAAGAGAGGCCTGTTCAGGCCAGTACGTTAAGATATCATGGAAGGTTTTGACTTGGAATCTGTTGGTAGTGTGGAAATTCCTGAGACGCTCTTTACTGGTAGAGGTTTTGTTCATTTTCTGAGAGAATCGTAGAAATTAGAGCTCCGCATTTTGTGAAATTATTGTGGCCTGAAAAATGGGCCCTAGCCGCACAAAAGTTAGGGAGATTCGTTTTATCTGAAAAAAATCAGATTACCACTTGCAACGAGATGAGCCAAGATGTGTTTCTAAGGGCTAATAATCTATATTGGACAGTGGATAGAGACACACGACCCGTTAATATCAGAACCGCCTGTCTGACAGCAGTGACTGTCTGTGTTGTATGCCGAAAACAAGAAGAAATAAAAACCGGAATAAGAGCTGTCTCACAAAGAAAACCATCTGAGCGTAGTACAAAGTGAGCCAAAGCCTGGAGCGATTCGGCTCACTCTGTACTACTCTCAGATTGGTTTTTTTTTGTTTCCCCGGCCTTGTAATCACTTAGAATCTTGTAAAGTAGGTAATAAAACTTGCAAAACGAATTTTCCAGAGATTTCCCTCTGGATATAAGGGAGAGAGCCCAGAAGACACCCGTGACAGAATTTGAGACAAATCGATTCGAAAATAACAAAGTTAGATAGGCGACTGCTTAGTAAAAATTCGTGTTGTGCTCTTTAACGTGTGGATCGTGTCTGCTTCTTGCATATTGCTTCGTGATTCGTTGCGCACCTTTAATACTAGCCACTGCCAACGGTCGCAGGCGATCAGTTGGGCAGGCAGGCAAGTGGGTACGTAGGCAAGCTGGTGATAAATCGATTTGTAGGTGGGTGGACCTTTGGATGACGTCATGAGGATGTCGTGAAAAGCTCTTAGGGCATCTGATGGCGTCATCAGGATGTCGTGAAAAGTTCATATGAACACGCTTCCAAAGAGAACGGTTTGCAGAAACAAGCTTAGCGTTAAGGATACTTGAGTCTTCAGATCCTCCTCTATGCGTTTGAGCCATGTCTTCTACGGGGCTGCTCTTTGGATTTTGCACGATGGTGGGTGCTTCCGCCACGTCATACTGTACGGGAGACGGGTGGCGTCCATCCTGCATAGAAGCCCGAACCATCGCAATCTTCTTGTCTGCAGCTGTTCTCCGACCTTCGGTTGATTCATAGAGCTCTTCCTTATATCGTCGTTGCAGACACGATCGCGAATCGTAATTCTAAGGAGCTGGCGCAAACATCGCATCTGGAAGACCTCTAGCTTGACGAGGTCTGACTTAAAGGCAGTGTTCACGTTAAAATGAATAGGCGTGTTGGCTGTTCATTATCTTCAACATCTGATTATGATAGAGCTTGTTCTAACCAATGGGAGAGCCTCACAATTTCTGATCATCATTCATAATCAAAAATCGCGAACACTGCCTTTAAGCAGGGTTCAGGTTTCCGAGCCGTACAGCAGAACGGGAATTATCAGCGCTCCGAACACTCGCACTTTGGTCCTCAGTGAAATGTTGTTCTTCCTCCACAGACACCAACAATGCGACGCGAACGCACTAGACATCTGCCATATTCTGCTACACACCTCTGCCGTGGCCGCAACTTTTCGCTCCTGCACAACTGACCGAAGGTCATTGAATTTTCTGACCTGCTGAAGTTCTGCTCCTTCGAAGTGAACAGATGCAGTCGACCTATTCGATGTCATGACCTTGGCCTTCTCCTGATTAATTCCTAAACGGTAGGAGCTTGCAATCAGTACCACCTCGCTTATCACAGACGTTTCCTCCGCATCCATGATCACTGCGCTGTCATACGCGCATATCAAATCTGTGACATATCCATTACTTCCGCACTGGACGCCTCTTCTGTTCTCGAAGACCTTCCTCATAATAGCGTTCACAACAGTATTGAAGAGCAGAGGCGAAACCACATTGCCTTGACGAGTTCCAGCATTAACTGTAAACTCCTCGAACTTGTTTCAACCGCGTACGAAACTAGTAGATCCTTCGTACGTTTCCTGGAGAAGCTTTACTATCTTTCTCCGTATAAGCTCGCATTCAAATGCTCTCCACAGTACCGGCCAGTGACTACAATCGAACGCAGATTTGAAGTCTATGAATGTGAAAACGACACGCTTCCTAGAGTGAATTCTTTCCTCCATAAGCCGCCGAAGTGCGAAGATCCGATTACTGCAGCTTCTTACTGGCCGGATTCCCACCTGTTCTTCACGACCGGTTTGCTCGCGATGGCGCTGAAGTCTGTCCTGAATAATTTTTATAAAGACTTTGCCAACGATAGACAACAGACTGATCCCTCAGTAGTTTTTGCAGTGTCTGGCGTCACACTTCTTGTGGATGGGTACAATTGTGGCACGCTCCCAGGTAGCTGGTATTTTCTCAGACTGCCAGATGAGAGTAATTAGTCGATGAAGTTGGTGCAGTAGGATGTCTCCTCCAGCTTCAAAGGCAGTGTCCACGATAAATTTCGCCGTCAGTTTTTCGCCGGAAATCGAAATGCCGGGGTCTCATTGGAGCAGTAGGGGTTAGATAACGGACAAAAACGAGTCCGAAAGAGCTCTAGTCAACTGCGGGATCCGCTCGCGCTAGCCCTGTCCGCTTGCGGTCGTGTTTCCCGGGCAACAGTTTGGTCCGCTTCTTCATTAGAATTGGAGCGCGAGCGCGGCGCAAGTGATCCACGGTTGGAAAGTAGCTTCCAAATAGGAGAGCTAGTTTTGGATATTTCGCAGCGTTCTACATGATTCTTTATTCTCTAATGAATTAGTCAGACTCTAAACCTTTGTTCCCTGGTGAAAACTCAAAAACGATCTTTATCGTGGACACTGCCTTTAATGACCTCAGCAGTGACTTTGTCTACTCTTGACGCTCTTCGTCAGGAGTGGACAAAGTCACTGCTGAGGCCATCAAAGCTGGCGGAGACGTCCTACTGCACAAACTTCATCGACTTATCACTTTACCGACTTCGATGACTTTATCGCTGCCGTTAGTCCATCCGCAGTGGGTTCCGAATCAAAAACTGGGTCTGCAGGCGCTTCAACTGGCGGCGGTTCGACAAGTGGCCCTTGCGGTGCTTCATGACTGTACAGTTCACTGAAGAACTGTCTCCATCAATGGAGCTCTAATTATATAATATAAAGAAACAAATCAGAAATTACTATATACGATTCAAACTGGCGGTATTCTTCTGAAACGGCAGTTTATTACCGGATCTCCCTGGTTTACTCCAAATAGATGGTGTACTTCTATTTTCCAGCTTTTTTTTTGAGGAATTCTTAAAGTGAAAATTCTAATAACATTATTAATATTATTATTTCGTGATCAACAACCATGAAAAGTCACCTATTCAAGTCCGACTGAGCCATCGTCTGCACACTCGTTATGAAAATCATCTTTTTCTAAGCCATCACACTGTTTTAGAGTCTGAATTTTCATTCCCTAACTTATTCGAAAGTGTGCTACTGAGAGAGTTGTACTCCAAACAGACAGTGTACTTCAAAGGCCATTGTTACACTAAAAGTTTGCGACCGCAATAGGCGCGGTCAACCGTTACGTAGTGCCGGGACAAGGCCCACACAGTAGAAAAATGCTGTCGCAGGAACAGATTGCAGCACCTGTCGCGGTTGCTGGCTCAAAAGAGGATGTTATGCCTGAAATGTGGAAACCGTGCAGTACTCGGTCGCTGTCGCGGCGTGTCAGCGACCCATCAAAATCCAGTATCCCGCCGGGTGTTCCTTGGCCCCGAGCGACAGCGACCTAGCAGTGCTGAGCGACCGCTATAGGCCTATCGTGGGGTATAACAATGGCCTAATACTCACCAGGGAAGTATACAAAGCGTATGCCGGACCTGCGGAAACGAATGGCAATGCCAGTATCTCTAGATCATCTTTGGTGAAACTTTGCAGTACCCAGCCCCGAGCAGCTGGTTCCTAAAAATTACGAGTGTTTTTAAAGTTTTGCGAAAAGGTAAGGGTACCATCAGAAATTTTTTAAAGTGCTCCGAAAAGATTTCGATTTTGTTAAAAACTTTTACGTAGGGGCAATCTAAGGTGCTGAAAATAATTCTGCGGTCTGTTTGTCGGAATTCTGAGGTTCGCTGTAGGTTACGGTAGGTAATATGCCATTGAGGAACCAAAAGCTCCATTAATAGTTCCAAAGTCGGAAAGACAATCTCTGTCTGAAAAAGTGAAGAGCTCTGAAGTATCATGACTATCAAGCTACCTTATGCTGTCATAATTTTGAGAAAAACAATAAGCGGACCTCAAATTCGTGTTCTACGCCCCAAATTACCCCCCTGAACAAAGTTTGGGCTGAAAATTTTTCCTTGAACTCTGCACCCCCCAAAAAATGAAATGGGTTACCATTCCCAAGGGGCTCCAGTTGTCAGAAACCCCTTTTTTCAATTTACCCCAAACTTTGCCTGGGGGGTTTTCTGAGGTGCCGAACACGAATACGAGGTTTGTCCAGCGTTTTTTGAGCGACTACGGTAGGTTACGGTAAGTATAGTATAATTTAGCTGCCGTAGCTCGTAGAATTCCATCCAGAGAATAATGTGGTACAATCCCTTCACCCTGGTGCAAAAAATTTGCGATGCTGTTTTTTGAGACAAACTTTGTTAGAGGTATTCATCTAGAAAATTATTGACAATTCTTCTAATGGAAAAAGGTAGCAATCACTCCGAATGGAGTACACGGCAAGAAAAATCAACGCCAATGACAATTTTTGACGAAGTGGGCGAAAAAGAAGTTTTTATCACAGTAGCAGCAAAACATGAAACTAGCCTAATTACAACATCCAACTTCCTCGCATTTGCCGATTTCAACAGGGAAAAGTCTTGCGATCGGGCTGTCGAGTTCACCAGGATGGCCATCGACGTACTCAGCCGTGAAATCGACAATCGTATGAAAACAGGGGTAATTAAATTAGACACAGTGCAAGAGGTTCAAGTCACCGCAGAATCAAACATGTTCCCTAGTAAGTTGGTCCACACAACTCAAGCCACATACACTCATACGGAATGACTTTTCATTAGAAAATTCGTTTTCGTGTTTTGATCTTCTGAATGCTTGCATCCTTCCTTATCGGGGCTGGTGTCGATAAACTATAATCGAAATGCCGCGTACGTTAGACTCTGAAAACCTCGTTGCGAAAATTTCACCAGCAGAGGGGATCGAACCCGGGAGCCTCCGGATGGTGGGCCTCCGCCTTTCGGCCAATAGGGCTAGGTAGTTTTGTTGAAATGATAGATGATATGGCACTCGCCAATTTCTCGCCGTTTCGACCTCATCTCGAAAAATGGCCCATAACTTTTTCCCCACTACTAAAAGGGCAAATATTGAGGTGTTCTTACGACTATGTACACTGAAGGTATTCTAGCAGAAAAACATGAACGTATTGGCAGTTCTGGGAAACGGGCCTGGTCATTCCCTTGATAGTGATTGATTTTGAGACTATCGAAGAAATCCGGAAATCTCAAAAGTAGCAACTTGCCTCCAAAATTTTCCCCCGCTGGAATACTTTAAGCGAACTAAGACGAAAACTTTGAAAAATACGAAAACTTTGAAAAATTAACAAATCGACAGATTCGTGTTCAGCGCCCTAAAAACCTCCCTTTTAGAAGTTCGAGTCAAATGTTTTACATTTTTTTAAACGCTTCCAGAACCTCTATTTGATATAAATAACCGCTGAACAGAAAATCCCTAGAATCCCAAAGCGGTATCAGCCTGCACAAAGTTCCGAAAATGTGATGTGACCCAAGCTTTGCTCAGCGGGGTTGTTTTGGTCACTGAGCACGATTATGAGGTATGTTTCCAGATTTTCGAAAGTTTACTGAGCATTTTTGAGAATACAAAAATCAAAAAAAACTACTCTTTTAGGCTTATAAATTATGGGAACCGGCGGCTCTGGACGGGGTACTGCGCAGTTTTACTATACATAACGCCCAAGATATACTAACAATACAACTCGTTTCCGCAAATTCGACATACGCTTCGTATACTTCCCTCGTCAGCCCTCTCTTTTGGTGTACTTTTATTAGGGGTGTACTTCAATTAGAGGTGTACCTCAAATATAGAAATTACGATATTTCATAGACTCCTCACCCAATGCGACATTGAGCAATTTTCAAGATAAAAAAAAAAACGAGTTTCCTGGCGTGGAAGGGTGCAAGAACGTGTTTGGAGCACTTTCTGATCAGAAAATCTAGCTCCATGACCTGTATTTGAGAGTATTTTCCCAGAGCCTTGTCTAACTGACTTCGGTGAACAGGCTTACTACTATAGTTCCTAACAATGAGGAAACGTCCATGCTTTACGTGACCAAACGACACGTCAGGAACTGAAAAGTTAGATGTCTGAACGTCAGAATACTGAAGATCCCGAATCTGACAGAATACTCACTTGTTGCTGTGAAAATCGATGCCATGGATAGGTGAGTAATACCTGTTAAAAATGCGAGACCCAGCGGCAACAAAACCTGAAAGTGTCAGGAAATAATTCAAGCACTGAAAGCTTGTTTAGTATTTTGCTGTCAGCGCCCAGCTCTTAAAGGCAGGGATGAAAAAGTGGCGGATTAAGCCAAAATATCAGATTGGTTCGCAGAAGGCCAAAAAATCATGAAGGTTACGAGGCAAAAAAACGGGCCATGATTGGAGTTATTTAGTTACTAAGTTGATGATTGGTGCACAAGTGCACAACTCTGTCTGAAAAATCTTGGCCTCATAAGTGTATAGCCAAAAATCATTGACATTCACATGCAGAAATAAATACAGATTCAGCTAATAAAAAAAGTGGAACAATGTAAATAAGCACTCCAATCTTTTAATTAGATGAGGAAAGAAAGATGCAAGCAGGCCAGTGTGCAGGGAATTAGTCATTGATAAATTCTCGAATTCAAGCCAGCTGATGTCTTCGACACTGTAGGTCATCGATGCCGATCATGCGGAGTGGGTTCGTCCACCATCACTAGATCGGAACGTTGAGGCTGACGATATCACCCGAAATAGGATTTTTTCGCAATTTTTCCATATAGGTCCCACTATTCTGAATTTGGGAAAAGGTTCAGAGAAGGAAAAGAGACGAACTTATTTAATCGCGAGCACTGCCTCCAAGAACCAATTGCGGGTGGAACGGTCTGCGGCATTAGTGTGGAGAGAAGGCAGAGAAACAGCTGGTCTGTAGCGCTCCATTTTCATCGGTGGCTTATTAAGGAATTCATTATCGTCTGCGGTGACGCATCCTTCATCCGATGTAATTATTAGTGAACTTCTCTAACAAGGGAAGTATAAGAAGCGTAGGTCTGAACGATAGAAGTCTAAGGCCATGTGGGAAAGTTCATGCATTACATGGTGAAATAGTGTTGGGTACCCGACCCGAAAGATAGATCTGAAGGAGTTATAAGCTCCGAAAGTTAGCCGACCATCGACCTCCTCCTAGTCTATGGATTGTTAAGCGGTCGAGCCAACAGCATCGAAGGCGCAAAGGCAGGAAGGGGCAGTGATGAGCATGTGACCAGGGTTTGAATCTCCCGCAGAGCTGATTTTTTGCAAATTCACGGTATGTCATCTTAACGTTTTGCTGCGCGACATAGCCATATCGACAGTGAAATAGACTCTGGTACAAGGAATTCAAGGTTTTGTTTCCCATCAAAGCTTTCCCATTGTTTTGGGGAACTTATATGATTGAGAAGTATTACCCCACATATTTTGACCAATTTACGAGAACCATTAAGTAACAGAAGACGGTGCCCTTGGTGCAGTCGGCTTTTGCGACAACCCGTAGTCTGACCGTCATGCCCCTCATTTTCCCATCAGGCAAGGTCGGAAAAATGCTCTTTGTCCAATTACCAGAGCCGGGTGGTCGCTTGTATTCAAGACAAAGAAACTTTACGTCGTCAGCGGAACATCCCACATCATGATTACGTAAACAACACTTGCATCTTCCGGAAGTGTTTTCATCCAGCAATTGCCGGAGAATTGTGTTCTCTTTCTCGACTCAAGGATTAAATTTTCCAATCAAAGCGCGGTGCAGGCTCTTGCGCCGGCGGGGAAAAACTTGCAGATTTGACGAAACCGCCTGGCGTAACTACCTTGGTTCATCTGGCAGACATCGGGGTTTTCAGCGAAAGCACTGCTAAGGCGATTTCACTCTACTATTGCTCTTCAAGTTTTTGAAGACCTGAATCTTTAGGTCTTTCAAAATCATATATGGTTTTCGGCGTGGACGATGCCTTTAAAGGCACTGTTCGCGATAAAAATCGCTTTTCTGTTTTTTTGCCTGTCTTGAAACCGGTCCTATTCTGATTTTAATGATGCTTCTGGACTCGTACAAGACCTTCTGGGAATGGAGTTATGGTCCCTCAAAAATTGAGCGAGGGAAAATGGTGGAGGAGTGGTACGAGGCTCGCAACTTCCGTCTTTTGCAGCCAATGTATGCGAGCTGACCTGAGTAAAGAGAGAAGTTGAGAATGAAGGGGAGAACGGGGCTTTTGATTGGAAACCATCGCTCAACTCACGATTTCTAGTGTTCCTTTGTTCACGCCGAGGGGCGTAAAGGGGCGGAAGTTGCCCGCAGCGGCGGGGTTCGCCCACTTTTCGAAGCCGTTTTGCGGCTCCTGGGTACCTTTTTGTCCGGTTTTTTCGATGCTGTTCTGCTTCTGAAAGCCACGAGAAGCGTTTGTCATGAAAAATTCGAGGACGAAGTTTATCGCGAAAAGTGCCTTTAAGACCGACTACGTTCTTTTCCGTACAGGGTCCTTTCGAAACTCCAACTGATCTCGAATTCCCACTAGACCTCGGCCCCTGTGAAGAGATAGGTTGCCGGGGGCCTATCGCGCTCATTCGCTGTCCCTATTGCGGAATTTGTTTATGTTTAATGCATTATGTGCCTATTCACCATTTGTGAAAGGAATGATTATGTATGTTGCGTCCCATAAAAATATAAGGTTGTTAAAATTATGTGATGTTAACACTTCCAAATCATATAAGTTCTCTAAAACAATGGAAATCCTTGATGGGGAACAAACCTCTAAATCCTTTGTACCCGAGCCTATTTCACTTTCGATGAAGGCCATTACGCGCGGGTAAAGTGACATTTTAAATATAATTTTTGATCAAGATATGAAAGTTCCGTGAAGTCGCAAAAAAGCAGCTTTGGGGGAGATGCGAACCCTGATCATATGCTCACCACTGCCCATTCCTCCCTTTGCACCGTAGATGTGGTTGGCTTGACCGCTTAACAATTCATAGACTAGGAGGAGGTGGATGGTCGGCAAATTTTCAGAGCTTATAACTCCTTCAGATCTATCTTTCGCGGCGGGTACCCAACACTATTTCACCATGTAATGCGTGAACATTTCCACATGACATTAGATTACTAGCGCTCAGACCTACGCTTCTTATACTTCCCTTGTCAGAAAAAAACAGGAGCAGCATGGGGCCCGCAAACCCAGCACATAGGCTCGGGATCAGCTGTGGTCCGGCATAAGTGGGCGGATCGGGAGCGGAGCCTAGCAGGCAACCTCCCCTTTCTTTATCACAGAGTACATGTTGCGGTATATATCGTTCACTTTCGCGTCAACACAAAAACACCATTTCTTCTTTTGCATCGAGTTTTTGTTGGTTCTTCTTGTTAGTTCACTATACTTCCAAGTCAGGCCTTACTAGGGCTTAGCTTACATTTTCTCTTACAGAACCACGTTTTTACAGTTCTAAGTAAGGGACACGGCATTGATAGTCCGTCTTCCAAATCCTCCAAATGCCCTAGAGATTTACAGGAGATTTAAAAAAGTGGGAATTTTTATAAGAGAAAAGGGGTACGAAAAAAACAATTTTTTTGAACGTTCAAAAACTGTCTTGGGTTGAGTTCAAAACTTTTTCTACGCGTTGTTTTGGGTACTGATTACGAACCTAAGGCCCACTTCTCAACTTTTTTCTGCAATATCAAATGCGAAGTTTGATCTAGAAGCACTGTTCAACCTTAGAGAAGAATTTCTGAGATTGTCAAGTAGACCCTTCCTGCAAACACCTGCCAAGTGCGAGCTCTAAATTTTCCAGAAAAAGCCAGATTCAGATTTCAAAATTTTGAGATTTTCATGTGATTGTGTAGAAGACCCCTCCTGTATGACACGTGCCGAAGGCCAGATCTCATTTCCTCAAAATAAGCGAGATATAAGCGACCACCACAAGCCCGACCCCCTTCGCTCACCACCACAAGCTCGACCCCCTATCAGGACTTCGAAATCGATAGCGGATCGATGGATGGATGAATTCCAACAAGTCGTCGTTCTTCAGTCCATTACCGGACTGTCTCCTTATCCTGACTTTCTCTCACCCAACGATTGCGAATGAAGAGAAATACAGGCCTGAGACAACTCGTTCTCCAATTTTTCCCCCTCAGAAACTAGGCATCTTTGAAGAGCCACAACTCTGTTCAAAAGGGGTCTTGGACGATTCCAGAGATACCACTGTGATCAGCGTGTGACTCTCTCCAAGATAAGCATGGAATCCAAAAATTAATTTCTTAGGGTGTGCTGTGCCTTCAAGCCATTTTGACAACCCGCCCTTTGACGATCTTTCGAGGTCAGTAGGAGCTCGGGGCGCGACTGGCTTCATACAAAAAATCATCTCCTTCCTTTACTTCTCACACTCTTTTCATAGAGTTTCACTCCCTGTAATCAAATGCGAAAGAAGGGGAATTTAGGCCTCAAAATACATAAACATTTCTTCACTTAATTCAAACATTTTCTGAGGGGTCTCAACTCCTCTCGTAGAACTTTTCTACGATTTCAGAGGTATATTTTGGAGCAGCGTGTGACTGTCTGTAAGGCTTACATAGTTCATAGCAGGCGATAAGCGGCAGGCGTCAAGTCGTGGACAAAACGCTGGCGCATGACGCCTGACAGCTGACGCGTGCAACATGCCCGAGGACGGCACTGGGTTATCGATGGTATCTTACTAACTATATTTGCCTTTGTGTGAGAGTCTCCGACTTTGAATATGGGTCTATAATTGAAACGAGATTGCTGTAAAGCAGCGAACAGTGCATGGAAACAGCTCAGAATACTGGATAGCGCAGTTTGTGCGATGAATCTCAACGAGTTTTCGTTCTTCAGTATATTGCCAGACTCTCCCTTTAACCTGGCTCGCTCTCGCGCGACAATTGCGAATGAAGAGAAATATACCCTCGATGCCCGAGCAGCTCGCAGGGAGGAGCTTGGCCTGCGTTGCGGCTCGTTTTGATAAGACGTGAACGGGTGGCCGTGTGGTGTTCCGGCCCCAGCCCGGGCACCTGGTAATCGATGCGGTGATGACCATCAGCATCGATTACCAGGTGCCCGGGCTGGGGCCAGAACACCACACGACCACCCGTTCACCTCTTATCAAACTAGCTGCAACGCAGGCCAAGCTCCTCCATGAGCTGCCTGGGCATCGAGGGTAGGCCACACAATGCACACACACACACACACACACACACACACACACACACACACACACACACACACACACACACACACACACACACACACACACACACACACACACACACACACACACACACACACACACACGCATACACACGCACACACCACTGCCTCACACACACACACACACACACCACACACTACACAACACACACCACACACCACACACCACACACAACACACCACACACAACACACCACACACACCACACACACCACACACTACACAACACACCACACACCACACACCACACACCACACACAACACACCACACACAACACACCACACACCACACTCACACCACACACACACACACACACACACACACACACACACACACACACACACACACACACACACACACACCACACACACAACACACACACACACCACACACACACACACACACACACACACACACACACACACACACACACACACACACACACACACACACACACACACACACACACACACACACACACACACACACACACACACACACACACATACACACGCACACCACATACCACACACCACACACCACACACCACACAACACACACCACACACACACCACACACAACACACCACACACACACACACACACACACACACACACACACACACACACACACACACACACACACACACACACACACACACACACACACAAAGGCAAATATAGTTAGTAAGATACCATTGATAACCCCGTGTCGTCCTCGGGCACGTTGCACGCGCCAGCCGTCGAGCGTCATGCGCCAGCGTTCTGTCCACGACTTGACGCCTGCCGCTTATCATCTGCTATGAACTAACCCTTACAGACAGTCACACGCTTCTCTAAAATATACCTCTGGAATCGTTGAAAAGTTCTACGAGCGGAGCTGAGACCCCTCAGAAAATGCTTAAATCAAGTGAAAAAAATGCTAATGTATTCTGAGGCCTAAATTCACCTTCTTTCGTATTTGATTACAGGGAGTGAAACTCTATGAAAAGAGTGTGAGGAGGAAGGGAAGGAGATGACTTTTCGTTCGAAGCCAGTCGCGTCCCGAGCCTCTACTGACCTCAAAAGATCGTCAAAGGGCGGGGTGCCAAAAAGCTTAACGTAGCGGACCTGTGCCAGCTTTTTTCTGAACCGTGCCAGATTCTTTCTGAATCTGGCTTTTTCGGAAGAATTGAGAGCTCGCACTTGGCAGGTGTTCGCAGGAAGCGTGTACTTGACAATCTCAGAATTGCTTCTCTAAGGTTGAACAGTGCTTCTAGATCATACTTCGCATTTGATAGTGCAGAAAAAAAGCCGTGGTGGCAGTCGCAAAAATTGAGAGTAGTTGCAAGCTAACGTCGGCATATATCCGGAAGAGACTTTGCGTTCACTGTTGCAAGTTGGCGCAAACTCGGTGCCTTATGCTATAACATAGGGGCACCGAGCTTGCGCCAACCTCCAATACGGAACGCAAAGTCTCTTCCGGATCCACGCCGATGTTACGTGAATCACTATTTCTGTGGTGTTAGTGTATAAATGGAACAGAATCTATCATATACCCATACTAAAGAAGGTTTTTTGAAGCGTAAGATTGAGAAAGCATGTGTGCATGAGCAACGTCGCAAAAAGAATTGAAACTTGTGCATAAGAGGTGGCAGATTGAGAAGGCACGTACCTGCGAGAAAATTAGTGAAATGCTGAAAATCATGAAAAGTGAACGCTTGAACCATAAGAACAGCACTTGTTGCAACAATAGGGCCGGTCCTGCATAAAAAATTATGAGTCTCCAATCTTCAGTGACCACATAGAGAGTAAGAAGTTTTTTTCGAATTTGCAAAACATAAAAGAGCATACGATAGCGAATCCTGCTGAACTATCCCTCTTACAAACCAATATTCCTTCGAAAAATCAGTTATCACAAATTCTTGATGAGATTCCCGCATTTCTTGATGGGAAGGAAATCCTTTTCTTTTTTCCACTGTGTCAACACATTGTGGTTCTACGGTTGGGTGAAACAATTTTTCACCTCCGAAGAGCACATCTGCGTGAGACCCATAAAAACTTGAGGAACGTAATTCTAGATGAACTTAACATCAGTTAAAGGCAGCATACACGCTCATTGAAATAACAGCCTAAATAGTATACATTGGATCCGACTCACTCATTTTCGGATATCCATCCGAATGAACCGAAATTTTCATGATTCAAAATCCGATTCACCGAAAAAACGTCAAAATCCGAATGATCCAAAATCCGAATCACCGAAAAAGTGTCCAAATCCGAATGATCCAGAATCCGATTCACCGAAAAAACGTCAAAATCCGAATGATCCAAAATCCGATTCACCGAAAAAACGCCAAAATCCGTTTGATTCAAAATCTGAATCACCGAAAAGTGCCATGAGTCGGATAATGATTCGGATACCGAATATCCGAAAATATAATGATTCGGATCGGATAATGAGTCGGATATTGGTAGATTCGGCAGGTCTTGTGACTCAAACAAGCGTATCTTATGTCACGACTCGACATTCCATTCTACAGTATCCATACAGGTGCGTAGTTACCCTCTATAAAACGTCCTAATTCACATCACTCGAGGCGCGAGCGGCGCGCGAGACGCATCGGCCTCCGTGGCCCTACGCTCTCTCACTGTCTTTAACCTCCGATCCACACCAGCACGCGTAGGAACTAAGTGAATTTCGCCCTTTTATAGCCTGGACACTGCAGACATCCAATTGGCGCGCATCGTAAAATTTACGCCGCATTTTCTGCGCATCATCAGCGCAGATTTTGCGCATAATTGGCATTGATTCTCTTGGTTTGAGTTGTCTGTGCGACTATAGGGCCTTTCAGAGTGGCGCCGCTGCGAAATTTGTGACGTCGCTCTCCAGAGCGAGAGAGAGAGTGGGCGTGACCATGACTGGTCGCCGAATCATATTTCTGTCTCTGCGTCTCTTACCTCTTCGCCGCCGTTTGTTCGATTGGAGAAAACAGTGAAATAGGGGAAATAATTATTTTTATAGAGAGTTTATGGACAGGTAGTAACAAAGTAACATCAACAAATAGAAAGAAACTAAGGCGGGACGGCAGAGACAAAAATGGTCCAAATCATTTCCACCGCGCGACGTTGCTGTCGTCTTTGCTAGCTCGCGCACTCTGAAAGCGCGGTCGCCTCCCTCGCACGGCACAGTTTGCGCTGCGTAGCACCCCTCACCCCACATCACTCACACCGTCACCGCGACAGCGAGTTTTGCTGCGACACCACTCTGAAAGGCTCTTAGGGGTATGGTATACTTTGCCGCTGTCATGACCGACAGGCATGCAATAAAGCACAGCGGGACCTGCATCGTAACAACGGCATCGGTCGTCGTAGGCACGATTATCGCGCGTCTGTCGCAGCAACGTAACGCGGAGGGCCGACATACTGCGAATGGGCTGAATCCTGTCGCTGCCACTGTCCCTGTCGCGGCCGAAGCTTGCAACACACTGCGATAGCGACAGGTTAAAAGGGTAGAAGCTCCGCGACCGGCGGTCGCTGTCGCTGTGCAGAGCGACGCGACAGTGTGTCGCAAAAATATACCATACCCCGTTATGGCGCATTGAGGGTTCGATTGCCTACCAAAAACCATGTGTATTGATCGAACGGGCAATCCTTTTTAACTGGATTAGACAGTAACTCACGGGTGTTTACGAATTCGATGTGAAGGATTGATACTCTTTTAGACTAATGCTTTAACATTACTCTCACTTTGAAGAGATTGTGAAAGGTGATCACATCTGTTTGGTTTGCAAATATTCCGCGACAAAGATGATTATCAATGAGTTCGTTTATAATACTATGGTAGAAAAATCTCTTTTTTTGAGGATTTTCACCAGACTATCAATTTTCGATAAACTTCTTGAATTATACCATCTTGTATCCGACCGGATATCCGATTCGGATACTCGGATTCCGACTCACCGAAAAAAGGTCAAAATCCGAGTGATCCAAAATCCGAATCACCGAGAAAACGTAATTTTCGGATTGATCCGAGATCCAACTATCCGTCTATCCTCCCTATCCGAATGACTCGGATTATCCAAAATAGCTATTTTGAATCAATCCGTTTGAGTCGGATATCCGCGACCTTTGATTTTTGAGTTGTCCGAAATCCGAGTATCCGAATTTTTTTGATTCGGATCCAATGTATACTAAATAGGCCGGTACGGCAACTACCATGTCGCCAACAACGACGTTTAAAGCGGTGCAAACCATCCAGGATGACAGAATTTTGGAATACGTTTCTCGCATGCCAGTATTTTCCCACCCCTTTGAGTAACAGAATGAACGGTGAAATTCGAGAAAACATGGGACAATTAAGAGTGATAGCACTATAAAATGGGAGCGCAAGAGAGAAACAGTCTAATTGACCTGATTATAACATGTCTACACTCCGATTGATTCCCATCCAGGTTCGTGAATGCCGCTCTGCTCCGGCTGGCTTTTGAAAATGGAGGACTTCATCGGTGATCTATAATATTATACTCAGGTGAATCAAGCTGTTTTTCCCCGTAGAATCCCATTTGACAGTTCTGTTGCTCTTATTTATCACATGTTTTCTCAAGTTTGATTTTTCATTCTGTTACTCGAGAGGAGGTAGAGAAATACGGGCGTGCGAGACAAGGATGCTAAAAAATTCTGTCATCCTAAATGGTTTTCAGCTCCAAGAACGCCGTTGACGACATGTTGGGTACCCCGGAGACTTACTTATGCTACAATCTCGACTATGTTTGTGAGCATGTATGCTGCCTTCAACGTTTTGATGGAGATGAATCATAGAAAACGAACCCAACCAGAGATAGGGGCCACAGTTCAACCTGTTTTCGTGCGCTATCAAGGAAATGTGATTGGCTCAGAACATAGACAATCTTTGAGGCAGGGACAGTAATTCTGTGGTCCGACAAGAGGCGGGTTAAGCGAACTTCCAGGTCTCCTCCGTTACGTGCCCAGCTTGCATTTTCATATACCCATTGTTGGTATTAGACGAAGGGCACTACAGTGCGCCTCAGAACTTCATGGCCTTACATAATTCTGGGGTTTCCGGAATTTGTTTAAAAGCAGTATTTATGATAATACGGTCTGCGGGTTGTCACAGGAAATTGAATGTGCACGGAACCATAGCAGCATTAAAAGCCAAAGAACGGCCTAAAGTGGGACACATATAGCCCTTCGCGGCCCTCGAACCTGGTTGTGCTATGCCAGCTCCCCCTCCCCTTTGTCCACAGCCAACAAGGAAGCGGGTGAGAAGAGTTAAGCGCACACAAGTTTGAGCACCGTATGAGCTTATCTATGTCTGGTTTTTAGCCGTTATTTAACCATGATAGTTGCAAAAGACACTTCATCTCTGGAAAAAATTGGGAGATAGTTTTTATCGTGAAAACTGCCTCTAAATGCAGCCCACCCACTCACGCGTACTCGAGAACCTTCTCGGGCTCGGGAGGCTGGCCGACCTGGCTCGTCCTGACAGAATCAGGCGACAGGGTCGTGCACTGCTGGAAATCAGCCGCGAGTGGCCCATAGATTCTAGTGGAGATAGTACAGATCGCGGTGCTCTTCCACAGAAGACCGCGTCAGCCACTTTTGCTGTTTTGTGGCGCGTCATTGAACTCCTTATATGTAGCGGACCAACCTTTTAATAACTGCACGCGAAAACATGCGAGGTCCTAATACAGATTCTACTACAGTTTTCATACATTCGGATGGGTCCAATGCGTCCACTCTTACTACTGACGCGGATCACATCCGATATAATACAGTTGCCGTAGTCTTTGCTTTTATGAGAGCACCAAAGGATGGGTAAGTTTGGGTAACAAGTAGAGTCTTTAGAATATTGACGTCGAAGTAAAGTGTTATGCTGTCCTTGTGAACCCTTAATTACCAGTATATTATAGACGTGTATTGTTGGGTGTGTGAGAAGCAAATTGGCGATGATGATTGATGGGTGACGATGCGGTGCTCCAATCTCTTGTAGACTATTGTGAATACGTCTTGTTTTAGTGTTGTGTTTAGTTTAGTTTGATAGAAGAGATCATGTCTGCCTTCACAAAATTGCTCCCTTTATAAATACCATACATGATTGCGCGAAGGGTTGCACCTTTCATCCACTCAAAGGGGGTAGCTGCAGTTAGGGGCACAAGGGCCAGTGGCGGTAGTAGCAGTGGTTGCTGGTTAGGCTGCTCCCCGTCGCGAGCTTAAGCTCACCTGTGCCCACCAATCTTCTTTGGCGGGAGTGTCGCGTAGGCGAGCTTCCGCTCCAAAGGTGGGTCAGCGTGGCCATCCCCGTCGATCAGCGGTGACCAAACGGCTGGGTCGATGCTGTTGGGAGAGGGAGGCGGCCAGTCTCGTCTTCTCCCCCACCGCCGTCGGCATCCGGCCTCGTTTCCTTTGCTTCCATCCCAAAAATTTTCGTCGTTATTCGTGGGGCTCTTTAGCCCTAAGATTTTCTTGACATATCACTACTACAGCTCTCCTCCTGCTGGGCTGAGATTCAGTCATCCATGCCGCCGTTCTACCGTTAGTTTTATATTAATACACATTTATTACAGAAATTATCTTGTCTGTACTAATTTCCCCCTCTCATCTCATCCCACACATTAACCTCTTGTCAAATAAACCGTAATCATTCTGGTGTCGTCCATTTGTGATGATTGGATCGCATCCGATCGTTCTCACCCATTTTGCATTCTCGTGTTATGTTGATTTTCCGTTGTGTTTCGCCGGACTTCGAAATGGGTGGATTAGGTCTTAAGTCCCTAGGGTAGATTAGGTAATACATATTAGTACAGCAATACTACAGTAGGGTGAGCGGGTGAACCCGTCCCTCACCGATCGGAGGCCTACCGATTCGCGTCACTGATATATTGCAAAAATTACAATACAATAACTAAAAAAGGAAATTGCACCGTTGCGAATGTGATTAAAAATGTATACATCATAGACCGATCAAAAAGGAGAGGGTCGAATCACACGTACCTCCAACTAAGTCAGTCTTCCTGATATCTGTCACAATTTCTTCGGTTCCACTGCCACTAGACTTTACCAAGTCCTCGTATTTGCTCGGAGTACTTTTTGTTTTCACCATGGCACCAACCCTGAGAAAAATTCTCATAAACTAAAATGTAACAACATAGTTGACAATGAACGTACACAATTCAAAGAGCTGGTATGTAGTTAAAAAAATAGTGTCCACATTTTTATTCTGAGTAACATGTCTACTCAGACAAAATGAACGGTCCGCGGGTTGGCAAAAGTGGGCACTCTAGCCATCAGTCGGCCAACAGCGCGCGTTCAGTCAGCGATCGGCTACCTATAGAAGGCCGCGGACTGGAGACACGTTGATAGTGGTGGAAGATAGCTTTTCTCGCTGTCGTATATGTGACAGTGGGTAGCGCCAGGTTGCGACATTCCGGCGACCATCTGGAGGCGCTTCTCGGCTGGCGGCGGAAGGGCGGTGCCCGGTCTTCAACTCGGTGACAAAGTGGCGCTCAGTTGTCTCACTTCTAGTTGTTCTTCCAGTAGATGATAATTTTGTGTTCAAGCCTCTTGGGAAGATGTGCGCGACTACCTGAAAGATGTGCTGAACTGTCGGAAAAATATTTAGAGAGCTGTCCGACAAGCGTGTACAACTGTTGAGTGGGCGTCCAGAGCTGCATGAGATGTGTGCACAATTGCTTGAATTTTTTTGAAGAATTGCCTGGAAGGTGCGCAGAACCGTCGGGAAGGTGTAGAGGGCTGTTGTAAAGGTGGGTATGACTGTCGGAGGGGGGCGCAGGACTAACCATAATATGTGGAAATGCCGGGATAGTGTGAAGAACTGTCATGATGGTGTGCAGGACTGTCGGAATTCGTGCAGGACTGTTTGGTAGGTGTGCGGAACTGCCGGATTAGGTGTGCAGGACTATCGAAGAGGTGTTCAGGCCTGTCAGAAGGATGCGCAGGACTGCACAGGTGTGTCGAAGAGCCGGGACAGAGCGCAAGACTTCCGCGACATTCGATGGCCTACTACTATACTTGGTATCCGAATCACTTTATTTCGGATATCCGACCGGATATCCGAGATTCGGATAATCCGATATCCGAAAATTTGGAAACACGCATTATCTGAATCGAACCAACATCCGGGAAATTTTAAATCGGCATTATCTGAATCGAATCATTATCCGAAGGGTCAAAAATTCGGATAAAATCGGATAAAAACGGATAAAACGGATAAAAATCGAATAAAACCGTCTAAGCGGATAAAAATCGGATAAAACCGGATAAAACGGATAAAATCGGATAAAATCGGATAAATCGGATAAAATTGGTTCATTTTAGGTTGAATGTAGTGAACCGGTCAACCGGTTGAATGTAGTGAACCGGTCCATTTTTTATATCAACTATTTGACTCACTTTTGTTTCCTCACTCGTGTAATTTATGTATATATCCATTTCTCGTAGCTACTATTCTACTTATTTTGTGTGCGGTGTGTGTGTGTGTGTGTGTGTGTGTGTGTGTGTGTGTGTGTGTGTGTGTGTGTGTGTGTGTGTGTGTGTGTGTGTGTGTGTGTGTGGTGTGTGGTGTGTGGTGTGTGGTGTGTGGTGTGTGTGTGTGTGGTGTGTGGTGTGTGGTGTGTGGTGTGTGGTGTGTGGACTGTGGTGTGCGGTGTGTGTGTGTGTGTGTGTGTGTGTGTGTGTGTGTGTGTGTGTGTGTGTGTGTGTGTGTGTGTGTGTGTGGTGTGTGGTGTGTGTGTGTGTGTGTGTGGTGTGTGGTGTGTGTTGTGTGGTGTGTGGTGTGTGGTGTGTGGTGTGTGGTGTGGTGTGGTGTGTGTGTGTGTGTGTGTGTGTGTGTGTGTGTGTGTGTGTGTGTGTGTGTGTGTGTGTGTGTGTGTGTGTGTGTGTGTTGCCGGAGATTTGTTTCGATAATACCCGAAATTTATCTGAAATTATCCGACGGATATCCGTATCCGAATCACTGGAAAAAATGGCATTATCTGAATCGATCCAATATCCGAAAATTAAAAAAAACGCATTATCTGAATCGAACCAATATCCGGTAAATTTAAAATGGCATTATCCGAATCGATCCATTATCCGAGGAATTAACTTCGGATAACAAGTATACCTACTACACAGGACTTCGAAAATTTTCAAACAGTGTGACTAGAGATTTTGTTTTTCTGAATAATTGCCAGGGAACATGCGACACACCTAGTGGAAAAAAAACTGAGCGCAATAGGTGTAAAGAACTGTGAAGTCAACAGTCAACGCTCGCTTAGCGGAAACCCTTGTTATGCGCCGTGACGGGTAACGTTACATTTCACCTTCTTTCGTGAAACATACTCACTGCCAGTGTTCGCCATGGTCAATGCAGGGTGTGATGGATTGGTCCAGATGTGTTCATGTACCTCCTACTTTGGAGTGAAACTCGTTCGGGTCCATCGCGTGCGTTTTCTGCTCCTCTCCCTCTCTACGTTTTCCCGCAGTCTATACTCTTGCGTCGCACACGGAAGCGAGGGACCAAACTTAAAGGCAGTGGTCACGCTGAAAAACATTATCGAAAATACTACAAAAATCAGCTTTTATCGGAAACAGCTAAAAAATTAAGAAGGTAGCGTGATGAAAAACGGTCTAGATTTGGAGTTTCTAGGGCCCAAAGATGTCAGTGCGTGCACACGTGCACAGCGCCGCTCAAAAAGATCGCAGTCTCATGCCGAGCAGTCGAAATTCACCCACATTCGGATGACGAAATAAATGCAAATTTACCTAATAAAAACAGTTGAACAAGGAAAGCAAGCACTTCGGTCAATGTCTTTGACTAGATGAGTACATAAATTTATTGAAATTCAATTTCAAGCCAGCTGATGCTCTTGATACTAGAGGTCATCAATGCCGATGATGTGGAGCGGGCTCATCCATTATCAAAAGACAAGAAAGTTCAGGGTTGAAATTTGGCCCAAAACAGCGGTTTTTTCGCAATTTTTTCTAATAGGTCCCTCTACTCTAAAAACAGAAGAAGGTTTAGAGAGTAAAAGAAAACAAGCACATTTGATTGCGTTCACTGCCTTTAAGCAGTTGGTTTCTTTGGCTATTAATACTCCCCCAACATTGCATTTTCGCTATTTTTTTAGGGTGAAGAAAGAGAGACGACAGCACTTCCCCGAATATTGAAGCGTCTTGCGGTGCCAGAGAAAGGCAGCCTTACAACTGAATGAACAAGAAGTCAGAGCCTTGTGATCAGCGAACAAGCATTCCCTAAAGAACGATTTCAGGGCCAGAGAGCTTTTGGAACCGTTCGAGGTCGACTGCTCCCAGCCAAAAAGACAGAGATTGGAGATTTCAATGCCTCACCTATATCAACCAGCACAGGAGAGCTAACAAACTTATGCTAAACCCTGTTCAATTAACGTTCAAGGTCTGGTATTGGTCAACTCAGAAATTCTACTATGAAAACATGCCGCGTACCGCGAAGGACATCGCAGCGCAACGCCGAAGCATGATTAGGCCCTACCGAAAACTAGGCAGTTGTACAACATCAAAGGTTTTAACTTCAAACTCAATATAAAACTATTCATATTGTGTTCTTGAGTTGATATGCTGTGGACGACGAACTTACTTGAGAAACACATCCTCGAGAGAGTTGAGAGACAAACCGAAGCCCTCAATTTGAATTATGTCTTTGCTCATCTCCAGCTCAACGAACAGATCAGGAAAACTTGAAACAAAAAAAATCTGTCAACATTCTGACAAGGAAAACATGGAACGAAAAATCAGTTGATGTAATAAAAACATCGTGTTGTGCTCTCAGTACGATTGGGCGGTTTCACACATTGAATACCCTTGAGTAGCGCAACGACGCATGGTGCACAACCACATCAACCGAAAATCGGTCTGCCTTGTACCTAGGCCTGGCTCAGACTTCTAATAGTCGTCACCAGCACATTTCGTCGCTTCAGCAATACAAACTGCCAGTGGAAATAAGACTGTGTTGCTCACACATTATTCTAGCCGTGTGAGTTTACACAGTTTTACCGCGCAACAGTTTCTACTGGCACTTCAGCAGTGCGATTCTCAAGGCACACAGTAAGAGTACATGCATGACCATTTTTTGAGACATACCTCTGATGTGCGTCTTTTGGTAGATTGATGCTGAGTTGCTTTGCTCGCAATTCGATCGTTTTCGCTTGAGGCACGTGTTTTTTCACCATCTCAATTTTTCAATAGTCGCACCGCGGATAGAAAAAAGATTATTAGAGCTCTAACCTACCTCTTCAGCTTGCAGTGGCTTATCATCAGCGCTTTCTTTAGTGAACGCTATGCTTAAAATGTATCCGGATGCAAACCTAAAACGTTAGTTATGAACGGTGACATGAAAACGAGTATTCAGCAACAGCTCTTATAGCTCAACTGTTTTGTACCTTCCGAATTTCATCACAAGTGAATCCCTTATCTTTCGTTGAATCTTAAAATGAGAAGTGGGAAAGAAGTAAAAGTGGGAAGGTTGAGGTATCATCAAAAGTAAGAAACCCTAACAATAGTCAGAAATGGAACTGAATCAAACGGAGAAATGGTGAAGAAAAGGAGAAATATGTAGGAATATAGAGGAAATAATGGTGCAAGAGGAGATTTTGAAGGCACATAGGAAGCACAAAGAGATTTCGGAGAAGATATGAGCTTAGGAAGGGAAATGCATCAGAGTATGGAAGTGAAGGTGTTAGCACAAGTTTTTTTAAGGCAGTGGAAGAACAGCATCTCTAAAGTGCATACCATCATGACATGTCTACCCCCCTTCCAGAATGATTGCCCCAACCCAACATTACATGTACACACACACAACAGAATCGCTTCGAAAGCGCGTTTTCTTTAGGGAGGAAATTTTCAGAATATAAAAAACCATATATCTGAGAAATTTTAGTCCTTCCGACAAGCTGACTCCCATGATGTATTTGGGCTTGAAAAAAAACGCAAGTCTCCATAGAGTTATGGCCTATTTCCTCTGAAATAGATCGAGATCCATAGAAGTGAATATTTTTGGAATCCGAAAATTCCATTCGCTACGTCTCGTCGTCCTGATTCAAAAAATGTATTCGAGTTTCTTTAAGCACAAGGAAAAACATTTTCCCGATAGAATACATATCACACTGAGAATTTTTCTCATCCCCGGCAAAAAGGTAATTTTTGGTAAGAAACAATAATTCAATACCTCTTCTGGCTCCGCCAATGCGACCCACCCAGTCTTGATCTGTAATAGAAAGACGATCCTCGCTGCGATCGAGCGCATCGCCATTTCTTCCCCACGGCCTGCAGCATCTCAGCGGCCAAAATTGTCTCTAGCAAGGTCTTTCAGAGAGCGACACCGGGTCACCCTCCACGACCACCCACAGAGTGTCAAGTTATTCGTGGGTTGACTGGGCCAGGACTGATAGAACGGCATCCCTGCGTTCCGCGTAGCCAACGCGGGTTAAGATTGCATTTCTACACAGCCTGCCGCTAAATCCGTAGATTCTCGCTACAAAATTATAGCGAGAACATACGGGTTTAGCGTCAGAGAGAACAATGGTTCGAACGACACAAGAATATGCGGGTTTTAGCTATCGTAGATAAAACCCTTAAATTCTCGCTACATTGAATGGGGCGGCGTTTCAGGCCGCGCCCTCGGAGGCATCTAGCTACGCATTGACAGAGGGCATTGAATGATTTTGTATATCTTGTGTATTTTGTATGCCCGACGAGACAAGAACGTAGAGGCCAACCGAACATTGCTCGACACGACGCGGTCGCGTCACCGCTCTATAATTTTCTAAATTTTTACATCGATTTTGCTATATGTTCACCACCGGTGGTGCTGTTTTCCTAATTCCTACTCTAGGCAGATCCTCAACTGCCGACACCTAGAGAAGGACGGTACGTGGATAAAGACACACCGCTCTCCACTTTTTATACCCTACCCTTCATCATTTTGTTTACGAGAGCCGTGTGACGACCGCGTCGTGTCGAGCGATGTTCGGCTGACCTTTACTGTGCTTCTCTGGGTCAACTTCCGGTCCGCAATTGCGTCTCGACACGCTTTGCGCCCGCATGCGCTCGAGTCAGTCGGATATCCAGCGCCAATGCCGACTCAATGTGGTTTTTTTATACAGTTTTCTCCAATTTTTTTTAGTTTCCAGTTTCCAAAACCCACCTAGAGTCAGCAGCTCGGCAACAGCGGCGCTAAAACTCTTCCGACTCGGAAGTGCGCGGCCGCAAAGCGTGTCGAGAGCGTGTAAATTGCTGACCGGAATTTGGCCCAGAAGCACAGTATGTGCACTGAGATCGCGAAAACCTCCAAATGGGAACAAGGTGTCGGTGTGATCCATACCAGTTTTACCTGAAATTGACTCCAAAGTGAAAATTTAACTTGAATTTTGTGTAAAAGTCCACTTCTCAAGCCCTTCAACGCTTCCGATTTGGAGAAGTAAACTCCAAGTCGGCACCAAGCTCTTGGTCAGTCAAATAGGCGCGGCTTGGTTGTTCCACAACGAAGTGTGGTTCTGTTCCACATGTTGTGGAGGAGAGGGATATTTTTTCAGCCCACCCGGACTTTCGCCCACCTCCGAGCTCCGTACTCCTGGAAAGTTCACAGTATCGTCGATCACCGGATGAAGGGAAGCCGTGACGCTGCTTGGCGGGAAAAATTGCGTGCGGGAGGACGAAGAGAGGATGGCTATTGATCGAATGATTTTGCGCCGGTTGTTGTTGAGGGCAGCTTGTTAGTTGATAGACACTAATGATACGTTCCGCGCCCACGTTCTGATTTATGAAACCGCAAAAATCAGCAAAGACAGTAACGCGCTCCGCGGCTATTCGGCAGAAGCGATAGCTCAAGATCCCGGTTGCTGGAATCCGTTCCGTCGAGGGAGGTCTAGATTACTAGACTTTTCAGTATTATCAGATGATAATCATGCACTCAGACGTTCGCTGTTGTCCACAGGACACGAATGAGATGTCACCTCACGCAATGCTCTCTGTAGACATCCAAAAGGGGCATGGATCGCCCCTCGAGAACTGCCCGTCGCCCCCCTCCTTGGTGCCGTAGACAACCTATCCGCGGGAACGCTTTCGCTGTAGACATCCCATCGGAGGAGGGTCTCCATCCCCGATTGTCGCGTTCACATTCTATCAACATCCTGTAGACCTGATATTACCATCCCAGTGAAGCATCAACCGCTTTTTGACGTCACCCCTTAAGGGCAGCATACACACTCACAAACATGGTGTAGATAACAGCATAAATAGGACCGCACGGCTCCTACCATGTCGTCTACGACGTTTGAAGCGCCAAAATCCATCCAGGATGGCAATATGTGACAATGTTTGAGCAATCTTGCCTTCCACGTCTGTATTTCCCACCCGTTAGAGTACGAGAATTAGAAATGAAACTTGAGAAAACATGTGATAAGATAGAGTGATAGCACTATCTCATGGGAGCGCACGAGAGAAATAGCTTGATTTGCTTGAATGTAACATGTCTGCATACCGATTAACTCTCGTCCATTTTTGAGAATGCCGCTCTACTTCGGCTGACTTTTTGAAATGGAGGATTACATAGGTGAACATACATGATATTTTCAGGTGAATAAAGTTGTTTCTCTCGTGCATTCCCATTTGGTAATGCTATCACTCTAACTTATCACATGTTTTCTCAAGTTTCTTTTCTCATTCTCGTACTCTAACTGGTGGGAAATACAGACGTGGAAGGCAAGATTGCTCAAAAATTGCCAAGTATATCCTGTTTCCGAATGTGATTTATTTCCGTTCGTCGTCGTCTGCGTGCGTACGCTGCGTCTCCTTCTCCCCACAATATCTCGCTGTCTCTACCTTCGCTCCGCACAAGCGCGCGAGAGAACGGAGTAAATCTGGCTCGGAACCAGAGGATATTGCCATCCTGGATGGTTTTTGGCGCTTCAAACGTATCTGACGACATGGTAGGGGCCGTGCGGTCCTATTTATGCTGTTATCTCGACCACGTTTGTGAGCGTGTATGCTGCCTTTAGACGGCGGTATGCCTTCTTTCGAAACTTGATGATGGGGCCCGATTTTCCTTATTTCAGTTCTAATCTAAGCGGAACAGAGAAGTTGGACCCTCTCAATCAATTGTTCTAGAGAAAAACTAACATTGGCGTATATCCTAATGAGACTTTTCGTTCCTCTTTGGAGGTTGGCGCAAACTCGGTGCACCTACGCAATAGCATATGACACCGAGTTTGCGCCAACCTTCGAGAGTAAACGCAAGGTCTCATTAGTATCTATACAGACGTTACATTATTTTAATAATGATGTCCTTATGCGGACAACACTCTACTGCTTCCAAATGAACTACTATAAGTTATACAAACCATTCCAAATGAAAGGTACTTTTCTAGAGCCAGTTTCGGACGTAGAGTCTAAATATGCCCTTCGCAGCTGCTTGGAGTCACCCTGGAAAACGTTACAGCAGTTTTTTTTTCTCTGATTTTTGCACCTATTGTACCCTCGAAAAAGCGCATTAATTTTATGAAAATCCGGAAACAGACCTCATAATCGTGCTCAGGGCCCGAAACAGCCCCCCAAGGCAAAGTTTGGGTTAAAGCGCATTCTCCGAGCTATGTGCACACTGATGGCGTACTTGACTTGTATGGATTTTCGGTTCAGCGTTCAATTATACCAATTACGAGGTACAGAAAGCATTGAAAATTTTTTTCCAGATTTGACCTAAAATTCAACCTGGGGGTGATTTGTGGTGCTGATCACGAATCTGAGGTTTACCTTTGATTTTCCCTAAGTTCGACTAAATTTGTTCAAAGCTTCCCACCGGCAGGAAAATTTGACGGCAAAATCGGCTTTCGACGATTTTGGAATGTGACAAAAGATGTGGCTCAAATCGTTCTTTTGGGGTTTACTTAAAGTGCTCAACTCGAATCTGATGTCAGTTTATGGATTTTTGACAGCTTACGATAGATTACGTTGGGAATACCCTCCATGCCCGAGCAGCTCGCAGGGAGGAGCTTGGCCGCCCGGTGCCTGCGTTGCGGCTTGTTTTGATAAGATGAGAACGGGTGGCCGTGTGGTGTTTCGGCCTCAGCCCGGGCACCTGATAATCTATGCGCTGATGGCCGTCACAGCATCGATTACCAGGTGCCCGGGCTGGAGCCGGAACACCACACGGCCTAGCGTTCACCTCTTATCAAAACGAGCCGCAACGCAAGCACCGGGCGGCCAAGCTCCTCCCTGCGAGCTGCTCGGGCATCAAGGGTACGGTATAGTTGTACACGAACGAAATTTTAAAAAAAATTTGGATATTTTTTTCGTTCGTTCGAAAATTCTTCGAACGTAATTTTTTCAAAGTCCGTTCGTTCAAAATTTCGTCGAACGATTTTTTTTCAATTTTCGTTCGTTCGAAATTTTGTCGAACGAATTTTTTTTCAAATTGCATTCGTTCGAAATTTTTTTCGAAATTGTACAGCTATAGTATAAGGTAGTTCGATCAATGTCACAGATTTGTCTCAATGTTTCTATGTGGGGGTTTTTGGGGTGCTGAATACGAATTCGATGTCCGTTTGTTCTGTTTTCAAACTATTGAGTTCTGCCTCCTGAATAACATGTTACCTACCGTAACCTACAGTAAACCTATAAATTCCGACAAGCGAGCCCCAGATTCGTGTTTAGCAGTACATGTTTATCGCAGTATCCGGAGTAAAATTTGAAAAAAAAACACCTCAAAAACCCCATGGTGGGTACCCTTACCTTGCCGCGAAGCTATAAAATGCTCATAACTTCTTTCAGAGTGAGTCTAGGCAGGCTACGATTATACCGGAGTCACTCACATTTTCCGCTACTAGTAGCAAGAACATCCTCCCAGATTATCGCCGTATTCAATGCGCGCCGAATATGCATTCAACCCGAAGACAAGGCGGTTAGGAGCACAGTCAGAGAACGTGCTGCTAGGGAGCACGTGCTATTATAGTGTTTCAGATTACAGCACGTGCCCCGACAAATAAAACTTTCAATGCGTGCATGATACACATTCAACTCGATGAAAAAAGGATTTCCCAAAAATGGAAAGAATGCGAAAAACTCTTGAGGCGGGACACAGATGCCGGCAGCCTCGATGGTTCAATTACACTAGTTTTCGGTGCTTTGCTTGCCCAGCCGCTGGAGACCTCGTCCAACCAATCGCGGCCCCAGAGTGCCCGGCGAGCTGGCCGAGTTGCATGTCGGTGTGCCGGGCGCGTCACGTGCCGATTTGCTGCCACAATAACGCTGGACTAGCTTGCAGCACGTGCTCTTGCGATTAAATTTTGCAAAACGTGCTCCTACGGTAAAATTTTGCAGCACGCGCTGCTTTTTGGAGCACGTGTCCCTGCAATACACTTTTTCAATGGGAGTGGTCACTCGAGTTGGATACATATTCGACACGCGTTCGGCACGCACATTTTTGAGCTCGCAAGGTACACCATTTCGCTGATCCCGGACTACGCTAAAACGGCTTCCCTTGTTAACCAGAAAAGGTGATATCGCTTATTTTTATTAATAACTACGCTATTTTTATTAATAACTACGCTAACTACGCTTATTTTTTAAAATTTACAATATTTTCATCTCGCTACATTTACCTTTCCTCGAGTATTGACAACATGGATGGGAATCAGGGTAAATGAACACCCCCGAGTGATCAGAGATTCCTGACAAACAACTAAAAATGACGCAAATGACACATAAAAGGATGGAAAAATCAAAATCTGCCTACGAAGGCAGTTGCTGAAAGTTCCGTAAACCACGGAAACCTTCGGGTCCATCACGGGAAACGCCGAGAAGTGCATCTCTCAACATGCCACCAACACCCCTTCCACGGGAAGACGTTATTAAAAAAACGAATCGCAGATCTCTTATAATTAAAAAAAGAGAAGAATTACCATAGAAGTCTAGAGCATCATCAAAAAATAAAACGAATTGCAAATCTCATATAACCGAAAATGAGAACTTCGACGGCACGATCTTCGTGATACATCGATTGATGGACGCTGCCACCGCCCCTCCCGCGAATGTTCTGTAGAACAGCCCATCGACCTGCGCAGCCGTAGACATACCGAATTGACGTCCTGTGGACAACAACTCGGTCTGCGTCGATTAAAGGCACTCGGCGGGATTGCCGGTCGATGGGCTGTTTACCAGCCCGTCGCCCTCTGCTCAACAGCACACTGGGACGACCCCGCGTAGAGCTGCCTGTTCGCCAACGGTGACTCGTTCGGGGCGGATCGACGTCCTGTAGACAACAGCGAACGTCTGAGCATTTGTTTTACATATACGTATAATTTTCAGACTTGGAAACATCAATAACAGTCAGTGCTCGTCAAGTGCCTCGGAGCAGTCCACAACTCCATCGATGGAAGTAGACCAGGAGGAAAACTGGGCAGTTTCGTCGCAGCCGAATAATTTTTAATATTTGTTCGATATGAGCACCACAGTTTATGTTGAGTTTACGGAAAATATTACCTCGTTAATAAGAAACATTGCGTCTGATTAATACGATTTATTCAACGGAAACACTGGAATTGTAAGAATTCGTTAACTAATTTGAAATTGAATGTAGTAAATCAGTATTCACTGTCCTAGCCCATACGAGTTCGTTTTTAATTTGTATGGTTTCCAGGCGGCTGGCCGTGCTGTGTTGGCGGCATTACATCGATCGCGCGCGCGGTGATCTACCGTTGCAGCCCCCTCCACTCATTAGACTAAAATGATAACGTGAACTACATGTACTGTTACGGTGAAAGAGGTGCCTTCACAGCAGAGATGTCGCACCTGACCACGCCCATTTTCTCCCGAAACGGCTCTTCAGATTTTAGAATAGGAGAAAAACCCTGGGTTGGTGTTTGGATTGCGCGGAGGCACGGAAAAATGGGCGTGGCCGATTGCTATGTCATTCCCCCCCTCCCCGTGCAGGCAATAACACCGGATAAGCGGAACGAAACTTCAAGTATGACGTTTACTTCAAGCGGTAGCGGAAGCAGAGCTCGCCACCTTCTAGCTTTCCGTCGAAGACCAACGACGCGCCGACGTGGAGTTGCGAGCGCGCCGCCATAAAGTGGTGAGCGGGTGGCGAGCGCAGGCATGCCAGTGCTCGCCACACGCTACCATTCCGCTCGCGAACCACGCGAGGTGCTGCGCGCCGCAGGACTTTTGGGTAGCGGATGGCGAGGTTCAACTTTCTGAGTGCGCGCAGTGGATTCACCCTCTTTTCGATGTCAACATTAAGATTTTTTCATATCGTGAACGACTCACTTTTGCTTTAAGAAGAGCGAAGTTCCACAGCACACTGTGCGTCCCATATTCATTATGTATATGAAGTCGCCCATTGTTTCCGCTTCATCCATGTAATGAGTTGAAAGAATTATACACCTATAATCAGTAGTGATTTCTAAGCATACAAATCAGATGGATTCAAAACTGTGCTATAACCAGAAACAGCGGAATCACAGTTCTAAGACAAAAAGAACTGTCTCAAACAGTCACTCCCTCACGTGATAATAGCGTGCCGATATACATTACCAGCATTGTGTAAGTTTTCATATAGTTTTTCCTATGGCATAAGGGCGCTCGTCTTTCTACTCCGACAGAGTGCGAAGCGTAAGATCTGTCATACTGGTACACACAAGGGAGCAGCGCCTCCGAATGGAGTGACGCCGTTGCATAAATTGGGCAGTGAGCGATGCCTTCTTGTAACGATGCCTTTTTTCACCGACCCTTTAGCACCCTCAGCAGCATAATCACCCCTGTGAATTTTGACGGTCTATTCGTGGGTGGAATCGGTGTCCCAGACCGTGAGCAATCATTCAACCCGTACCGCAACGGCTTAGTGCCAGCGCGCACCCTCTACCTTCCTTGGGCCGTATGCATGAACGACTTATTCGCGGGGTAAGGGTAAAAGTTACTCTGAATCTCTGCATTTCTTGTTCTCTATGCGTCTGTGCTCTATGCGTCTCGCTCTCCGCGGAGAAGTGAGACAGGCGCATAGATCGCAGGAAATGCAGAGATTCCGAGTAAGATTCTCACCACAGATGCACCACAGACGCAGATGCACCACACTATTAATACAAATTTTGTTGATGAAATTAGTCCAGATACCTGTTACTGGCGGGAGGGTCGATGAATCACCAAGGATCCCACATGGTAGGGCAGCATTTGTACTATTACTAGTCTATGCCGATGAACATAATACACTTCATACAAGGCATACAAGGCGGAGAGTAGTTTTTATTCTCACCCAAATCTCTACTAGCAATGAAGCTTGCTTGTCCTGAGATGTCACCTCTAACTTCTCGGTTGAAACCATGCTACAATCAGATCGCGTCTATTCCCTATAACTAATGCGAGGATCTCCTTCTGATCTAAAGTTTCTGAACTTTTCGCAAAGCGCGACAACCGTGAGATTAACGTAATTCGTCTCGTGTGCTTCTTTTAATAGTTCTATTCAGAATTTAAGTGATGTATCATGAGGCTTGTTGACGTATTTTTCTGTGCGAAGCGAGTTGTGTTTCCGTCCGTGGACTCTTTTCGAGGCGTGTTTGATTTGTTTTTCAAATTATTTTTTTGTTGACCCGGTTGTACTGTTTCTATTTCAAGATGCTTAATTATGCGCACCTCTGCGTGCATAAATAAATAAATAAATAAATTAATTAGGATTCCGAGTAACATTTACCCTTACCCCGCGAGTAAGTCGTTCATGCATACGGTCCCTGGAGTCTCATCTCTGGTAAATAAAAAGGATTGACCAGACTGCCCTGTGTGAAGGGGTGACACTTCTCCGTATGATAACTCGGTTTATCTCACTTTCACCTAATAATGCGTGCTCTTTCAGGGCCGGTTGGTTTCTTTTCGGAAGTTTCTTCAAAGTCTTTCGATTGAGTGGACCAGACGACAGAATGAGTCGACTAACGTAAGCGATTTTGACTCATTCGATTTTGACTCACAGACCCTGATTGCTACATTAAAGGCATGTTCACGATGGTTTCCCTTCCCGAGTTTTCCACTCAAAACAATGCGTTGGCTACCAAGTGTCACCAAAATTACGGAGAAACGAAGACAAACGCACTCTATCGTCTTACTTCAGCGACATTATTCTCTAACCTGGACTAGTTGTCCGGTTGGATGAACATGTTCACGGTAGTTGTCACCGGTGAAAAATGGGGCTAACCAAAAATAGGAGAATGTTTTAGGCAAAGCAGTATTAGTTAGGGTCCGAAGGAAAGAACGGAGCAGCACAAAATAGAGAAGTGCAAAAGACGGGTCCACAAACGATTTCGTTGTCACATTAAACAGTACCACTGAGAGTAAAGAAGCGGGTTGAAAGTAAAGGATTTCGTGCCCTTCCGGTGCGCTGTTCTCGGTTTTTTCGTCATTTCGGTTCCACCCGGGTGCCAAACAATTGATTTAGCGATAAAGCTAAGAATCGAAGATTATCGTCAACACTGCCTTCAAGATGAAGAGCTCACAACAGAGGTCAGCGCATCCTCAAGCAGTAAAGCATGCGGTGGTTCGGAATATATCCAGGACGTCAGTTGGGGTGTTGTGGTGGTGCCTTGGAACGCGGTGAATCGAGAAAACTAGCAGGAAAGATTGCCACTATAAATGCATACGCTACAGAACGTCATAGGCGGTACCGAAGTAACCGTTCCTCAAACATCTATGATACCAAAGTCGCTCCCTGGTTTCCATTTATTCTGAATAAGATCAGTGGTGAGCTACGTCAGTGCATAGCACGAGCTGACTTGAGTGAAGACGGTGTCCTTGTCAGTATCCCGGGTGACTATATCAAACAACAACTCGTTAGAAATAGGGTGTATGATCGTTCGTGTAGCTCTACCGACTGCATAGCCTGCCCACAAGAGAAAGATAGTGACTGCGCTTAGAGCGGTGTTGTATATCTGCTCAAGTGTATGGCTTGCAATGAAAAGGTTATGAAATTTTATGAAATAAACCATGAAAATCAGTTTGAATAGAGAATGGCTAAAACACCCCGAAGGTCACACGGCATCAAACGAGCTATAGAGTCGTTAAGATCCTAAGTTTCCAAGTCCTGCACACGTGCAGAGCCCCGCCCAAAAAGGTCGCAGAATCATGCTGAGATGTCAAAAATAGTTGACGTTCACGGCCAGAAATAAATGCTGCGTTAACTAATAAAAACAGCTAAGAAATAGAGACAAGCCCTCCATTCAATGTTTAACTCGACGAGGACAGAGATTTCTGCGCAGGTCCTACCAAACGCTTTTGTTCATTGATTGAATTCCAATTTCAAACCAGCTGATGTTCTTGATATCAGAGATCATCGATGCCGATGGTGTGGAGTGGGTTTGTCCACCATAAAAAAAGAAAGATCAGACTCAAAATGAGGCCCAAAACAAGGTTTTTTCTTTGGAAATTTTTCTCATAGGTTCTACTACTCCGAATCCAAAAAAGGGTTTAGAGCAAAAAAGAAATTGGTGCGTACTATTCTAACAGAAGTAATATGCATAAGAAGAGAAATAACGAACAGCGCCAGTCAGCTGCTTGCAGTCGTGTGACGACTCGTTCGAAAAATGCCTTTACGACGATTTGTTCTGTGGCAGAAGGACGGTTAGGAAATAAGGTGCGTATCACGTCTGTATTTGGCAATCGATAGTATCAATCACAAAACCTGTTCTTATTGCGGAATATCAACTTAGAAGCATTGCACCGACAATAAACGAGCTCGTACGACTTCGATCATTCGATGTCACGCTGCATCTGCAGCGGCATCGCAACACTATATTAGGCCGCGTTAGTCGAGGTCATCCGGCAAGCTGTGTAATGGGCTCAACTCACCGGTCTTTCTTATTCTTCGAAACTAATTCCTCCACTGTTCTTCTTGACTGCGGATCCATCCCCGCAGTAGGTTCATCCAACATGACGAGACGAGAGCCACCAATGAAGGCCATAGAGAGACACAGTTTTCTTTTTTCACCACCGGAAAGTTTGCATGCCAGCTTCAATTTGAGAGTATTAATTTTGGAATGCTGGGATACGCTCGAGTGATGGCTGGTAACTTGTCCAATTCAACGAACCTTGCTGTGGAAGTCCACCATTCCCAGATCAAAGTATAGACCACGTGCCTCCTCGGTCCACATGCCCGGTCCATTCTTCAGTGTGTGGAAAAACCACATGTGATCGTCAACCGTGAGTTGTGTGAAAAAGCAATTAAACTGAGGACAGTAGCCCATGAATGAGCGGCAAGCGGACAAATTGCCAGCTACGCAAATGTTTCTTCCAAATATGTCGATCGATCCTAGAATAGATCAGATTGAAGGCAGTGTACACGATAAAATGAATAGGCGTGATGGCTGTTCATCATCTTCAACTACGGATAATGATGAAGAGCGCAGTAGTTCGTTCCAGCCAGTGGAAGAGCTTGATAACTTCTCATCACCTTTTAGAATCAAAAACGATGAACAGCCAGCACGCCCATTCATTCCGTCGTGAGTACTGCCTTTGACTAATCGCCATTAACCGTTGATAAGCTGAGCATGATTTTGGTCCCTTTCATGGAACATAGGATTCTTGAAGGTACGGACCAGCCTTAGAGTTTTTCTGTTTTGCTGCTTACCCCGTAGACGGTCCCATGATGATTCCAATGCAGCCTCCAGAAACGTGCGAAACCGTCGGAAAACGGAGCTATGACTTCTCAAAACTGCCTCGAAGGCAGTATTCATGATAAAAAATGTGTTTCGGTTTCTACTAGGAATGGGTAGTGGAGGGGCACACTGTAACGTTGACTTCGAAAGAACGAATGAAGAAAGAGCCCCAATAAAGCCCGAAGTTGCCACTCAACGCGTATCCCAAAAGCGCAACGCCCGTCCTCCCACGTGAGCAAATGAAAACCCGAGATCATGGGATTAGCCTATGGTTTCCAATCAAAAGCGCCGTTCGTCCCTTCGTTCTCATCTTCTCCCTTAACTCATGTCAGCTCGCGTACATCGGCTGCAAAAGACGGAAGTTCCCAGCCGCGAACAACTCGTCCACCATACTTTCCTAGCTCAATTTTTGAGGGATTATGACTCCGTTCCCAGAAAATCTTGTACGATTTCAGAAACATCATTGGAATCAGCATGGGATCGTTTTCGAGATAGGTGAAAAACAGAAAAACGATTTTTATCGTGAACACTGCCTTGAAGGACAGGGTTCGCCATAAAAACTTCTTTTGAGCTCTCTTCATGAGAAATAGATTTGGTCATAGCAAAAGTTAAAATTAGTGAAAAAACCCGAAAATTGCAGGAAAAGCGCACAAAAACAAGATATAACGGCTAATTACCGGTGCCGGCCGGCCCCCTAATTAACGAGGTTCCCATCAATGCTTGCTTATCCGCCTTTCGTTTTTGGCATGTGGATCGATACCACACCGCGGGTGTGGCTAAGGAGCAGTTCGGCTAGCACACGTGACGCACGCGACGAAAAAAAAACGTTGTGCGCGCTCATCGTCCATGGGGTTAACCGAGGACCTTTGAAAAAAGTAGTCGTTGTCCTATTTAATCCGTCCCTTTGTCGTTTTTTCGCATTTAATTCATGTTTTTTTGTAATGTGCTTTTTTAGACGCAATGCTTCTCATACTATCGTTTCAATGGGATTCGCACTTTTTATACAAGTTTTTTAGAGCTCTTTTTGTTTGCTTTTTGGAGCGCAATGGGAAATTATACTATTGATTCCGACACCGACCTTACGTCTGACACATCAACCTACATGAACATGCAAAAAACGATAAGGGGAACGGCTAAAATGGAACAACAACAACTTTTTTGAGTGCCCTTGGTTAACGCGCTCCTAGGACGGTGAGCTCGCACAGCGTTTTACAATCGTCGTGTGTACCAGCCAAACTGCTCCTTAGACACACCCGCGGTGTGGATTCAATCCACATGCCTTCGCTTTTCTGTGAAAGTAGTCAGTAGTCTCCAGAATGCCCAGAACTTACTCTAGAAGCAAAATAAAAGTTGACAAAACAGGCATTTATAGAAATCTCGATAATTGGGGGCGGGCAAACACCAAGCAATAACTCATTCCTGAGGGTTTTTTTCTGCAACTTTTCACTTATTTTCACAGTTTTGATGACCGGGTCTACCTACTCAGGAGCATAGCACAACAACCGTTTTCATCGAGAACCCTGAATTCAAATTGAGCTGCAAAAGCATGCTGTCCGTGACTCGTAACTTCTGTCTTTCGCAACCTATGTGCGAGAACGGACCAGTATCAAAAGAGAGGGTGAAGGTGAAGGAAAGAACAGGTTACTGATCAGAAAACTTTGCTAACCACCACACTGTTGAGAGCTTGTTAAGGGGGCGTGCCAAAGTGGCTCAGTATCTTGATCCTATATCTCGCTCATTCGAGGGAATTCAGAGCTCGCACTTGGCAGGTGTTCACAAGGTCGGTCTGCTCCGCAACTATTCGGAAATTGCAGATTTTGACATCCGAGGTTGGAACGTTCCTTTGAGTAGATAAGAGAGTGCGCAACTCTTTCTCCTGGATTTCTTCTATAACTCGCAGTGGAAAAGGCACAACCATTTCTCGGAGAAGAAAAAACCTTGTTGCGCTGTCTATTCTTTATAAACCGTGTGGGCTCCGCATACTTGAAGATCAAAAAGTCCGGGCAATCGTCGCTAGCACTTATCTGTTCTGGGCGCAAGTTTGCTTCACTTCTGTCGAAGCCGTAGCATGCCCTTCCTATGGCCTCGTACTCTGTGATCTCCTATCTTCATCCTAGAATAAAAGTTCTCCTGCTGCGGTTTTTTCTTATTCATTCTACGACGTTCGAAATATGTGGAATAATAAGCTAAATTAAAATAAACTAAACCAATCATGGGTCAAAACGGCTTCGATGAACCAAACAATCTTCGGAGCTTGGTTTGCATGAAAGGCCTCTCTAGTCGACACTGTGCTTCGTCTCGCTAGTTCATAAAAAATTGTCGAGTCTTCACTGCTCCAGAGGGGAAGTGGAACCTTGACTCTAGATAACGATTTAAGATTGAAGAACATCATCGATTTCAGCAGCAGCCAACGTCTATATCCACAGAGAAATTCTACAGTGTCGGAGGGTGCTGCGAGACTTCCTACGGTTTTAGGCAGCGCGCCATGTTTGCTTCTCATCACTGCGAGAAAGCTTTCAAAGACGACCGATCAAGTCTCTCTGACTGAACGCATGCAGTCTTCGAACACAGGGCACGTTGCGAAATCTGCGTTGCTGCTCGTACTTGTTTATGAAGCCATTTGCACCGGTGTCGTAGACCAGACTTTGTTTGGTGACGGAGAGTCGGGAACATAGTGGTAATGCTGCCGTTATTCCGCTCAAAAACAAGACAAAATGGAGCTAAAGAAAACGGGGTGCTGGTGCTCCTCGAATGTAAGGAACCAGGTGGTCTCTATCATTCCTGCGACATTGCATTTGACACAACTGGAGCTTTTGATGAATTTTTGTGGTTGCGAAGCATTTATGCGACCTTCAGCAAGGAATTGGAACCTCGTGGTGGGAAGAACTTGGGCGAAGCTGCTGAAAACTTTCCTTTTCTTTTCGCACGTTCGAATAGTTTCCCCACCCACGCGATCTCTGCCATTCTAAAAAAGCTTGCCAGATGGTAGAGGACGATGCGGGACCCGTGACTCAGGACTAGGTAAAACCTGAGTATTCTGTGCCAGTGTTAGTGCCAGACATTGTCCATCACGAGTGGAACATACAATCTATGTATGTAAGGGAATAAATTTGTTTCCGGAAGATCGACGCACAACTTAACATTCTCGGCTTTAAAAGGTCCCATGTGGCAAACATTCTCCTTCAAACTTTGGAAAAGATATTCTCACCTGACGTCGCAGGCGTTGAACCAGATATCATAGAATAAGCTGTGCTTTTCCCCGCACCGTTATGTCCAAGAAGTACAGTTACCTAAAATTGTCTTTTGTACTTTTGCGAAACTGATGGAAACGGAAAAAATGTGACTGTCACGAGCTAAAGACTTTCTGACGCGGAAAATGAAGTGGTGAGATCATAAAAAAATGCTGCCGAAGAATACGTGTTTCAGAAAGCCGGAGATGACTCCAAGAATATGTGATCACCTCAGTTCTTCGCGGCATTTCGAACAGTGTACGTGAAGCCTCAAATCATTATGTTTTTTTTTTCAGACATAATTTCAAAGACTCCGGGTCCCCACTAACAAAGCTCGCGCAATGCTTTGTGCTGGCAAGGTGAATTTCGAGTTGTTCCCCCTCGCGGATGAGAGCAGTTTTGGGATGCAGTTGTTTTAAAGTCAATTCGTAGATTATAGTCTCTGGCAGAAGTGGACCCTTAGTTCGAATAAATTAGTTCCAAGCTAAACTAGTCAAATTATAGCTGATTTTGTTTGAGCTTGCTGGGGATCAAGTAATTCGAAAAGTTCTGAGACAACGAACGTCCTTCATCAGCTTCGACCTAAAAACATGGTTCCGTTGCACATGAGACATGCCCAGCAGTGGACCCCCTCACGATAATGGTAAATCACGACAGGCAGCAATGGCGGAGAAAATCATCTCAATCATTAATGCCGCCATACCGGCGTTTATCGCATGGTGAGATTTAGCTTATTTTGATCAGTTTAGAGCGATGATTGATGTGTAAAAAAATCCGCTGTTCATCTTCACCTTTTTATGCAATGGTTTAAAAGGCTGATTTTGCTAAGGCCATAAGACCGGCATTTGCCGCGTTTCTGAAAGAACAAAACCAGAGCTAAAGTTCCTTCCGATTTGCACTTTTTTAGCGTGCAACAACTTTTGCTCTTCTCTGTTACGAGTCGATGCACAAATTCGTCAATTTATTCGCTCTGTTTTGTGGATTGCTGTCGGATCGGGCAGTATGACTGGTAAATAATATATAATAGTCACGAAACATCGTAATGACCGCGTAACGAGAAGAGCCGAAATGCGTGAAGAACGGCCTAGACGTATTCGGTCCTAGAGGTTTGGCATTGCCGTCAGCTTTCTGCAAACCAGCAATACATTAACGGTGACTTTGGCCACCTCTGGTCATGAGTGGATCAGGGCTGTCCCGCTGATGATGCGGTCATAGTCAGGTCACTCAGTGGCCGTATTCATGAAACTGCGGGAACCTCCCGGGAGGGTCAAAAGTCCGCCGGCCGCATACATCGGCTGGCTCTAAAAAAACCCTCCCAGGAGGTTTCCAAAGTTTCATGAGTACGGCCACAGAGTGGGTTTGGTGGGCATAGGTGAATTTCTCAGGCGATTTCTAGTTACGAAAGCAGGTTAACACGTTCCTCTATCCAGTAGCCCGGCGATAGCAGTTTATATAGGCAGAAAACATGAATTATCAGAATTATAACTCGAATAGTGTTCTCGAATAGTGTGAGTGTTCCAATGTCGTATTGTCTCCAAACATTTGAAATAAAAAAGTTTACAAAGAACGCGCAACAATCTTTTTTTCGTGTATACAAGTTCGTCATGATCTTTTACTGTTCTGTTTCGACTTATTATTCAGAGTTTAATTTTTTCGTCTCGTCTTTGGCCACAAACCACAACTTCGCCTCTCTGAACCATCGATCGCAGTCGAGTGATATCCAACAATCTGCCTCATCCAGACTTCTGGGTGGTAGTAATCCCTCCGAAACTGCGAGTTTCGAAAAGATCGAAACATGCAGGTATTCTGCGAGTTTCGTCCTCAAAAGAAGAGCCGATTTTGAGGCGATATGGCAATAAAGAGACTTCAAACCGTATCCATAGGCTTCCCCCACCTCAAAACGACCTATATCCCAAATCTGGTGCAAAATGGTCAACCTCTCCCTATCCTCTGCTCCGTTTTATGGAGCTCATTGCGGGTTTGCCTCATGGTTTCGGGCACCCTCCCGAGGTGGCTGGAACTGGCAGCAGTCTCTGCCTCTTCGCCAGGTGGGCAGAGAAATGAGAAACAGTGCAGCGGCGGTGGAGGCGCGAGACACTGCCAGTTTGTGGGAGAAAAAGTGGTGCGGAGGACTTCTTCGTCGATCATGCGAGGTCGTCGAACAGACAGCCAGCTGTCGACAGCCGGCTGGCGGTGGTCGCCGCGTTCGTTCATCCTGGCCCCACATAGGCTCCGTCCATACGTGGCGAGAGCGTGCGATTACACAAAATCGATGATCATCGTGGGCACACGATTCGCTAGCCGCTCATAGGCGCTCCTTCTCGCGCGCCCTCACCCGCTCGCTCTCGCACGCTTACGCCGGCACCACGAAGCAAGCAGCAAGTTTCAAGCTCACTGCTCCATCACTAAAGCAGGTGGCACTAAATCTGTGGCGAAAATACTGCCCTTGTTATCCATAATTCCCCCACGGAAGTAGAAAACCGTGGGAAATCATCAGCCGTTGCGCCGACTCGGGCGTTTGATCACCCGATCAAACGATTCCAATCGAATCAACACGAGGTCGGGGGTGTTTGCCTGCATTCATTTGCGGGCAGCGTTGAGGAGCGTCGAGAGGCGCACAACAGCGGGAGCGCCCGCTCTCGCGACGTATGGACGCTGCCATAGACACCTCCAATAGATGATCAGTGATCGACTGAGGTCATGCACATAGATCACCGTTTGTTGGAGTGGCAATGCAACGAGCAATACAACTTTTGAGACACTTAAAATAGGTTTTTGGTATCAGTAAAGCCGTGGATAGTACGGGATACGTGAAGTTATCACACTGATGGAGAAATTCACCAATTTTTTAAAGGGGGAGGGGGTGGAACATCGCGTGGGCACAAATCCTGCCTGAGTGTAAAACATTCTCCAATTTTCAAGAGTTTAACCCCGTGGTCCCAGCGCAATTACCTTCGAGCTGTGTGCTGCAACAGTGGGACCAGGATTTCGATTTCAATCTAGAAAACGATTTCCTAAAAATCAAGGAAGGATGAAAAAGAACATTCAAAAAATTTCCTAGATAGGCGAAAACAAAGTTACAAACAAAATCAGGAAATCTCATTCGTCTACGGGTGTAGCAGGCGATGAAAATGGTTAGGGTAGGCTTCACACAAGAATCGAAAGGTGAAAAACTGTGGCAGGCAATAACAGCAATAATATTTGCAATAAAATCAAAAAGTATAGTAAAATCCGTCGAAGAATGATGAGGAAAATGAATACGCCGGAGTCTCACGTTATTGAGATCCTGGTATTGTTGTCCGGTAGGTGGACAGAATTCATTTGAAAAAGGTTCAATCAAAATAATCTCCTAAATATGAGTTATGCATATGACTATGTAGGAAACGAGTTTTTCATTCCGCTGGACCAGCCACATCATTAAATACACCTTGTGTGATTGATTTTAATTGCGTCATTCCTCTATCGTTTTTACGTTCAAAGTAGTTGCTATAACATTAGCTACTACATAGTCTGAATCTCTGCGGTGGCCAAATTAACAATGCTGTGTTTGCTATGTTAGCTAGCTATAATGGTAGCATCACCGGCTGTTGGTGTAATCTTGGTGCAACGCCAATGATCGTCGATATGGCTCTAGCGCTGCGGGTTCAAGTCCTCTTGAAGTAACGAAGTTTTGGCAGGAAACCCAAGACCTCGCATGACAATGCGTGTATTGTCCCGGTTTCAATCAGTTCATTCTGCGAGTTTGGAACGCTAGCTCGCAACATTAAACTCGTAGTTTCGCTAGGATTACTACCGTTCCTGAACTATTTCCACGCACCGTTTGCCGGTTTGCGAGAAATTCACCCCAAGAATACACCCGTCATCAACGTTGTAGAGATTACCATTTACTGCGGCATTGCTAATGACAGGAGAGTGGGAGGCTGTGCGATATGTCTAACAAGGAAACTAGTATTAGCCAAACTGGCCATTCCGAATGAAATGTACTTTTCTAAAATCGTTTTTTCCTTAACGTAGAGTCCGAATACTCCCTGTGCAGCTGCCTTGAACCACGCTGAAAAATTTATAGGCATTTTTCCTCTTGATTTTCGTAGCTGTTGTAACCTCCAAAAAACCATCAATCTTCCAAAAATTTGGAAACGGACCTCATAATAGAGTTCAGCGCCCAAAAGAACCCTCTAGGCAAAGTTAGGGTGAAAGCACATTTTCCGAACTTTGCGCAGATTGATGGCGTTTTGGACTTGTACGGATTTTCGGTCGAGCGTTTCTTTTATCAATGACGGGGTTTTGAAAGCGTTGAAGAAAAATATTCCAGATTTCACTGAAATTTCTCACAGGTGGGTTATTTGGGGTGCGATCACAGATCTGAAGTTTGATTGTCGTTTTCCCAAAGTTTTCGACCAAATTCGTTCAAACCTTACCACCTGGAGGAAAATTTGGAAGCAAAATCGACATGTGACAATTTTCGTAGCTCAAATCGTTTCTCTGGGAGTTATTTAGAGTGTACGGCACGGATCTGATGTCAATTTATCGATTTTTGACGTTTTACAGCAGATTACAGTGGGTAGACAGTAGTTCCGTCAAAGTCTTAGATTTGACTCGAAATTCCTATGCGGGGGATATTTGGGGATGCTAAGCACGAAGTCGACGTCCACCTGTCGATTTTCGAATTATCGTTCCAGCCGCGAGGCGGCTGGAGAGGTTTTGTTTTGCCCGGGACACGTGATCCTTTAGCATTTTGTCAAGTAGTTCATAAAACCTGTAAAACCAATTTTCTAGAGAAAAACCTTGTGGATATAAGTGAGAGAGTCTACAACACAACCGCTGACAAAGTTTGAGCCAAATTGATTCAAAAATAGCAAAGTCAGATCGGCGAAAGCTTAGCAAAAACTCGTGTTGTGTGCTTTTTTTCTTCTTCTTCCTGGTTTCTGGTTCGTGGTTCGTGGTTCCTGGTTCCTGGCGTTAGAGGCAGGATCTGGGCAGAATTTCGATTCTGAGATTTTCCGCTGAATCTGCGCTCATGGTACAGGTGGTCCGAAGGAACATGCGAAAACTGCGTTAAAACCGGTCTTCTTCAAGTTATTAAAGCCACTTCCGTGAGCTGGTGATCCAAAAAAGTCAGAAAAGTGTGGCCATCGTCCATATTTTAGCCGTTGTCCACGCATTCTTCAAAAGTGCTGTGTAATTATCGGTCATTCCACCATGATTATCATGCTGTGAATACCGTAATCAATTGCTTCAGGCTGTTTTTGCTTTCGGGCTCTAGAAATACGGACATAGAGTTTGTGAAAAATTTTGGACGCTGTCCAGCTAGACCAGCCCAATCTATCTAACCCGAATTTCGGTGGTGTCAAAATCTGACCGGACCTTGCTTTTAAGCACTCTTAGTAATAGCCATTGCCAATGGTCGCAGGCGATCAGTTGGGCGGGCAGGTAAGTTGGTATGTGGACAGATAAGCAGGCTGGTGAGTAGATAGACAATGAGTACTTACTGTTTAAAATTAACTACTTCACTTCGGGGCCTCCTTAACAGGCAGCAGCGACCGTTCATTCATATCGTTTTCGGGCTGAATACGCAGGGAGGTGATACGTTGAAACATGATAAAACTCATACAACATCTCCACTGAGGAAACAGTGTGATGGAACACGTATGGATGAACAGTCGCTGATGCCCGTTTAGGTTTTCTGCTTTACTTCTTATTGCTTATCATACCAAGTGATATTATAAATTATTTGATCAAATCACTAAAACACGCTGTAGACTATACTTTTGGATGGGAAGGAACTGGGAAAGTGACTAACAAGTTTGTTACTCACTGCTTACCAAGGAGAAAAGGGATGAAACTTAAAGGCATCGTTCGCGCTGGAAACCATTTTCCATTTTGCAGGCTCAGTTCCATGAATGAGCCTGGTAGACCTCACCGGTAACCTTCGTCGCGTCAAAAACCTAGGCTACGAGGTTGGAAGGGGTAAAAGGTGAGAATTTGCTACCAGTTCTCACCGGTGGCTTACCACTTGGAAGACCGTCAAATAACATGAAAAACAGTTATGGCACCAACTCCGCATGCACGAAAACTGTGAAAATGACAGCGACGAGGTCTCCAGATGCAGAAAAACTTAAAAAAAAAGATTTTGACGCGAAATCAAAATTCAATTTTAGTGTGTTTTTAGACTGGCTTCCCATTACAGATGGGAGTTTTTCTTGGGCCCTTTCGACATTTTCGTTCACTAGAGAGGCCAAGCTGTACAAAAACGTGTAAAAATAATATACGTTTCCTGTGCGTACGATGCCTTTAAAGGCACTGCTCACTATGAACTCGGTTCTTGAGTTTTCTTCGAAAAACAATGGTGGTAGCCCTCAGAAGCAGAACAGTGTTGAGAAAACGGATCCGAAAGTCTTACCAGAGGCAAACAATGCTTTTTAAAATTACCTCAATGGGCAAGTCCGGCCTCCTTGGGTCTAGCTGTTGTCGTCAACACCGGCACGTCTCTATCATTGCCACACTTTGACCTGCGATCATAGGCGATGGTTCTTGCTTGAAAGAGAGATTAGATTTCAAAATTTGTTGTCGAAAACTTCCAGGATATTCTTTGGGCGAAAATCTTTCCAATTTGTAGCTTAAAAACGATGAAAACCACTGCTGATATTCGCAGGTCAAAGCGTGGAATTGATGGAGCCGTGTCGGTGTCTATGCCAACAACTGGACCCAGGGAGGCTGGGCTTGCTCACTGGTATAATTTTCAAAACCGTTTTTTTTTGCCTCTGGGATTGCGTTTAGATCCGTTTTTGAACACCGATCTCCTTCTGAGGGCTACCACAAATAATTTTCATTGGAAGCTCAAGGAAAAAGTTTAGCGTGAACAGTGCCTCCAAGGGAATGGTAAAAGGCGGAGCTAGGATACACTCAGTGTACCAATTGTAGTGAATTAATGTAAATGAACAAAGTTGGGGCTTGGGTAAATATTCGAATATGAAACGGTTGATTCAAATGAACCTAGTTCAGCAAAAACACTAATAAGCATTCGAACTCGGGGCATTCGAAGAAAGAGGAGCAAACATCATAATGTTAAAAGGTTTGATATCTAATGTGATCTAAAGGCCTTCAATCTCGCCCTAGTTTAACCCTGAAAACCGGAACAAAACTGGAACGAGATTTGAAGGCATTGTTCGCACTGGAAACCAATTTCTCTTTTTTTCTGGCTCATTTTCATGAATAAGCCCGGTACACCATACCGGTGAGCTTCGGCACGTCAAAAACGTAGGGTTGTGAGGTTAGAAGGGGTCAAAGATGAGGATCCGCCACCACTCAGGCAATAACACCGGCTTATCGGGCTGAGAAGTAGGCTCCCCGGCTGAGCAGACAGGCTTTTTTGGGGGCGGAGCGTCTTACCGGGTAAGCGGGCAGGCATGATTCTACCGGATGAGAGGCATGGCTTTACGGGGTCAGCGGACGGACATAAATCCTTGGCGGTGCATATCATCGGGTGATCAGGCGGACCCTAAAGCAAACCAGGCTCATGTACGGTGCGGGAAAAATGGGCTTCGAGCTTATTCGGGTGGTGGCATTCGAACAGTTGGTCATCCGCACGATTCGGATCATTGACCCCTCACCCCTTACGTTTCGTTGTGACCGTGGGGACGTGACAGCGGGTCAGTCCATGAACTTTGAAGCAAGGTAAGGTTTGCCGCTTCAGGGATGGAGCGCAGGCCTGGAACTTGCTAGGGGAAGGCCTACTAAGGGCTTAATCCACTTTTGAAGATCGATATCATTCACACGGTAAGCAACCAATACCGGGTGAGCGCTACAACATTTACCGGCTGAGGGCGCAGTCATTTACCGGCTGAAGGGGAAGTGATTGCGGGGTGAGGAGGCCACCTCTTGCTGACTGAGCGCTTCACCATTCACCGGCTTAGGAGGCAGTGAATACCGGGGCCGGATTCATCAACGGAAATTAGCGCTGGTAGGCTGGGTAACGGTAGCTTTCTACCCAACAGTTCACCGATCCATAAAGAAGTATGGCATCACTATCTCTGCAGATTCTCTTCTCTTAAATCTGAGTCAGACTCTGAAACTTTATGCGTTGTGTTGCAAGAGCTCCCTGTGTGAGCTTGCTTGATCACAGTGCAACTAATTTTTGTGAAAACGTACGCTCTGTTTCCAAGTGAAATTTGTTTCCGTTCATCACGTGCGTCTGCGCACGTACGCTGCGTCTCCTTCTCCCACACTTTCTTGCTGTCTCTACTCTCGCTCAGCACAAGCGTGCAAGGGAACAGGATAAAGTTGATTCATAACAAGAGGATGCAATACCCCGCAAATGTTCTGCAAAGAAATGTTTTGTGGCGTTTCTTGCGCATACGAAGCGTCGCATCGCAATATCTTGCTTTAGAAATGAGGAAATGAGGTCTTGAGGTTGTTTTTGTGTTCCTCTCAGTGAGGCAAATGCAATGGTACGGGTAGAGTCTTTTCGACTCCAATATCCTTTCGAAAAAATGTGTATTTCCTTTTAAAAATCACATCGACCACTGAACAAAATATGAAAGTTTTCTGCTATTATTATCGACTGGCTAGTTCAGAATGAGGGATTTTGTGGTACAAATATGCATTCTTTATGCACTTTTAGGGTTGAATCTATTATTTTGTTACAATTTCGTATGAGACTCAATGAAAGCAATTCAGAAATTACCTCAAGATCCAACTCGGACCACTTTGAAGCAAGTTATGGCGATGCGGCGCTTTGTGAGCGCAAAAAATACGCCGGAAAACGGTTTTTCTGCAGAAAATTTGCGTGGTAAAATATATATGGGGTCAAGGCTGTTGAGCACATCGACGCCTTGCTCTGCAATTCAAATATACCAGGGATTCTAAAGCAAGTACGCCGCGAAGCGGTGGGGGTGCGCACCTTGTGTTTTAATTAAAGGCAGTGTTCACGATAAATTTCACTTCCGATATCTCCACGGTTTACGAAAGGTCTGGTGACCCATATAGCAAGGCATGCTTAAAAAGGACACGAAAGACGCGTTTCTGAGCAAAAATAGGCCCTCTCTTGTTTACGTTGATTTTTGAGCGTGGAGGAATTGACCGCTAGAAGGATGATACCTATCAGTGCAATGGAGCGATCAGCTCGCTTATCAGCACTTCCTTCACTTGATCATTCCTGTAATCTGAGTCTTCATTTGTTCTTTTTGAGGGGAGGATCTAGGGCACCAGGCGTGTCTGGGGCACTAAAACGCTTGTTCGCAGCCGTCATTTTGCAGCTCCTGGCTCGTTTTCTACTGTTCTTTCTACACTGGAAGCATAGGATCCTTCTCGCCTATCATTTCACTGTGGAAAGTCAACGAGGATGATCATCGTGAACGCTGCTTTTAAAGATTGTTTTTTGACTAGAAGTTATTGTTTGATTCGTATGGTACCATATGTAAACTCTGGTACCGCCGTAGTGACCTGTTGATTTCGATCAATACCAGCAGCGGAGCGGTGGGCCTTGGTGAAATATAACTAGTGATAAGGAGGTTCCGACGAAAGAGCCACCGCTCCGCGCTGTGATAATCGAAATCAACAGGTCACTACGGCGGTACCAGAGTTTACTTGACGCCAAATATTGTTGAGCGCTCGAAAACTTTCAGTTTTCCAAAATTATCCGATAATCCAAATCAAAATTAGAAATCAAGATAACTTTTAATTATCTACTGACGAAACTTCCAATCTGAAGAAAACGATACGATATTCCTGTTATGGCGCATTTATTATGCTTCATCGATTGAGGTAAAGTGAGTAAGGCAATAAAAAGTACGATTTACATTTTATCCGAGAATCTTTGGAAGGCATGTAAACTTCAAAGGCTCACATTTACAATGAATATGATAACCGTAGGTGTTAAAAGCACTAATGCTGTTTGGAGGTGATGATTTCTGTTTCTAAGTTCTATACCATGCCATAGGTCCAGGTGTCTCATTAACAGTACTTACATCGCCAGTGAATGCCTTCATGTACAGTCCGTTGACAGCAATTTCTCCTGTTGTCTCCCATACCTTGGTAACATTATCTACTACAAGAGCTGGCTCACTTTCTCTCTGTTGCTGTTCGTGCCATGATCTTCTGCGAGAGTGGTCGCCGAACTGAGCCTGAACAAGAGGAATGCTCGTTCCTTCTGAGTTGGGACACTGAATCGATTATCATTCAGCAAACGTTGAGTTTGATTCACCAGTTTGTTTGCATTATAGTATCCACCCAGTTTAGCAATGAATATCCTTATAGGAAAGTATTCAACCGCTAGGACCACTATCGCTAGCCAAACTGCATCGATGATAATGAAGTTGAAGGCCGTGCCGGGATTAATGATATCCGGAAATTTGTCGAGATTCGAAAAGCTTGCGTTCACTCCTGAAAAGCCACATATCCCAACTTTGAAAGGAACTCAAATCGGAGCATCCTTACCGCGTAAACTGTAGAGACGCATTCCGCCAACCACTGTTCTAAAACTGGCGAACGGAAATAAATTGTAGAAGTATTGCTGGCCTCCAGTGTTAAACAGTCCAGGATCAATAATACTAGCAAACGTCTCGAGAACAATAAAAACGACAATAGTGACTGAAATCCACAACAACTAATTCAATTGCTGGTTGTAGCCGTTTGTTACCATCTGACGTACACATCACAGCTGTAATCTGCGCTACTTTCGTGCAGGCCAAGTCTTTGGCTCCATCACCAGCATCACCCATACGAGTGAAGCTTACGAGTGAGACCTGTCTGCCGTCCGAAATCTTTGTGTGCAACCTTGATGACACCATCTCAGCTTCAAAATGGAGAAAATTTTGCTGGCCAAACGCGACTTTTAATAATTTCGGGAATGCTGCAATGAAATTGCATCGACACGTTTACAAAGGGGTTATTTGGGCTGCCTAACGAAAATCTGTGGTCGTTTATCGGTTTTCCTTAAACTTCGGTATGCAACGGTGCGTATACGGTGGCAGAGTCGAAGCCTCAGATTCGATTCAAAATTTCTCTGTGGGTGTTATTTTGGACGCCGAACACGAATTTGAAGTCCATTGTTTTGATTTTCACAATATTGAGGTTAGAAGCGTCAGTTAGAAGGCTTTACACTTACCTTACCCAACGCCCAGTTGGAAGTTTAGAGCCGAATCCCGAGAATTCCGTCTAGACACCAAAATTCCCTGATGGGTACTCTTACCTTTTCACTAAGCAATGAAAATACCCTATTTAGAATCCCGGTTGCATTAAGGGAGAATTTTCGAGCACGGGTCATTCATATACTGTCACAGACCTACAGCAGCTGAAACATGGACTCGTAGTAAACTCCAGTCCGTCTGATTAAATCATCCGGACTGTTGACCTGACAGCCGGCTGTCAGCATGCGGACACGCAGGTTGAAGGATAGCAGGCGATTGCAGTGGCGCTATACCTGGCCGGGTTGGTAATTCAGACAGAAATCAGATGAATTGGACAAGTCAGCAGGAAGCGGATCAGCATTGGAAATTTAGCCCAAGTCGTAAGTTAAATAATAGCAACTTACGACTTGAGCTGAAAATTGGTAAGAGACGCAAAGTTGCGACACACGGGATTCAAACATTTCCACGACGTAAGCAGGACGTCTCGAAAATCTTTAGAACTCCAGATAATATCGTCACTATGTCGTGGAAAGTTGTTAGGGCTTCGGATGACGTCAGCAGGACGTCCTGGAAATAGGTAGGACTCCAGAAGGCATTATCAGGACGTCGCGGAAAGTGGTTAGGTCTTTAGATGACGTCAGCAGGACTTCGTGAAGGTAATCACGCGTAAGCTAGTGGCGGCAATCGTTGAAGTAATCGCGTCCAGAGAGACGCCTACCGAAGCGTCGCGGATTGTCGGGAACTGTCGAATGTCCAAGAATCTTCTGTTTGCCGACCGCAATTTACGGCATAACAATAAATATGGTTATGTCTGCGCTCGCGCGAACAGGTATGTATATACGAGTGCGTGATAGCGTATATGAGCATGCGCATGCGATCGTAAATGCGCGTGTGCATAGGTGAACGACTTTGCGTGTATGTTCTTGTACGCTCGCGCGTCACGTGCGTTTGTGCGAGCGGGTTTCTATGCACAACTGCGCTTGTAAGTGTGAGCGAAATGTGTCTATGTGTGTGTGTGTTTGCATGAATGTGTCAACTACATACGCATGTGTATGTGCATATGTGTACGCATGTGTTTGAAAGTTGACAAGGATTACATTAATACATGGCGTCCTTAGTGTGCGTTGGCGCGATTAGACCATATGTGCACCGAGCATGCGCCAACACACAAGAAAGTGACAGTGCAAACCTTGCTGACTGTATGCAACAGTGCGCTTGAGTATACGCGAATATGTGATTACGTGTGCGTGTCACTGCGTAGACGGTATTTGCGCAATCAACTAAACATATGCTTGCGTTCTCGCATACAGAACTGGGAACACCTGTGTGTGAACATATGAATACGTGCGCGCGTTTGAGTGGAAGTGGGGATTGTGTTCGCGTTCAAACGATTCATTTACGCACTCGCGTTCAGTCCACAAAGTGTACTCTGAGTGTAAAAGCGTGTGGCGGCGCGGTTGCGAGTATCCTCAGACAGGGATGTGTGATCACTCGGGCGGTGGGATCATCCGGGCTTTAAAGGCCAAAGCTTTCTGGGTGATCGCACATCTCTGTCTGAGGATACTCGCAACCACGCCGCAGCACGCTTTCGCAATCAGCATGCACTTTGTAGACTGAACGGCATTGCGTAGACGAAGTGAATGAATGCGTACGTGTGTGTATTTAATTACTGCGCGCGTGAACGCAAATGTGTACACGAAAGGACGCAAAGATGTGCTCGTTTTTGTGTACGCGCATGAGAGACTCCACAAGAGCGCATGAGCACCCATTAACGCGCTTATATCTCCGTGGGTTTTGCGTGCTTGGGGTGCGCATATAGACATACTGGCTTACGTAACCGTGCGCGTATACACATGCAGGCGCGTGTATGCGCTTTCGCAAATGCGCGTGAGTGTATGTGTGGTGCGCGCATTCGGGTGAGTGTGCACCGATACGGCGGCGTTCAAACATTGCGCTACCCGTGACAGCAACCATGCATACCAGTCTTATCGATTTTTGCATAAGTGGATGAAAAACACTCCATAGAGTCGCGAAGCTGGAAATGGGCCTAAGCGCGGATAGGTTCGCGCGCGCTATTGCTGGAAGAAGCGTAGAAGCGTGCGTACAAGCGTTTTCTTTGTCACTTTTCGATAAATTTCTAGAGGTGACTAGTTTGAAGAGAATCTTGCAATATCTGTCAGATAATTAAACAGAGTAAACAAAAACAAAAATTGCGGAAAATTCTCAAGTTGATTTTTAAGGTCAAAGATATTTACAACCAAAGATTATTGGGAGATTTCTGATGAAGCTCTGGTACATTTCGGATGTGAGACAGTCCATACTCTCTTGCGTAGAGTGAATATAAGGAGCTCTCTGTGAAAATTAAGCTCTCGGCGGGACTGCAACCCTGAATTCGTCGCATGCGTCCGGCTTCAATACGACTGGGCCACAAGCCTCGATCGTTGCTACGTGCTAGAACCAGCCGCGTGCGGCCAACTATTTTCACTCGGCTGACTTAGCTTACTACGAGCCATGGTTTCCCAAATCGTCGCGATGCGGGGAAAACAGTCTCTTGTCAGTGAACATTGTATAATATACGGATCGAAAGGACTTCCACAGCTGGATCAGGTGATTGAGCCGGCCACAACAGTTACAGTAAGGGATGTTTCACATGCACACCGACGAGGACGGCCACAGACGGTTCCGGCGTGCCCCAGCCGACCATAACGGGTGGATTATGGACTGTCTCAGGTCTGAAATGTACCAGAATTTCATCAGAAATCTCCCAATAAAGATCGATGACGAAGGCCTTGAAGTCGACCCCCGCAAAATTGTTCGTCTTTCGTTTTCCTGTATGATGTGAAGCTCCTTCCTGAATAGTAAACGTGTGCAAACTTCCATATCTCGATTTAGCTGAGTCAAACAGAAATAGATGAACGCGCTGGGTTAAAGGCAGTGTTCACGATAAATTTCACTTCCGATATCTCCACGGTTTACGGAAGGTCTGGTGCCCAATATAGCAAGGCATGCTTGAAAAGGACACGAATACACGTTTTTGAGCCAAATAGGCCCTCTGTTGTTAACGTTGATTTTTGAGCGTGGAGGAATTGACAGCTGAAGGATGATACCTGACAGTGCTATGAAGCAAACAGCTCACTTATCAACGCTTCCTTGACTTGATCATTCCTGTAATCTGAGTCTTCATTTGTTCCTTTCAAGGGGAGGATCTGGGGCACGGGGCGTGTCTGGGGCACCAAAACGCTTGTTTGCAGCCGTTATTTTGATACTCCTAGCTCGTTTTCTACCGTTCCTTTGGCACTGGGAGCCTAGGATCCTTCTCCCCTATCATTCTACTGTGGAAAGTCAACGAGGATGATCATCGTGAACGCTGCCTTTAAGTAGGCGGGAGATACGATCTGTTGCTAGCTTTGGCGGAAGAGATATTCACCTCTTGTACACATTGAGGAAGTTCCAGAACTCCTCAAGTATAGCATCTCAGTAGGGAGGAAAATCATAGAGTATAACGATATGTCGGCCTTCTTCAAATTTCTCAACTTTCGAATCAATCGCAAAGAAAGTGTCAGTGTTCTGAGAAAAAACGGATAGTTCTATCGCTGTTTCTGACTCGAATAAGGCTGAACTGTTGGTTCAGAACTTCGAAAAGGTCTTCGTAGTTACCGAAATATTCAAAAAATTTCAATAAATAGCTATTACTGTCCCGCGATGCAGGATTTGGTAGTGTTCGATAGTCATCAAATATTTGAAATCCTCTCAAAGTGGTCGAGCAGTACATCTAAATCTCCCGATGAGTTACCGTTCCCTTTCATTAAAAAAGTTGCTGGCAATATTGTTAGACCACTGAAGTTCCTTTTCAATCAGTTTTTTCTCGCTCTGTAGTGGCTCGGAAGCGGCGGCACGCTTATGTGATGCAACTTAGGAAAAAACCCCCGTACGATGATCCTAGCAGATATTGGCCAATTAGTATAACATCAATTTTTTGCAGATTATTCGAGAAAATAATTAAGAAATCGCTGGTAAATTATCTGGACTCTAGATACATTTTGTCTGATCAACAGCACGGCGTCAGAAAAGGGAAATCTACTACAACTCTTTTGCTAGAATCTCTGAACGACTGGACCTCAGAACTGGACGAGAAGAAAAACGTTGATGTGGTATACTTTGACTTCAAAAAAGCTTTTGATAAGGTCGTCCACCATAACCTCAGAAATAAGTTGGCGCTCATTGGTGTTCACTACACCACCATGAAATGGATCGAGAAGTTCTTAAGTGATCGCACGTTTTGAATGAATGTGAATGGGCCACTGCCTTCTGTGAGAACGGCTCCGAGCCGTGTTCCTCAAGGGAGGTGCTTACCCCCAATACTTTTTTAATGTATACTCGTTTGACCTCCCTGGGCAATTGAAAGACCAGGTGTGAAATGTAAAATGCTTGTTGATGACTTGAAAGTTTATGATACGGTAGGGACCACAAACGCTTCACGCATTCAACTCGCTACTGATACTGTAGCTAACTAGTCTCACAACAGCATGCTCCCTCTTTCCGCTGAGAAAACAAAGGTTCTGCATCTAGGTGCTTCAAATACTGAGGCAAGGTATAGTCTAAATGGCACCACACTCAGTTCGGCTGATTCAGTCAAAGACCTAGGTTCCGTAATCTATTGCGAACTCACGTTTGGTCAGCATTTAAGAGTTATCAAAGCTAAAGCAGAACACAGACTTTTTCTTTTATCTACGTCCCTTGAGAGTAAAATCCAGTTCTCCTTATTAGAGCGTATAAAATGTATGTTCGTTCAATTCTAGAATATCGAACCTGCATCTACTTTCCAAATAAAGAGACTATGGTCAATAAGTTGGAAAAGATATAGAATAGTTTTACCGGAAAGTTGTTCATTCAGTCTTTGGGATTCGCCCACGCGAGTATCGCACGTTGGCTGATAAGAGACAGAATGCTTAACCTAGACACATTACATCTTAGGCGCAGAAAAAAATTATCTAATCATGGTACATAACATGCTCAATCGGAGAATAAGTCTCAAAATTAGACATTTTTCCGAGTTAGCAATATCCAGAAATAAAGCTGAACGGTTCAGAATTGTTTTCCGCAGGTCTTCGTCTAGACGCGGCTTTTTCACTTGTCGAGCTGGTCCGGAGTACCTACGGATGAGTAGAGCAGAGCAACGCAAATTTCGGATTGGCCTTCTACTTAAAGGCATCGTACACGATGAAAACCATGTTTGAGTTTTTGGTGTTTTCGTGTTGTTGTATCCCTATAGTGACCAACTGTTGCAAAAGGACCCCTCAAAAACGTCAACTTCTAAAGAAAAAACCATTTTAAGAAAACTCAAAACAAATTTGAAGTTCGCGCCCACGTCAACTTGGGATAGTTGCGCGGAGAACGCAAGGAACAGTTTTACGATTCGTTCCATGACGCAGCGTCGGAAGCAATTCAACGGGGACGCGGTTCAGGTGAGAGATCGATTTTTCCTTTTCCTTTTTCGCCTTTCAGCAACCTGCTGCGTCCAGTGCTGCCAGCTGCTTTCGATCGATGTCGAATTCGAAATCGACTGGCGTGTGCATTGCGCCCTACGACACGTCAAGGCACGCCCGTCGTCAGCAACCCAGGAGTTTTGTTCTTTGTAACAACGGATCGACCCCAAGGCCGGCCCCCCAAACCCAGGAAGCCTTTTTGAGGTGAGCGAATCTTCACTCAGAGACGGTTTTGGAACTCTGAACTTTCTGAGCGACATTGTCATGGCCCACTAGTCCGAATGAACGCATAAACCCAAATACGGTTTTCATCGTGTACGATGCCTTTAAAAAAAAACAGCTTACTTGTTACCTGCATTAGGGTTATTAGGGTCTTCTTCGTTTCCCATTGCTTTTATGTTTTCTTAGTTAGTCGATATGGACTAAAGATTACAACGTTCAGATTTTTTAAACTGTGCTCCTACCATGATTTATATTTTTACTCTTTTCTCACTGTTACCTTGTTTTGCTAAATTTTACATGTCCAATGAATGTAATAAATTCGAACTGCCCTTGTGAGCCCCTATGAACATGTTTGTTACAATAGCCGGCAGAGGACGTCATCATCTCACTTTCTAGAAAGCTATTCCTGCGTTACTTACCGAATTTGAAAAGCGAAGCTCTGCTCATATATAGGGTGTTCCCTAATTACGGCGCGCAGGTCTCCAAGTGTTTTTTGAACACCAAATCGGAATTAAATTGCAACAAGCATGGATAGGTTTATACATACTGTTGTTAACACAATACGATAACCAGAACCCAAAATTTCCGCCACCTCCTCGTATAATCGTAAGAAGTCTGCTTCGAAAGGCATTGCGGCAAGTAGTCGTCGCTCATCTGGACTCAATAATTCTGAAGTGCAGCTTTTAGAGTATCCAACTTAGTGGAACGAGATTCACAGAATTTCGGTTCGATCATAGATATGATTGAGAAGTCGAGAGCATTCAGGCGAGATGAAGTCAGGAAGCACGCAACGGCACCACTCTTGAATGGACTTCTTATTATGCGCTAGCCAGAAGTCTTGTGGGAAACGTCTGCTGGCTATGTAGCACAATTACCAGGGCTTCGATATATCCTTCTGTAATGTTTGCCTGTAAACTTCCGTGCAAATTTCCACACCAGAGTCCATGAAAACGGTGGGAATCTTGTCGTCGCTCGCGACTGGCCCAAAACCCTAACTTAAGTGAGATGAGCTGTCCTTACAGTGATTTTTATTCGCTACGTGACTGCCTCGATGCTTCTGTTGACGAAACTATCGTTTTGGAGGTTTACTATTGGCCCCGCGGTGAGGACTTCTTCATCTGAAAGACAATGGTGCTGTGCGAGACTCCTGTAATACGAGGGAAAAGCCTCGTTTCTTTCTCAAATGTTTGCCACTTAATGTATGCAAAGAGCTACTAAGTTTTTTTTTCAAGTATAACTAGCAAGGAGTCCTTACCTTTTTGATGATTCTCAACATGCTTGGCGACGTGAAATACATTTGAGTTCACGTTAACAAGTTTTTCGCAATTTCGATCGTCTCGATTTCGAGTCATCTCAAAATTCCTGGAGGCCCTTGCCTTTTTACACCTGATCACTTTGTCCGAGGAGTGTGCTATTCTCGAAGAGACGCTTGTTTTTGAATAGTTTTCGAGTCGAAGGAGAGCGAATCTGCGATGGTTCTTATGGGCGAAGCGTGTCCTGCATTGTGCATTGCGATGATGGTACTGCGCATCTGATGAGTTTCCATTATGCTGTTCTCGAGAACAATATCAACAAAGTAGTGATGGAAACACGGAGTTCACATATGAGAGTACATAATAATATGAAAAGACAAGAAATCAGTTGTCAAAATTCCAGTTGGAGGTGGAATGAAGCAGCACGCCCATAATTTTGGAACGCCATGTGTGGTCTGCGTTTTCGATTTAGTCTGACGCATGGACCAGTCGGCTGGTCGTGCGGAGTTGGCGGCCTCATTGAAGGATGAGGTTTTATTTCGCGTGATCTACCGTCGCAGTCCCGTTCATTCATCGTACTAGAGTTATTACGCGAACTCTACATATAACACTGAGTAGGTCGGGTTAATGCTGAAAAGCGAAGTGCGAGAAATTGCACGAATGATGCATCCAAGGGTTGCGGAATGAGAAAAAGTCAAATCAATCAAAATTGTCGGCATTTCACTTGATATCCGATCGTTACCAGAAGGTGATAGCGCCTAAGAATACATACGCCTACTCAAACTCTCTGGCTCGCTCTGTCACCGGTCTTGCGCCTTCGATGGCTTTTTACAGGGTTTTTGGGCAAAACCCTCACAGCATTTATTTCTACTAACGCTTTCTGCTACATACTCCGGAACAATACCCAAATATAACTCTTCCTTTAACCCAGCTAGCAGCAAAAACTCACTCATCATAGCGGATTTAGCTGATGCAGCAACCTGGGCGCAGAGTATTGCCAAGAGTGTTGCGATGAGTCCCAACAAGAGACTGGAAGCGGCTCCTAGCAACATTGTGTCACCCTAAACAATTCAACCATTTTCATTTAACTGAATAGATGGTCCACACAACATTACGGAGCACTTCATTGCGCACTCTAACCTTGAATTCAAATCGCAGCATTCACTTTCAAAAATGTTATTGATTTTAAGGGATGTACCAAAGGTTCAAAACTGTGGTTACTCGGAACTGATGAAAAATCGCATAAGAATCGGGAATTACAGCCTCTTTGCATTGGTTTGGGAAAAAAATTGCACACAGAAATCTACATGTGATTGCGACCAAATGATCTAAAGAACCGAAACTTGGAACACCGCTCACTTTTGTTGCCGAACCTTGGCTCTTAGTACATGTTCGTTGCACAAATACAGTCGTTTTAGTTGGCTTGTGATGCTTTCAACGTCTGCCTTATTAACAGGGTGGCTAATGGGAACATTTCGTCCTGCAGGATGCCGAAAGACTATTTATTTTTGATAACTCACTAGAGTACTGGTTCTTTTGACCAGAGGCTGTTAGAGGTGCTCTTCTTAGACGTTCATACCAGAGTTCGGCGTGAGGTGTAATGTATCACAACGGGGTGGGGTCGGACCCGTCGACATCCGGTGGGATGGGAGGTCGGACTTCCGGTCAACCAAGAACCAAGATGGACTTATATCGGGGCGGGGGGGGAGGTTGAGAGCCATACCGTTAGTATAAAAATTAACGACAAAATGAGATCACAATAAGAGGTAAAAATAAAACTGGAGATAATACTGAGAGAGCGAAATGAGACAGGAGATCAAAAAAGAATCTGAATAATGAGAAACATCTCCGAAAAAACAAAAGGGGCAAGATATGAAATGGAGATGTAAAAATAAAGCAGGAGCGCACAAGAAGAGCTTACAATTGACTGGTGATAAAGCATGCAAGACAATAGACGACAGTAGCATGGCCATCGTTAATCACTCTGACATGGATAGGAGTCTTTTGCCAGGTAAAGTGTGTCGCCATAGCGCTCCTGGATATGTCAGCAGCAGTGGTATTGAGTATTCGCTGTCATGGAGGTCATTACAAGCGGACTATCCTGTCAACGAAATGACACAGATGTTCTGGAATTCGTAATCTAAGATGCATTTTTAGGCGATTTAGGATTCACAGGTTTGATCCCGCTAGAGGTAGGAATTTATCCTATATTCATTTATTTCTTAATTTCTCAATTCTGAGAAATAAAAGATAGTTGACTGTTTGAGAACAGGATTGTTCACTGTTATATTTATTGCAATTTACTCCACGAAACTGACTCGTGCACAAGATGCGATATCGCCTGAAGCATAGGAATTTTATGCCCTGTTGGCACATAGGTGCGGTTGCGGGCGCGGAACCCACATTTTGAATACGAATGTCCGCATGTGAAAACGCACCCAATATTTCATGAACGCAGCTTCAAGCCCAACAGCGCTACATAAAGTGGGTTGAGCCTGTTTTTATGTGCTGAGGGCTCATAGGCGCGGTTTCAGACATGAAAATCACATCTAGTAAACGAATATCCGGATGTGAAAACGCACCCAGAATTTCATGGTTGCAGCTTCAATCCGAACTGCGTTACATAGGGTAGGCGGAGCCTATTTTCATGCCCCGAGGGCACATAGGTGCGGTTTCGGGCATGAAAACCACATTTTATGATTGGCTATCCGGATGTGAAAACGCACTCAAAATTTCATGGACGCAGCTTTAAAGGCAGTGTTCACGATAAATCTCGTTCTCTAGGTCTCGGTGTGAAACACTAAGTTGGCACGTGCTGTAGAGGATAGGGTCGAAGAAAGCAACGAAAACTGGCCAGAAATAGATACAAACGGATTTGAAAGCTCTCCCGGTGCGCCTTTCTATCCCGGTCCGCCCCCCAATCGGACGAGCTTGTGGCGCCGCAAACGTTTCAATGGCGAATTGCCAAGCAACTGAGCCGCAGTTAGCATTATCGATTCGCGCGGATTTCGGGATTAGCGCGCGCTTGCCAAAATCAGCAGGGCCCATGATTCTCGTCCACTCCCTGAATTTATAAACCGTTATTTTGACTTATTCTGGACGTTTTTCTTCCCTGTTTCGTCACTATTAGTTACCTCACTACCAAACAATCCCATTTTTGGGTCGAACTCGAGTGCGATATTCATCGTGAACACTGCCTTTAAGCCGAACAGCGCTACATAGGAAGGGGCCCATGAAAAAATCAATAGCTGTGTAATATTTGCATTTAGAGAGTATTTAGAGAGATAAGTTTTTAGGGAGATTTGAATTAGGGAGTTTCGCGTTGCTACATCGTGCGAAAAACCTGGTCACGGGCCCAAGTAATCGGTTCGATCCTTTTACCCGGTTGAAAACGGTCATTGAAGACCCATTTTTAGGTGTGATACAATCGATTGTATCACACCTATTTTGTGGGGCCTCCTAAACAGGCAGCAGTGACCGTTAATTCCCATTGTTTATAGCACTGAATACGCAGGAAGTTGACAAGTTGAAGCTTGTTGAAACTCATAGATCATTTCTACTGACAAAACAATGAGATGGAACACGTATGGATAAATCGTCGCTGCTGCCTGTTTAGGTTTTCTCCTATTTTGTATGGATTTAGGTGTGATACAATCGATTGTATCACACCTGAAAATGGGTCTTCGAAGACCAATTTTAACCGGTTAAAATAATGAAATTTATTTATTTATTTATTACTTACGTGGGTATGCAGCACACGCGGTACACACACACACACACACACCACACACCACACACACACACACACACACACACACACACACACACACACACACACACACACACACACACACACACACACAACACACACAAACAACACACACACACAACACACACACACACACACACACACACACACACACACACACACACACACACACACACACACACACACACACACACACGTCACACACGCGATAAATTGATTACTTGGGTCCGTGACTAGGTTTTCAGCACGTTGTAGCAACGCGAAACTCCCTATTCAAATTTCGTTAAATACTTAAATATTTCACAGCTATCGATTCCTTCATGGACCCCTCTCAATGTAGCGCTGTTCGGCTAAAGGCACACGACAACCAGGAAATTATTTTTAGGTTTTATCCTTGTATTGGAGAGGGTCACACTCTGATCACAATGGTATTTCTGAGATCATTCAAGACCCCCTACGAGCGGAGATATGGCTACTTGAAAATGCCTGTATTTTGAGGGCAAAAATTTGGTGGACGAGTTGTCTCAGGCCTGTATATCGCGTGTTTCGTAGTCGCGGCACCCGAGCAGAATAGGATGAGGAGATAGATCAGAATTGAAGTGAAGAACGACGACTCGGTAGAAAATCATACATCCATCTAGCCGCTATTGAGATCGAAAATAGGAAGGGGGCCGGGCCTGTGGTGGTGGCTGGAGGGGATCGGGCCAGTGGTGGTCGCTTATATCTCGCTTATTTAGAGGAATTGAGATCTCGCATTTGGCACGTGTTATACAGCAAGTGTATTATACACAATTACACGAAAATCTCGAAAATCATATCTGAGGGTGTACTGTGCCTTTGAAGCTGCGTCCATGAAATTTTGATTGCGTTTTCACATCAGGATAGCAAATTACTTAATGTGATTTTCATGCCTGAAACTGCACCTATGTGCCCTCAGGGCATGAAAACTGGCTCCGTCCACTCTATGTAACGCTCTTAAGCTTGAAGCTACTTACATGAAATTTGAGGCGCGTTCTCACATGCGGACCATCATATTCCAGTTGTAGTTATCGTGCCTGAAACTGCACCCTGTGCCTTCAGGGCGGAAAAAAATTAATCCTTCAGCCGATGTCGCATCTTGGAAACTGCCTAACCAAGAGATACAACAGTGAAAATTGCTCTTCTCAAGCAGTCAACTATCCATCGTTTTCCAGAATTGCGAAATTTTTGACCTTTAGCGGGATCGAGTCTGTGAATCCTAAATCGCCTAAAAATACATCTTAGATTACGAAATTCCAGAACATCTGTGTCATTTCGTTGACAGGATAGTCCGCTTGTAATGACCTCCATGAGAGTGAATACTCATCACCACTGCTGCTAACATCCCAGGAGCACTTTGGTGACACACTTTACCTGGCCACGACTCCTCCATGTCAGAGTCAGAAGGTATGACTCAGACTTCCGTCTATTGTCTATCATGCTTTCTCAACCAATGAGTAGTTAAAGTGTGCCCGAATGAGAATGGCGGCCCACGCGGCCGGCGTGCTTGGCAGGCGGCCGTCGCATGTGCCGTCCCCAGACGAGTGTTGGATTTCAACGACGGCCGTCCCCTCTCCCACCGTCTGCAGAGATTGATCGGCGCAGTGCTTGCTGCCAGCCGGTGCCGGCCCCGTTCGTAGTCGATGGCGGTGGGGACTCTTCGCATGATCGTCCGAGAGCGGCGAAAGCGACGGTCGCTTGCCAAGGTCGCCGGCCGCATGGGCCGCCATTCTCATTCGGACGCACCTCCTCTTCTTGTGAGTGCCTTATTCTATTCTGCCTTATTTTTACATCTCCATTTCATATCGTGCCAGTTTCGTTTTTGATCTCCTATATCATTTGCTCTCCCAGTATGATCTCCGATGTTATTTTGACCTCTTACTGTTATCTCATTTTGCCGTCTCAGTTCACCGTTATATCATATACTAACGGTGCGGCTTTCGGAACCCTATCCCACCCCTGATATAAGGCCATCTTGATTCTTGATTGGTCGAAGATCCGACCCCCCCCCTCTGTGATACTTCACACCTCACGCCGAACCCTGATGTGTCTCCATTTGCAGCATCTTCTGTGGCGTTGACGACGCCGTGGTCAGCGCGTAGATGACCGCGCACTGGCCAACGGCTTTAGCATCTACGGCCAATCACTTGATCAGAAGGAATGAAGCAAAAATTATCGACAACCATCGCCCAATCTTAGAAAAAATTTCAACTCACATTCATAGCTGTCATCGGTGGAATAATAATGCATACAACAGAAATCGCAGTTTTGATGTATGAAAACGTTACCGACTCTAGAAAAAGGGTAACTCTTCCAAGCCCCATTATGAGGAGAAGCTCCTGAAACTCAGTTCAAATTATTAACTCGCCTTTTCTCTGCGATTGCACGGGCGTCGCGGGTGTCATACATGAGTTGTCCTCAGCCAGCCGCAATCCCCCAATGTATGGTCCGTGGAAACAAGAAATTTCCGTAGTTCCTTAGCGTGCCGGCGCAAAGCGCAGGTTGTATATAACGACAGAGAGGAGGGCAGACGGAGGCAGCAGCGACACGCGCACCCACTGAGAAAATTTCCTGCGGCTGTGCCGGAAAGTACCGCGACCCTCGACTGTGCCACGATAGTTTTGCGATAGTAATGCAGTGGCTCCGAGATTATCACTTTGCCGAGGCGATTCTGTTGCGTTGTATTGAACCTCGCCAACGCTCCCCAACCTTGCCGTGATAGTGCCGCAGCGGTTCCCTGCCAGAAACGCACCGTCTCCGAGAGGATGCATCAGCGGGCCCGCGTCGTCTACGATGCACTGTCCTGTGTAAAAAACGATATCGTCGCCTGTTCAACTATCCAAGTCCGAGCTAAACCCGGCATCCCTTGCTGGCAATAACGGGGAATCCCTCTGTCCCTATCAGATAGAGCACATAACAACCGCGGGTGCGCATTTTTGTTTGTAGGCTCCGCTTAGTTGTATTGTGACTCATGAAAAAAATTTCATGGGGGTGTATATGAAAGTCTGTTGCTACCCGCTCGTTGGTGAACCTGCTTCTACTGGACCAGAAGACGTTTCGGTATACACAGGGAACGACAAATTGCTGCGGCAGTATAGCGGGAAGATGAAGAGATGTCCTCCTGTCTAAGCAATAGCTATGGAGCTGCAGTTGGCGGAGCTACGCTGCCAATCAGCCACATCAGTTCACTACGGAATCGTTCAGAGCAATCAGTACCTGAGCTCCCGTACGTTCAAAGAGCACATTACGATGTCAGTAAGGAACCGCCGCCTGAGTCTGAAGTTTTGGATTCTATACGGAAAATGAAAAAATGGTAAGGCAGAAGGGAAGGACAACATCACTGCTTGAATGCTGCAAGCTCTCCCTCCGTCAGAGATTCATGATATGACCAACACCATCCATGTCATATGGATGAGCGGAATTATACACGATTCGTGGAGACACGCAATCATCGTACCTCTTCACAAGAAGCTATCCGTCGCGGATCCAAAGAACTACAGAGTATTCTGTCTTTTTTTATCATGTACAAGGTGTCAAAACGTATCATACTCGAGCGACTAGTCAAACATTGTGAAGGAACGACCAGAGATTAGCAAGCGGGTTTTCGATCTGGAAAATTGAACATCGACCAATTGTTCGACGTGAGGAGAGTAAATTAATTGTGGCAGCGATATTTGGAACCATGACAGCTTGATTTTTTAGGCTTTGAAGCCGCGTTCGGCTCCCCTCACCTACACCACTTGCTCTACGCTATGCAAGCCGATGGAGTCCCAGAAAAGTACGAATGGTTAATTGAGGACATGAACAAAGAAATAAAGGCAGCAGTTCGTGCTCCTATCGGATGTACGTCAGCTTCCGAGGTGAAAACAGGAGTAAAGCAAGGAGCAGGGCAGGATCTTTTCTATTTAACTTCGCCGTTGAGGACATCATGCACCGAGTTGCTGAACAGTTTCCTGCAGACGTGGAATTAAAGTCTCTTTCACAGTTTGCTGGACGACGCCGTCCGACATGTTGGAGCATTGGGCTGTGACATGGTTAAGTGCCGCAGTGCGACGCCGGATGACCGACGTCGCAACGCGGTGTTCGATGTCGGTGCGAAATTTCTTCGATGATGGTGGAATGATCGATATTATCTGCTGCTCTATCGAAGGCATTTTTAGCGCCGCGCGCGGAGCCGGATAGCATTTCCCGTCGTCGGAGGGAAAACAACTGCGGAAGGACCTTAAAGAGTCACGAAGAAAAACTTTATCGGAAAAAACTACAATAATCAGCTAAGAAATGAAACAGCTCAAAAACTATGAAGGTAGCGCAGTGAAAAACGGGCTAGAATTAGAGTTATTAAGACCCTAAATTTCCAGTTCGTGCACACGTGCACAGAAAGATCATAGTCTCATGCCAAGCATTTAAAAATCATCGACACTCACAGGAAAAAATAAATGCAAATTTACCTAATAAAACAGTTGAACAATGAAGACAAGCACTTCAACCAATGTTTTTGACTAGATGTGTTCATAAATCCGAAAGTTCATTGATTGAAATTCAATTTCAAGCCATCTGATGTTCTCGCTATTAGAGATCATCGATGCCGATGATGTGGGGTGGACTCGTCCACCATCAAAAGACAAGAAAGTTCAGGCTTCGAATTTGGCCCAGCACAGCTATTTTTGCGCGAATTTTTCTTATAGGTTCTACTACTCTATACCCAGAAAAGGGTTTAGAGAGGAAAAGAAGACGAGCATATTTGAGCGCGACCACTGCCTTTAACACCATCAGGACGTTACCTCGTCGACCTGGAGTACGCCGACGACATCGCGTTATTAGCTGAAAATAACAAGGAACTGCAGAGGATTGTGAAACTTGTTTTGAGGTGTGCTGCAGCTTATGGACTACGCCTCTGCCTGAAGAAGGCCAAGTGAATGTGGGTGTCTCGGAGGCCTTCAATGGAAGTTTTTTAGGACGAACAACGTATCGAACTGGTAGATGATTTCTGCCGGAGACGCAGATGGGAAGGTTGGATTGCACGGAGAGGAAGCTGTTTAGGCGTTTGCTTGAATATTTCTAGGCCCGCGTTAGCATTGGACGAACATCTCTACAAAGAAGTCGATGCAGTACATCAACGTTTGATACAATGGAGGAGCTAGCATCTACCAACGATTACAAATGGAAATTGTTCTGCACGGATGCAATACGAGTGAGTGTTACCGATAGGGAGCTGATATAAAGTGAGGAAAGGTAAAGGAAAAAATAGCGCTTCAGCTGACCTTAATTCCAGATTCCTTCTCAGAGGCTACGTGCATAGCAGTGTTTAGCATCACAGGGAAAACAAGAAGGGGAATATCTGAAAAACTTCATTTACGAACCATCTTTGATTTATGGATGGCAGTGGACTTCTTGCATAATGGTTTTCACGATTTTTTTTTTCAGGTGAAATGTCGTGTTTGGCACTGAATGCTACGGAAGTCACACAAAAGAAGTCCACTAAAACTTGTTGTGTTCAATAAAATAGTTGACCAGGCTCTCTGAGTCTTCTGATCGATTCTTCAGATGCTAGCGCTACTATTCGCTTTTGTTGAAATTCTTTCTCATGGTGCCCAATTTCGTAGTAAATTTGATCTTTCTGAGAACTGTGTATTTGAGGGTTCGTGGAGGACGTCGGCGAATTAATCGCATAAATTGTCATCTGTGTAGGGAGGATTTTATGAGGGAGACTGGAGAACCACTGTGTGTCAGTATCAAGGAGCACATGGACGGGCTGAACAAGTCTGAAATATCTACTCCGCCTGGAGAACACAGGATGCGCAGTATACTTAGTATCCGAATCACCGGATATCCGAGATTCGGGTAATCCGATATCCGAAAATTTCAAAAAACGCATTATCCGAATCGGACCAGTATTCGGGAAATTTTAAATCGGCAATATCTGAATTGAACCATTATCCAAAGGGTCAATACATCGGATAAAATCGGATAAATTTGGATGAAATCAGATAAATTGGGATACAATCGGTTTAATTCGGTTGAAGTCGGTTAAATTCGGATAAAATCGCACGTGGACACTTTTCCGTGCCGCCTCCTATTAAGTATATCAACGCAGGATTACTCACCAGGGCGTACAATCCAGGTGAAGATAAAGTTATCTTTCTCAGCGATCCAACGGATCTTTCTCAGCCATTCAAAGGATAAGCAGCGGTGCACCTCACGGAGGGGTACTTTCACCTGCGCTATTTATTAATTTTTATCGCGGATTCACCTTCCACTTTTGCAATGTGTAATGTTGAGTGTAAGCAATATGCAGGTGATCTCAAAGTAAATAGGATAACCACGTCCCTCAAGGTTTGTTTGTATATTCAAAATGCAATCAGCATAACTTCTCACTGGTCTCAAGATTGGCAGTTGCCACTGGGCTTCTAGCAAATACCCCGTCGTCACCTCATGAAGATGGCAGCCTACCTGAGGTATATCGTGCCTAGATGTCACCTAAGGTTGCAAACATGAATGCGACCTAATCATCGACATACACTTCCCTGCAAAAACCAATCGAGGTGCTTAAGCCGAACTCCGGACCAACCCACGTGAACAGCGCGCCTATGCAGTGGGCCATGGGTTCACTGACTGTCCCCACAACATTCTCCTTGATTGCTCTTGTCAGTGAAGAGAATTCGTGGACAGCCTATTTCGTGAAATTGATTATCGTGCCCTCCTCTTGACCACCGTCTGTTCTTCGACATGACAGTGACATCGGGTAATTACTCTCGTTTAAACTGGTACAAAACTAAATACGTTCTAAATATGTTCTAACTTCAACATTTTTATAAAAGTGGTACGAAGATTTTACCTTCTCTTCCCTTCATTTTCTATATTTGAGGTAGTAGTTAGAGCGGAATCACTCAATATCCATTTTTTTGGAGCCGATTCGAAGCAAATTTATTTCTATTATCTTGAATTTCACCGATTTTTCGAAGTGGTTTGTTCTACTTTACCACTTTTCATCAACTCAAGCAAATTATGCAAAATAAGCCCCAACAAGGAACTACAGTACAATATCGAAATTTTTCAGCTTCCGACCCCAGCAAAAATGCCCATTGTGGTGTCCGAGTGAAGAAGAATCTCAGTGAAAGTTTATGTCACTTTAAAGCATCGTACGCGCTGAATACCGTCTACCGTTTTTTGGGTCTGAATCAATGGTTGGGCCCGCCTGAGAACGTGGGTAGAGTTTGTCGAGTCACCGAAGCTTTTTTGGGAAGATAAGGGAGATCGAATGCCTCGAATCCCGTCAAAAGAGGCTGGCCTTCCGGCAGCCGTCTGGCTCCAAATGAGAAAAGAAAGTCGTTCATGAACAAATGATACAACAACTTTTACTCAGTTAAGCTTATCATTAGATGATAAGCCACAATCTTTTCTCATTTGATGCCACACGGCCGTCGGGAGGACGGCCTCTTTTGGCGGAATTCGAGGCATTTGATCTCCCATATCTTCTCAAGAAAGCATCGGTGACCCGACAAACTCTACCCACGTTCTCAGGCGGGCCCAACGATTGATTCAAAACCAAAAAACGGTAGGTGGTTTTCAGCGCGTACGATGCCTTTAAAATGCTTTTAACTTTGAGGAAACGACTCCTTCCATTTTAAAGTGAGACTATGTGGAAAAAATTTTTCAGAAAATGCGAATAATTTCTCATACCACACCCGCATCAAAATCCTTCATATATCTAATGTGTGAGGGAGAAATAAAAAACCTGGCAATTTAAAGGCAGTGTTTACGATAAGCTTCAATTCTGAGATTATTTGCTATATTGATTAAGTGGCCCCCGGTTAGAACTAAAATAGGCTAGAAATTGAGAAAAACTTATCAGAAGTACTCTTAATCCTTAAATATCACCTTACCTTTCGAGAATCGCAGGAAGTGTTTGTTGTGACAATGAAATTTTTGTGGACCGGTCCTTTGCAATTCTCCACTCTCTATTGCTCCGTTCCTTCCATAGGGCCCTAACTAGACCTGCTTTGCATAAAATATTCTTCTGTTTTTGATTGACCCAATTTTACACCGGTGACAATCACCACGAACATGTTCATCCAACTGGACAACTAGTCCATGTTATAGAATAATGTCACTGAAATTACGACGTTTTCGTGCGTTTCAAGTCGTTTCTTCGCTATTTTCGTAACGTTTGGAAGCCAACGCATTGTTTTATGTGGAAAGCTCGTGGACGAGAATCATCGTGAACACTGCCTTTGAAACGAAAAAAAAGTGGTACGGCAAGAATATCGCAGCTAACGAAAAATTCTCAGATGATGAGCCGATACTGAGTGTGGTCAAGGGTGGAAGATGGCCAGCAACTCAGCATATTAGAGCAATAGCTGCGCAATGGGGTTCTCCACTGGCGCTGGACTGTGAAATGCATTCCTTTTGAATACCGTCTAGTTTTAAAGAGAGGCTAAGGTTAAGAACATTGTAGTGAAGTTCCACTTAATCGCTGCAAGAGTTAGCCCACACTCGAACCTCAGAAGAGGAGATCATTACGCATAAGGGGTGGTCATCAAAGCGCATTGTCTTCCTCGCGTAGTCATCACCTTTGGTCATGCCCGACCCATGACTTGGTTCCTTCCCTGCGTGTCTCAAAACAACGATCTCTAACGACCATTTCTTCCTTTCTCAAAAGTCGGTTGAGATCTTTTCGTTCTGAAAAAGTATAGAGTGCTAGAGCTCTCAGTGTATATGAAAAACTCAAAAACGAAGTCAATCGTGAACGATGCCTTTAAGTTTCAGCCACTGATAGCTGGGATGTGTTCCAATCAATTCTCTTTCATGTCTTCAATTGTTTACACATCCCAGCTATCAGGAGTGGCTGAAACTTAAAGGCATCGTTCACGATTGATTTCGTTTTTGAGTTTTTCATATACACTGAGGGCTCTAGTACCCTATATAACAGCTACGTTTAAAAAACCGCGAAAAAATCACTGACTACTCCCTGCAAACCTGCGACTTGAGAGCCGGGCATTAAAAGTCAATTAGATCAGATTGACGTTAGGTCCAGAACTTACATTGGAAGAGGCCTCCGCTTCTCTCCTGGTCTTCCTCCACGGTTATATCCGTATGAGCGATACCAGCGTAAAGCAGTCTAGTAACTCCCTTGTCGTTTTTTCCCTGAAAGTAGGGACAAAAGATGCACAGAACAGGAAATATCGAGAACTTGAACACTTTATCAAGAGTTTTGGAGCCAGTATAGCGTTTGCACAAAACACGCATTTCAAATTTTGACTTTTGCAATGTCAGTATAACAAACCCCTTGCGTATGATTTGGAATAAATGAAATCTACCTTCTGTGCACCGTAAGGCGGCGTCTAGAGTTCATTCGCGGCTCGACGCGACGTTATGATTAGCCTACGTAAAGATCAAGCGACGTCGCGTCGCGTCGTCGCTAGGTGTTCACAGTGAAGAGGTGCGATACATCGAGTTTGACGCGCAAATTATAATCGCTCCGCGACCACGTCGCGTTGCAATGCAACGCCGCGCGATGGTCGCGAAGCGATTGTCATCATTTTTTCCTCCATCAGCGGGGACTCAAAGGGCGTTTTTGATTTTCTAGAGCCTTTTCAAAGACCAGGTTGATTGAAATTGTCATGGGTTATTGTATTGTTCTCAGATGATACTGGAAACAATTTTGTCTGCATATTTAGGATTAGTGTGATGAGGGTGATGGTTTCAAAGAGTTGACGAGCTATAAAGCTTTTCATGGTTTACAAACGACACAAGCATATTCGGTCTCATTTTACCGAAACATCCCTATTATGTACTATCAACTGCAAGAAATTCTAAGCATCATTTGCTCCCGATGTCTTTTTGATTGTTTCGTCATTAAAGAAGAAAGTTGTCGCAACGAAAACAAAAATGTGCCATAATAATACAGATAAAAGATAAACAAAAGGTACATTACACTTAAATATACAGAATACTATCAAATATTGAGTTTCGCTTAGTTTTGCTTGGGTACGGAAAATTGCAGAAATTACGCAATTGCGCGTAGTCGCCTAGCGTTCGCGCGCCGTTCACACTTTGATTTCCGCGCGACGCGATTTTCGCGTCGCGCTGACATGTGCCATCGCGTCGCGCCGCGAAAACTCTGAACGCCGCCTAAGGCACTGCGAAACATTTTACCTTAGGTACAGTTTACCGCAATGTTAAAAGGGCATGGTGCCGTTGCGGTCACACACTAACACTACGGTGGAAGACGCCTAATTTCATTATTGATCGACAACTCGCCGTTCTTTTTCCGATTTCGAAACAGAATTTTGAAGAAAAACACATTGAAGTCCGAAAAAACGGCTAATTTGCTTCACGCACTAAGAATAACCCCTATTCGCAATATTTAAACTATTAGAAACAAAATAAAGCCGACACAAACAAGAAAAACCGCAACTTATCTAGAAAATAATATTTGCTGTCGATCGATAATGAAATTAGGCGTCTTCAACCGTAGTTTTAGTGTGCCCGCAACCGCCCCATGTCCTCTTAACGTTGCCGTAAACTGTATGCTATTCAGACATTTTGATCGAATAATTCAAATACCTATTCAAACTCAGAAGTTGGGAAGTCACACATCGCGACTACGATTCGATATTCGTACACTAAGGAACGGGACCATTCGGATGCTACTTGATATTCGCATCTCAAAAAAAAGAATTCGAATCCGTTAGGTGTTAGTACCATGATTTTTGAATTGCCCTTTGATTTCAAAACATCGTCGAATGGCTTCGATAGACCTGCACCAGCTTCGCAATTTATGGGTACATACGCTGGGTTCCCATTGTTCTATTCAAAGAAAAATTCCCACTTCTCCTACTAAAGCTGAATGTGATTATATTATATTAATGGTGTGAGAAGGCGCTTATACTATCCCATTTGCTGACACTATGCATTGTGGGTCGGTGGAATGACACGCACAAGTGATGGTGACCCCGAAGAAAGAACAGAGTTTTGTATTGAGCGCAGGGCAAGAATCGCGTAGCGTAAACCTCTCTAATGGGTTCGTATTCAAATATCTTCCCAGGCGTTAACGTTTTCGCCCACATATGGTTGGTGAAAAGGGGTGAGTCGGACAATTGTAGAATGGCTTCGCGAGAATGAGGACGTTTGAGGAGAGATATGCATACTGCCCCATGTGGGCAGCTGACGAATTATCATGCCCGACCCCCCAGAATTTTTCGTCTGAAGCATTACGTGTGGAAGCGCAGTCGAGAGCTGAATCGGAGTTCAATCGAATCATGGTGAGAAGAGCGCAGTACTCGCTTACCAATCGAAAATGCGAAGGGCTTACATACTGTAGAAATTAGGAAATAGGAACGAACCATCTTCCATGCAAAGAAAGATAGGCACAAGTGAGTAGTGATCTGTGCATTCGATTGTGGGTGTGCGTGAAACGTCGGTGCTGCTTTCAACGAAAGTCCTCGTAGGATTGATATAGGGTGTTCTCTGAAATAAAATCAAAAAGATTACAGGAGTGGTTTGTCTTGTTCTTCCTCTCCGAAGTGCCAGGAATATTCAAAGCATCCAACATTACATATGTTCTAAGACTTGTCTCTCGCAACTTTCTGCGTAAAAACTGTGGGGCAATTTATGAAGCTTTTCTGACTCCAACGACGATCGCTTGCGGGCGCCGACAGGGGGAGATATAGATGCTGATAACTATCTTCACACAGAGAAGGCCGCCCGCTCCCGACGACATTCAAAACGCACAGTTCTCGGGGACTGTATCAGGCCCTAGAGGCAGAGTTGGCAAAAAAAGGACGTTGTGCTGTTTTCATGAGAGGGTACATCTGGCTATCCAAAGTGAGGAAAGTCAAAGTTCGGAGAGAAAACGTTCAGGAACAAGGTAGGACGGCTAATTACAGTGTGTACGCACGGCCCCAAATAACTAGATTTTATGATTGATTGATTGATGATGATGATTGATTAATGATGTGATTGATTGACTTTGTGATTGGCACGCCCCTTTTACGATCTTCCGAGCTCAACGATGGCCGAATAAGCGGTGGTTCCCGATCAGTAGCCCATCGTTCTATTCACTCCCAACTTCCGTCTTCGTTCAGATCGACTCGCATACATCGGTTGCAAATGATGGAAGTAACAAGCCCCCGACAACTCGTCCTCCATGCTCTTGCAGCTCAATTTTTGCGGGGCCATGGACTGTCTTAAAAAAACAGCGGAGTAAGGCGGCTGAGGTCTTTTGTGAGCTGTAAAATTATTCGGGACACAAAGTTGTCTTGTACCCTGACTCCACGCTTGTTTCGTGTAAAAATTTCAAGGTAAAGCGTTCGAAGCCACTAGCATGACTTGAATACAACTCGCATGTAACGTCGGCATGAATTCTGAAGAGACTTCGCGTTCACTGTTGAAAGTTGGCGTAAACTCGGTGCCATGTGCTATAACATAGGTGTACCGAGTTGGCGTCAACATTCAACAATGCACACGAAGTCTCTTCCCGATCCATGCCGATGTTACGCAGAGTCCTTTTCATCTGCAGGCGCGCACTAGATCATTTGTAGTTATGTAGTTTGTAGCTATTACCATGCTGTGTCCGAAATACAAAATAGGGCAAGTGAGCAACTCGAGTCTGCCAGTAATAATGGACAAGAGTGAGTTTGTAACATACTCGGAAAATACACAGCCGAAGTCAGGAATATGTGTCTTGGTATCATTATTCACGGTAACAACTGTATACTTCAACTTTTTCTTGGAAAAGGATTCAAGCACGTATCCAAGTGATGAGCCTCCATTCTGTGTGCTGCAAGACGGAGTGATTTTTGGTTACCACATAGATACAATTACATATGGTTTTCGCTTAGACAAAGAAGCAAAAAAATGAGCACACTCACGAATTCCGAATGCCCTCGATCATATCCTCTTCACTGTCAAATGACGTTCCTGGCTAAAAAGGCGGAAGTTCAAGTTTGCTCCGAAACTTGCTCAGCCAACTATACCCTCCCCTTTGTGCACCCTACATTGTCAAGGACAGATAACATTAAGCTAGTTTTTCATAGTCCTCGGAGCAGGTTTTGGGAATCATTTAGTGACTTCTGAAAAGACCGAATCACAACAACTGCACGGCTCAGTGCAGCAGCAAGTCTCAGCAAGATTATGAAAGCTCTCTGCCGCTACCGCTCGTTGGGGTGGGACAGCGTTTCATGGTGTGAGGATTCTCCGAGGGCATTGAAGGCAGCATAGAAGCTCAACAACAAGGTTGAGATAACTCCATGTACATATATGCTCCTAGCACACCGTCAGCAAGGTTTGGAGCACTCAAAACTGTCCAAGCTGACAGTAATGGAGCGAATCTATCTCGCATGGTTGAATTTTTCTACCCCTTGAAGTAACAGGGTGGAAAATGGGGCCAGAGCAAACATGTGACAACATCTCTGTGAAAGGAAGCAGAATGGTCAACACCCTTTCCAGAGCTCTTTCAACGAAAAACACCAATGATTGCGAAGCTTTTCGCTATTTAGGAGAATGTTCGATCTTCTTTTGCTTCATAAAACTCCACCAGGCTAGTGTGGTCCCACATTTGCAAAACTTTTCACACAGAGAGCTTCATTCACTAGAGGGGGTGCATTCAAACTACACCTGAAAAGAGCCAGGCTAAATTGTAGACGTTGTTTTTTTGACAATAGAACGGTACCAATGTTTGAAAGACTGCAGAACATCCGCAATTCCTTCCAGCCGCAACTTATTCAAAAAGCTCATTCTTAGCATTTTCACATCCTGATGCTTGCCTATATTGTTCCGGACTCGCAATCCATTTCAACTCGTCGTTTTTATGTGACTTCGTTTGTAACTAGCTATGTGTGCTACTCTTCTTTCCTTTCACATAAGTTAACCTTATGTAATAAACATAACCAAACATAACATAACACAACATAACACAAAATAACATAACATAACAAAACATAACATAACATAACATAACATAACATAACATAACATAACATAACATAACAAAACATAACATAACATAACATAACAAAACATGACATAGCATGACATGACATGACATAACATAACATAACATAACATAACATAACATAACATAACATAACATAACATAACATAACATAACATAACATAACATAACATATCATAACATAACATAACATAACATAACATAACATAACATAACATAACATAACATAACATAGCATAACATAACATAACATAACACAACATAACATAACATAACATAACATAACATAACATAACATATCATAACATGACATAACATAACATAACATAACATAACATAACTTAACATAACATAACATAACATAACTTAACATAACATCACAAATGGGTGTCTTCCAGAGAAACAGTTTGATTCAAATGAATATAGATACACGAGGTCTGTCCGAATGGGACTATCCGCATACGCGGCCGGCGTGTGTGTCGAGCAACCGTCGTAAGGGCATTTCTTAGGCCAGCCTTCCAACGGCTGCAAATTACTAACCAAGATTCTACTACTATTCGTCTAATATCCCAGCTAATAGATTTTTAGGTGCAAAAATGTCTTCGCGACTGCCGCTCGACATGCCCGCCTACCGCGTGAGCGGACAGTTACATTCGGACAGACTTGAAGATATTTACTCACCGATCACCTCTTGGCTATTTAGCCTCTCTCCTGCAGCTGGCTTTCAAAGTGAAGAAGTAAGTTTTTTTCCCAAAACAGTAGTTCAAAAATGGATGCCTATTTATTTGCGTTTCTCTTTTTCGTTTTTGTTTCATTTTACACTCTTTACCTTTCGGTTCATTGATTTGAAAATACATTTCTTGGAAATAGGTGTTAGCAAGTGTTTTTGTTGTGTTTTATGGCCTAGCCAGACCAATAAATAATTTCTGAACCCAACATCAGTTAGGGGTATTCATACTCCCAACCTCCTGCTCTACCAGAGCGGCCTGTCCGGACGATGAGGTGAGTATGAATGAAATTCTATGCCTCCCGCGCCTCTTGCCCCGACACAGTGGTGTCGCTTGCCCATTCATACTCTCCTCTCGCACAGCCAAGGTATTTTTTGGCTGAAATACTTGTTGCACTGAATTCCGTCATATAAGTGTGGCGGGGCCTCAGTGAAAGCGCTCAATATGCCATAGAAAGTGCGCGGGATCTCAATGGGACTGTGCAAGACGCCGTAGAAAGCGTGTGCGATTCATGTGGAAGTGCGCCGGACGCCTCGAAAAGCATTCAGACCCGCAGTGGGAAAGCGCATGACGCCGGGGAAAGTTTGTGGGACCCAAGTGGGAGCACCCACGACGCCGTATAAAGGGTAAGGTGTCCCCATAGGAGTGCGCAGGACGTCGTAGAAAAGGTACGGTACCCAGTAAGAGCGCGCCGGACGTTGTGGTAAGGGTGCGGTATTCCCCTAGGAGTGCGCAGGATGCCGCAGAAAGTATACGAATTCGAAATGGGTGAGCACGTGCGCAGATGTTTGGGAATGTTGCAATTAGGTTTGAACGCAACACAAGGGTCAAAATGCACGTTACCACGCGGAAGATACGCCATTGGAAATATATACCTCTCTCCTGCAGCTGGCTTTCAAATTGAAGAAGTAAGTTTTTTTCCCGAAACAGTAGTTCAAAAATGGATGCCTATTTATTTGCGTTTCTCTTTTTCGTTTTTGTTTCATTTTACACTCTTTACCTTTCGGTTCATTGATCGTGCAATTATGAATATTGGCTCAAATCTAGTTGGAGGGGCCACCAAAGATTCATCTCTGAAAATGAAACTTGCCTCCGATATTGGTATTTCGATAGCACTGTCAGTCGTTGTCTATTGAGAAAATCTGTAGTGTCACTCTTGCGTTCATTCATCAATCACATTATCAAAGAGAACGAGCATCGCTCCATTTCTAGAAACAAACCCACCGATTCGCGCCCATCCCGCTCTGCCATGGCGAGCATTTCGTCGCTGGAGCGTTCATATTTCACTGGCGGAGCGGGAGACGCGGGAGTTGGAATTTTCATTCATACTTACCTCTTCGTCGGCGCGGACCGCTCTGGCAGAGCGGCGGGAGGTTGGAAGTATGAATAGCTCCTTAAAGGCAGCGGACACGCTTGAAAAAGCTGTTGAGATAACTGCGCTACTTGGGTCGTATGACCCCTAGTAGAACGATCACGCCGAAGGAAGCGTCAAAGACGAGTGAAAACTTCTAAATTTGATTCGAAACATTTTGTCAGCAACGCCCATGAGCTTTCCACCCCGCCACCACAATATACGAATACGGTCACTTTAGCTGGTTTTTGAAGCTTGCAAGGAGGTGAGCGTTCTAGTACAGGCTGTAAAAGCCTTTCGGCTTCGCTATCCCAACCGTTTCATCGTTAATAATAGCTAATTCAACCGCTCGGACATAACTCGTCCAATTTTTCTCCATAACAGAAACAGCTATTATTCCTGTAGAGTTCGCGCAATCATTTTAGTCTGATGAATGGACGGGGCTGCGACGGTAGATCACCCCGCGCGAATCGAAACCCCATCCTCCAGTGAGGCCGCCAACCCTGCAGGGCCAGTCGCCTGGTGCATGCGTCAGACTAGATCGAAAGCGGAAACCTTATTTGCATGCAGTTTTCGTCAATTTTTTCGTTATTTTCCCATACTACTTGCTTCAAACCTTCGTTTTATGACATAAGATCGATACCATTTTTGAGCGTGTCTGCTGCTTTGAAAGGCAAGGTTCGCGATAAAAACGACTTATGAGCTTTCTTCGTGAGAATGTAGATTTGGTCATCACAAACGTAAAAATGAGTGAAAAACCCGGAAAGTCGCGGGAAAACACTTAAAAACAAAGTAACTTCCGGTGCTGTTAAAGGCAGCATACACGCTCGTGAACGTGAGTGAGATAACCGCGGAAATAGAATGATTCGCCCAGATTACAACGCCTACGCATTTTGAAGTGTCAAAAACGACCCACAATGCCGCTACATGAATTAGAAGTTGGCCACGCCCCTGTATCTGCCCTCCCTTGTTGTCCTCTCAAGCAGGGGTACTGGGCCATTCCCACCGTCGGCGACGTCTGTACGTGGTAGAATAGGTACAATGGGCAAACCATAAACGTCGCTGACGGTGGAAATGGCCCATCACCTCTGTTTTGGAGGAAGCAAGTACGGGGGCGGGGCCAACTTCTCACTCGTGTAGTCTCATTGTGGGTCGTTTTGAGGTCTAAAAATGCGTAAGCGTTGTGTTCTGAGCCAACCATTCTATTTCTGTAGTTATCTCAACGACGTCTGCGAGCGTGTATGCTGCCTTCAAAGGCATCGTTCTCGATGGATTTCGTTTTCGAGTTTTTCATATATAATCAGAGCTATAGTTCCCTATATAACAGCTACGTTGGAAAAGCTGCGAAAAAAGCACTGAAAACCCTTTTTTTAGACCAAAAATATGTCAATCGACCAGAGTCAATTGCTTGAGACCGCTGCTTTGACCGACGATCCCACGATCAAATGAATTTAATCTTTGTTTCAAGTGATTTGTTGAGAAGGAAAGGTTAATCGTTATGTATAGAAAAGTCATTCTTCACGTAATATTTCGTGTGTGGTATTTTCCATCAACTTCCCCTCAGTTGTACTGTATCAAATGTTGAAAATTTACTTATACGATGACTTACAGCATATTGTGCCAGAGACGGCCTCTTTTGACGGAATTTGAGACATTCAACCTCAATTATCTTCACAATAAAGCGTTTTCAACCGAAAAAAGCTCTCCCTACATTCCTAGGTGAGCCCAGAAAACCATTTGATCTGAAGAACGGTGAGTGATTTTCAGCGCTTGCTTACAATGCCTTTAAGCAGTTCGGGCAGACTACTCATCTAAAAAAAATGTGTTTTTCTCGATTTCCTCGAAGTGCATATATAAGTATGAAACTTTTTTTATTACAACTTATAGGGTTTTCGGACACGCTGATTTGGATGATCATACCAGCGCTCCAGCGGATCTCTCGCTAAGCCAGTAAGGGCCTTCTCGTGAATTCTCTTGTAATTTAATTGAGTACATTATATAGTATAACGAAAAGAATTGCTAGGACGACTAAATCTGCGCACCATTAATCCGCGCACCGGGTATGCTCCACTACAGAGTCGGAGGAAGCCTCTACCGGTGAGGGGCCAACTGATCTCGGAGCAATAGGACGTCATCGGATACGGAAGTTTGGAAACTCCCACACCCTGCGACATCAAGACTGCCTTTACAAATGTACATACAACTGCGGCGCAGCACTTGGTAGATTCTCATAAAGTCATAAGTCCACGTATCGGCGTTCTGCGTTTGAGAACCAAAGAGCAAGGAATTGTGTCCATTATCAATGGATACGCCCCAACCTCCACCGCTGCACAAGAAGAGCGTGAAGAGTTTTATGAGCTACTGGAGAAGACTGTACATGAGGAGAGAAGCTACTATAAGCTAGTTGTTGGTGACTTCAATGCTATCGTCGGTACGAACAACAACGGCGATTGGAGATTAGGACTGCATGGAGCTGCTTTTCGAAATAAGAATGGAGAACGACTGCTAGACTTCCTGTCGGCAAGCCGCCTCTTTCACGGAAACTCAATATTCGAAAAGCCATCAAATCGACGATGGACATGGGAGAGCCCGAATGGTCAGACAATGTCGGAGATAGATCACATCTTGATTACCCGACGCTGTAGCCTGTTTGACGTGTCAGTGCTGCCTTCATTCGACAATGGCTCGGATCATCTTTTACGTGCGAAGATATCGCTCAATAAGAGGATTTTTAAATGTTATACTCATAGGCTGGCACCTATTCGGTTCCCCGTCTTTGAGTCTGAGGTGTTCGAATCTGCTATCAAGTCCTACGCAATAAATCTTCACGAGGATCCAACGGTAGACTTCGAAAATCAATCCAAAGGCCTAATCGAGTGTGCGGAACTTTCGCGTAAAGCCGGAACGGTACCCATTCCGAGACTCAATAGCCTCGCCACTGCGCTCTTGGAGAAAGGAAGAGTTGTTAAACAAGATCCCCATCCCACTCATCTGGGGAAGGTCATCATCATCAAGTCATGCCGAATCGCTGTTAAAGAGTCGTTGCAAGCGTACAGAAGAACGAAGTTGCTGGGAACAGCTGAAAAAACGGATCAGTATAAAGCTCTGCAAGCGCGATCTCAGTGATCAGAAAGCTGTCGTATGTGCCCTCACGGACAGAAATGGAGTAGCGCAGACATCTCGAAGGATCATGGAAGACAACACTCAAGAGTTCTACACAGATCTCTTCCACTCATCCACACCTGTTCCAAGATGTGCAACGCCACCATATGAAGACCCTCCTGCCATCCTGGAATCGGAAGTTGCTGTGGCCATCACAAGCATGAAGAAGGGCACTGCCCCCGGTCCTGACAACATTTCGGTGGACCTTCTTCGCGCAAGAGGTAGCGCTCTCCACTCTCTTCTTGCTAGGCATTTCAGCTACTACCTACTTCTTAGGAAGACTCCGGATGCATGGAGAGAATCGAAGACGGTGCTGCTGTTTAGGAAAGGCGCACGGGAGGATATTGCCAATTACCGACCTACCAGTTTTCTCTCAGTTGTATACAAAACCTTCACCAAGATTCTCCTCAACCGTATGGAACGAATCTTGGACGACTATCAACCAGAGGAAGAGGCCGGTTTCCGCAAAAACTTCATCTGTATGGACCATGACCAAGCTGTGACTCAACTTATCGAAAAGTGTCGCGAATATCATCTTCCTCTGGTTCTCGTTTTCGTGGACTACAAGTAGGCGTTTGACTCTGTGAAGACCAATGCTGTCCTCAATGCTTTGGTCCACGCTGGGATCTCTTCCGCTTATGTTCACTTACTCAAACAGTGCTTTACGGATACTTCTACGACTATTCAACTGTTTGAACGAAAGTTGAAGATTCCAATCAAGAAAGGAGTACGGCAAAGAGACATCTTATCGACCAAGTTATTCACGGCTGCGCTCCAAGACGCCATGGTAGACTTGCAGTGGGACGACAGAGGCTGCTCCATCGGTGGTAAAAATATCAGTAGTCCACGTTTCGCCGACGATATCGTTTTGATTTCTGACAGTACGGCTGGAATTGATACGATTTTCAACGAACTCGTTGTGGCTGGTAGAAGGATTGGCTTAGAGATGAATATGTCTAAAACGAAAGGGATGGTGAATCAGTGGTGCGACTGTGGGGCAGTGAAGCTGAATGGAGTTGCTTTTCAGAAAGTGGATTATTACGTATATTTGGGAAGAGAGCTGAACATGCTGAACAACATCGTCCCCAAAATATTACTGAGGAGACGCTGTGCAAGGGCAGCTTTCGGATCAATTCGGGAAGTGACCGACCAGATTGTGGATTCAGACTTGAGGGCTTCTATTTCGACGCTAATGTTTAGCCCGCAATGTGCTACGCGACGGAAACCTGACCTGACCACAAGACTATGTTTAATGCCATGCAGACAACACACCGTGCTCTAGAGAGTTGTCTTCTGAAGACCAGCCGACGCCAGCAGTGGCGACAAGGCATACGAAGTACAGAAATGAGGCAGGAGTGGCGTTTGAAGGATCCGCTGCAGTACATGGCGAAGTCGAAGCATCGCTGGGAAGGCCATTTACTGCGAAGAACCGATGATAGATGGAGTCTCCAAGTTACAGAGTGGCTCTCAAGAGATAAAAAGAGGCCGCTGGGACAACTTCCATCAAGATGGTTTGACTCGATCTCGAATCATTTCAGGGATCGTGGTCAGTCATGCTGGATGCAAGTGGCCAGAAATTGCGCAGAATGGAAGAGTTGTGGTCCACGCTGAGAAGACCGCCAGCTGAATGGATCATCAAAGTATCAAAGGAAGTAAAGCATATTTGTTGATGCGACGGGCAGGTCAACGCGTTTCTGGGATTCGCGCAGCCTCCGACGACGAAGTAGACATCACCGCCAATTCTCTCAAAAGGTTAATGCTGCTTATAGCACGGAACCCGTCACGCTCAACCAGATCCATTTCACAAAATAATTTTTGATTGCAGCGGATTATGTTGTAGCATCCGGAACACACTCATTGCTGGTCAGAAAGTACAGTATGAAACTTCTCTTGTTAAGACAAAGCACACACCTTCCCATTAATGCTCAGGAATTTTGTAATACTCTTGAGCAAACTAGCTATTCTCTTTTTGTCGGGTCCATTGTTGCTGCAAAAAAAAACTACTTTCTGCTAATTCTCTACAGATAAAGAGGCGTGGAACTCACACGTATAAGAATTTCTCGTTGGAGAAGATTTTCTTACAGTCTGAGGTGGCAGCCGGTGATATGATTATTCTTGAGACGTCGGGTTTCTGTTTCAGCATTCCCTCCATGCTCGCAAAAGTCTAGAAAAAATTTTTGGGTGTTCATCTCTTGTTGTTGTCAAAAGCTTTTCTCACATAAGGATTCTTCATGAAGGCTATAAAGACAACCACTCCAATAAGGATCGGTAACCCGATTTGAACAATTGTCCAAATAGGACTTCTGCGCGCGACCAACACATCCTTTCTGGAACCAGGTGAACATGATACGGTGAGCGTTAGTAACAACAGAGTTCACTATGGGGAAGCCGGTAGACTTTTCTATAGAAAATGCAAGGCTGTTTGGACATCATCTCGTAGACAAGGAAAAACGCCTAAGACACCCGCCAGGAGCACTCTGGGAATGCACTCCTGAAAGAGTCCATTCCGTCATAATTGTCAATTTCCACCTATAATGAGAGAACTAGGTGGACAAACCTACGGATTGTCACGAGAATCGGTGTTAATTCTAGATGGGACGGTCGGTCGTTTACACCTAACATGCGGTTGCTGGCAACCATGCGGTGGCAACAACGGATGAGCGGAAGTAAAATGTAAAACGCCAGAAATCTTTTTTGCACAAGATGGCCCAAAATGATCGAAAATTCGGGTTTTTAAGAGAAATAAAAAACAAATTTGGGAGACAGCTCCGAATTTTCTCTTATCTCACTTTCCGCAAACTTTTTCCGCGTTTTCCGGGAATGGTCTAGAACTGGAGAAACAGTGGTTCAGGAGGTGTTCCTCTCATACGTGGCTGTAGGGGAGGTGTTTATACAATTACAGTCCAACCTGGGAATCGATTTTTTCGCTTTTTTCTTATTTTCAAGAAAATTTCACCCCATTAACAACGGTGTTTCCAGAATCGCTCAGAACCCACTACGAGTTATGGCCCCTCAAAGATTTTGAGTTTGAACGGCGAGAAGTTCGGGGACGAGTTGTCGCGAGCCGGTTTTTTCTCGTCGTTCGCCACCATCGTTCCGGATCAAATCACATTATAAGGCTGGACCAATAAAAAATGGAAGAATATATATTTTCTCCAGGATCTCTCTTTTATCTTGTCCCTATTGAGATCGAAAGCTTGTCGGTGGGCGTAACTCATTTTTTCTTTCATGGGGGCGTGGTCGACTTTTTCCTCGCTTCTTATCGGTTATTTGAGCGAATTGAGATGCGCTTAGGAGGGTTGCTATACACGGTGACCAGAATACACTACGTATCGTAAAGATAGGACACCCCCTGAATTTGTCGGTCTTTTTCTTCAAAACTGTTGTGATCAAGATCTTTTGGATTACGTCCAATGTTTCGGTGGTTTTCTAGTAGAAATTTATGTTTTAATTCGAGTATCAAAAAGATAAGACATCCCTCAGTTAAAGGCACAGTCCAACCTCAGAATCGCTCTTCTGTTTTCTGCTTATCTTGGAAACGGTCCTACACTGATTCCAATGATGTCTCTGGAATCCTACAAGACCCCCTAGGAGCGAAGTTATGGCCCCTCAAAAATTTCTGCGACCGCAGTTCCGACGGCTCTAGTGGACAGCTACTTCTACTATTTGTGTATAGGCTATGGTTTTTGACGAAATAGAATTTTTCTCGATAGGTCTGATGATCGAAAGCGCTATCAAAAGAATTCGAGGATAGATGCTGTCCAATATAGCCTTCAGAACGGCGAAGGTAGATCTATCATAATCCGTCAGAGCACTTATCCCTGAGGGACGTCTTCAGCCCGCGTTCGTCAGTTGTCGGACGATCTCCTGCGAGTACGAGAGGACGTGAGAGTGACGTCTCCCATCATTTCCCCTTGTTTTTTGGCGACAAAGTTGTAGTTTCTAGCAGGACAACCAACAAGTTCAGGTGAGCAGATCTGAAGTCGGCTTCTTTGATTGGCAATAACTCTATTGTCCAGAATGGCTCGTCTACAGTACTGATCTCAACAGAATGAAAAATTCCTGGGATAGTTTAGTTTGTCAGGTCTAAGCCAATGGCCGGCGATATATCTCGATTTCTCCACCCCATTAGTCAAAATCTAAAAAATAAAGCAAAACCGACTAGCAAAGACAGATAATTTTGGTCGAAAGTATACCGAATCGAGCATTAGAGGCAGTTGAGGAGCGAGGAAGGCTCATCGACCGTTAGATTTGTGATCACACAATTTTATCGAACGAGAATTCCGATTTAAAGGCACAGTACACCCAGACGATTATAAATTGCCGCCGGCACAAAATTCTCACGGTAAACAAAATTGATGATGCCCAATTGATAAAGGGTAAGGTATAAAAGAAATTGAGAGCGGTTTCCGTTCACATACCAACTTTCTCCGGAGGTGAGCGGCTGAAGCTGAACATACTAGGGATTAGGGAAACAGCTTCACCGGTGATAAAGGTAACACGATATTGGGGCCTTCTCATGGAAAACTCTGGTAAGAAAAAATACTTCACCACCGTGAGAATTTTGTGCCGGTGGCAATTTATAAACCTGTCAGTACACCCTCAGATATGAATTTTGAGATTTTCAAGTAATTGTGTAGAAGACCCCACTTGTATAACACGTGTCATATGCCAGATCTCATTTCCTCCGAATAAGCGAGATATAAGCAACCACCAAAGGCCCGACCCCCTTCGCTCACCACCAAAGGTCTGACCCCCTAACAGATTTTCGAACTCGATAGCGGCTCGATTGAATTCCAACAAGTTATCGTTCTTCGAAATATATGAGGGTTTTTGGGTGTTCTGTGCCTTTAAGTGACCTTCAGGAGTCATAACTTCGTTCGTAGATGGTTTTGAACAATTCCAGAGACAACGTTGCAATCAGGGTGTGATTCTCTTCGAGATCGGCATAAAACCAAGAGATTAGTTCCTCGCGTCTTCTGTGGCTGTAAGTAATATCTGTCTAGATCAAGCCATCGCGGCTTAAAGGCAGTGTTCACGATGAGAATCGTTTTTCTGTTTTTCCGCCTATCTTGAAAACGGTCCTATGCTGATTCCAATGATGTCTCTGGAATCGCACAAGACCCCCTAGAAACGGAGTTATGATCCCTCAAAGATTGAGCTATAGAAACATGGTGGACGAGTTGTCCGAGGCTTGTAACTTCCGTCTTTTGCAGCCGGTCTATGCGAGCTGACCTGAGTAAAGAGAGAAGCTGAGAATGAAGGGAAGAACGGGGCTATTGATTGAATATCGCCAACATCTCACAATCTCGAGCATTCATTTGTTCACGTCGGTGGGCGTGTGATGCGCTTTTGGGGTTTTCAATGCGCTCGAAGTTGCAACTTCGGGCTCTTTTGGGGCTCTTCCTGGCTCGTTTTCATGCGTTCTTTCGACGTTAACGTTACAGAGTGTCCCTCCACTACCCATTCCTAGTGGAATTTTGAAAACTTTTTTCATCGTGAACACTGCCTTTAACCTCTCAGCTCACGAGCGCTCAGATAGTTGGGGCTTAGTACGCCCGCACAATAGCGTTAGTACGCTAGGGCAAACATGAACTACTAACACTTGTTGTCAGCAGGAGCTGCTGGCAACGGCAGCATACCCAGCCAACGTATTCTGGCGTTCTAACGCTCGTTATCGACAGCCTGTTCTGCAAACGAAGGAAGATTTGGACTGCCGCTCTTTTCACGGGTGCTGGGTATGATCCTTGTCACGGCCAGCAGCGAGGAGGCAAACCTTGCCGCGGTCCGCAACAAGGACATCATCTTCGCCACGCTCCAAAACGAGGAGTCTTTCCTCACGATTGGCCATGTGATGACCCCCTCAGCATTCAAAATTAACGTCTGGAGAAATACACAAGGTCACCTTCTTGGACCGGCCTCAAACGGTCAACTGCCCTCTCAGCGAGACTGGTCGCCTAGTGTTGTAGCAGGGGCGTTTTGGGCTAGTTTTGTGGCAAAGAGATGTGAACTTGTCTTCAAAGCCAACTTCCATTCTTAATTTGGTTCGCATGATTCAAAGGTTTCTCATGATGTAAGTATTTGTTTACATGTGAGTATTTTTTCATATATTGTTTTACACTTTTTACACTTACGGCTGGTGGTAAGTTCCCGTTTTCTTAGACGGCAAACTTTTCTTCTTCTTCTTCAGCGTTTGTCCCGCTCCGATTCGGGGTCCGCTTTTCTTATGCGCTGGCGCCATTTTTCCCTTTCATGCGCCTGTTCAGGGTGCACGCCGGCAATTTTCAAATCGATGTGCAGCGAATCAAGCCACCGCTGTCTTGGCCGTCCTTTGGGTCTTTTTCCAGGCACGTGGAGGTTGAGCCCAGCAATGCAAACGGTGCCACTTCCAGCGCGAAGAACATGCCCATACCATCGCAATCGAGATTCGCGCAGTTTCTCGGCAATCGGAGCGACACCAAAATGCTTCCGGATGTCCTCGTTCGTGACGTGGTCCAAGCGAGAGACACCCGCTGTCTAGCGTATCATTTTAGTCTGCATTACACTGAGCCTTCGCTCTGCCTCTTTGGTGGCAGGCCAGCACAATGCTGCATACAGCGCGATAGGCCGGACGACATTTCGGTAAATCTTCGACTTAAGACAGTCGGGCATCTTCTTGTCGCATAGCACTCCAGTCGTTAAGCCATTTCAACCACGCAGCACTGACCCGAGTGTAGACCTCGCTATCTAGACTACCGTCAGACGTAATGGTCGAACCAAGGTATTTAAAAACGTCAGTGCGCCGGAGCTCAGTACCATCAATATTGATGGAGTCACGCTCACTTCTTTCCGTAGTCAGATGACGGCAGACGGAAAACACTTAATTATTTCTATTTCACAAAAGACCAAAACCGCACCACCACCCTAATCCCCGACGTCGGACTCTAAATTCATAGATCTAAAAAACCTAAATTCTTTTTCGGAGAACGAAATTTGAATTATTACTACTTACATTTAGATAGATTTTTGAATATTCATTCTAATTGAGTTTTAGGCATCCTTCAAACTTATTCATTACTTGAAAGTTTCGAGAGGTCTTTATCGCAACTTCTCAAAAACGCCTTTAGGCCTCGGTCAGACTCGGTCGAAAAACCTGCTGAGTCCGACTGAGTCCTACTGAGTCCGGATGAGTCCGGGGTGGAAAAACCTGCTGAGTCCCACTGAGTCCGGTTGCCCCCAGCACCAACCAGCTCCTCTGCGAAACACGCAATTGATAGTGACGATTATCACCTCAGCTGTGAATCGGAACGTGTTTGGTGGCTGATTTTTCTTGTTTTCAACATGTCTGAATCTGATTTCCGTATCAGCAGTACGTGGGGCAGAGCGCAAACGGCGAGAGTCGAGATGCGGCGGGACTCGGCAGGTCGCAGTCGGCCGAAAAAAATGCACCCAAATCACGTGAAAAATACCTATATCGACCGGGTGGGACTCAGCGGGACTCAGTCGGCCTCAGTCGGTGCATTGGCCCCGCCCTTGTACGCATGAGAAATATCAGTGTCGACCGGGGGGATTGCGGTGGGCATCAGACGGTCGCAGTCGGACTCAGTGGGTTGATTTTTTTTCCACCCGTTCTCCGCGAATTTGATGCGTATCGACCGGGTGGGACTCAGTAGATCCACCGACTATGACAGGGGCCTTAGATTGATTCAATCAAGCGGAACGATTTTCAAAATTTCATTCGCTTTCGTTTTTTTTTTTGAAATTTGTGAGGAACTATTTTTCGTTGAAGGGACTTCAAAAAATACTACAAATCCGAAATCTTGAGAAATTACACACATCTGATTGGGGCTGCTGATTAAGCTAGCAGTTGTTTCCGAGAAGGGTTACAAAAATTGAGGATGCTTACAAAAAGTTAGGAGAATTTTGGTTGCCAAGCAAAGTGAAATTCAAAAATTTCGTCCTGATCATGTTTCAAACAAACGAAATTATGAAGTCTCCGCTTTGATTTCTCCTTCTAAAGAATAAATTTGGTAATCTTTCCAATCCCCCTTTTCCACCGTCAACGTCGTTCGTGTCGGTGTGTTTCGAGTGTAGCAAACACTAAACGAGAAAGAAAAAACGGTTTGGGCACATTTAGAACCTCACCAGATCCTCTGCTCGAGAAGTCTTGTTCTCACACGTCATGCCGCCGACGCGACCAGCACCGTAGTACGACTCTAGTATGCCTCTGCGTTTTGCCACCGAGTTTGTCTTGAACAATGAATTCTTTCAAGTTTATGGCCCCGACGGGGCACCATGTACATTGTTATTAGGTTAGTCGCCATCTTTATCTGGGGACGGCGGGAGGTTTGATACAGGCCCAGCGGCAGAAGCTGGTGACAGCTAATAAGCTGTGCCTCACTCGCCGAGTACAGGGTAATCGTGAACAATCTTTTCTGAGTTGAAGAAAAATCGTTAGCTCGCTTTCTTCAATAACCTTAAAATTGGCTTGTCCTACAAATTTTTGAGATTGCTAAGAATACGAGCAATATTGCCGAAGTGTAAATTTCAAGCCTAGCTTAATAACTGAAAAAAACTTTAATGCTGAACCTCCGGTTTAAGGGCTTCCAAACCCACTATCTGCTCTATACCTTGCTACCCTTGAGGCCCGGAATCGAATGAATTTTTATCATATAAGAAGTGTGCAATTCAACTCCTTCGTGGGGCAGCTCGCATAAACCTGGCGGCTTCGTGGCGTCTAAGTCTCGGTTTGTTGCCGGCTGGGAGGTGGTGGCTGGCTCGCTTCAAACATCCCATTTGCTACCGAACCTGTTCTTTTTCGTCAGGTGGGCTCCATAACTCGGCACCCTTCCAGATTAGACGATCCACGCTAGTAAAAAAGTTACTGCCATGCAGCCTTATTTTTCAATGTTTTTGTTTCTAAATATGTGGAGGCATAGAGCAACATGTGGAATTTATGCAAAACACATAACGTCGACATAGATCCGGAAGAGACTTCGCGTTCACTGTTGAAGGCTGGCGCAAACTCGGCGCCACATGCTATATTATAGGTGCACCGAGTTTGCGCCAACCTCCAATAGAGAACGCAAAGTTTCTTCAGGATCCATGCCGATGTTATATGAAAGACCACAAAAATCTCGATTTAGGGAGGGTCATCCAATCTAAAAGAGTGTCCGTACCTCTTTTTATATTGACGGTGTTTCACTAACCATCGAGTTTCTAAGACAACATCGACTGATTGCGATATGAGACATCTAATATCACAGATTTCTTCATTTTTATAGATAAAATCTCGACAGCCCCACGTCTAGGGTAGAGCTCAGCTGTCATTATGGGATATCGCAAGTGCCTAATAACGAGGCCCAGTCAAATTTTGATTCTGAAAAGGATTCAGGTGAGACAAGTTGAACTTCCCTGGCGCAACACCGTCTGGACGTTTCGCAAACTATTAGCTATAACTTTTGGAGAATACAGTCACGAAGCGTGGTATTACGGTACTCAGAGCATGGTAGTCCAATATTTGCCTAGCGGTTTCGAATAATGGGTGAACGGTGGCCAAAACGCTGCCGATGAAAACACTTTTGCGACACAGTGGTTCACTGAGGTAGTAAATGCGAAATGACGATTCAGGCGAGTTGTCACTGCGGTAAGATACCATGATACTAGCAAATAACTTGAAGGAGATCGTTTATTGCACAATTTTCGTGCGCTTTTTAGAAACACCTGCAACAAACGCTCTGATTCGGCGGAGAATCTTGGAGCCGCATCCAGCACCGTCCCAGAGTGACATCGAATACGAATCGGAGACGCCTGGCAGTTCAGCTTGTTTTAAAAATCTTCGGGCCACTACTTCTGATGCTCGGGCTCCTCGAGTTCGCCCGAGCAGCAATAGAAGTGACGTGGACAGCAACAACAGTGGACCTGCAGACGCCGCGTGGCCGTCCGCGCACGAGACATAGAGCAGTACTTCGTCGTTCTGAAAGGTGCACAAGGAGGTGACCACAACCTCACCGAAATAGGAGAGCGAATGTCTTGAAACTCATGCTAAACCAACGACCGCTTCGTAAAGAATGAACCTCACCTTTCTAGATTGCACTTCTCAAAACTTTCATCACTGTTCAACAAGATGTTTGCACGTTTGCACAAGACTACTCTCTTACTTTTCCATCTTGTCAGGCGGAAGCCAGGCATAACCCCTTTCATACTTCAAAAACTGCGACAAAAATCGCAGATCTGCAATGGTTAGGCATACCAGAGTATCGCGACTTTTATCGCTGGCGAAAAAAAAACGCGAGTTCAAGCTGCGATTTTCGACGCGGATTGCAGCGATGATTGTCGCTCACAGTTGTTTTTTTTAATTCCTCGTTATTTTTTCAACGACTTCTTTCGCAGCTTGAAGATTCGCGGAGAGAATGCTTGAGATGATTCTTGTCGCAGATGCGTCATCCTAGAGAAGTTAGCAGCATATTTCTGTTAAGCTCGCATAGCGTATTGTGTATAAAGGTGGGCAGGACTTCAGTGGGTGTGAGCAGAACCTTCGGAGAAGTGTGCAGGACGCCATAAAAAGTGTGCAGGAATTCAGTGGGAGAATGCAGCACGTGATAGAAGGTGTGCAGGACACCAGTGGGAGTGTGCAGGACGTGATAGAAAGTGTGCAGGACTCCAGTGGTAGGCACTTCAGTGGGAGTGCGCAGATGGGCAGAAACAGAAACCTGGCAACAACCTGCACGCTTTTATGCTGCGTGCTGTCTGGTGCTGCGCATCGGCATCGAATTCTGCACACTCTCCGAGCTGTTCTGTACGAGTATTGGGATCACACCATCATATTTTTGGATTCTCGGACCGTGCATTGAATTTGTTCATCTACACTGAGAACGTATCGCACGCGTGCTCTGCAATTCTTGTTTCGCGTTGACGTAAACTCGGTGCACGTAAATTATAACACATCAATGCGATCCGTGCCAGTATCAGTGCGATGCGTACAGACTGTAGATGGGCAAATGCAATGCCCGGTCCGAGAATCCAGCAAAAGAGATGTTCTGACCCCAATACTCGTACAGGGCAGCTCGGAGAGTGTCCACAGTTCTGCTGCCGCTGCGATTAACCGGACAGTACACAGCAAAAAGTAGTGCAGGTTGTTACTCAGGTTCTGTTGCAGTTCATCTGCACACTCCCACTGAAGTCCTGCACACTATCTATGACGTCCTGCTCACTTCCAGTGAAGTCCTGCACACTCCCACTGAAGTCCTGCACACTTTCCATGACGCCCTGCACACTTTCTATGACGTCCTGCACACTCAGACGAATATGAGGACCGACCGCGCGCAACAATAGGCCCGACTTCGGGATCGGCGACGTTCCGACCGCACCATTGCGCGCGTTCCGACCGGTAGTTAGCGCGGTCGGACCGGAATTGGCGACGTTCCGACCGCACCATTGCGCGCGTTCCAACCGGTATACCGGCGCGGTCAGTACGAAAGTGTGCGCGTTCCAAACGCAACTCTGCATCACGGCACCTTGCGTTTGGACCGCGGGCAAGTATGAAACCACGGGCCCTGCACAGTGGGCGGCGCTTAGAACAGCGCAATACGCTAGCAGGGAACCCTCCAGTTGTGACGCCCACTACTGGCTGTTATACTCTCTAACAGCCTGCAGTGGAGATCTTAATTTGGGCATACCATGCTGGCGTGTTGCAGAAGATAATGCAACGTTCAGACCTACAAATTTAGTTATAAAAAAGTAATCACTGGATAATACATGAGCAAATACTGAAACGATAATAGTACAACAAATTCTTCCTCACACAGGAACAGCTACATACAGACTTATGCGACAACTGTTGCAGTGAATTCACGACTTCATATTTTCCGAAATATGACTGAAACTTTCAAAAATTACCTATGAGAAAGATGAAGTACATATTTCCCATGCCATCACATAAAAATAGTTCATGTCGAGATTAGTTTATTTTTCATACGTGAAAGTGCATGTATAGAAACTTAGCTATCTAGAAAAGGTTGCGCTCAAACAACGAACGTTGTTTTTCAAATACTCAAATAAACCCTCTGATTCATATATTCGAACATCAGAAAACTATATTTTCATCTGATATCAAATACAGTCCACCACAAACGGGAAAAGGCGGCGATATTATCGGTTGCTCTATCACAGGCCTGCGTGCGTCGCGCGCGACGTCAGATAGAACTGTTCGACGTCGGAAGGCAAAATAGCTGAGAAAGGGGCTTAAAGGCACAGTCTTAACTCAGGAGCGAAATCCGAGATTTCCACGTAAATGGGAAGTAGACCCCACCCCTTAACCTGGCGAGTGCGAGCTCTGGATTCCTCCAAGATTTTCTGTCGTGGGATATAATATGGATCCTAGTGTGTTCATCGCAATCGCACCACGCCTTTTCCCGAACTGTATTTTCATGTTATGACCTTGAAAGGACTTTTCATATTTTTAATAGGTTCTGACCTTAAATATTGTCAACCATGCTTTGAAAAATGTGGCAAATACATGTATAATATAAACTGAAAATTGACAACGGAGCAGTACATTTCAGAGGTATTGGAACTAGGGTACTGCACGAGGTGTGGGCCGGCCAGTTTTGCTCAGACCCCAGGAACGTTAGTAGGTCAATTTTTGACCGTTTTCTCCCACCCCCACAAAGAGCTGATGTGTTCAAGCAGTTTATCTAGCAGGCTTACATACCGCTAACGTTTCACTGCAGTAAAATTTCTCTTGTCGTATTTAAATGGTAAGTATAAAATGTCAAATGGTAAAAAACCAAAATTGACAACTCGAAGCCGGTGCTTTGCCACTAAATTAGGATGTTTGAGAAGAAGAGAGGCCAGAACTGCGCTTCTTGCATTTATGTAGAGAGGAGCTGAAAAGGCAAAAGTGAATGTAACTGGTAACAGCTTGTGCTGTGCAATAAAATGAGAATTTTTGAGGGAGGGTTGGCACGCGCCGGAAGTCCATATTCTTTACGAGTCACGAGAGTAGGATATTTGAGTCCAGCGTAGTTGATTTACTCGGTATACTCACTTTCAGCGTCCAACATGGATGCTGAACACCGCTAAAGTATGAGGCCGCGCACTTTTCTCAGGCGTGGTCCCGCCAAAAAGGGGCCTTTTCGAAACTTAGGTGTCACCAGAGTGGGATATTTGAGTCCAGCGTGGTCAATTTACTTACAGGACTTGTTTTGACCATCTCAGATGAACGCCGAAGACCGTTACATAAATAGCGGGAGACGACGAAAAAATCGGCGAAGTCCTTAAAGGCACAGTCCAACCTCAAGGTAATTTTTAATATTATGGTCCGGTTGCCGCCTTCAGCAACCCTGCCAAGCGCGAAATCTCAATCCGCTCAAATAAGCGAGAAAAAGCCCGGAAAAGGTCGGCCACGCCCCCTTGAAAGAAAAAAATGGGTAACGCCCACTGCCAGGTTTCCGACCTCAGTAGGGAAGAGACACGCGAATGATTTTATTCAAAACCTATGTTCTTCGACTTGCGTTTGGTCTGGCTTTATATGGTGGCCTGCTTCAGAACGATGGCTGCGAATAACGAGAAAATACAGGCTTCAGACAACTCGTCCGCGAGCTTCTAGCCGTTCATAATTGAGAATTTTGAAGAGCCGTCACTCCGTTCGTAGTGAGTTCTGAGCGATTATAGAGACACCATTGTGATCAGCGTAGAATTTTCTCCAAGCTAGGCAGAAAAACGAAAAATCGATTTCGAGGTTGGACTGTGTCTTTAGAAAAGTAGGGTTTTTGGGACATTGTAACAGTTAAGTGCTGAACAAGTTATTTGGAAAAAATCCTGGCTTTAAGAAACTAGATTTTATATTCTATCGTTTGAAACTCTCCTCACCCCTGGAGAAAACCTTTGAAGAAAATTTACTAGGTGTGGGTTCTTCTATAAAATGCACTGAGGTCACACAGCTGGGCCCACACATAAGTACTGAGATAACGCCGAAAATGTTGCAGAACACACACCAGGAAAATCTTCTTCAAAGGCCTTCTCCGGGGTTGCGGGTGGTTTTAAACGGTAGGATTGAGAGCGTGGTTTCTAAAAGCTAGGATTTTTCTCAAATAACTCGTTTAGCATCGACCACACTGGGTTCAAATATCCTACTCTCATAACTCCTAGTTCTCAAAATTGACGACTTTCGGCGGGACCACACCTGAGAAAGGCATACTGTAGGGGTCTTCAGCGTTCATCCGAGATGGTGAAAGTGAGTATTAAGGTGATTCGACCCCTCTCAACTCAAAGATGAACTCTCGTGACTCATGGAAATTATTTGCAGAAATAATTCAACATTTAGTCGTCAAACTGCTTTGGGCTTTTTACATGCTGGATTCATATATCTTGAATATTATTCTGGGAAGACCTTAACTTAACCTTAAACTTCCTATTCGAACTCCGTGACTCGTTAATCAGTTGAATCAGCCTTTTAGTTGAATCGTAATCTATATTTTAAATTTACGTGAAAAACTGCTCCTGACGGTTTTACTCTCAAACACGATGGTTTAATTGGTCTTCGTCCAAAGACCAGACCCCCCCCCTTCCACCCCTCCGGAGCTCAGACCCCATCCCCTGTGGGGGCCCACACCCGCGCCGAACCCTGATTGGAACGCAGGCTTCCATTTTCGGAGAGAAGAAATAAGTCAAAGCTAAGGCATGCATTAGGAAGAGATGCATTACAGCAAAGAATGCAACGAAGCAAAAAGCATATTTCATAATCCTCACCTCAAGCCCGGCACGCGCGGGACGTGCGATGGACTATGAAACCTATCTCTGCGCGGCACGCGCATTCAGCCCGTCCAGCAGCTACCATGACGGCGCCGCCCAAACCGCTTGATTCACTGTCTGAATCAATACCCGCTTGTCAGTTCAAGCTCACTCCAACATAGATGATTCCGGGATTATCCTACTCTGTATATTTAAGCTAGGAAATACAATGCATATCACGGCTGAAGCCCAACTTAATTCCGCGCACCGCCGTAGCTGTGCCGCCGGAGATTTTAGGTAACTTCCCACGAGGGGAAGAGTTTCCTAGTCCAACGCTCACCCCGCGCGTGCTGCGCCTGCGGTGAGAGCTATGAAAGACGCGAAACTGCCTTTGCAATATGAAATGATGGTAAGACGATTTCAGCGATTCATTCTGAGCTAAATAAGAACAATACATTGCACTACCACAGTAATCAACATTAAGAATCGCAAACCATTCGGATTTCTACGAGAGAATCAGCTCGATTTAACTAAATGCAGCATGTCTACAAACCGATTAATTCGCACCCATTTTCAAGAAAACCGCTCTACTCCGGCTGGCTTTTGGAATGAAGCGGTTTGCCGGTAAGCAGACATCAGACTATATTCTAGCCAGTGGAGCTGTTTCTCTCGTAGGCTCCCATTTGACAGTGCTATCATTCTAAATTGTTACATGTTTTCTCAAGTTTCACTTCTCATTCTGTTACTCGTAGAGATGGGAAAACGCAGGCCTTTGAGACGGAAAATCTGAAATGTTGTCATCGTCGATGGTTTTCAGTGCTTCAAACTTCGATAACAACATGATAGGGACAATGCGGGCCCAATTATGCTGTTATCTCGAGTATGTTTGCAAGCGTGTATGCAGTCTTTAAGAGAAATTGAAACTCACAATGATTAATATCCCTCGGAACAAGAGATTTTATGTCTTGTTCAGATGATTAGGCCAGCTCTAGGAGGATACTCGTAGTTGGCATCAACAAGCTATCCATTGAAGTTCGAGGCTATATTTCTGAAAATATTGGCCATATATGTAGTACTATATTTCTGAAAATATTGGCCTTATATGTAGTACGGGACAGAAAGATATCAAGCTAGCATTTTGGCAAAAACTTTTTCTCGACGTATCTCGGGTTGAACTTCACGAAACTCAGTGAAACTTCAACGTCCAGGTTTTACACCCCCAACAACGATCACCTTTCGTTTTTTTAATCTCCACACCCTTTCATGTATGTAGTGCGCACTCCTTCTGAAGCTTCGGCCACTTTCCGAATCTTATCAATATTGCTTTAAGAACAATAATACGTCCTCAACAACTAACCCCTCACGTTTTTTCGATTCCCTACGCACTTTAGCCGTTGTTGTGCGCACTCCTTCTTAAGCCCCGCCCACTTTCCAAGACTTATCAGTATTGTTTTGAGAACCATAATACACCCCCCACAACGATCACCTCTTGTTTTTTGAATCCCTACGCCCTTCAGTGAATGTTGTGCGCACTCCTTCTGAAGCCCCGCCCACTTTCCAAAACATATCAGTATTGTTTTGAGAACCATAATACGTCCCCAAAAAAAACTGTTTGCTCACAATTTTTTCCGAATCCCTCCGCAGTTTAGCCGATGGTGTGCGCACTCCTTCTGAAGCCCCGCCCACTTTCCAAAACATCCTTACTGTTTTGAGAACCATAATGCGCCCTCTCCCAAAAAAACTGTTTCCTCACGCCTCACGTTTTTTTCGAATCCCTACGCACTTTAGCCGATGTTGTGCGCACTCCTTCTGAAGCCCCGCCCACTTTTCACAACGCTAATTGTTTACGTACTAGAATCCCTTTACACCTTTCACGATCTGCTTTTATCTAAAAAACCCTACACCTTTAGCCGTTTTCAATATTCATCAATCAATTACCTATTGTTAACTTCGCTTAAACTATGCATGCAATCATAAGACGATTTGAACACGTATAGAATCAACGGGAACACAGAATCACAGAATGGGAAGAGAGAGAAACGAAGAAAAACATCAAAAAAGCAAGATAGTACGAGCACCGCAGCAAAAAAAAATTATTCACGCGTGGAGCTGAATGCGAGAGTGTCCATTACACACCATACAATTTTCCGCACGCCTGAAAATGAATGCTGCGCGCGGTCGGTCCTAAAGTGCGGCGGTTTCTGCGCGCTTTTCGGTGTTGCTGTCGATCCGAACGGTTTGTGATGGCGGCCACAAAGCGCGCAAACGTGGTCGAAACGCGGGCATCTTTTTGTGATCGTTCCGACCGCGAGCGTTGCGCACCTTCGGTCCTAAAACGTTATCTTGCGCGCGATCGGAACGGTTCCTGCGCGCGGTCAGTACTAAAGGGGAAAAGTTGCGCGCGGTCAGTCCTAACATTTGTCCGAGCACTCCCACTGAAGTCCTTAACACTTCCACTGAAATCCTGCACACTTTCTATCACGTCCTGAACATTCCCACTGAACTCCTGCACACTCCCACTGAAGTCCTGCACACTTTCCATGACGTCCTGCACACTCCCACCAAAGTGATGCACGCTTTCTATGACGTCCTGCACACTTTATGTGACGCAATATGTTCACTACCCAAAGTATAATGCCTGAAAAACATCAATAAACTAGAGTGGAAATAGCATCATACTGTGTAGGATGCGAATTCCTTTAGCACGATTATCTGTCTGTGCTTAGTAAGCGCGCGCGATTTGGCCTTTTAGAGCCACGATCAGTTCTCGATGTTGAGTAAAAAAAAGCGCACAGTCAAACCAAGGACACATCATTTCATCGAATTTTCTGCGTTTCTTCAGTGTTTAATCCCATGCCAAATCCAACGTTATAAGTAATTTACTTCTTTTAACGAGATTTTCGCAATAACTACTATGCCAAATCATAACCCTTTTATAGCGAAGGAAAAAAGTTGAGAATAGAAATTGGTTTTTAGCTTGAACCATGCCTTTAATGGCAGTGTTCCCGATTGAAATGATCTTCGCATTTACACTGGAAATCGAAGGGCCTGGGGCCTAGTGCAGCGATCAAGCCAAGAAAAATGAAGACTTGCAACGAAAAGAAATCAAAAGGCTGAAATCAATCAAATCCAACTAGGTACTTCGATGGTAGCTCTTGTGAGAACTGGGCCTCTTGCGCTCTCGAAGTAATTTTTTGCTTCATACACGGCTAAACGAGGCTCGCTAAAACGACGTAGTTCTTGCACTGAGCCACCGCCCTTTCGATTCCTCATTGAAACTCGATTGATTCTCTGATTTTGCTGCCTTCGCACCCTCTCTGGCAAACGGGGCAGCAGGAAGGAGGGCGCAGGGCGGGTTCACGTTTCGGGCCCCACCCTTGATAGTCGAAAAGGGGCGTGTATGGGGCGGAGCCTCCGTCCGTGCTCCGTCCGTTCAAAGCAGTACAATTCTGGGAAAACCAGCCACTTCAGTCCGAAGGGAAAGGCAGGTGGCTAGCCTTGCACGGGCGGTGACCGGCCTTGCTATGGCCGCTCGTCCATCCTGACACTACGCCCTTACTGCCGCAAATTTTCATATTCACCCTTCATCCTGCCCTAATACGCCCTTGCACGCGATTACTCCAACACCCGTACTGCTTAAAAATTCTTTTTTTAGCGGTCTCACCCAAGACCAATTTGTATTAGAGCGGCCTTTTGAATTCGCCGTAAATCCAAAATCGCTCCATTACTACCTGGCTCTTGAGTGAGCCCGCTAAAGAATTCTGGAGCAACACATAATATAAACTATAAGTATTAGCAAATGCAAATTTATTTTTCGGAATGACTTATACAATCAAGGTTTAATGTGTAACCAAAAAGTCTTTGAAGGCACTTCATGATGATGTAATGTTTGAGATGCGAAAAGAAAACCGTGCTGCGGCAAAGGCAATCAAGACTATAGACTATGTCAGAACACTACTACTGAATACATGCATGACGACCACAAGGGTCACAAAGTCTAAAAGAGTTAGTTTCAATATCCATGAGATCTGTTTAGAGGTAACCGGGTTCGGAATGATGAGCAGATAAAGAGACACGAGACTACGGAATGATACTGGAATAAAACTGAGATAAATTAAATTTGAAGCATCTTCATCGAACCGTAGGCAGGGTAACGGGGGCAGAACAAGAAAAGAAAGTCAAAAGCATATAAAACGCAAAAAATTCAAAAAAAACTCTCAGAAAATTTAGGGAAAACTACTTGTGGTAAGCAGTAAGTAACTTGGTCGTCTTAAGTTACTTACTCATAGCATAAAAGTGACATACACGATGTGGTAAGCAAGTTACCCGAGGCGACCCTGTGAAAGCTACCCTCGGGTAAGTTACTCACCACATTGTGTATGTGACTTGTCTGCTATGAGTAAGTAACTTGAGACATTCAAATTGCTCACTGAATAGCACAACTCACATTCCCAAAATGGTCTGAGCTCGACGTCCGATCGACAGGACTCTAAGCCGGGTTTCCGATAACTCCCCCGACGACAAGGCAAGATGGCGGCGCGTCCACATCGTTGATCACACGTTTCTAAAAAAACCATCACACAGAACAGTCTAAAACCAATTACTTGAGAAGCTATTTGCGATTAAACTCACCTTCATTGGAACAAGCGCTCCATCTCTTTTCACGTACAAACGGACATCAGATCTGAATAGCAGTAATTAACTTTGTCTGACCTCTTACCTAAAACATTCTCTCTTGCCTAAAACCACTTATCATAATCATGTGAGAGTCTGGCTTACATGTAACAACTGACCTCCAGTTGTTTGTAGCTCCACAAGTAACGCAGAACTTGTGCAGCAATCCTCCACGATCTCATCATCCAACACCTCTCCAGCCGGCATCAGGCTGCAGGAAAGCATTCTGGAAATAGTCGACGACAAGCTCGCAATCACGGCAGTTTTCAGACAGAAATGAGAATGCGGTGTAACACGATGAAACTCCAGAATGCGTGTTATACGGTCGTCACGTAGCCTTTTTTGAAAGTCTTGTAGGGGCTGCAAGCAGCTGACAGGAATATTACTCCTTCTTCGTGTAATATTCGTGTTAGTCGATTCACCTGTCCAACAAATGCCCTCTCGACTCCCGTTTGACACGCACGCCGACCGCCTGGGCGGACACTCTCATCCAAACAGACTTTAATTCACAACATTTTTGAAATTCCCTCATTAGACATTCACAAAATTTTTGAAATTCCGAAATAATTGGCAAAAGATTATGAAAATTTCGATGAGTGGGAAATATTTTCAGTAGATCTGCGAATCGAACATGACTGGTTTGATTTCCCCTCATTTCTTATCCAATTTTTTATGTACAATTTTTGCATTGATCCATTTCCACTCCATAAAACCCTATTTATGCACCACCAAACATTTCAAACTCATGTAAACCCGGATGAAGAGATCAACGAGCAGAAAACAGCAAATCAGGAGTGAGGTTTAAATTTTTTAGCGGCAAAATATCTCCAAAATGTTCACAAGCTGGGAAAACGAATTCAAGGATGTGAAAAATATTCCATGCTGCAAACGGATTTTTCGAGAAAGACTTCTGAAGATCGTAAACCATACATCGTGGGCACGATATAAATGCAACTGATGTCTTTAGTGTGTACACAAGAAAAATTCAAAAGACACTAAAAAAGCAGGAAACCGTAAGAGAAGTACCGTGAGAGTTCAAAATGGCGTAGCCCTGACATTTTATAGCGCTTGACTACGGAGGAGATGAAGAGAGGCACATATAGTTAGAAATCCAGCAAAAATTCATAAAAAATGGAAAAAATGATGAAAAAAGCGGCTTGAAGCAGTCTGGTTGAATTCTGACCGATCGATGCTGTCGACAGGTCGATTGCGCGAAGCGGCATTTGAATTCTACCAATAACAGACGAGGAGGATGGAGCGTTTGCGTCGATTCTCGCGCTGCACGTCAAAGGGCGGACATCTCCAAGCTCGCTCGCTCGCAGCACCAAGGGCGGATATCTGTTCCCGCCCAGTCTCCGCCCACTTCCGCAGCTGACCAATCAGAATTTTTGACGCGACCGCGTCATGTCGAGCAATGTTCGGTTGTGCTTTACGTTCTTATATAATCACGGCATTTGCCGCTCTCGCAGAAGTATGATGAAGGTGTTATGAGAAACAAGTTACAAAGATAGCAGTATCAAATGCGAGTCCAACAAGGAATGACCCCCCCGCGGTAGGAGACGTCATGGAAAATTTTTTCTAAAAGTAGTGGGGGATGGATAGCGTAACATTACTGTATGTTGGGTTTTCGCTATGGACCTTCCGGTAGGGCCGAAAATGGGGAAAACATGAAAAATTAGCGGGTTCATCCGGGATAGGGTCTCTCTACACATCGAGGGAGGAGTTGTCTCCCCTTTTGCGGTACTAATGCCACTTGGGACCAGTAAGTCAGCGCTGAGTCTCGTGACGTCTCGAACTCTAAAATTGGGACAACTCCTCCCTCTGTGTGTAGAGAGCCCCTATCCCGGTTCATCCTCTTCAAGCGTCCACCATGGCTGTGATATTAGTTTTTCAAAAGCGAGGAATTGGCTGGCTACTATATCTAACACCCGTCTACCTCAATCTGTATTATTTGGATCGATATAGAGATTTTTTTCGTCCTTTTTTTCGTCATACACCCTGGAACTCCGGATAATCGAAAAAATTTTCTGCATGATCTAGCCATATTTAATTGTTTTCGTTGAAGGGTCAGTAGATGTATTGGGCAACTGATTTTTGCCTTCTGAAAACTGCGGCCATGATAATTATTTTTAAGAAAGAGTTCATCTCTTTGCTTCTTACAATGGCAATCCTTTTTTCTACGATGATTCGCAAACGACTTTTATGTGTTCAAGAAATGTGTTTCCTTCACTCGAGAAAAGTATTACAAAGTTACAAGATATTCACACTACAATATTTCTCAATGAACCCGAAATGCTAGCACAAGGTGAAAAGAATAATTTTGAATCAGGTGAGGAAATGCTCGTATACTACAGGGATTCACGCGATAGAAATTGTAAATCTAGTAAGAGAGAAAAAAGCAAGATAAAATGTGAATGAGAAACCTCGTGGATAAACAATCGAATAAATGCAGAACAATTTTTTTTCAGAAGCTGCATGGCGGGAATTAAATCCGCAACTCAGCATCCCTTCGTAATTTAGCATTCCCCATCGTTATCCTCTCGACCATCCCTGCACCCTTTCTATGGCAACTTCAATCAAGTGATACGAGGATTAAAATGCACAGTAAGCTCGGAAACGGCATTCATCTCATGAATAGGCGAGAACCAAACTGTCAGATCTTGTATAGTGCAATTTTATTGTAAATAAATGTGAGCCGAGCACATGAACTTAATACAGCTGCTCCGATAAAGAAGTTACAGGTAGTTTCAAGTAGTTTTTTTTCTGGAATATCGGAAGGTCCGTAGGGAAAACCGATCACAGATTATTGTCACTCTATTCACCTCCCCACAACACTCAAATGAACGTTTTTCAGGACGTCTACTCGTCCGGAGGTCGCCCCTTGTAAGAGAGAAACAGCATGACTCACCTGATTATAACATGTCTAGACCCTGACACCGCCGTAGTGGGCTGCGCGATCGTGCCTCACCGGCTGCTCGTTACGTTCTATTTTCTGCTGTATGGACAGCGATAGGATAAATATTCAGAACTTGGAGAATACTAGGAGCAATCGCAGAATCTATCCTGTCGAAGGCAATCCAGCAGAAGTGAGCATGCTGCGCGACCGCACGCACCCGGTGAGGCTCAATCGCGTAGCCCACTAAGGCGGTTTCAGTGTTTTATACAGCATAGACTTATAGGCTGTAGAACAGCGAACTTTTCATGGTACCCGACGCGTGCGGGTGCGGAGCGGAGGTTAGAGACAGCGAGAGAGAGGCAGTTGGAGGCAACAGCACCGCCCGTGCTATGAGTGATGAGAATTTCGGTTTTTTTTTTCAAATAATGTGTAGAATGTACTTTGCGCATCATTGAGCATGAATCAAATATTTGGCGGCGTTTGTGTACGCCCGCATGCTGTCCTCTCTGGCCTTCTCAACCCCACTCTCTGCCAATTTCTGCAATGGGACGTGAGAGACCGCTCCTCGACGTGCAGAGCATTTTTCTGTTCTCCAATTAGTCGGTATATCAGAAGAGATGATCACAAGCCGCGTAGCGGTGTCGCCTGTACACGTTGGTAGAAAGATAAGAATGTAAATTATCAATATCGTCGATGAAAAGGAAAAAATACAAGGAGCTTTATGTGTTGAAACTGGCACTTGACGAATTAGCTTCCCGTTCTCGTAGCGTCGCGGAAGCAAACCAGTACGAGTGCTCGTGGCCGTTGAATTGTGTACGGTTTCGAAACGCATGTCGCATGTTCAGTTCCCAGAGTGGCTTTGGTTTTTGCAATCAAGAGCACTTGTCGCTTAACCTCTTGGGGATGCGAAGTAGGTGCGACGTCAATAGCTGGCGCAGTCGGTATGCCGGCCTCTAAGGCACGCAGGGCGCGGGTTCACTTCCTCGTGGACGCAAGCGAATTTTGACAAAAAGGCAACGTCTTCTAAGGGTTGTGAGGGCACGAGGGTGTGTCGATTCGGAGCAGTTGGTGTGCGCGCCGTCTTGGTACGCGCGTTTTGGATCCAGTGCCCTGGCCTAAAGAGCTGGTTTTCGCGACGAAGAATGTGTTCTTGGTGACAAATTCGAGACAAAGGCGTGGCTATTGCTATCACTGTCATCAGGTCGGCTGGCAGCGCCTTCATTTGCGTCCTCTGCGCCCATCATACTGAATTAGACACCCGAGGTTTTCAATGCTTCGAAGACCGATGGCTGAATAACGAGCTAGCATTTATTCATTCACATTCACACACAGAAACCACACACTACAAACACAAAACATGATATCCAAAGCTCAGCTCTGTTTTCAGGTTCGCTTACGTTCGTAGTCTTTTAACTTAAATTTTCAGTCATCTCTTTTGTACATTTCGTTCAATATCACGAATACATCTTCTAATGTGGCTTGAGTAATGCAGAAGTCCTGAACTGGTAGCTGTGACGCTAGTTGCTCGATACGTTCGAACATCATGGAAAAGCGATCGTCTGCTCCCCTCGCGATCTGGAATATTTGTATTCACTCAAAAAAGAACATCCTTTCTGAGGTGGAATCCACGAACCGCTAACCGCGTATTAACCACGGCAACCGTAACCATAGTTATGCAAATCGTGTGGAAATCAAACCATGGCTCAGCCGTGGCTATCGTTTCGTGAATTCCAGCCCTGCAGAATATTCTCCGACTTGTAACACATCACCTAGTTGGACATAAGGCCTGGAACGGATAAAGCGCAAACCCTGAATCATTTTTGTGGTCGCCTCCATCAGGCGTAAATCTCACAGCAAAGCCAACAGTACATAACCTAAACACAGAGGAAACTCGAACAAGCTCCGTTATCCTCTGTAATGAAAAAAAATTACCGAAACTGATAACAAACGAGGAGTACCAAAGCGTTGGAGGGAACTTTGTAATAATTTTAGCACCAGCTTTCTCAATAGGATGGTGAACTAAAGAATCTAGCATAGGATTTCAGCTAAAAGCTTAGTGAGGTTATCAGTGTTCTCAATACTTCAGGTCGCATGCACAATCAGAATGCTTTTCAGTGCAAATAGCGAATGACTTCTCCCTTTGCGATTTCTTTATTTCTGTTTACAACAGAGTACAGTGCTTATTCGATTTTTCTCTGTGTCTCGGTATACCCAACAGTAATCGAGAGATCGTCGTTCTTTCAGAAGCGACCGGTTGGCGGCGACGAGTACATGTTAGTCAATTTTATTCGCCTCGTTGAAGTGCGGCAATTGTTCGTGAATGTGATTTCCAAATTTAGCGCTAGTTAATTTTGTCCAGAGTTGCGTTCCGAGAACATCATTAAAAAAACGTGACAATGATGTATTTTTTAATAGCGCTGGTAGTAGTAGTTGGCCAGGGGTAGAACTAGTCGGAGGGGGGGGGGCACTCAGGATTCAGTTGAAGAATAAAAGTCACACAAGTACGCCCATTTTTTTCCGCAGGGCTACCGTAACCATTCTTGAACAAAACATGATAACGAACGATAACACAAGTTCATAACATGCGGGGTATAAAAGGGCAGAGGAGCGGTATGCATTTATTTACACACCGCTCTCTTCCAGAAGCCACTGGGAAGTGGCTGAGGAGGTCGAAATTGTGCAAACATGTTTGTTGGCTATCTCAGGCAGTAGCAGGCCCTGAGCCCATCCCGAATGCACCCGGAGCCGCGTCCATGTTGCGCTCAAGGTGACAAATTTGGAAATTTCCGGGCCACATATGTTGCGATCCAGGCCGCATACGTTGCGCTCCGGGTGCTATCGACGAGATTGATTCACGCAGCGCTCTGAGCGCAACTGTCGGCTGATGACGTCACAGTATATCATACAGCGTAGATAGTTGCGCCCCGGGCGCTTTCTATAAACCGATTTAAGCAACACAGGTACAAAAATCGATACCTCGAAGTGGTTCAGACGCTTCGCTGATCGATTATCGCACCCATTTTAGCTAATCGATTTTTCAAGGAAGAATCCAACAATTTCCACACATTTACCGAATCACCCCACCCTACTGAATTTTCCTAAATATATATGACCCTTAATTGTCCCTTTTCTAGGCTAGTGCAGATTATGAAATACCTTTAAACTTGATACACTTTCCCCTGCTTAGAACTTTGATTCTGTCACAATCTCCCTCACAACTTCACCCATTAATCTTCTGACTTCACCTGATTTCCTCCAACTATTAGGTATATTTACCTGACATTATTAGGTATTCATAACAACCGCCCTTTCTCAGTCCTTCTAATGATCTCGAAGGAGACGCAGCGTTCGGGAGCAGATGCACGCGATTAATGGAAATAAATTTCACTTGGAAACAGATGATAAGCTGAATATCGTATTTTAGAACAATCAAAATGCGTATTAAATTCAGTTAACCCTCCCGAATCAATTGTTTTTTTCCGATTTCGGACTTTTTAATTTTTCGGAGTGGATGTTCAAATTTTAATATCCGAGCGATTCTTTTTTCTCATTTTTTCCAAATTGCTGAATAAATCCGAAATATTCCCTTCGTGAATATTTGCAAAATGCGTTCGGAAAGTCATGTTAACGTTTCATTTTTTGAATACACTCTTAATATTGCACAAATATGAAGAATATAGTGAATTCTAGGATGGTCAAATATTGAGCACAAACGAAGGAGAGGAAATCAATTACAAACCCCACAAGAGAAACAGTGAGAATTCCGCTCAAAAATCGCAGGAACCCTAGATGCTCTTCCTTGTTTTAATTGATTCATCGAATATCGAAATGCGCGCGTCCGTCAACGCATGTGGCCCGAAGAGCAAGCTGAACGCACTGCACGTTGCAATCACAACCGAAATGCACCGCAAGTTCGAATATCAACTGCTCTGCGTTTCGGTTGCAGTGGGCGGGGAGAGGCGGAGCCGGCTGCGCCCGGGGCCTGCTATTGTCTGAGATTACGATGTGCTCATATCCAAGCTGCTACTTGTAAAATTTTCAAAGGAGGGTCACTAAAGCCCTTCGTCCACTGATCGGCATGAGCGTGCTTGTGAATGTTACCGCAACCAGAAACGGAAGTTTCTCCATGAAGCCAGGGTATGAAACTATTTGGGGGAGGGCACTCAGGGGTAAGTTGGAGAATGATTGATACCGCCTTCAGAAATCGAAGTATTTCCATGGAGTTCCATGAGAACAATGAGGGATGTAGTAAACCCCCTCAAAATGAAGTTAAGATGATCTTAAACGATCGTATGAAGAAATGTTGGAATGATCTGTAAGATTATGTTGATGATATGGTGAAGGATATGAATCTCATCTGTAAGCGCATCATTGAGATGATGAACATTTTTAAGATGATTGTGACTGATAGCGATAATTATGAATCAATACGGAATTAAGATCATCTGAAAATTGTCTGGAAGAATATCGGATCACTTTATCGAGTTAATATCAGATCATCTGATAGGAGTGGTTTACTACAACCCTGACTGATTACGGTATCAGGGGCCGGATTCATCAACCGAACGTTGGGTTTGGGTTGACCGACGGTAAGTCTGACCACAGAATTATAAAATTCAAACCGCAGATTCTTTCCACAGTAACCCAATGGACATGATAAGGGTATTGAAAACAACTCCATTTATTTATCGTCATGATGAAGCGCTGGTCGGTGGAATGATGTCGTGCTCCGTGCAAGGAATTCATTCCAGTTTTCAAGAAATAAGGTTTCGTATGACCGTGCGGTACACTAAGGACTTTCACATCGAGGTACACGTCAAGTTGGAAGACTTGCAGCTTTCCCCTACTGCTGCATAGGATAGCCCGTTAGGCCCTTATGGGCGAAGCTCTGAATTCTAGCGGAGCTTGACCTACTTCAATTGTTGCCTAATTTCCTGCGCTTTAACGCTTCCCAACTGTTGCTCTCGACAGCACTCACCAAACAGTCATGTAGAACCACTTTCCGCAAGTATCGAAGTGAATTCCGCCCGATGAGCATGATATCATTCCACCAACTCACATTTTATCGCGGCTGTAAATGGGATGCAGAGGTGTTCCTTCATTCTTATCATGTCTATTGGGTTACGGTGGATGAAATCTGCGGTTTGAGTTTTATAATTCTGTAGTCTGACCGAGCGCTTAACCAACCCAACACCTCCGATTTTGATTCTCTAAGCGCAACTCAGTGTGGGTTACGCTGACCGAGACTTTTAAGCGTCGGCGGTAATTTTAGTGCACACAACACACGATAACTGCCGTCAACTCTCGAAAAAAAATGATAGAAAACTCCACTATGAATAGATATTGTTGAATACGAGTGACACAACGGCAGTTTTTCAGCACAAAGGATGCGTTTTCCCATGTTTCAAGTGTTTTCGTATAGTTTCTGAGGTTCGTTTATCACAAAACATTGCTATTCTTCTTATACAGTCAAAAATTGCAAACAGTTGATTCTATTATTCTTTCGTTGGATCACAAGAGGAAATGTAGGTATGGAGCTTCGGGAAGGATGGCTCATTCTCGTCACTGCTCTTCAAGTTTCTAAAATTTTTACTCCAACTTTGTTATATCTTCCCTAACGGTGGTGCTGTTTTTTTACATTCTAGTCCAGGCAGATCCTCAATTGCTGAGCCCCAGAGAAGAACGGTGTATGAATGAAGACACACCGCTCTTCACTTCTTTTATACCCCCACTCTTTATCAATTGGTTATCAACAATTTTGTTTACGTGAGCCATTCTTCCCGAAGCTCCATACTTACCTACATTCCATTTTCTCGAATGCCTCCCCCCCCCTCCCTCCCCCGAGCTAGTCTCAATCCGAATCAGGAATGAGCGGAAATTTTTTTCTGAACTTCGGGAATCGGAAAGACCTTTTCAATTTCGGAAATCGGAATTCGGAAATCGGGACGCCAAAAACCATCGGAAATCGGAATTCGGAAATCGGAAATAAGTTCAGTAAAATTTTAAACTCTCCCCTGGTGACTGTGCGTATCAAACAAAAACCTGAACTTATCCTTCTTTACTGAAAGTTTTCATGCAAACACAATTAACTCTGGCTTTGTGAAAAGTAAAAACGGACCTCGAATCCGAATCCAGCGCCCGAAATAACCCCCTGGGATTTGGCCAGGAAAAGTGTAAAAATTTCTAATCTCGTGAATATTTCCGATTTCTTCCGCATTTTCAGGCCTTTTTTGGGAATCGGAATTCGGAAATCGGAAGGCCCAAAACCATCGGAAATCGGAATCAGGATATCGGAAATCGGAATTCCGCTCATTCCTGATCCGAATACACCAGTCATTTTTGAATTATTCAGAACTCACGTGCCACTTAAGATTGATGACGTCCGCCTGAGTGGTCACAAAAGTTGAATTTGGAAATTGTGCCATTACGGCTTGCATCACCTGCAAAACCAAGCAGTGTTACCAGTTCGGCACCTCCTGTCGCAAGAAGCAGTGGAGTCACCAGGAACCAACCGTCTGTAAAAGGTCGGAAATAGAAAATGCTACTACTTGTGCTGGAGAGAAACATCAGAACTTATCCATGAATTGTTATCATCTGTGGGATTATCAAAGGTGAATATTTTTTCGGGAGTTTTGTTATCAAAATTCACAAACTCAGAGACTCACTCATTACTACTCTCGTAAGTTCCACCTCTTTCCCGATTGCAGGGTCATGGCAGCATTACATACTGTGGGTACGCGCACTCAGTCATTGGTCAGATGCTGTGAAGCGTAAACATCATATCAGGCAGTAAATGCTCACACCCTTGCTACGAAATGCTCTGAGTTGAAGAGTTTCCGAACTAAATACAGACTAGAGGATGGGCCAAGAACAAAAATATTACTTCTGGGGTCTCAGGATGTCCTTTTTGGAAAAAAAACAGCTGTGTTCAATTTGAGCCGAAGACGCTGTTCCGGACAACGGTATTGTTGGACAACGGTAAAACGTGTTTAAGGCAATTTGCTCCGTAATTTCAAGGTATGGGAGGGGTGTTAGGTATAAGTTTGAAGGGAATTTTATGAAGATTCTGAACCTTTCTTTCAGAATTTAAAAAAAAAACTAAAATTCTATTGAGGGACGTACTTTGTCCAAATTATCGAGAAGAATTAAAGCGGTGATAGGTTCGAATAATGAATGTAACTCGTCTAAAAGTTTGTCTTATGTGCTGAAAATTTGGCTGCTGTCCAAAATACGGCTATCACATTGCTATGTACATCTACTTTCCTCACATGTGCTGTTGTGGTGCTGTTCTCTTCAAACTTTTTGTGGCTGCTACAATATGTAGGACAACCGGAATAAGTAAGACAACCGAAATATTTACGTTCCCCACAAAAAATTCCAATTTTTGATAATTCCTACGTCCCCCCTCCCTCCGTTGTCCAGCTCAACAGCGCCCACCTGACCCTGGTTGTGGGTGTCCCCAAGAATCTATCGCAGCAGCATATGCTGCAAAAGAGGTTTGATTGATCATGCTGCTAAACTGCTGCTAGCCACAAATCCATAGGGGAAGCACATGCTGCCACCAATGCAGAATATTCTGCAGTAACTCCGCTTCTTTTTTTCTTTTTTTGCGGACCAGTAATCCTATCTTGATGCGAGAGTGGTACCGAGCGAGTTCCCGAGCATTGTGGCCGACATGGAAGCGCTGTGCTGTTGGGAGGACTTTCAATATGCGTGGAACCCGATGGGACCTGTTTACAACTACATAGATGAGCGCGAGCGCTGGTTCAGGGTTTAGCAGCCCGTTGCGAAGGACTGCGGAATACTTAAGACCCGCCCTCTGTGGTCAGTCCGCGTCCAAGGATTTCGAAAATTGTAGCGACCCCCCCACAGACGCTCCTACGACAAGAACATCGAAAATTTGCCAAGTTTTGTAGTACACTCGAAGATAACCCTCACGACGGCTGCGGGGTATAACTCGCACGAATGCGCGACCTCATCGTGGGTTCTGGGCGACAAGCTGACACTTGCGAGTGGATGAAACCCAAAGAATGCTAGCTAGTGACTTATTTTATGGTAATATATATATTCTGCTACGACTTGTGTTTTACGCATGCGTGATAAACTGTATTATGATTAAAAGGCTGCAACTATTACATTCACGTTTTGCCTTATCGGTAACCTGATAAACTGTTGATAATCTACAAGAAGAATCCGGAAATACGTATTAGCCTCCACTCGGGCGATGAATGAAGGTGGAACAGCAATAATTTGAATCGTCGAGGCCTCGCGCCTCTCCCGTAATAGTGTTGGGCCTCGCGCCGTTTATGGACCAGAGGGCCGGTGCGGCGACCCCGAGTATGTGCAGGGCCCCCCAATGTTCCGAGAGAGGGAGAATTGTTGAAAAGGGCAGGTGGAACATTCGAATTGATGATGCGCAGTTTCAGCGCTTGCGGCGCCGCATTCAGATTACGGCGCGTTAACTACAATGCCATACAAAATTATTGTATAATTGAAGTTTGAGAGACTGCGAGAACAAGCTGTGTGCAAGTTTTTACACATTCCCATTTCCTCAAATTTCAAACGCTTGGTGGATCGAAATTCTAATGCTGAAGGGGTGCCACCCTTCGAAGAGTTATGGTAGAAACCATGCGATTTGCCAACGTGGATGGCCAACGTCCACCAGCTTGCCTCGCTTGAGTCCTTGTATACAGTCGGGTTGGGAAACGAAACTATGACAATTTAAGTGGAATTCTTTCAGGAATTCGCCTTCTTCTTCGGAAATTGAAATTCTGATTTTTAATGGGGGGGGGTCGCACGTCTTATAGTGGTTTTTTTTTCGGATGAATTAAAGCGAATCCCCGCCTACAAGAGGATTAAAACAGTTGACTGAACTTAGAAATGGTTCTTTTCAGGTTGTGAACAGTTGCGCATTTGTTTTTAATTCGCAGAAAGCACTTTTCAACAAATTCTACGTTTTCGTATTTTCTTTTAATCAAAGTATATATTTTTCCAACCGAAAATTCCACGGTGCGCCTTCCAACTTTTCGTTTCTCCCCCAAAATTGTTTACGACCCGCACCACCACCCGTTGGCAAGCTATCCTCACCTGCTGGACCCTGTGTTGGTGTCTCAAAAAGCCGCAAGCATTCCGATCGTCGATTTCTATCAACATGCCGGTTCAATGGTTTAGAAAACCGAAAAAGCGCTTCAGGTTTTCCCACTCAGATTGTGGAAGGTCACCGCTTATCATAATCTTGACATTTTATGAAAGGGTTATGACCTAGAGAAAATTGTCTGAATTTGAGTGGCGGAGGTGATGTGGACAATCAGAGTGGTATCTCAACGTGGACGTGCCAGAGTTTCTTCTTCCTGTATCTCTCTAAGTTTAGGAACTTGGGCTCTCGTTTTTAATGGAGAATGGGTCTTTTTTGCAATTCCATCGCAATCGCTGCGATGATATGCTCCGAATGAAAACCTACGCGCGATTTTGAACGATACCCACGATTACGGAATCGCTTCGCACAGCAAAGAACACTGAAATCAGCTTTATTCAGATGGGGTCTACTTTAGAATTTTATGGAATTAACAAAATTCGTTTTTGTGGGTGTAGTGCGCCTTTGGGGTCTTCAATGCTTGATGGACTGGTCTGTAGACATCGAAACATGGCGTTCCGGGCTATGAGACCATTCATCTATTTTTGATTCACTCTGCCAACGCGTAGCTAGATGCCTCCGAGGGCGCGGCCTGTAACGCCGCCCCATTCCATGTAGCGAGAATTTACGGGTTTTAGCTACGATAGCTATAACCCGCATATTCTTGCGTCGATGGTACAAGGGTGCAAATTCTACGCGTATTCTACGTAAAAACGAAGGCTAAATTTGATACATTGATCTCTCTGTCGCTAAACCCGTACATTCTCGCTATAATTTTGTAGCGAGAATCTACGGATTTTGCGACAGCCTGTGTTGAAGTGCAATCTTGAACCCGCGCTGGCTACGCGGAACGCAGGGATGCCGTTCAAACAGTGTTGGCCTAGTCATCTCATTGAGTGATTACTCGACACTCTGTGGCTGGCCGTGTAGGGTGACTCCGTGGCGCTCTCTGGGTCACCATGGTGAGGATAATTTAGACCATGCGGCAAGCCGTGGGGAAGAAACGGCGACGCTGTCGATCGCAGATGGGATCGCCTTTCTAGTACGAATCAGGACTGGGTGGGTCGATCGACCGAGTGCTGTAACGAGAATAAGCGTAGAATATGGGGGTGCCGTAGCGAGAATTTACGTAGAATATGCGGGCGCTGTAGCTAAAATTTCACCAACTGAGGCTAAACTTTCCGTAATTTACGTAAAATCCCGGGTCAAAATTGGACTAGATGCCTCCGAAACCCTGGGCATCTCCGTTTTCCGTGTGAGGCATCTAGCTACGCGCTGGCAGAGCAAAGAACTCTATAAGCGTAGACATCAATATTCAAACTGACCACTTCTCTGTTTTCTTTCTGATTCAAAACCATCTGTAGCACAAAATGTCTCGCATGCCTAAAAACATAAACTTTTGCGGAAAAGACAATTTTTGTCCTTCCAGTCCAATCCGAGTCAAAATGGAGTAACAGCGAAATGGAGGCGCAGTTTTGTAGACGTTTTCAACCCCGAGAGAACGTGTGTGAAGATCTCTATGCGCAAACTAAAGCATTGTAGACCCTCTCGATATAAAAACAAACGCACCTTGATTTTAACGACTGAGCAGCCCCGACAGCAATGAACCGGCCACGACAAAGGACCCCAATGCGGGAGCAGAGCGCTTCACATTCCTCCATGGAGTGGGAGGACAACACTGCAGATCTACCACTGCGAATGACGCCCTTGAAAAGATCCCAAATGTCGCGGCGCGTCTGAAAAAACTTTTCGGATTCAATCGGTACTGAGGCATTGTTAAGCGAGGTTTCGACTACCCCACAGCGACGACAGTGGATTCGCAAGTATATAAAATTCATCTCCGGTATGCCGTTCAGTCCGCAAAGTGTAAGCTGATTGAAAAAGCGTGCTGCGACGCGGTTGCGAGTATCCTCAGACAGGGATGTGGGATCACCTGGGATCCCACTTTGGGGACCGAACGGCATTGCGGAGATGATCTGTATGTGAGAAATGGTAGGACACAATTTACGCGTTGTGTTCATAAGTTTCCAGATCACGAAGTCTGGACTAAAGGCAGCATTTATGCTCGCAAAAGTGATTGAGAGGGGAAGCTTGAAGGCAGCATATGAGCCCAAAAGTGCTATCGACTTTATGGTATAAATCGAAGGCTTGTATTTGCTAGTAGTGAGATTTAATCTAGAAAAAAAACCGAAAATTCGATGGAACATTAGAGGACCAGATGTGCATTGACGTCGCCGTAATTTGGGTACGGTGGATGCTCCCATGCTCGATCGGTGCACCCGTCGACCCATCTCATCACACAATTTTGAAGTCATTTTGCACTCAACCAAATTTCGGAGGTTTTGTTCGGATTTCTCTGTTAACATTCGTGTCATTTGGACGGCTAATACGGGAAGGTGCGCTGCTCGAGGCCTTTGCGGGCCCAATGGCATCCTACTCGCGAACGAATGTGCTTCCAGTTCTGGACTGACTCGCCCCTCCCCATCGTTCATGTGAGTTTGCTTTGAGCACGACGATTCCTGCACCTTCCATGAATGAAAGCAACGACAGGGATAAGAAAAATAGCTTAACCGAGCCTAATACAAACTTTCGCTGCCTACATTCTTCCCACCGATTAACTCTTATCGACATGAAGGCGTGGTCGTGACGAAATCTGCTTGTTTACATTTTTCCTCTAAACCCGTTTCTGGATCTAGAGTAGTAGGACCTACAAGAAAAGATTGCGAAACAAAACCCTATTTTGGGTAAAATGATTAGCCTCAACTTTACGGTATTTTCATCGTGGATGAGCCGACTACACACCATCGCCATCGATGATCTCTCCTATCAAGAACATCATCTGGCATGAAATCGACATCTAGTCAATGGCCAATTTTCTTCGGACCCGCCTGCTCGAATATTTATCTAATCAAAATATTGACTGAAGTGCTTGCTTTCATTGTTCAACTGTTTTTAATAGTTGATTTTGCATTAATTGCTACCTCTAAATGGCAGCTAGTTTTGACTACTGAGCATGCGACCTCTTTTTAGGCAGAGCTGTGCACGTGTGCACAGATCGGCAAATTAGGAACCTAATAAATCTGATTGTAGCCACGTAAGCTCCGCGGTTTTTAAGACGTTTTCGGACAAAGCTTATTTTACGGTTTTTTCAACAACTTTTTTCATAGCGGCCACTGTCTTGAATTTCGTACGCAACCATCAAATAAATCTGTAGAACCTTATCAGATCTCCTTCACATATGCAGGTGCAGTGAAGTAATTGTGCTTTTGTCTTGCAGAAGACGTGAATTTAAAATAAAAAATCCATGTGTGTATGGGTTGGCAACAGGGATGTGCGGCAAACGATTTTGAAAAATCGGCAAACGGAAATCGACAAATTTTGTTCAAAAATGGCCGGCAAACGGCAATCGGCAATCGACAAACGGCAAAATAAAAAAAAATCTCGTACAAAAACGATGCAAATGTTTTAAAAGTAGCATTAAAAATACTTCTTTCTCATGCACAAATCGTATTTCGATAGCCAGATAAGAAATGGTTTCTGAATAGCGTATGGCCGACTGTTCTTGAACCTCGGCATTTTGTTCTAGTTCGATAACACCACGAGGTTTTTCAATAATACAGCAAGAAATTTAACCTCTTACTTTGGTACAATACCTGATATAAAAAGCACCCCCCAAATGGGCATTCTATTGAACACTGGTAATGGGAATGTTGTGGTGAAAGGGCAGTAATTTTTCGCGGTTCTCTAATATCAACCCTTTTCGGAATATGTTGTAGTCATGCGATTGCTTCGTGTTTCAAATTAATCGCACGAAATTCAGAGTATCGCGCAATCCAATCTAAGGGGATGAGCATTCGAAAGCAGTTTCAAAAAAAAAAAGGAAGAGATCAGTGTGTCCCTACTTGACTTGATTATTTTTTAACGAGTGTGGCAGCCCTTCTCTTGCGGAAATCGCCGCTGCGACTCCGCGATAAAGCCATACCGGCTCCGCGAAAGGTACCAGAGCGGCTCCGCGAAAGTGCCGCTGCGGCACCGCGATTGGTGGCGGCGCCTTTACAAAAATAGGACCAACTGAGAGTAACTCATATAAAATTAATCGTGAGCCATACTACAACTGGGCGGGGCCTACGAACAGAAATGTGCACCTACGGTTGTTAGGTCCTTTATCTGATTAGGAAACTTTCCCAGAGTTCGCGGCGTACTCGTTTCGTGCCTCATGTGTTTACTGTTTAACCGGAGTTTAGATCAAAGATAATCAAAAAATACAACTAAAACGCACGTTTCCGAACAGCCTTGGAAACGTTGCTGAGAAACGGCTAAATAGTCGGCATCTCTCCCCCTGCGACCTTTTAAATTTCATCTGAACTGCGTGCTAATAACTCAAATGCATTGAATGGGGTAGTTTTTCAAGCTTTCCACCAATACGACTCCTAAAAAACCGCGGTTTGCTCGAACCACCTCCTTCCGAAACTGTACGCCACCCCTTAATCCGAACACCATCGACTCCGTCAATCCAGTTTCTAGCCAGGCAGCGAATTTAACCGAAACGAATGTTCCCCACACCGTGTACATCCTCCCCCACCCTTTTAACTTAGCACTCCAACTTTCAACTTGGTAGCATGTTTCTCAGCGTAATTGTGAGCATAATAGGAGATGGCAAAGTGCATAACCCCACAAACTGCTAGTGAAGTCCAACGTCCTCCACACGACGCTTTGAAAAATGTCTAAGAGAAATTGAGCTCTGAACCCTTTGTGCCCTCTCCTGAAAACGTTTAGGGTGTTATTTCTTGTCCCGATGAACCCTACATTTATTGATCAAGCCTTAGCAAGGAGAGTGTGGTGAATTCGGTACTCTTCCAGACAAGAGGACCCACACGAGCATGACACTACAATACTAGCAATTGCTTTGACATGAACGCACGGTAGATAACACCAACTGGCTTGAAGTTTTGAAGTACGTATTGCCTGTCTCCCTACTTTCGAGCCGGTCGCTGCAAGGCTTATGGGATTTACCATGCGCGTCCTAATCGCGGCGTTTGTTATCTATTGCGCAATTTTTTGTCGAATTTTGTCGAAAATAAAGAGGAAAAACGGCAAACGACAATCGACAAAAATCGTCCAAAAACGGCCGGCAAACGGCAATCGGCAACCGGCAAACGGCAATTGCCGCACATCCCTGGTTGGCAACCAGGGATGTGCGGCAATTGCCGTTTGCCCTTTGCCGTTTGTCGTTTGCCGGCCATTTTCGGGACTTTTTTGCCGTTTGTCGTTTGCCGAAATTTTTGTGATTTTTCAAGGCAAAACTCGGCAAAACATTGGAAGAAAACGCCACCTGTACTCGCGACCATGTGGGCAGAATGGGTAATCGGTGACCGTATTCATGAAACTACGGGAGTCTCCCAGGAGGGTCCGAAGACCGTCCGCCGCATACATCGGCTGTTTCTGAAAACCTTTCCGGGAAGCTGCCTTAGTTTCATGAATACGGCCACCAATTATCCGTTGTTCGCTTAACCGTTATCCGGGGTTTTGACTTATCTGGGGTGGTAGTAAATGGGTTTGAAAACGCGAGTTAGTTCGTGGTAAACTGCAGCGAGCTGTTTATTTGACGATTTTTAGGAAAGGTACCAGACATTGCTGAAACTACGTTGTAAGCCACTAGCGTTTAGAGCCCATAGTGTGAAAAAATGCCCCAAAAAGTGGTTCATTATGTCTTTTTGGAAAAACATTGATTCAGAAAAAAAAATCCGAAGATTTTCTGAACTTTTCTCAGCTCGCGGTAAGTTCGCGCAGAACTGCACTTTGACACGAGCTGACAGAGAAATCGGAAATAGTGTTGAAATGAGGATAAAGATGGATAGCTTCCGAAAAAGTTCTCCGGGGGTCTTTTTTGAAAGCTATCCATTTTTTTGATTATTCATATACTAATTCCACTTTCTCTGCCATGTAGATAGTCCAGCTCCGACGTGGTGCTTTAGTTTATGTTTCGACAGATTTTGGTATAGCTAAAAGCAGCCGGAAGCACTTCTGCGACACAGAAGCATTTTTACGATACACGTGGGCAAGGACTCTTAAAAAGTATGCCGCGGAAGTGCTAGGAAAGTACCGCGACCCTCGACAGTGCCGCGATAGTTCCACGGTATTACCGCAGCAGCTCCGTGATAATTACTGTGCCGCGGAGATTCTGTTGCAGTGTCTTGAGTGTCGACAACGCCGCGACATTGCCGCGACAGTACCGCGGAAGTTCCGTGTTGGAATCGTACGAACTCCACAAGGATGCATCAGCTAACCCGCGTCGATTACGATTTACTGTTATGTGTGGTATAACAGGATCGTTGCTGGTTAAATAGCCCCAACTTGACGTACATTCCGTATCTCCTAGGTCGCAATAACGGGGATACACTCTGTCCCTATCAGACAGAAGAAGTAAGCGCCGCAAGTGTGTATTTTTGTTCGTAGGCCCCCCCCCACTTGTATTATGACTTATTTCATATGAGTTAATCGCAGTCGGTCCTCTTTTGTGAGAGCGCAGCCACCGATCGCGGAGCCGCAGCGACACCACCGCGGAGCCGCAGCAGCACCACCGCGGAGCCGCTGCAGCACCACCGCGGAGCCGCAGCGGCACCATCGCGGGGCCGCAGCTGCACCATCGCAGAGCCGCAGCGGCATCACCGCGGAGCCGCAGCGGCACCACCGCGGAGACGCAGCGGCACTATCGCGAGGCGGCCACGACATTGCCTCTGCGACTCGGCGATAGTGCCGCTTCGGTGTCTGTAGGAGCTGGAGCCGCTTCCTTGCGAAGCCGCAGCGGCGAATTCTTTGATTTCCATGAGGTCACATATGTCTTGTCTTTGTTCATCTGATGCCTTGAAATGGAGCTACTCATTTGAAATGAAATCATTAGAATGTTGACATAAATATTGGAAAAAAAAGGAAAATAGTAAAGCGGCACATTTGAATAATTTTTGGGTCAATATAAGGGATGAGGTTTTTTGCCGTTTGCCGATTGCCGGTTGCCGTTTGCCGTTTGCCGGCCGTTTTTGGGATTTTCTTGCCGATTGCCGTTTGCCGAAATCTCAAAATCGTTTGCCGCACATCCATGTTGGCAACACACTGGGAGCTGTGTGCTTTATTGGGGGAGGGGCTCAAGTTGAAAAAGAATTCGTCAGCACGTCAAAGTTCTGCCCACCCAGTTGTTTCAACCACTGGGAAAGTCAGAGAACGTTTCACACTCTCAAACAAACCATCACTTGGGCAGGAACGGAGAGCAACTTGAGCGACGCTGTCTCTTCGGTCTCTTCGCTCCGAGCAACAATTAGCCGTCTACTCTAACGACAGTAGCCACTCTCCGAGCGACCGCGGGTCCGCTCAGGGCAAAATTCGATTCCATTTCGAACCGCGGTTGCTGTATGGGTGATTTTCGAAAATTCCACAACAGCTAATTTTTTCTTTATTTCCGCCTCTTCTAAAGAGGATGAAGTTTCTTAGGGGGATAGGTAACATGCCACAGCCTGTGGGCAGGGAGGTTAATCCTGCCACAGCCCGCAACTACGATACCATCTCGGAATGGTCCGCAATGATGAAGCATTTATCACTGTGGGCCATGAGGGATCCCCTCGGTCACCAAAAAATGTCCTCCTGAGAGTGACCAGAAGTCAAGTCTCAGGAGTGGCCACGAAAGGTCCACGCCCTTCTCCAAGTGACGAGCTGTCTTTTATACCCTCTGATCACGTTATCCACACGTTATCACACGGTGAACAACCGATCCTGCGTCCCTCAATCTCCGTCGGTGGCACCGCTGTCGCCCTGAGAGCGACCGGACGGCGGCCAAGGCTGCCATTCCAAACGGACGGGGACCGCGGTGACATTTCGACCCTCAACCGCCGTCGGGACGATGACTTTATAAGGGAGGAGCTGGTTTGTCTGAGCTTCTGATCGGATTCATATAAATCCTTGGTGTCTAATCCGTGGCCTAAAATTTGAATTCCGCCCCTTTAGCACCCCATTACTAGATACAGTTCCGGTACGTGTTATTATGTACAGCACTAAACCTTTGGATCGATTCCAGCTGTCGGCTCGTCAAATATTAGTACGTCAGACATGTTCAGCATTCCTATGCCAATACTGATTCGTCGCTTCTGCCCGCCGCTGCAAACAGTTCGACGTTTTTCAAGAGTATCTACCTTTGTTCAAACGATTTTGAAGTACCTCAGACTGCTAAACCTTTTGTAACTGTGAGATGATAATTCTAGGTTGGCCAGAAGCTTGTCAACGACGCTATGTGGAGATCGATAACCTGAATTATGTGTGATTTGAAGAGGATACTTCATATCTGCCTATCGAACTCACCAATCAATCCTGCTATTATAATCATATTTTGATAGGCCGAGAGACTCTCAAGCATTGCATCGAATTGAGGACAGTACCCAACTTTCTGAAAACTGCGATCTAAACGCGCTTGACTGCATGCGTGTGGGGATGTAGAGTTGACGTAATCAATTAGGTCTGGTGAGTGGACGGGCCGCGACGATAGATCGTCGCGCGCGATCGGAACCTCGTTGCCCGGTGATGCCGCCAGCACCGCACGGCCAGGCGCCCGCTCCATGCGTCAGACTAAATATAATACGGAAACCATACGATGATTTCATCCGCGAAACTAAACACGTTGAGGGAAAAAATTCATTTCAAATTGCGTGAGATCTTTATCATTATAAATAGTTTTCTTCTAGCGGTCTTCGAGTGTGTGAAGAACAGAAAATCAGTATATCTCTAGAATACTCTAGTGCAAAACGTGAACTTATTATGGTTAATATGGTTAAACCTTACAGGGGAACTCTTTAGAGTGTAAACGCATCTGAGAGAACGATTTACATCGTTAATGTCTCTTGGGCAAGTATGAGAAAATTGCTCAGTTTTCCGCCCGAAATTGCTGATTCAAATAAGTTATAAGCTCAAGACGGTCGTTATCTGTAAGTTTTGGGTCTTCCAGATCGTGCAGCGAATTTTCGAAAATCAGGAAACGGACACTAATTCGTGTTCAGTGTCCAGAATGACCCCCTGGTCAAGTTTCGGATTGAAACACATCTTGCGAACATTGAATAGAAGAACGACGTTATCCTTTTGCAGCCCATTGTTGGTAGATCATTTACTTACATCATTCAGAGGAATCGGAGAGAATTCAAGGGAGATGATCCGAATTTGACTTTAAATTCACGAAGTAAGTTATTCGGTGTGTTGATCAAGAATCTGAAGTTCATCTTACGATTTTCCAGACCTTTCGAGTAAATTCCTTCGAAGCATACCAGCGGGGTGAATTCAAGGACAAAACGCGACTTCCGAAGATTTTCTAAATGCTACGATAGATGTGGCTCGATGAGCTTCTCAGTGGGTTATTTGGAGTGCTGAACACGAATCTGAGTTATGTGTATCAATGATTGAGAGCTTACGGTAGACTACGGTGGGTATGGGGTACTTCGGTCAAGAGCCCAGATTTGACTAAAAATTTCTGTTTTGTTCATCTGGGTGCTAAATATGTCCATCTGACGATCTTCGATTTATCAGCAAAGCCGTTGCTTCCTCAATGACTTGACACCTCCTAAAACCTACGGTTAGCCTCAGAATTTTGATAAGCAGATCCCAGATTTTTTCAGCCCCCTAATTGATTAACCTCCTACTTGCAAAAATTGAATCAAATTTGAAACAGTTTCTCAGAATACCCAAAAATGCCTAATGGGGGCTGGTATCCTACCTTTTCGCAAAGCTTGAAAATTGCTTATCACTGCAGGTTGGAGCGGGTACACCGCAGTTCCAATATGACAGTCAAAGAAACACTAACAATATAATTTGTTTGAACAGAAGCGTTTGAAGCTCTAAACACTTCACTCTTCACCAGTTGCCACCTCCGACTTCATAGACCCACGAATAACGCTACGCCAGGAAATGGTTAGAACTTGCTTACAACTCAGATACCCACGAATTTCCGAGCAACCCGCTGCCAGTTTGAAAATCCTCAATTGAACTCCGATCCAAAGAGTTCTGTCATTGGGTGATTATTTAAGTAGATTGTTCGCCTACATCAGCGATCTATCTACTTTGTCCATTGAGCGCGGAATGAAAGCTAATGAAGGATTGGCTTCGAGAGTATGTTTGTAAAGATTTTTCTTCTTAGCTTTTTTCAGCAATTTGTGTATATAGTGGCAAAGTGAGCTGACATTTTAAAAGCTTCCTTTCTGCTCTTCGAGGCTAATAATAACGGCTCCGTGGTGTTCTGACCCGGCTGACCGGAGCAGTGTCCGAAAACACTCATTGTGCCTCTAGAGTATTTCACTTCCGAGCCTGAAAACCAGGAAGAGTTGGATTTATTATTGAGTTGAGTGTTAATATTGAGTGGCGGGCGTTCTGTCCCTGCTGTTCGGAGCCTGGTCGAGGCGCGAGAGTCGTTAATGAGGTGCTAACGATGGCGAGTCGTCGCGCTGGCAAATTGCCTCTCTTGGTGCTTTTCCGTAATAGACGACCCACTAAAGAATACAATGAAATTAGCAATTGTTTGGGCTTGGCCGACCGCTCGGTTGGTCTCATCAAACAGTTCAGTCGGATGTGCACTGACGGCGCCGTAATTTGGGCACGGTAGATGCTCCTATTCTCGATCGGTGCACCAGTCGGATTTTCAAGCTGTACAACACAATTGCCGAAATCAGTAGCTCAATCAAATGAATCGACTGCATGAAAAAATGCAGAATTTCAGGTAAACTACAAAAAGGCATTGGTAAAAATGTGAAATTAAAGGCAGTGTCCACGATAAAAATTGTTTTTCTGTTTCTAGCCTATCTTTAAAACCGTCTCATGGTGATTCTAACGATGTCTCTGAAATCGTACACGACCTTCTGGGAACGGAGTTATGGTCCCTCATAAATTGAGTTAGAGAAGCATGGTGAACGACTTTTTCGGGGCTTGTAACTTCCGTCTTTTGCTGCCGATGTATGCGAGCTGACCAGAGTAAAGAGAGAGGTCGAGAATTAAGAGAAGAAAGGGGCCGATAATCGGAAATCATTGCTCATCTCACGATTTCGAGCTTTCATTCGTTCACGTCGGTGGGCGGGCAATGCGCTTTTGGGGTTTGCCTTGCTCTCAAAACAGGCAACTGCGGGCTCTTTTGGGGCTCTTTCTGGCTCGTTTTCATGCGTTCTTTTGACGTTAGCATTAAATAGTGTACCTCCACTATCGATTCCTAATGGAATTTCAAACACTTTGTTCATCGTGAACACTGCCTTTAAGGAGAAGAGGATAGCAAGCATGTGTTTGTTACGTGTAATAAATAAATGTAAATAATCGAATACAAATTCGAATAATTTTATTATTGTTGTTCTGAACATCGAATATTCCTTTTTTACGATTCATTCGTTTCGATTCATTCGTAATACTCGATTCTTGGAATATTTTATCCATTCGGGATTATCATCATTGAATTGTCATGTTTTTCTAAAATTGTAAATTTTTAAAATAAGATTTCGAAAGCTTTTTAAGTATAAAATGGAATCAAACAGGGTACAGAATGGAATTTATCGATTCATATTTATCGATTCATTCGAAAAAAAAGTGTGAGACTATTCGAATATATTCAAGAATTGGAAAATCTTCAAACTCTGCGGGATGTTTGATGGGTAATCATTGAGTCTTTTCGGTGCGAAATTCTGAGATTGGCCCCGAACACAACACGGTTACACTATGAAGCAGAACGACATAACTCTTCCTTCAGGGAGATCCTTAACACCATAGAGAAGATTGACACCGCTAGCCTTCTTAACCGTTGCGCACAATGGTTTAATCGTGTCACTGGCCCAATAGGTACATAAGGGAGATATAAATGTTCAGAAAACTCTATTAGGAAGCCAAGTCATTTCTGCGCAACCTTTTAAAAGTGGGTTGCTACTTCGAGTAGTTGACATTCGTCACCGGTCATTTCAAAATCGAGATACCAATTTCACAATTGGAACCTTCCGATGAGCACGAAGCCAAGAGAGCAAGAGCGGCGAAAAAAAGGTAGAAAAAAAGATGGAGAAATTTGCCCGCAAACTGAAACGAGGAATTCCAACGTGAGAAACTCTACCCGATCAGGATGTCTTATTTCGTAGTAAATCTACATAGTTTATCTGGTAATAGTCATAGTATAATAGTATTAATAAAAATAAAGGTTTGTGTAGCATAATGATATTGGTAATAATAAATATTCGTAATTCACATAAGAAAAAGTTATATTTTCTCGACCACAAACCATGTTTTTATGAGTGAATAGCATTTGGTGTTTCACTGGCAGATTAGTGCGGTGAGTAAAGAGAGACAATTAGCCAGCGCGACGATTCGCCACCGTTAGCACCTCGTTGACGACTCTAGCGCCTCGCCCAGGCTCCGACCAGCAGGGACGGAACGCCCGCCACTCAATATTAACACTTTTGCGATAAATCCAACTCTTCCTGGTTTTCAGGCTTGGAGATGAAATACTCTAGAGGCACAATGAGTGTTTTTGGACACTGCTTTTTTTGCGAAATCTCCATCAAAATCGCGATTCATGGGTCTAGCGGGGATCGGAGGATTCGGCGCTTTCGATTTTTATCGATAACGTGTGAGCGATGGAATAAGACCACCATCTAGTTCAATTATACCGTACCACTCAGGATTTTTCTTAGAGAAGGAGTCATCAAAGAGGACGAGTAGCTGAAACAGCATGCGCGCGACATTCAGCGCCCTGCGTGAAGAGCCTCATTCATCGAATTCGCAACCCACTTTCGCGCGCGTTTAAGCATAACGCCACCTATGACGACTCGGAAGAAGGTGCTCACTGCAGGAATATGGTTAGGAACGAAAACAGCTTCCTTGCTTTATGAAGAAGTCAAGGACCAGCTGCTTGACTCAGAACTATAAACTCGTCTTCGCTTTCCGCGGTGACTACATTGTGGTACTGCGTGTTGCTGAGAAGGAACACGATCTTGGTTTTCTGAATTGCCATCGTAAACCATATTGAGTCGCACTGAGTTGCTGAAACACACGGAGAGTAACTGCGACGCATGTTTCGACAATGTAGAATGAGGGTTTACGTCATGAATAGAACAGGTCGTTGTATGAGAAGAAGAACGGCTCGAAGGATATGTCTCCTAGAAGTATTATAGCACAGTACCCGAAACGAAACAAGACATCCTAATTAGATAGAGTTTCATGCTAGGGTATGTTGGAAATCCTCGACTCAGTTCGCGGGAAAATTTCTCCATCTCTTTTCCTATCTTTTTTCGCCGCTCTTGCTCTCTTGGCTTCGTAGTCATCGGAATTTTCCGATTGTGCAATTTGGTATTTCGATTTTGAGATGACCGGCGACTAAGGTCAACTACTTGAAGTAGCAACCCACTTTTAAAAGGTTGCGCAGAAGTGAATTGGGTTACTTATAGAGTTTTCTGAACATTTATATCTTCTTTATGTACCTATTGGGCCAGTGACACGATTACACCATTATGCCTAACGGTTGAGAAGGCTCAGTGGTGTCAATCTTCTCTATGATGTTAAGGATCTCCCTGAAGGAAGAGTTGTGTCGTTCTGCTATATAGTGTGACTGTGGTGTTCGGGGTCAATCTCAAAATTTTGCACCGAAAAGGCTCGATGATTACACATTAAACATTCGGCAGAAATTTCATATTTTCGAATTCATCGATATACTCGAATAGTCGCTTTTTTTTTCAAATGAATATATATATATATATTCAATTCGGTTCCCTGATTGACTTCATTTTATACTTTTAAAGCTTTTAAAAGCATCGAGCTTTTGAAAAACATCACAATTCAATGACGATAATCCCGAATGGATCGAATTTTCCAAGAATCGAGTATTACGAACAGGGTTCGGCGTGAGGTGTGATGTATCACAGAAGGGGATCGGACCTGTCGACATCCGGTGGGATGGGTGTCGACCTTTGATCAACCAAGAACCAAGATGAACTCCTATCAGCGCGGGGGGAGGGATTTAGAGCCATACCGTTAGAATAAAAAATGACGGCAAAATGAGATCACAATGAGAGGTCAGAATAAAACTGGAGATCACACTGAGAGACCAAAATCAGACAGGAGATCAAAAAGAAACTGAATAGTGAGAAACAACTGCGAGAAACAAAGAGGCAAGATGTGAAATAGAGATGTGAAAACAAGGCAGGAACACACAAGAAGAGCTCACAGGAGAGCATTGTTCACTGATATATCTTTTACAATTTACTTCACGAAATTGACTCGTATCCAAAATGCGATATCGCCTGAAGCACAAGAGTTTTATGCCCTGAGGACACACATGCAGGTGCGGTTTTAGGCATAAAAACCACATTTAGTAATTGGCTGTTCAGATACAAAAACGCACTCGAAATTTCAATTTCCAAAATTTTATTCGTAAAAAGAGAAAATAATAACTCACGGGAGTGTCGCTGACAACTACGCCATTCACTCTAGCGTTGCCGTAGTTAGGGTAGGTTAAACCTGTGGCAATGTCAAATGTGGTCGTCTTTCCGGCGCCGCTCGCTCCAACAAGTCCGAAGCAGTCCGCGTGACGAACCCCATACGTGGTTCTCTTGACCGCGCACCTATTGCCATAATATTTCGTGAGCTCCTGGAAACATAGGCCCATTTTACAGTGCTGACGCTTGCTTCTATAATGCAAACATTCTACAAGATAGTTGGTGTAGCTGAGCCTATACAAACAGCGAGTTTCATAACCATAAGATCCCCCCCCCCAAAAAAAAAGCGTTTCCGTACGTACATAGGTGAGCTCCAATCTAACATTGGTTATTCTTTTCGAATTCCACGACTAAAATAATGGCGGAGCAGCTGTTTGTGGTTTGATACCTGGATTTGTAGCTTCAAAACAACGCTCTAACGATTAACACTTCGCTGTAAAATCATGACAACCAAGAACCCTTAGACACCAATCGTCATTCACGTTAAACAGGAGCATCGGAGTGTTGCTCAGGCTTACTCTTAAAAATGTTACTAGTGCGAAAGATCAGTTACCTCTCGAAGGTACCTCATTCGCCAACCTCAATTCTGAATTCAAAAAAATCGGCGATAGTAAGCATAATTTTCCTCGCGAAATTCTCACTGAGGTTTTCCGCAGGATTGAAGGCCAAGTTTGTAAGCAGACCAAATCAGGGTAACAACTTAACTCAACCTTAATCTTTCCCGCGTTGGTCGGCAAGTGCGGAAAGTTGCACTGCCTTGCTGGAAAACACTATCTTCTCGTAGTATTGCCAAGCAGTGAACTAAGTTCATCATTTTGCACAAGATCACCAGCGAGGTCTGAGTACGCTAGGTGCAAGCTAGCCAGACTTTTAAGGGAGCAGAACGCCCAGAAAATTATTCTTCAGTTTCCATGCTGATTTTGGAGAGAGTCACACGCTTATCATGGTGGTATCTCTGACATCGTCAAAGACCACCCATAAACAGAGTTACGGGTTTTCGAAGATGCGTATATTTTGAGGGTAAAAATTGGTGGACGAGTTGTCTCAGGCCTGTATTTTTCCTCAATCGCAATCTTTGAGCCACTCAGGCAGTAACGCCGGCTGAGGGGGCAGGCAATACCGGCTGACTATACATTGTACCCGGACGAGCCCCGGTACTCACTGCCCCCTCAGCCGGCAAGTGGTGGCCCCCTCACACCGCGTTCACTGCCCCCTCAGTCCGTATTCACTGCCCCCCTCAGCCGGTAAATGGAGGTCCGCTTTGCCGGTATTAGTTGCTTACCACGTGAATGATATCGATCTGCGAGAGTAGATAAAGCTCCTAGTAAGCCCTACCAATTCCCCAGCAAGTTTGAGGCTTGCGTTTCATTTCTGGAGCGGTAAGCCATACCTTGCTTCAAAAATTATGAACTGACCCGCTGTGAAGGCCCTACGGTCACAACTAACCGTAAGGGGTGAGGGGTCAATGATCGAAATCTTGTGAATTACCACCCGTTCGAATGTCAACACCCGAATAAGCTCGAAGCCCATTTCGCCCGCGCCGTACATGAGCCTGATTCGCTTTAGTGTCTGCCCGATCAGCCGGTGATATGCTCCGCCATTGATTAATGTCTGCCCGCTCACCCCGTAAAGCCATGCCCATCAGCCGGTAATGCTATGTCTGCCCGATCAGCCGGTGACATGCTCCGCCCTTTCATGAACACTTGGAAACGAAATGCTTGAAACATGAGAAGTGCTCACGGTGTGAACAACGAATGAATATCAGCTGATCACAACCGCGGCTTCACGGAGGCTTGGGGCGCAATTTTCAGTTTTATTCCGCTTTTCTCCAGTTGGATTCCGCGACATATCACAAGGACCTAAGTCCTTTAATAGATGCGATGGAACCAGCTGAACAGAGAATATTTCCAAGAAACGATTTTGTTCGAAAACGACGCTTCGGATATTGATCGGTTAGACGCTATTCCATTGCAGACAAATTTGAGGAGTGCCCAAAAACGGCCTTAAAATCACCGTAAACTAATCTAGTCCTCCGATAAATTGGAAGCGGACATCATATTCGTGTTCAGCGCTCCAATCAACCCACCTGGGCAGAACTGAAAAAAAGATTCCGACCTCTGACGGCCTCTGATGACAAAAAGCTCCCCCTTTTGCCATTTCAGGGGCGCCGGAGAAGAAAAACGTTTGTTTTCCCATGAACTCTGCCCTGGAAAAATACTTGAGGCGCTGAACACAAAATTAAGATCCGTTTTCAAATTTGTGGAAGAACACGGTAGGCTACAGTACTCGAGGTACCGATTCTAGCTCGTAACTCGGTTCAGAGAGCTGTTCAGCAGCTACCAATTTGGACTTGAAAATGTCACTGGAAGTACATTAACCGGTATGAGTTTCATTGGGAACGGTGATTTTGACCAGTTGTCATTCCCTAGTTAAATGAATCAGGTGGCTCTGAATATTAATGGTATGATATGCGGGTTGAAACAATGAACCTCAGTCTGCACAACATTGGTGCATACGGTGCTGTAGTGACCCGCGCCTTCGATTCACATCTGAAACTGACACTCCCGTTAATAAAGGCGTACTCAGCTGGGCTCTATCCTAGACGGGGGGGGGGGCACCCGGGATTCATTCAAAGGATAAAACATGTTTGTTACTGCTATCAATATGTAGTTTTGAAAACTCATCAGAAATACTTCGCTTCATAGCGTTTCCATTTGGTGGTTCATTTCATTTTTGTCCTGAATCCTGGGTGCCCCCCCGTCTAGGATATCTCAGCTGACTGCCTGACAACACTAACAACCCAACTGCTATCTAATCCGGCACCCTTAGCTCCAGAAAGCAGTGTTTTCCAGCAGGGAAACGCACTATCCTGGTTTACCGACCAGCACAGGCACCATGATGATGCTGGTGAACGTGAAGGACAAATTGATTGTGGAGATTCAGAGCCATCGTTCTTTCACACAACGGGAAGTGAGTGATCATATCATATGGTTATGAAATGATACTTTAAAGACACTGTTCGCGATCAAAATCGCTTTTCTGTTTTTTTTTCGCTTATCTTGAAGCCGGTCCCATTTTGATTCCAGTGATGCTTCTGGAATCGCACAAGACCTTCTGGGAAGGGACTTATGGTCCCTCGAAAATTGAGCTAGGGAAATGGTGGACGAGTCGTCCGAGGCTTGTAACTTCCGTCTTTTGCAGCCAATATATGCGAGCTGACCTGGGTAAAGAGAGAAGTTGAGAATGAAGGGAAGAACGGGGCTTTTGATCGGAAACCAACGCTCATCTCACGATCTCGAGTGTTCCACTGTTCACGTCGAGGGGCGGAAAGGGGCCGGACTTGCCCAGAGCGGCGAGGTTTGCCCACTTTTCTAAGCCTTTTTTCGGCTCCTGAGTAGCTTTTCGTCCCGTTTTTTCGGCGCTGTTCTGCTTCTGAGAGCCACGAGAAGCGTTTGTCATTTAAAATTCGAGGTTGAAGTTTATCGCGAACAGTGCCTTTAATCGATGAAACGTAGTTGTGAAACTACAAATCGAGGTATCGAGCCACACAAAATCTCTGCCTTTATTTGAGACTTAGAATCCCAAAGTATTAGCCAAAGCTGCATCGAAATTATGCTTTGTACGGTAACGCTGTTTTTAGGAGTGATATTATTGTTAGAGGTGTTGTATCCACAGTTCTTAAAGGCAGAGTTCAAGCTTAAAGACGAAATCTGAGATCTCCACATAAATGTGAGGTAGACCCACCATCTATGGCACCTGCCAAGTGCGAGCTCTTAATTCCTCAGAATAAGCCAGATATGGGAGGAAGCCACCCTGGGGAACCCACCTCTGAAAGCCACTTTGGCACGCCCCTTTTACGATCTTTCGAGCTCGACAGTGGCGAGATGAGTGGCGATTTTGGATCCATCTCCCCGCTCTTTCCTTCATTCTCAGTCTCTCTATCAACTAAAGTCCGCTCGCATACATCAGTTGCTAATGACGGAAGTTACAAGCCTCGGACAACTCGTCGCCCCTGTCTGCGCAGCTCAATTTTTGAGGGGCCCAAACTCCGTTTGTAGGGGGTCTTGCACTATTCCAGAGACATCATTGGAATCAGACGATAAAATCCTCATAATTGTTATAGGAACAAACGAGAATAATTTACCTCGAAAGCCAGTGCCAATTGGGATGGGTTCTCAGCTACAAACTTCCTCTCTTCGACAACATCTTCTCCGTCGGGAATTGGACTTTGCTGAATACATCCTCCTCTAATATAGTGTTCTAGACACTTATTCAACAGTATTTGGGAAACAATTCAACAGTTCCTCTTTCATAAACATCACCACACTTGTACTGTCTTCGCTGAAGCTGGTTGCGAGGGTTTTACAGTTACAGGGTGGGTCTATTTACCACTGATTTACCAGGCCGTCCAATAATTCCTGTCTGAAAAATTTTCAAAATGCTATAATTTTCTTTAGAAGTGTTACAATATCAGGCTAGTGTAAGAACCTTCTAGAAGACTCTCCAAAATTCTACGCTAGGGGTATATAAGGCGCAGTCGCCGCCTCTAGCTACCAGTACAAGCTAAAATGGACCAAGGTCGAATTCGTACGTTCGTGTACTACGAGTGGCTGCTGGGCAACGACATGGGCACCGCGGTCGCCAACATCTGCAGAGCGTGCAAGGAGGATGCAGTGTCCCAACGCACAGCCAGCCGCTGGTTCAATCGTTTCGAGAGCGGCGACACGAGCCTCGAGGACAGGGAGCACAGCGGGAGGCCTTCTACGGTGGATGATGACGAAGTCCGTCGCTGTATCAAGGAGAAGCCGGAAGCCACCACCCGTGAACTGGCGACGACGCTGCAGCACGACTCTGCAGCAAGTCCACCATCCACAATCGACTCAACTTACTCGGCTACCACAAAGTTCTGGCCCGTTGGATCCCCCACCGTCTGACGGACGCCAACAAGCAGAGCCGCGTGGCCGTCTGGCAGTCCCTCCTCCTTCGTCCGCATCGCAAGGAGTTCCTCGAAGACCTTGTCACTGGGAATCAGAGCTGGGTCCTCTACGACAACGTCGCTCGCCGTGCCGTCTGGATCCCGCGCGGAGAGGAGCCGCCGACCACGCCGAAGGCCGACCTGCACCCGCCTAAGATCATGCTCTGCTGCTGGTGGGACACCAAGGGCATGCTGTAATTCGAGCTGCTTCCGCAAGGCAGGACGGTCACCGCCTCCATCTGCACCGATTATCACAAGAAACTAGCCGCCGCCATCCGAGAAAAGCGTCCCCGACAGGCCTCGGTCCACCTGCTGCACGACAACGCGCGCCCCCACGTGGCGAAGGAGTTCCAGCAGAAGTTGGCGACGCTCGGCTGGGAGACGGTTGCCCATCCGCCGTAATCCCCGAACCTCGTCCCCTCCGACTACCACTTGTTCCGCCCGCTGAAGCACCATTTGGCCGGAAGAAAATTCACCAACTACGACAACCTAAATCCGACACCGCGGAATTCTTCGAGTCGCAGCCCCCGGAGTTCTGGGCGAAGGGCATCGGCGACCTGCCCAATCGATGGGCCACTGTTGTGGATAACTGTGGTGATTATATTGCTGGTTAGACTTGTTTTTCAATAAAGTTGAAAAAAATTAAAAATGGTGAAACTTTCGGACAAGAAATATTGGACAACCTAGTTCATATTGACGGAAGGCATGGCTGCCTTGTAGCGGCAAGGCGCAAGCGTGTGCTGATCTATGAATCATAGTTAAACTCGCAAGGGTATGGCACGCTACCATAGGAGCGGCAACCGCTGCTGCTGTCAGGGCCATTCTCGACGCTCCTGATCAATGAGTCATCAATAACCAGATAACGGTGTTCACCATCACCATTACAACGCCAGAGTCCTGATGAATGTTGATCATTGCGAGCCTCTATGATTTTGTCCTCCACGGTAAAAATGTGAATCGACCAGTCTCGAGCTCCTGATTCCGAAGAGCTACGAATGCGAGCTGTTCGGCCGTCTCCATTTACTGATTTTGAGTGCCATCGTCCCTATTAGGAGGCGAAGCCGCTAGAGCGTGGCATCTTTGTATGGCGGATAACGAAATGAGCGCCTGCGCATAAAGTTGATGGTTCGGTTCCAACCCGCGCGATTCTTGCATACGGTTCAGTACTCTACTTGAAGGGTCTAAACCGATATTGTTCAGCTATTATATTTAATCCTTGTCTTTGTACTCCTCTATGCCACCCTCTGACAACCTATGTCACTACTAAACCATAGCTTTATCGTTGATTGAGTCCAGGCCTCAATGTTACATGAAGTCATCCAAGAGCAGTAGACCACATGACTTCTCTGATGAAAACAGGCTTGTTTATTGTTGCACTTAATCAGGCACTGGATTAAAGAAAAACTGGCAGCATAAGAACTGTGTAGTATTAAGTACTTTCAAAAATCATTTTGGCATTTCGAGTAATAAAACCCATAAAAATTCCTATTTTTTAAATCTAACCCAGTTTCGTTTACTGTTTACTGGCAAGTCTTATATCAATCTAGTAGTTCTCGAAGCTATCGAGCAAAACTTTCACATCTGATGCAAAACTCTTTCCAAATGAACTTATTTGATGTGCTGATGGCGAGTTGGATACCCATTCGTTGTTGTCGGATAGTTCTCAACATAATTCGTTCGAAGCCTCCCATTGGAAGAAAATTTTGAAGGCCATACGCGACCTTTATAAATTTTGGAGTACATTAGATTTGGCTCGGAGCTTTTTTCTGGGAATTGTCCGGGAGAGACCAAATCGGGTCCGAAATCCATTCATCACGTCTGAATATATTACGGTAGGCTTAATTGTGTATACGGCAGCTTGGCCGAGGTTTTAGATTGGAATCGGAGCTTTTCCGTGGGATTAATCGGGGTTGTGAAGACGACTTCTACCTCTATTCGTTGATCTTCATTAAGATTCCTAAAGTCTGTCCGGATGATACTGTCCGTCCACGCGATCGGCTGTGGGTCGTGGAGCAGTTGTGAAGGCAGCTTTCATGACATGTAAACCGATAGGGGGAACCTTACAGGAATAGAGAATAATATCCCAGTCAAATGCTGTTTGCATTTGTGGAAAGGCTCGCCAAAAGAGGTCTTTACGATGACCACTGCACAAGCACGCCGACAGCTTGGGCGGACGGTGTCAATCGGACAGACTTTGAATAACTTTACCTACCGTAAAGTAGACAAAAAATGGAATTTCGACAAACGGGCCCAGGTTTCTGTTGAGCCCGTGCATACAAGTTCAAAACAAAAGCGAAAGACAATTTTAAAACACCTCAGAGACTGTCTGAGTACCTTTCCTTTTTGCGAAGCTTTAAAGTCCTTATAAATTCCTTGAATCAGCAGCTCAGGTCCAGCTACAAACTACATAATGTTACCATGGAGGACCAAGAGGTACGAATAATGTATTTCGTTTCGCAAATGCGTCTAGCGCTTTGGGAACCTCCTTTGTGAGTTCGAAATGGTTCTCGAAAAGTTTATTTTTCCGGACTGCCCACTAACTATGTAGGAAGACCTTGTTAGTTCAGTTGTTAATAAAGATCGGTGAAACAATGTAAGCAATTTTCTGTGCGTATGATTCTTTGGGGACATCGTTCCAGATGAAGGTTTCTTTTTCTGAGGGCGCATGATCACATTCCATTTTATACGTTGATTGAAATATGTGCCACACAGAGAAATAATTTTTGTATATAAAATGAATTCCACCTCAATGTATGCCTTTGCGAAAATATTCCTGAGAATTTCCTGTATTACGTTCGTCTCTAGCAAAATAACAACAATGAAGGAGATGGAGCCATGTACCGCATACGCCATTAACACCTCTGATTCTGCTGAAAAAAAAACAAGAGATGGGTGTGGAGGTAGGCCCTTATAAAATAAGCAAAACTCACAGACGGAGAATTCGGGAAGCATAGGTTCGCCCAGAATCTGGGTTAACATACCGCAGAAGTACGCGATGGTAGGGAAAAGATATATGGTAAACTTTATCTGAAGTATTAGTTACTGAGGACTTCACATTGTATACTGTGGGAGGCGTCTAGCGAAAATACTAAAGGCAGTGGTCACGATGAAAAACGTTATTGAAAAAACCATAAAAATCAGCTTAGGTCAAAAACAGCTGAAAAACTATGGAGGTAGCGAGGTGAAAAACGGGCTAGAATTAGAGTTTCTAGGGCCCAAAGATGCCAGTTCGTGCACAAGTGCACAGCGCAGACGAAAAAGATCGCAGTCTCATGCTGAGCAATCAAAAATCATCGACATCCAGAGGAAGAAATAAATGCAAATTCACCTAATAATAACAGTTGAGCAATGAAAGAAAGTACTCCATCAATGTTTTTGACTAGATGTACACATAAATTCGAAGGTTCATTGATTGAAATTCAATTTCAAACCAGCTGATGTTCTTGATATAAGAGGTCATCGATGCCGATGATGTGGAGTGGGCTCGTCCACCATCGAAGAACAAGAAAGTTCAGGCTTCAAATTTGGCCTAAAACAGTGGTTTTTTCGCGATTTTTTCTTGTAGGTCCCAGTACTCGAGACCCGGAAAAGGGTTAGAGAGAAAAAGACGACAAGCATTTTCGGTCGCGACCACTGCCTTTAAGGGCGACATCAGTGTAAGTTATGCTATCCCTGACATAACGTTTCCATTCCAGGTCAGCGTTTTGCATTCCATGTATGGTTAACTTTTTCAATCTAGTCTGACGCACGGACCAGGCGGCTGGCCGTGCGGGGTTGGCGGCCTCAATGGAGAATGCGGTTTCGATTCGCGCGGGGTGATCTACCGTCACAGCCCCGTTCATTCATCAGACTAGAATTATTGCGCGCACTCTATCTACGAAGGCGATGCAGTCATGTGTGAAGAAACTGGGATGTTTTTATGATAAAATCCCGTATCAAGGTCTTGCTCCAAGATCTAACACTGAGACAGCACTCGTGAAAGGCTTCCCCCCCTGACCGGAAGTGCTATAGATAGCACGGTTGGCGCGCATAGTCTCGGTTGTTTAGCGCACTGGTATGACCAGAGTCACAAGAACTGATCGTTGAAAATTAGTGCTTCGTAGGTACAAATGTGATGAACCAAATCTGGTCACTAGCCATTATAGAATACAAAAGCGATGAAACATTACATAGTGCATGGAAAGGTGTACCAAATTTCCTCTGTTTGTAACAGCCCACAAACTCATGTTCCGGCACTGATCCTCTAAGCGCCCTCAGTTACGGTAGTCGACGCCTTCTCGGTCGACTACGATATGCATCGGCGACCTCCTGTGAAATGAAACATCGCACCTGCATTGCATTTTGATGCCGAGTGATTTCAAAGGCAGAATGCTTGCTCGTAAACGTGGTTGAGATAGCTACGGAAGTAGACAGAATGGTATTGCTCAAATCACAAATCCTACGCGTTCCTACGCGTTTGAAGAGTGAAAAGCGACCCCAATTCCGCTACACAAGCGGGAAGTTGGCCCATCTCCGCCCCAGCATTTGCCGTCCTCCTTCAGAACAGGGGTGGTGAGCCATTTCCCCGTCGTCAATGTAAAGTGTGTCCAAATGAGAATGGTGGTCAATGCGGCCAGCATGCTTGGCAGGTGGCCGTCACGTTCGCCGCTCTCGGACGAACACGCGAAACGTCCCCCACCGCCATCGACTACAAACGGGGCCGGCACCGGCTGGCAGCACACACTGCGCCGATCAATCAGCTCTGCAGCAGGGGGGAGGGGAATGGCCGCAATTCGAATCTAACACTCGTCCAAGAGCGGCACATGCGACGGCCCCCCTCCAAGCACGCCGGCCGCATTGGCCGCAATTCTCAATCGGAAACATTTTATGTGGTTTGCTTATTGTACTTAATGGAGCGCCCACAAATGTCGCCTACAGTGGAAACGGCCCGACACCACTGTTTTGGAGAAGGACGACAAAAACAGGGGCGGGGGACAGCTTTTCACTCGTGTAGCGGCAAGAGTAGGCGTTGTGTTTTGAGCCATACCATTCTATAGTTTACCGCACTGTTAAAAGGACAGAGTGCGGGTGCGAACTCGTGCTAATATTCGGTAGTCTGATTGTATCATCACTCATTTTTCGAAATAACTAAGGATGGTCGGTGAGTTACTGTTTCCACTCTCACATTTTTACCTGTTTTTACTGCCTCCACAGACTCAGACCAACCAGCTTGAGTAGCCGACGAGAATCCAATATTTCTTACCAGTGCCCGTATTTACGAAACACTGGGAGTCTCCCGGGAAGGTCCAAGGTCTACCTGCTGTTGGACGAATTTCAAAAAGGACTATACCGTGCGCGGCAGAGGAAAATATCAACTCATAGTACACTAGTTAAGATGGAAATGCAAGCTGTGTAACGTGCCGATATCACGGCGAATTAATAAAAATCCATCGCAAAGCGGCCAATTTTCAGCGAAGCGATGTAAAAACTTCCGACGGTCGCGAGGGAAGCCAAAAGGGACGAGAAGTTTCCGTGGAGCGCGCGTTTCGTACTGAATTTTCACATCACCTTCCCTTTGACTCCACGGCGAGTTGATGGCCAATACGACCCCTGTTCTCTTGCTTATTAAAGGGCTCTGCAGAGTTGCACCGCGCGGCGGCACGGCGCTCAGCGAGAGGATCGGGTCGTGGCGAAACATTGACGGTGCGGCAACTGTTCCTAGCGGACTATGCCTAGCGGTCTCTAAGATGGTGGTCCCGCTGCGATGTGTGCTAAATGTCAAGGCTGTTGCTCATGGCAGCGACAAAGTGTACCATTGACCTCTCTCTCGCTTTACTCGCAGCAGGTAAATATTATAGCCAATAGCCGACGAGTGTGTTTTACTGAGCTGGTAGTAACCCCTCTCGCAAAGACGGGAGACAATTAATCGGACATTTGGAGCACTGCACAATAATACACTTTTCAAAGCAGTGTTTCTAGTATTTTTTTGTCATTGTACCACCCGTAATTTCGTTAGTTTCTGTGCTTTGCAGCAGGCGATTTCTGCAGCCTTTCTTATTTCTACCAAATCTTCCTTCCGCTCATCCGAGTTGCTTGTTTATTTCAATTGTCATTTCTATATTCACATTGTTGAACTTCTTGCCGCATGACCTTAGTGGTCTTTTAGCCGTTTGCGGATCTAGCGAATTTTTATGCTTTCTACCACAACTTTTTTCATCGCGACCACTGCCTTCAAAGTGGACGACAAACTCGGATGCAAGTTGTTACGCGTCTATAATAGTCATCGATAGTCCGCAAACTGTGTAGAAGACTCGTGAGCAGTCGCCCATAGGAACAGACATGGCAAAGAGTTGGCTTATATCTTCATGACCGAACATTGAGGAAGAAACACACGCAGGAAGGTGACTGCACCCGTATATCTAAGTCGTCGCTTTTCAGCAATCAAAGGAATCAGCAGACAGATGTGGAAGCAAAATTTCCTTGTAGAAGCTTTCACAGAACCAAGCAGAGGCGCTCATTAATTCTTACTCAGAGGCTGCCTCTTCTCAGGTTGCTGACCAAAGTAAAGTTTAAAGTAAAGTTCAATAAGGACTCAATTCTCACGTCATATCCAAAGTACATGAGAGGGAGGACTACTACCGGTACAATTATCTGATAGAACATGAGAAGATTCTGCCCTTTGCTTGAGCTGTTGAAGAAAAACGACGACACGTACACCAACGGCGTCATAGTAGCGCAAAGACCAATGAAGAAGCCGCTGAAAAAGTTGATATTGACTGGAATAAGAATTCATTTAATACCTGGCACAATCCTAGTGGGCTACGCGATCGAGCTTCGTTGTCTGAGTGTGGTCGGGCCTCGTGCTTGCCGCTGCTATATATTTATATCTAGCACATGTGAGCACATGTGAGCACTCGGTGAGGCTTGATCGCGTAGCCCACTGCGGCTATGTAATATTAGATTAAATTTCAGCAATAAATTCATTATGAGCTCTTGATTTTTTGCGGGAGTACCAACTGCAGCTAGTTCTAACCTTCGTCGACTACAAAAAGAGCTATATCACGGAGTTTTTAAAGTCCTGTCAGGCCCCAATTTATCAAGGAGTGGACCCTTACTACGTAGTAATGTTAGCCAATTGCAATCGATACTGAGCTGCGACTATACTGCTCTTCCATGGCCCTCTTGCCATCTTCATTGCGAAGGGGCTTCGACAAGCCAGTACTCTATCGCCCAAGCTGTTCACGGCCGCTCTGTAGAGGAGAATGAAGTTGCTAGATCGCGAAGAGATCATAGATGTGGACAGATTCCTTTCGAACATTTGTTTCGCGGACTTCATTGTCATCATTTCGAACAGAACTAAATAGGCGGAGGCAAAGCTAGCGATGCTGACGGAAAGGAGCGAAGCAGGCAAAAGGATACTACTGCGAATCGGAGGAGGACCCAGGTCATCAAGAACGTCTTGTCCTCATTGATACATAGACTCTGATTGGGCGCTTGATCCATTGCAAAAGTCAGGATGTTAGATGGGCATACAGGTTCAGTGATCGTGATCGAACCGCAAGACTTATCAAAACATCACCATGGTCAACGATTACGAGAGAACGAGACAAATAGAAGTTGTGTTGGTGCTCCTACGATCCTTGAAGACGAGCTGTCGGCGTGCTCAAGTGAACAAGTGAATTGAGTGCCCTCGCCTCCAAGTGAAAAGTTCATACTATTATATTTACCTAGCTCAGTCTTCTCTGTAGTCATACACGTGCTATACAGCCGGTATGTGCTTGAACATGCGTCCCAGATCGGTACCATTAACTATTTCAATGTATTTCGAGGTCCGACAATGGCATTATGTTGAAATCTCTTCAATGAAGGGTGAAGTTTAGAAATCCGAGACATCTTCAAAAAATGGTAAACCATTCCTGTTCCGCATTTGATTGTAACCAGTAGTTTTTTTTTTCGAAATGAGCATGGGGACTTCGCAGGCCATTTTCTTCTAAAGAAGTGTGGAAGTTCAACCACTTAGGCAAATTATTCCATTCTATGTATAGTGGAAAGGAGGGGATGACATGCTGAACACAATGGTGTAGGATCCAGAGCCTGAAACATTCGAATGAATCGGGTAAACCGGGCCACCTGATATTACATCTGTGCCCTTTCATCGGTAGTAAAATCTGGATAAACAGAATAGGTGAGAAGTTTTGAGTAGAAAAAATTGCAGTTAATGGAACGTAGCAAATGAGCAAATACTCACAACATAGTCGAGCTTCCCAAAGAGTGCCCCATAATTTTCATCACACCCAGCATGAGAAAGGAGACGAATATAATGACGGCTAGATCAAAGAGGAGCGTTGCCATCCAGAAAGCTAGCGGATGTACGCCGGTCAGCATTTGCTGAAACATTCCTGCCGCTATTTCACGTTCTACTTCAGAAGGGTAGCAAAACACTCCATCTAATGCTGCTTTCCAGCTCAGTTCTGCATGCTTTTGTGAAATGAATGTAAGTGGCGCAAGTTGTAATCCGATCATTTGATGTAGTAAGCATATTTTCTCTCAGACTCCCGAGTATTATAGAGATTCACCAAACTTTTCTGCCAAAATCTTCTTAGACTTCTTCCGTACTCTGAAAGAATGCCCCGTGGTGTACCAGAAATTTTTCGTAAACCGTCCGAATCGCTTACAGATATCCACCCCTGACCTGGTCCGCACAAGAGGCCCCGCGGTCTGCAGTGAGATACTGTGCTTCTCTGGGCCGAATTTCGGTCCGCAATCTCGTCTCGATACTCCTTGCGGCTGCAGGCGCTCGAGTCAGTCAAGTTTCCATCGCGAAAGCCGGCTCGATATGGCTTTTTATACAGTTTTCTCCAATTTGTTTAATTTCCAGTCTCTAAAACCCACCTAGAGTCAAGAGATCGGCGGCTGCGGCGCTGGAAACTCTCCCGACGCGAAAGAGAGCGGCCGCAAAGCGTGTCTAGACGCAATTGTGGACCGGAATTTGGCCCTGAGAAGCACAGTAATCCCCTACAGCAGCCTCCAAGGCCTTGCCTAACGCGCTGCCTGTTTTGGGAATCTTCACCCACTGCAACACGCATGAAGAACCCACATCGATCAATATGAGTGTTCCCTCATAGGATAGCTGAAGTTAACCACGCAGGAACGGCCTCGAAAGGATAAGTGAGCACGCTGAGATAGAGCTACTTCGGCCACGGTCTTAGTTGGTTGATCGACTGTAGCGAGCGTCGATAGGCATGAAGGTCATGATTAAGTGGGATATGCTTGACATCCATTTATTCCTTTTTACTCATTCCATACATACTGACCGAGTCGTCAACATCCGGCGACACCGGATGTCACTGGACAAATGAGGCACAAAATCTGAGATACTCGCATATTTGTGAAATGGACCCACGTTATGTAACAAACAATTGCCCACTGTCAGCTCTCAACTCCTCCGAATAAACAAGATGTAGGGAGAGGTCAACTGGCACGCGCATAGCAATAAGCCACTTAGGTCCGCCCACTGAGACCTCATTTCGAGCTCAACAATGGCGAAATGAGTGATGGTTTTCGATCAATAGCCCTGTTCTTCCCTTTGTTTTTAGCCTCTCTCCTCACTCAAGTGCGCACACATTCATCGGTTGCAAATGACAGAAATTACAAGCCTCGGACAACTCGTGCGCCACGCCTTCGTTACTCAGATTCGGTTAACTTTTGAAGCGCCATAACTCCGGTTCAAGTGGTCTTGTACGAATCCGAAGACATTATTAAAATCAGCATGGGACCGCCTCGGAGTAAGGCAGAGAAACAGAAAAACAAAGCCGAGGTTACGTTACTATGTCTATGGCTCGCCCATCATGCCCAGCCCTGTAATTCCGGAATCGACGTGAAGAGTAACTGTACAGGAGCCTTGCCTTCTGCATTGAAAAGAGCGGAAAGGGTTGGTAATCTTGCCCAGACATGGCCTGGAGTGGTTTGCTGAGACTTAAAAAACGGAAGAAAATCCGCACGATTTTGGTTGAAAAAAACGTAAATCTTCTATTTTTCAGACAGCCTTCACGATCTTGTTGCAATATTTCCCGAATAGCTAGAAAGACCATTTCTCTGTAGGAAGCTGGAATTGGGTGCGGCTAGCTCGTATCCATCCTTGACCTTTGAAGGAGGCCTGGCCTGTGTGGAATCGATTTGGGTGGGTTTCGTCGTTTTACTGTTTTCATTATGAAATTCTTGGGAAGTGTTGTTTCTGGTATGACTGGGGGCAGCGCTTGACCGTGTAGTTTTGTGATTAAACTGTTCCGACCTTTTTCCAGGCATTTGATAACGGTGAGCTTGTCGAAACTTCTAGCCATGAAAACCCGATTCCACAGGTTGGAACCTGGTTTAGCACCGAAGTGAATGAAATATACTTGCGATGCCAAGGTCTAAGAAAAACGGAGGGTGGAGGTTAACTTTTAAGGATACCTAAAAATCTAGGAACCGTTTAATGCAAAAAGTACGGCAACGAGTGCGTTTTATTGATTGGTAAAGGCGTCGCATCGCTTAGCGAAAATCAATTCAGAAAGTGAACCTTCGGAAAAGATGCACAAATTTTCTGAAAGTATAGCTCCAGTTCTTCGAGCTCAGCTTACTTTTTAGCTCCGAAAGTACTTAAGTGTATACAAGTCTATTGGTACCTGCTCGTTGGTGGCCCTGCTTCTACTGAATCCAGCAGACGTTTGAGTGTACACAGGGAACGTTTGAGCGATATAGTGTGCACAACTATATCGCGAAAAAACCCATACATTGCATTAGGTGCTGCCGTCCGGTACACTAAGGCCTCTGGTCCATAACACCTTAGGATCTGTACCTAAGGAATTCATGGTGTCTCTGGCCATACGCCACAAATTTGCTCCCTGAACTGTCGGCCGCTGTCGAGTGATATCCAACAATATGCGCTATCCAGACTTCTGAGCAATTTCCATGCACCGTTTGCCGCTTTGCAGAAAACCCGCCTCAATGATAGACCCGGCATCAACGTCCATCTACTGCGGTAACGCTGATGATAGGAGAGTGGGAGGCTGTGTAATAGCTGTAAAGAAGGATTTCAATGGTATGGTCTAGGAGTTCGGCTCAACGTCGTGTCGGAATGCATTCGTACGGCTGCGGGATCACAGAGGATTCAATCTGTGGATAGTGAGTGCTCATGTGCCCACTGAAACCGCCGAAGACAATTCGAAGGATGCGTTAATTAGGGAATCAACATGTTGCTGGCCAGGATACCTTGTTAAAATGCTGTTGTCGTGGGGATTGACGCAAATGCAAAAATGGGACTTGATCAGGAATCCGAAGTATTCGATAAATGGTTCTATCCAGTGCAGCAAATACCGGACAATGGCTACCACCTTGTCGGCTTGTGTGAACGCAGTGGTCTGATTATTGAATCAACATTCAAGAGCAATCACCGCCGCCATCAGCTTACGTGGCAGGACCAACACAGCTAACTCCAGAAGAGCAGCGGAAACGGAAGATGACAACTTTGAAACCACAGCTTGACCATGTTCCGACGGGGAATACTCCAAGCTATCCGTCACGGATCCTAAGAACTACAGAGGAACCTCTCTACTCCGTGTCATGTACAAGGTTTTAGAACGTATCATTCTCGAGCGACTTATCAAACATCGTGAAGGAACGACCAGAGACGAGCAGGCCGGTTTTCGACCTGGAAGATCGACCATCGACCAAGTGCTCGTCGTGAGAAGAGTAAATGAATCGTGGCAGCGGTACTCAAAGTCACTACTGCTTGCTTTTTTAGACTTTGAAGCCGCGTTCACCTCTCCTCATCGTGATGCAGCTTTTGAAGTAAAAACAGTAGTAAGGCAAGGAGCTGTAGCAGGACCTTTTATTTTCAACTTCGCCATTGATGACATCATGCGTAGAAATGCTGAGCATTTTCCTGCGGACGTGATCCTTACATCATCAGGACCTTGTCGACCTGGGGTCGTATTCGCCAATAACCCGCCGGGTACCCGCCGGGTAGTCGAAGGGTAAATGAGGTGAAATTTCAGTACAAAACGCGCGCTCCACAGCCACCTCTCGCCTCCCTTGGCTTCCCTCGCGACCGCCGAAAGTTTTTGCATCGCTTCTCGGGAAAATTGGCCGCATCGCGGCGAAATTTGTTGCAAATTGCACGGATGGGACGTTCGATTCATTCATTTTGATTTCTTAAACCCTCATTTTCTCAATTTCCGTGTGATTCTGTCTTTTGTTTCCTTTTCATTGGTGACTCAGATCCTTTTTTTCGTTACAATTATACATTTTTGACTGTGAATATTCATTTTTTGCAATTTTTTTTTGGCACATTTCATTGAATTTTTACCAAAAAAAATGAAAAGCGATTTATGCCACATCTTAATCATCCAGAGAGCTGCGGGCTCTCATCTTTATGTCCAAGCATTATAGACAGTGTGCAAAATAACGATCTTTATTCTGCCAGGTTTCATTTTTTTAATGTGAATATTGAATTTGAAAGACCGATCCATTTGTGGTAAAACAAGTCTCATTTGATGAGCCACTGTCCATAATATTTGAATTGTAAAGTTTTTAAATTAGAACACGAGCTTTAAATTAGAACACGAGCTTTAGAAGCGCCGATTCACTAGAACTACGAATAAAACCCAGTAAAACATGTTACACTATTGTTCTGCAACAAAGGAAATTAGTTTTCAATATTCTTATGCTAGAAACAAGTCTAAAAATGCAAAAGAAGCGAACGAAAAATAGAAAATTACACAATATTCTCGAAGGGAAGTCCACGGGAATCCGAAGGGTAATCGATCAATACGTTCACTTCCATCTTACAGCGTGTAAGATGAGTCGATCTGTTCCTCTGCCGCGCGCGGTATCATCCCTTCCGCTTCCCTTCGACTACCCTCGGCGGGTTGTTGGCGAATACGACCCCTGGAGTACGCCGACGACATCGTAATATTCGCTGAAAACAACACAAAAACTGCAATGTATGCCACAGCCCATGGACTTCGTCTTTGTCCCGACAAATGCAAGCAGATGTGGGTCTCTTAGAGGCCTTCAACGGTAGGTTGTGTGGACGGACAGCGTATCGAACTGGTAGATGATTTCTGTTATTTGGCCTGTTTGCTGAAGAATGATGGTAGTTATGCAGCGGTTTTCAACAACGATATGCTAAAGCTACATCTGCATTCAATTCTCTAACCAAGTGTTTGTGGTCTACCACCATCGCTATGGAAGTCAAGTTGCGCGTCTTCCTATCCGCTATTCGCCCTATCATGATGTATGGATCGGAGACGTGGGCAGCACCGAAGACGCAGATGGAAAGGTTGGATTGCACGAGAGGAAGCTTTTTGGCGTTTGCTTGGATATTTCTGGCCGCGTGTATGCCATAGCGAAGATCTTCACAAGGCCAGCATCTCCTAACGCCATCCCAAGCAGCAATGGAAAGTCGACTTCGACTGCTCGGGCATGTACTAAGAAGAACGCCGGATCGTCTCGTACAACACGCTTTGAGAATGCTTTCAAATCCCAACTGGAAACGGCCACCTAGGCGTAGGCCAAAGTTCTGGATGGATGTGGTTAAAGAGTGTTTGAAGTCACTCGGCATCGAAATACAGTTCAGACGCGATGTTTTGTTTCGCGGGAAATGGAATAGTGACAGTTGGATGGAATGTGTTCAAACTGTGGATGAAGACCGTGAAAAATGGACACGGCTGACTACTAGGAAGGCACACCTCGGTGAGGATGCGGAATGACCGCGTCAGGCGAAAGTCAACCGATTAAGTCAAGTAAGTCAAGCTCCAAAAGTAATGATTTGGCCATGTCATCTTTCCGTGAGATAAGAAGTCAAAAAAGTTTTAATTTCCTAAATGTCTTTAAACTTTCCGGAAAACGACTTGGCGCAGAAAAACCTGAAGTAATGAAAAAACTACAACGTGCAGTGAAATGACGTATTTTGTGGGAATGGCGTCAGCAAATGATACCTTTGAAAGAAAGATTAATTTTTAGAAGTTACTTTTGTGAAACTTGCATTTTTTCCCTACCCTCGAGAGCCCCTCAGAAAAATGAAAACAAGTTACTTGTAACATAAAAGGCCGAAAATAAGTTACTTGTAACATATCTGAGTCGATGTAAGTTACCTGCGACTTATCTCAGGTCATCTAGGTTACGTGTAACATATCGGCGGGATACGGCGTGCGGTGCGCATCCGATATGTTACATGTAACTTAAATGACTTAAGATAAGTCGCAAGTAACTACATCGGTTCAGATAAGCTACAGGTAACTGGTTTTCGGTTTCTGGGAAAGTTCTGCGTGCCTTGCCCCTCCGATATGCTACATGTAACTTAAATGGCACAATATAAGTCGCAAGTAACTTAAATCAGCCAAGAAGATATCAACCAGGGGGATGTACGACGCACTCGCGGGGTCAGGCTTAAGACTTGCGTTCCTGTTGGTTCAATTACCCAAGTTTTAGGTGCTTGACCCCACACCAGCAGGGAAGGCCCTGCACAGCATTTTTTTGCGTAGAGTGTGGCCTGGGACGCGCTCCCCTCAGAAAAACGAAAACATGTTACTAGTAACATAAAAAAGTGGAAAAAAGTTTCTTGTAACTTATCTGAGCCGATGTAAGTTACTTGCGACTTATCTCAAGTCATTTAAGTTACATGTAACATATCGGCGGAATACTGCGTGCGCTGCGCCTCCGATATGTTACATGTAACTTAAATGACTTGAGATAGGTCGCAAGTAACTTACGTCAGCTTAGATATGTTACAAGTAACTCGTTTTCAATCTCTGAGAGGATACTGCGTGCAGTGCGCCTCCTATATGTTACATGTATATTAAATGGCACAATATAAGTCGCAAGTAACTTAAATAAGCCAAGAAGGTAATTCCAAGGCTGATGTACGACGCACTGGCGGGGTCAGCCTTACGACTGGGGTTGCTGTTGGTTCAATTACCCAAGTTTTAGGTACTTGACCGCACACCAGTAGGGAAGTCTCTTCACATCATTTTTTTGCGTCGCGTGTCGTCTGCGTCGCGTGATGGCCACCCATAGTGAAAATTCAAATGTAACTTACATGCAATATAAGTTTAAGTTACATGTAATGTAAATGTATGTTACATTTAATATGAATATATGTTACATGTAATATAAATGTATGTTACATGCAATATAAATGTAAGTTACTTGAGACATTCAAGTAAGTTACATTTATATTACAAGTAACTTGTTTTGATTTTTCTGAGCCTAAGCCTTCACCTGGTTTGACAACAACACAAAAATAAATAGGATAAAAATTGAAAGTGACGAAAGAAAACTGGAAACAAAACTCATTGGATGGAAAATAGGTGGCAGAGCAGACGATCGATAACGATCTTATAAAATCGATCGTTGAAGTGGGGAGGAACTCAGAAAAATCAAAACAAGTTACTTGTAATATAAATGTAACTTACTTGAATGGTTCAAGTAACTTACATTTATATTACTTGTAACATACATTTATATTACATGTAATTTAAATATATATATATATATGTATATATATATATATATATATATATATATATATATATATATATATATATATATATATATATATTGCATGTGAGTTACACTTATGTTACATGTAACTTACAGTTATATTTTCACTATGGGTGGCCATCACGTGACGCAGACGACACGAGACGCAGAGAGCGCGTCCCAGACCACACACTACGCGAGATTAATGTTGTGTGGGGCCTTCCCTGCTGACGTGGGGTCGAGTACCTCAAACTTGGGTAATTGAACCAACAGCAAGGCCAGTCGTACGGCTCACCCCGCGAGTGCGTCGTACATCAGCCTTGAAAATATCTTCTTGGCCGATTTAAGTTACTCGCGACTTAACCTCCATTTCCCTGCTACTCGCACTTTTCTGTATCACTATCATAGAAGCGGTGTGGTTTTGAGAATGATTTTTTCTTTTTCGTAGTAGAAATTTCCGAAAAACAACCGCTTCGCACCTATGGTTGTGATAATAGAAGTGCGAGTAACGGGGAAATGAAAGCTATATTGTGTCACTCAATTTACTCGCAACATATCGGAGGCGCAGTGCACAAAGTGTCCTCTCAGAAATCGAAAACAAGTTACTTGTAACATATCTGAGCCGATGTAAGTTAGTTGCGACTTATCTCAGGTCATGTAAGATACATGTAACATATCGGAGACCCACCGCACCCAGTATCCCGCCGATATGTTACATGTGACTTAAATGACCTGAGATAAGTCACAAGAAACTTACATCGGCTCAGATGTGTTACAAGTAACTTGTTTTCATTTTTATAAGAAGGGCAGGCGGAGGGGGAAGGGAGGGGTCGCATGTCGTGCGCCACCTATGCGCCGTACCGTAGCACGCGACGGCGAGCGGGCTGTCATTTCGTGCGCTCAGTTAGGGCCCGAATAGAGTCCCACCGCTGAAAGTAGCTGCAGCATGCAATGGAGGAGTATCGATCATTCGGCGCCGCACGATCGATTCTCCTCCATTGCATGCTACCGCGCCTTTCAGCGATGGGACTCTATTTGGCCCCATAAGAACTGACTATGGGTTTTCAACACAGTGCTCACTTCTATGGTAGCTAAAAACAAGCAGCGCTAAGCTAGAGAGTTGTGTCTTTGAAATTCGGAGAGTCCAGATTCAATGGTACCTGATGATGAAAACGGCAAACTCTCTCTTTCACCGGAATTAGCACAGCAGAAGACGATATCAATACTGCTGCACAATAAAGGAAGAAAATATCGAACATCCTGCTCAGCCCCTTTATATCACCAAAATCAAATTTATCTCTGACCAGCTGATAGGATACGCTGGTTCCAGTGCCTGGCTCTGAAAAGGTCAATGATTTCGAAAAAATACTGTCCACGTCAACGGAAGAGGGGGTGGTGCGGTTGCGTATTTTCACTAACAAGCATATTCCAAGTTCGCTATCCCATGAGAGTACAAACTTTCTCTCAAAGCGGTTACTGAACTAGAAAAATAACTGTGGGAACGAGTCGGCACTCCTTGTGTTCATTACCTTTTGTGTGTCTAACTCGTTTTTTTGTTTATGTTTTGCACTCCTGCTTCTTTGTGTTTTGAAATTTCTGACATGTAACTTTTCGACTGAGTGAGAAGAAATATATGAATTTTCTGTTGTTATTTTCATTTTCTTGTTATCAGCCTGATGAAAAAGTTTCCGGACTTTTCACGACTTTGAATAAAAAACATTTCTTCCAAAAACAAACAAGGCTCACCCAACAAAATGATTCCCATCACGTTCAAGGATCCCTCACCACCGATTGAGCAGATCATGAATTCTCGACGTGTAGAACTCTGGCTGTTTTGAGTCAAAGTATTCTTCTAAGACCATTTTGACTTCGTCATCGTTAGTGAACTGTTTTCCATTCAAGAAGTGCTGCATTGAGCGAAACAGATGGGAGTCGGAAGAGCAAGATCTGGGCTATATGGAGGGTAGGGAGATCTTCCCAGCCCGGGTACATTCCCCCTGAAATCAACAATGTTTGCCTTCTTTACGACAATGCCCAGCCACACGTATCCCGGATAACCTGACAGAAGCTGCTGGACCTGAGCTGGTATGTTCTTCCTCACCCTCTATATAGGCCAGATCTTGCTTCTTCCGAATACCATCTGTTCCGCTCGATGCAGCAATTTCTGGATGGAAACCAGTTCACTAACGATCACGAAGTCAAAATGGCCTTAGAAGAATATTTCGACTCGAAATAGCCAGAGTTCTACGCGTCGCAAATTCATGATCTGCCCAATCGGTGGCGAAGGATGCTTGAAAGTGATGAACATTAATTTGTTGGGTGAGCCTTGTTTGTTTTTCAAATGAATGTTATTTTATTCAGAGTCGTGAAAAGTCCGGAAACTTTTGCATCAACCTAATATTTTTCATTTTTTTCTCATTTCCCTGCGCGTATCTATAACAAACAATTATCGGTGTACCGATGTGTGTCGGATTAAACTCACCGTTTTTCGCCACAACCGGTGTTTTTTTTTTCAAAATTAATGAAAAATTACAAAAACGTGAGCAACTTAAAACCGAGCCAGACAATAGTATATTATGTTCAGTGAACCTACACAATCTCACCACCGCCATCCGTGAATTGTACTTGCAAGGGCAGTCCGCACGAATCGTTTTGACCGTTTTGGTCTTTCCCGAAGCCCCCGTTATAGAAGGACGATGACTGCAGTCCCTCCTAGGTCGCCCGTATTCCAACTAATTCTCCCCGGTAGATATGCGAGTGAAGCACGCCAAAAGAGGACAAGACCCCCTCTCTCTCTGTCGTCCTTAGTCTCACCCAGTTTCTCCCCGCTGATATGCGTGCATGCAAAAAGAGGACGAAAATTATCTTCCCGTCTAACTAACGCCATTGGTATACCAAAACTTAGCGACCGCGACATGTGCGGTCAACTGTTAGAAATCGTGCCGGGATCAGGCCCACACAGTGAAAAATGCTGTCAGAGGAAAATTTCACAGCAACTGTCGCGGTCGCTGGCTCGAAAGGGGATGTTATGCCTGAAATAAGGAAACCGTGCGGTTCTCGGTCGCTGTCGCGGCTGTCCGTTGCAGTGCAATGCACTGCCACGGGTGCAAGCGACAACGATCCAGCCAAATCCAGTATCCTGCCTGGTGTTTCTTGGCCCTGAAAGACAGCGACGGTTGGCCCTCAGCGACAGCAACTTCAATCGCGATAGACCTTTCGTGGGGTATAACAATGGCCTAAGTCGTCAGTACTCGTTCCCTGCCCCTCCCGAGCGAAGTTGGATCAACGATACCGTTAACACCATTGCGGCATTCTGTCGAATGCGGCCTAGTCTGGCTTATACACGACTCAGGCGAGACAACAGACGGCCTACGAGGGACTATCATCGAACTGTGACGGGGACCAAGCGGCGATGTTCAGTTTGGCGCAAACACAGTGCACGTATTTTGAAACATACAAATGTGCTCCAAGTTGTGCCAGCGCTGATACCACCGGCAAGAGGGAATCAAAACGGTAACAAGGCTATCCGTACCAACCGTGCGTTCGATTTCATTTTGCTACGATCCAGCGCACTGCAATCAAAAACTGTAGGCAAAAACTGAAGGTAGGCAAACCTCCGAAAAAATAATCACTGATAAGGATGGCCATGGACAAGTCGATATGATTGACGGTTCGAGGTAGCAACCATAACACTATTTGTAGCTGTGAATTTTTTATCTAAAAGTAATACTATTAACATGCATTCCGGTAGATAGATACAGGACTCAGCCAATCGCAACTGCTCAGACTCGTTTCCTAGTGATGACGTAGGTTGCATGATTCAATCAAGAATCCTGTACAAAGCAGCTCTCCGCTGCTCGCTCTCACACTGACAAAGGATGTTTGTACAGTGCGCTCCATAACCATAAAATCACCCTTTGCACCGGAAACTCAGTTTGTTTTAATAACTCGATGTTTTAGAGACCACAACTATACCTTCTGGCTCTCTAAGGACTGCCTTGAACTTTTCTACTTTTTCATGTCTACTTCAGTACATGGAATTTTGTGGTAAACTAACAAACATAGCGTTAAGAATTGAAAGTAAACTCTAGCCGGGAACCAACGGCTCCATCGGAAGTGCCAGAGATCTTCTTCTTCTTCTTCTTCTTCTTCAGCGTTTGTCCCGCATTGTAGCAGGGTCCGCTTTTCTCGAACGTTGCCGCCATTTGACCTTGTCATTCGCGTTGTCAGGATGGAGGCCTGCAATTTTCACATCGTTGTGCAAAACATCCAGCCATCTCTGCTTAGGTCGTCCTCTTGGTCGCTGGCCCGTCACTTGGAGCTGCATAGCCGCTTTCGCTATCGAGTGTTCTCCAGCTCGCAGAACGTGCCCATACCATCTTAGGCGATTTTCGCGAAGTTTGTCCGAAATAGGCGCGAATCCGAATCTTTCACGCACATCTTCATTCCGAACTCGGTCCAATCGGGTCAATCCACCACTCCACCTGAGCATCTTCGTTTCCATCACGCCTAGCCGTCGCTCTGCTTCCTTGGTCATTGGATAACACTCTGTGCCATACAGTGCGACGGGCCTCACAACCGAACGATAAATCTTTGACTTGAGCCTGTCGCAAACCTTTTTATCACAGCGCACTCAACTCGCGGTACGCCACTTCAACCAAGCAGCATTGATGCGTGCGTCGACTTCAGCCGTCAGCGTCCCATCATCGCAAAGCGTTGATCCAAGATATCGAAACGTATGCGCTTTTGGCAAGACTGTGTTGTCGACTTGGATGGAATCGTCACAACTCGCATTTGTCATGTATTCGGTTTTCTTTTTATTGAGTCGTAAGCCGAATGCTGCCAGTCTGTCGTGCCAAGCTTGAACTTGTGCTTGGAGGTTTCCTTTGCTGTCTGAGGCGAGCATCACGTCGTCAGCATACAACAGGGTCCAAGGTGCTAAACTCTGCAAATCTCGCGTGATGACATTCATGACGATGATGAAGAGCAGCGGGGAGAGGGCGGAGCCTTGATGAACTCCAACAGTGATTCGAAAAGGCCTTGATGTTCCTGCCGCGAATCGTATGCAACTTGACGTGTCCACGTACAAAATCTTCACCCAATCGATCAATTCTTCGGGGACATCTCGGCTACGCAGAGCGTACCATATTACTTCGTGAGGGACTCTGTCGAACGCTTTCTCAAGATCAAGAAAGGCGAGGTGAACAGCTTCTCCTTTTTCACGATGCTTTTCCACAAGAAGTCGGGTCGCATGGATAGCATCGACGGTGCCGCAGTTCCTGACAAAACCACACTGATTTACGCTCAGCTCAACGACATCACGAATTCTTCTATCCAGAATCCTCTCGAAAATCTTCATTGTATGGCTAAGAAGTCGGATGGGCCGGTAGTTGCAACAGTCAGCAGGACTCCCTTTCTTCTTGAAAATCGGGACTGTGGTGCTTGACTTCCAATCTGAGGGAACCTTGCGCCCAGTCACAATTCGGTTGAATAACAATGCAAGCCAGGCAGTTGGGTTCCAACGTCGACTCTTCCATAACTCGGCGGCAATATCATCAGGTCCGGTAGCTTTGCCATTCTTCATCGCTTTCAAAGCCTCTGCTACTTCGCTCGCTGTGATAGGCGACACCGCCCCATAAACCGGAAGAGCATGAGGTAACGGGGAATGCGGGAAGTGCCAGAGATCTAAATCTACAAAATGAGGCTGGTGTTACAATGAGCAAGTTGAATGTGTATCACATAGCCTATTTGCAGACCACAAGCAAAAAAGAAGATTGGTTATCAATATGCATCCAACTCATTTGAATTGAATTGTTTTGCTTTGTCGATTTCGGTCCCTTCCAAACCAACCACTTCACTTCTAATTCGCAGTGTGACGTCCGCAGAGATTGACCGTACCTGGTAAAGATGAACTCCACCAACCAGCCATGGCCACTTGACTTCCATCTGAAGAGCTACTCCCTCTGTACTTTTTGTATCCTGTTTAATATTGAATTTTTTTGATACATTGAGTTCGACCTGGAATTAAGTAATATTTGAGAGAAGGTAACAGTTGTCAAACAGCGGTCATCCGAAGAGAACATGCAATTTGATGACCTGCAGTTGAGGATAATTTTTTAGAGTCTCCTCTATTTTAGCTCGTTCTTTTTTCAATAGAGGAGAAGAACCAATAATAAAGCGCCCATGCTTTACACGTCCGAATGAGGCGTCGGTAACTGAAAAATCTGATTTTTGATCCTTAGTACTAGACAGACTTTGAATTTTATAAAATTCTCACTCGTTTCTGTGGAAATAGATCCTAGCGATTTATGACTATCAGCAGTTAAGGCTGCGAGTCCCATCGGCAATAAAACCTTAAAATATCAGGCAACTATTAACAATAAGATTTTGAATATATACTACCAATGTTTTCTACCAGCATAGACATTTTCTTGATTTTGTAACGATCCCGCGACCCTAGATTTTTATGCGGAAACACTTGCGTAGGGGTGGTGCAGGTGACGGGTTGGTGTAGTTTTAAGCCATGTTTTGACTGCAGGTGGTCGCTGGGGCCATGCGAAGGACAACGGTTTCTTTTTAATCGCGCGAAATGGAAAGCCGCTCCAATTGTGATCGCTTTGTGGCAAACGTCCTACATCGCTGGGTCGCGGCGACGAAATCCTATATTTTACTGTTTCGCTGCTGCAGGAGCGATTCTCAATGGTCGCTAACCATCGCTCCATCGCTGCCATTATGCCAACGATGGAGCGTTTGCCAGCGAATGACACTTTTCGTCTCGTGAATGTTCACCTTTCCGCATGACAAGGTCAGTTTTTACGAGACGAAACGTGTTATTGATGACTACCAGCCCGTAATTTCGCTGATTGACTGAATTGCTTCAATCATCCACGAGGCTATGCACTATGAACATAATCGCTGCCGCAGCCAGATTGCTGCAGCAGCGGGTGCGAAATCGATGCGTAAAAAACAGTTGCGATGCAGTCAAATCATGGCTCAAAGGCAGTTTTTACGGTAATCTTCAGTTTTGAGATTATTTGCAGAATCGATTAATTCACCCCAGGGTAGATCTAAAATGACGGAGAAATTGAGAAAAACGGGCCAGAAGGGCACGAAATCCTTAAGTATCACCCCGCCTCTTTAGTATCACAGGAAAGGTTTGTTGTGACAAAGAATTATTTTGTGGACCCGTAGTTTGCCCTTTTCTGCTCTCTGTTGCTCCGTCCATTCATTCGGACCCTAACTAATACTGTTTTGCATAAAATATTTTTTTTTCCATTTTCGACTGACGCCATTTTTCACCGGTCACAACCACCGGAAACATCTTCAACCAATCGGACAACTAGTCCAGGCCAGAGAATAGTGTCGCTGAAATACGACGTTTTAATGCACTTCTCGTCGTTTCTTCGTAATTTTGGTAACACTTGGAGGTCAATGCTTTGTTTTATGTGCAAAACTCGGGAACGAAAATCATCGTGAACACTGGCTTTAAAAGCAAAGTATACCCTCAGATATGAATTTTGAGATTTCATGTAATTGTGTAGAAGACTCCTCCGGTATAACACGTGCTAAATGCGAGATTTCAATTCCTCCAAATAAGCTAGATATAAGCGATCAACAGAGACCCGACCCCCTTCGCTCACCACCATAGGCCCGACCCCCTGAGAAAACCTGAAAGGCAGCAGCTACTGTTTATCCATACGTGTTCATCTCACTGTTTTGCGAGTGAAAATGCTCTACGAGTTTCAACAAGTTTCAACTTGCCAACTTCCTGCGTATTCAGTGCTATAAGCGATGTGGATGAACGGTCGCTGCTGCCTGTTTAGGAGGCCCCCGACCCCCTCACAGATTTTCGAACTTGATAGCGGCTCGATCGATGGATGAATTCCAACGAGTCGTCGTTCTTCAGTCCACTGCCGGGCTTTCTCCTTATCCTGGCTCGCTCTCGCGCAGTGATTGCGAATGAAGAGAAATACAGGCCTGAGACAACTCGTCCATAAATTGTATGCCTTAAAAATGCATGCATTTTCAGGGAGCCATATTTCCGTTCGTAGGGGGTCTTGGACGATTTCAAAGATACCATTGTGATCAGATAGTGCCTCTCTCCATGACAAGCGAATCTGAGGGATAATTTTCTGGGTGTCCTGTGCCTTTAAAGGCAGCATACACGCTCGCAAGCATAGTCGAGATAACAGCATAGATAGGTCCGCACGGCCCGTACTATGTCGTCAACGACGTTTGAAGCGCTGAAAACTGTCCAGGATGACAGTATTTGACAATGTTTGAGCAATCTTGCCTTCCACGCCCGTATTTTCACACCCCTTCGAGTAACAGAATGAGAATCGATACTTGAGAAAACATGTGATAACTTAGAATGATAGCACTATGAAAAGGGAGTGCAGTAGAGAAAAAACTCGATTTACCTCAATATAACATGTTTGTGCACTGATAAAATCCTCCATTCCAAGAGGTCAGCCAAAGTAGAGCGGCATTCTCGAAAGTGGACGAGAGTCAATAGGTATGCAGACATGTTATACTCAAGTAAACCAAGCAGTTTCTCTCGTGCACTCCCATTTGATAGTGCTATCACTCTCAATTATCACACGTTTTCACAAATATCGATTCTCATTCTGTTACTCGAAGGGGTGTGAAAATACGGGCGTGGAAGGCAAGATTGCTCAAACATTGTCAAATATTGTCATCCTGGACAGTTTTCAGCGCTTCAAACGCCGTTGACGACATAGTACTGGCCGTGCGGACCTATCTATGCTGTTATCTCGACTAGGCTTGCGAGCGTGTATGCTGCCTTTAAGGCCCGTGGCAGGCATCTCGCAAGGATTAGCAGAAAATCCATTAACTCCACTCGGAGCCCTCAAAAAAAATATCGTGAGGCGCCCAGAGTTTACGTTCGTTATGAAAACAAAACAGGTGATTCTCCGGACAAGCATTACTTGATATCTGAATAAATACGAGGGAGCGGGATCTTCCGCTTACCATCCTCCTTCCGTCGGTCCTAGGTGCCATTCTCCGTCTTCCTGCACTTCGAGACTTGCTCGTTTCTCCAATTAGCTTTCACCCTCGAACATCCGCCATCGCCTGACCTCAAACGTCAGAAGCTTCATACTCTTCGACGCCGCCATCTACTCGTTCAATGTGTCTTCTGTGCTCCCAGTCATCACAATCCCGCCCACGAATCTAGCCAACGCCTTCCTTTGTCTTCCTTTTGTGACAACGTTCAAAGGCCTTCTTTGCCAGAGTAAACGATTTTACTGACCTATATGAAAGCACTCGTGGTTGCACGCTTGAATTTCGGGATAGGCACCCCCTCTTGTAATCACCACCTAAACCTTGAAGGCAGTATTCACGATAAAATCGTTTTTCCGTTTTTCCACCAGTCTTGAGAACGGCCCCTTTCCGATTCCAATGGTGTCTCTGGAATCGTACAAGACCTTCAGGGAACAGAGTTATGGTCCCTCGAAAATTGAGCTAGGCAAGCATGGCGGACGAGTTGTCCGAGCTTGTGACTTCCGTATTTGCAGTCGATGTATGAGAGCTGACCTGAGTAAAGAGAGAAGTTGAGAATGAAGGGAAGAGTGGGGCTGTCAATCGAAAAGCATCGTTCATATCACGACCTTGAATTTTCTTTTGTTGTTTTCATTTGTTCATATCGAAGGGCGGGCATTGCCCTTTTGGGATACGACTAAAAGTAACAACTTCAGGCTGTTTTGGGGCTCTTCTTGACTCGTTTTCCTGCGTTCTTTTAACGCAAACGTTACAGTGTGCCCCTCCAGTACCCATTCCAAGTGGAAACTGAAACATAATTTTTATCGTAAACACTGCCTTCGACCGCAGAAAGTAACCTATGGGCGTCGTTGATTAATGTTGTGTGTTGGCTAACACAACACACTGGCATTATACACAAAATCTTTCAATGTGGGTCCCCAGACCTAGCAACGAAACTACACTACAGGACTTCTCCGCATGAACATACTGTCGTATTTGGGCTAGTCAGCGTCTCAGGTATTGAACACTCCTGCTAGCAAGGCGGTCACATGTTTCCTTCAACGCTAAGAATGAGAATTATACTATTCCGCTAATCATGCCGCGTCGCTCGCCAATCATTCGAATCGGCGTTCAGGCAATGGCTCTTGGCATCAAAACCGACCAATAGCAGACATGCCGCGAAGCCAGCTGCAGTGAAAGCCCTATGTATGTCTAGGGTCTAATGAGGCCAAAGCTACGACCGGAACAGAAAATTCCATCATTGTTACATTCAACAAGTAATCATGCTTCTTTCTTCAATGGAAACTGCTTATTAAGACAGTGTTAACAGTGAATTTCGTTTTCGAGTTTTTCACACAAAACAATGTGTTGGCAACCATGTGTTACCAGAATTACGAAGAAACGGCGAGAAACGGACATTAGTCTTTGGCTTGGACTAGTTGTCCGGTTGGATGAACATGTTCACTGTGGTTGTCACCGGTGAAAAATAGGGGCCGATCAAAAATGGGAGAATATTCCAGGCAAAACTGTATTAGTTAGGGTTCGAAGGAAAGAATGGAGCAACAGAGAGTAAAGAAATGGAAAAGGTGGTACAGCAAAAGATTTCATTGTCATAGCAAACAGTTCCTCTGAGAGTGAAGAGGCGGGATGAGAATAAATGATTTCGTTACCTTCTGGCGCGTTTTCCTCAATTTCTTCGTCAACTCAGTTCCACCCGGGGGCCAAACAATCGATTTAGCGATTGATCTGAGAATGGAAGATCATCGTGAACACTGCCTTTAAAGGCAGCATACACGCTCGTAAAAGTTATTGAGATAACTACGGAATTAGAATGGTATCGCACCGAAAACAACGCCCACGCATTTTGAAGGGTCAAAAACCACCCACAATGACGCGACAGGAGTGAGAAGTTGGCCCCGCCCCTGTATCTGCCCGCCCCCCGTATTTGCGTCCTCCTTCAAAACAGGGGTGCTGGACCAATTCCACCGTCGCCAATGTGTGTGGTTTACCTATTGTACCTATTCCACTACCCACAAACGTCGCCGGCGGCGGGAATGGCCCAGAACCCCTGTTCTGGAGGAGGACACAAATTCAGGGGCGGGGCCAACTTCTCACTGGTGTAGCGTCATGGTGGGTCGTTTTTGTCGCTTTAAAATGCGTAGACGTTGTGTTCGGTGCTATGCCATTCTAATTCCGTAGTTATCTTAATTACGCCAGAAGGCCAGACGGTATGTGAGCAGAAGGTATGCCTGTAGTTGGGAGAGAATTCCCAGGAGAGTTTGCTATGAGCCCCTTTCTTGACATGCTGTCGGCTTATTTCTAGGAAGCATGAAGTTCATCTATAAGAATTTATGAACTGGTGGAGAGCTCACCTGGGAAATAATCAAGGGAATACTGAAAGCCATAAAGAGTAAACGCTTAAGCCAGATGAATTTCACTTGTTGCAACAGTAGCACCGGTCCTGCGAAAGAAGTTGATTGGTTCAGATTTGAAGTCAATCGTAAGTCTAAAAAGAATAGTTGTGATGTACGTGCAAGCGATAGCTGGTAATCAGCCCACAATTGAAGCAACAACTCAATTCTTACAGAACGTGTAGAGTCGCACATAGTATTGGGTTAATGCATAACTATCCGGCCAGGTTTTTTTTCAGCAATTTTCACTTAACAAAAACAATCGGCTTTGTCCTTAAAGGCACAGTCCAAGCTCAGGAAGGAAATATGATATTTCCACATAAATGTAGAGTAGACCAACCCTATATAACACCTGCCAAGTGGGAGATCTCAATTCCTCCGAATGAGCGAGATATAGGAGGAAGCCACCCTGGGGCGCCCACATACGGAAGCCACTTTGGCACTCCCCTTTTACGACCTTTCGGGCTCAACAGAGCGAGGTGGGCTATTCTTTTCGATCAATAGCACCGTTCTTCTCTTCACTCTCAGGTTCTCTCTTTATTCAAGTCGGCTCGCTGGCATCGGTTCCACATTACAAAGTTACAGGCCTCGAACAACTGGCCCACCATGCTTCCGCAGCTCAATTTTTGAGGGGCCATACCTCCGCTTCCAGAGGGTCTTGTAGAGACATCTTTGGAATCAGCGTGGGACTGTTTTCAAGATTGGCAGAGAAACAGAAAAACGATTCCGAAGTTGGGTTGCGCCTTTAACGGGGAGCTCGTGTGGGACCCATCCAGCGAATTCCCACATTTTTCAAAGCTTTTTGAGGCTACGAACAACCGTGAGTTGATTGGTAGTGATGCACTCAGCCAGCATTCGTGTAAAGGTCCTCGTCGTATTCTACGGCTGCCAGAAGAGCCTGATCTTTGAATTCTGATGGTCGACTTCTTCATGTTTTATCCTCCAAGCTGGTTTTACCTGGTCTGGAATTCATGAAACGATAAAAACAATTCAGCCATGGTTTGAGGTCGATCGATCTCCACAAGATGGCTGACCTAATCATGGTTAAGAGGTTGATAGCATTTCGTGAACTCCACTCCTGATTTGGAACAAGCAAGCCACTTCCAACATTGACTTTCACTAAATGTTCCTTTGCCAAAAGGTTCATAGAGATAGCGAAGTGGTTGGGCTGCTTTCCATCCTTTCTCAAAGCGGTAATGCATATTATGGCGAATATGACTATGGTTTTCGACACGTGATTTCTTGACACAATGAAAAAATTATTTTCGTACAAAAATTATAAACAAAACGCTGCATCTCACGGATGAAAAAACGCTCTGATATGAACGCCGGATAATTGTGCATCAAACCAACAGTTTTGGACAAAGAAAATTAAAATTTGAAATTCCGTGGGCCACAGAATTAGCAGTGAATTTCGAAAGGTTCACAAAATAACTGAATCCTTTCTGTTTTTGTAATTATAGTATAAGCTGATAAAAACTCTTGGACAGCTCTAATGAGCTTTCGATTTTGATTGGGGGGGGGGTTGGGCCTCGGCGAAATACATACAGTTCGGTTCGTGGGTTGTTTCCTCAAGAAAAAATGTGTGAATCTCATCCGCGGCTGGCGCGCTAATCGAATCACGCCGAGAGAAGAGCGCAGCTCATCAGCTTACCACACCGTCAGCCGCGAGGAAAATTTACATGTTTTTTTTTCTTGAGGAAACAAGCCACGGACCTAACTATATAACTGGCGATGAGTGGGTCCCTACGAAAAAGACACCGCTCTTTGCTGTGATAATGGGAATGAAGAGGTTACTGGAAATGCCAAAGAGCTTACATGAGGCAATATAAGAGTGTGATGGATGAGAGCTCTAGGCGCAACTACATATGCAGAAGAACGAACTAGTAGCAACAAGAAAAGTTATTCAATTTCTACGTTGCATCACATAATTCAAACGAAATCGAAACTGTGATTGAACTGTCGCAAATGTCATTAAAGTTCTCACATGTACATCTAATTGAGATTTGCACATCACACATACCACTGATGAACTCAGTCTTCCTGATATCTGTTACGATTTCGTCTTGGCCACCGCCTGTGGGAGTTGCCAGGGATTCGATTTTGCTTGGTGTATTTTTTGCTTTCACCAAAGTGCCAACCCTTAAACATTACATGAAAACAAAGTGCAAAATAGTGATAACGATCAGCCCACAAAGGGATGGTACGCTGCAGATCATACTCTTCAGCGGAAAACTGTTATCTGTTTCTCAATGACAATACTGTGTACGACAACTCCGGCGGCGCTTTTCAAGTCTTCGGTTCATTCGGCGAGAACGATGCGAAATGTCAAAGGCCACATTAGAGCGCTTCCACAGTGCTGAGACCCCTAAATAGCCACATGTGATTTTTTTCTTGAACTAATAAGGGAATTGGTTTTGGTCGAAATAGCCATTCCCGAATGAAATGTATTTTTCTAGAACCATTTTCAGGTGCAAGTCCGATTACGCCCTTCGTAGCTGCCTAGAATCACTCACAAAAAAGCTGTGAGCGTTTTTCAAGCCTCGAGAAAAGGCAGGGTACTCATTATACATTTCATAGCTGTGGTTGCTGAGGAGTGATATAATTAACAAATGTTAAAGAAGTAAGCCCCCAGCTTCACTCGACGCCAGGACGTCTACTGTGGACGGAGCCTCATCCCTGCTATGAGAGTTGGACCAAAGTCATTCCCAAAATAACGAGACACCGGCTACCCGGCTCTTTTCATTTGGAGCCAGAGCAGTTATACAATCCGATAACTTGCGGCACACCGTCGGTTCTGTAAACCCTTGCTTAAATACATGTCTTGAACCAAGTACGAACACTGTGAATAGCTATTGCGAAGGTGGCAATGAGCACCATTTCCGATCTAATACAGCAGAAAAGCCTGCTTGATAATACTTTTTTTCTCATAGAGCAGCAGATTTTAACGTAGCAGGGCACCGCGTAGTAGCCACCCTGTATATGCAAGGTCATCACATTCTGAACAAAACTGATAACTACTCGGAGTTCAAAATCAATACGACAATAGGGAACTTACTTCAGAAAAACTTCCTCGAGAGAATTCAGTGATAAACCGAACCCTTCTATCTGAAGAATGTCTTTGCTTGTCTCCAGTTCGATGAATAGATCGTGGAAACTTAAATCGATGAATCGATTTTAAAAAAATCGTGAATTGTTTTCAAGCTTTTTAATGCCGTGGTCATGAGAGGATCGTTGCATTTTCAGCACGGAGCAACGTGCCAGAATGATCATAGGTCCATGATACCATGTGTTTGACACTGTCACTCGATCTTGCTCGCTGCTGCGCTCTCTTACTGTCAATTGGAAATATAGAAAACGAGAGAAGACTGCGATATGAACAGTACATCACTGCGTGATGTACTGGAAAATGTATACCTCTTCTGTGCGTCTTTCGGTAGATTCAAGCTGATTTGTTTTGATCTCACTTCAATCATTTTTGCTTCGGGCACGTGTTTTTTGACAACCTCAAATCGATTGTATGTCCACAGCTGAGCCTCAAGATTAAGAAAAACAAAATCACACAATGAGCATAGCATCACCTCTTCCGTTTGCAGTGGCTTATCATCAGTGCTATCCTTAGTGAACGCTATAGATAGAATGTATCCGGACGCAAATCTGTACAGTACACTGATTGTAAGAATGTAGGCATAAAAACCAAGCAAGCGGCAACATCGCAGACACCCATAGTATCTGACTTCCTTCACGTCTTGAGAATGCTGGCAAACTCCCATTTTCGATTCTAGAGCTCGGAATTCTCATCTTGCGCAAAACTTAGATTCCAAAAATGGAAAGAGTGTTGGAACAAGTTATGCAAGCAGGCACTGCTCAAAAATAAAAACATAGGAATTTGGAATCAAATAACCAGAGCTGGAGAATAGCAGAGATAGAGGAAAATACGATGGGGTGTTATGTACCAGTGAGTGAATTCTGACAATAAGAACACGCAATCTCGCGCTCTGTTCAAATCGATGCGAAATTCAACCTAAATTCAAAAATTCCCCCCCTCCCCACACACATACACACACGTCAAAATCTCAACCGCCTCTGGCTTCAGTCCCCTGCTGAATATCGAAGAGCGGATAAAGGCAGTATTCACGATAAAAATCGTTTTCCTACTCTTCCGCCTGTCTTCTAAACGATCCTATGCTGATTCTGATGATGTCTCTGGAATCGTACAGGACCTTCTGGCAACGGAGTTATTATCCCCCAAATATTGAGCTGGGGCAAAACATGGTGGACGAGTTTTCCAAGACTTGTAACCTCCGTCTTTTGCAGCCGATGCATGCGAGCTGAAATGGGAAAGAGAGAAAGTGAGGATGAAGGGAAGAAAGGGGCTAACCATCGCTCATTTCACGATCTCGAGTTTCCATTCGTTGACGTCGGAGGGCGGGCATTGCGCTTTAGGAGTTCGCGTTGCGTTCAAAGTGGCAACTTCGGGCTCTTTTGGGGCTCTTCCTGGCTTGTTTTTATGCGTTCTTTCAACGTTATCATCACAGTGTGTCCCTCCACAACCCATTCCTAATGGAAACTGAATCACGTTCTTCATCTTGAACACTGCCTTTAACAACAACAGGGGTTGACTGCCCATCAACCAGAAATCAGGAAGCAGAGAAGAAGCGCCGAGAAGTGTGGATCAAGAAATTACATCGAGAGGGACAAAGAGGCAATATCTGGCGTCGTAACACGTAGCAGCGGACCGGGCAGTAATTGCGAATTATAATCTTCGACAACGACGTTTCGACATGGCCGAGTGCTCCGCTACTCAAAGGCCGTGATCACAATGAAAACCGTTTACGTGTTTCTGAGAAATGTCGCAACTGTGGATGATAACTGTAGAAGCCCTGCCCCAACAAAGGGCGTGAAATTGGCAATGAAAGACGAACAGCCGCCCGCAAAGCTAATAGAACAATTTTAATGGGCTTGGAGACACTTTTTTGGGCCGAAGATAGTCATGAGATGTTGCTGAAATCATAATTGACTGAAATAAGGTAGAGTTCACGTAATAATTTTAGTCTGATGATCAGACGGGGCTGCGACGGTAGATCACCGCCACGCAATCGAAAGCCCACTGGCATGTGATGCCGCCAACGCCTCACGGCCAGCCGCCTGGTCGATACGTCAGACTAAATCGAATACAGAAACCATACAGCGTCCCCCATCACAATCAACAGCCAAAATAGATAACAGCAAGCACGCTCACTCGGAATCCTGAGCCTGCTCTGTTGCAGAGTTTTAGCCTCTGCGTCAATTTCCGGGGTTTTTTCAGGCAACTCTCACGGTACACATCCATGTTCACATTTCATGTCAGAAACACGGAAACGCTTTTGATAGCGTAATCGTTTTCTTCGAGGGGAAACGTTCTAAATTAGGTGAGCGACAGAGAAAGAAATCGCAAGGGGCACAATCGTTCAGTTTCTCAAGTTCTAGACACGGAATATTTAGAAGTCGTTTGAATCAGGAAGCGTAGTTTACTAAACAAAACGATCTGGCATTACAACTTGCGGAAGTTACATTATGAATGTCGTAGTTATTGCGCAAAAGACAAACAAGGTGCCTAACTCTGCCGCTGTATGATAGAGACCCACTTTTGCTTTAGGAAAAGTGATGTTCCACAACACACTGTACGTCCCATATTCATTATGTAAATGAAATCGCCCATTGTTTCTGCCTCATCCATGTAATGAGTGGAGAGCAAAATACACCTAAAAAAAGTTTGAAAGTGAATTCTTGCCAGAAGCAGACGCTAATAACAATTTCGGCAAAACAGTCAGCTACTCAGACTATCCATGACGTGTTCAACTCCGCGTCGACCTGACAGCAACCTCGTAGGAGGTTTACAACTACTGTGAGAAACTTTTCTCTCCACCTAGGCGAAAAATCTCTCACAAATAAGGGACCCGGGAAGGGGGGACCGGGTGATCGAAGCTTGTCTTGGCTTGAACTAGACTGTGAGCGGGCTTAGTGGGGTCGATGTCGAGCTATTGCACAGCAATTACGGCCGCTAGTTATGATTTGGGTGATGTCGAGCTGTTGCACAGCTAGCGTTACATCGCTCTAGATTAAAGGGAAGTATACAACGCATTTTCTAGGCATGCTCCGGGTGACGGGAGTGCAACCGGTTTAATTGCCCACGTTTTCGGTACATTGGCCCCGTCAGAATCTGGAGGTCCTGCCCGTACGGTGGTGACTCCAAAGGAAGCCGCGCTATCCAGCCGCGACGGGTGTCGGTGTGCCGACCGCGACGCGTGCCGGTGTAAAGCAGTTCCTAATCTAGATGAAACAGTCCTACAGGATGTGAACCGCTGCTAAACAGGCCGCTAACCGCGACACTCCGAGATGTCAACAGCCGGATATCAGGTGGACGTCACTGGGCAACGGGAGGGTCTCAGGCTGACAATACGCGAGATTTAACTTGTCGAAAACTCAAACATGGGGCGGTCATTCCGCGAGGGAATGTTGGTTGTACCTCCCTGGCCATCCAGCGTATAACCGATACTCTTCCTACGTACGACCGCACAGACACGTGGGCGGTTATTCGGAGGGGGAATGTCGGTTGGCCTAGGGCATCTGCAGGGCAACCAATCTTCCACCGCCATTCAACCGATCTACCACCGCAGTACAACAGAATCAGATTGCCGGTCACGCACTTTTCAATACATCCTGGATATTCCCGGGTCCGCAGAGGGGACCCCGGGGACATCCCTGTTGGGGTCCCCACAAAAGAGGTGATTCCACCGCCACGGTCCACGGTGGGGTTCACCCTACTGTGGACCATGGGGAGATGGCCACTCAGTTGGGCATCACCCCTCCTCCCACCCCCAAACCGTGGGGAGCCCCATCCCCTCGGCGACAAAAAATATCCTCCGGCATCCGGTGGATCCTCATGGAAGTGACTCGAGGTCACCTTCCAGGTCCGGCTCCAAAGAGCCGACTGATTGTGAGGCACACTGTCTGATGAGAGGCCTTTTATACCTTTATCATTGTCTAAACATGTTGGTGGCGGCGCACCAAAATTTTGTCTGAGTTGCGGAACGTGACACATATTTGACGGTAGAGCACGTCCCCGCCGTTGCCCCGTCAACCCATTTTCCACCGCCGAATAACCGTCAGCGTGTCTGAGAGGGAGCGGTTAGTGAGATGACAACTTATCAACCTGTTGTCGACGCCCCAGTTCGACTGAGCACAAACCCTTGCATCTTTCAATTGGGGTCATTTATGAACGTGAACGCTGTGCCAAACCATGCGAATTATCCATCTAGCGCGCTCATCCAACATCTAAGTGGCGGGCCGAGTCGCTAGCGCACACTCTAATTTTTTTTTTGCTCTCAGCCCTCTTCCTCGAGAATCTTTTGTTTGCCGCCCACGCATACGAGCAGCCTTCGAATCTGTCACCTAAACGCACAGTACAAACTCAGAACCTTTTTTTGTTTTTCTGCCTATCTTAAAACGGCCCCACGCTGATTCCATTCATGGCTCTGGAGTTGTACAAGACTCTCTAGGAACGAAGTTTTGGCCCCCTAAAAATTCCCTAAATTTGAGCGGTGAAAGCAAGGTGGACGAGTTGTCCGAGGCTTGTAACTTCTGTTGTGTGCAAACGCTGTATGCGAGCCGACCTGGATCAAGAGTGAGGCTAAGAATGAAGGGAAGAACGGGGATATTGATCAAAAACCATCGCTCATCTCGCTACTGTTTAAATCGAAAGATTATAAAAGGGGCGTGCCAAGGTGGTCTATTGCTGTGGGCTCCTGAGCTTCGACTGCGCCTTTAGGGACGTTTTTTAGACTGTCAATAATATCACCTTTCTACCAGTTTAATCGCGGATGGAGAGGCCTGGTCGCCATGCCGGCCCAAAAATCGGTCCTCGTGTTCAGCGTGATCTACTCCCTACACCAGCGGTTGAAAAGAGATCCGATAAAACTTCCGCCAGGTGTGAGGTGCAGACAACTTCTGAACCGTCGTAGATTGAAACGCTCAAAACTTCGCACATCCTCCTCACTTACGCTACCATTGCGCCTGCACTCAGCTTTTATTTTTGCTCACAGAAAAACTATTCCGCCTTCTTGGAGGCGTGCAAGCTCTCCCACCTGTTCGGGCAGCATGCACGCTGACGAGAGTGGTTGAGATAGCAATATTAACGGGGTCTTGCGACTAGAACGCTCACTTCGCTGCCAGCGTTAGAACGAGCCAGGAATACCGCATCTGAGCTATACTGAGCCGTCAGATCACGAGTTCTCTGAATACCTTCAATAGGGGCTCCCCTCAGTACAAACACTTGAAATTTTCGGGCTCGAATACGGTCATTTTGGCTCGTTTTCGACGCTTCCAACGACGTAACTTTTCTAGTAAAAGCATAAAAGCCGTAAGGGTATGATAGCGTCGTTATCTCAACTACTCTATCTCAGCCAATGCGGTGTTATTCATCCACTGCCAGACGAACACAGAAAGAGCAGTTACTCCACATTTTAAATCGAGTTGTTTTTTCAGGGTTTTCCGTCATTCCTCAATTCAAAGTGTTTCAAGTCTTTGATTTATGCCTCGAGTTGATCCTCGAAAGAGGAGACAAACGAGGAGTGGAAGCAGTCACGGGTTCTAGACGAGCTTTCCACGAAATTCACTGAACCAATGGGAAAATTCATTCGAAAAAAGTACCAAATCGACTGTGCTATTTTGCCCCAATTTTTCGCGCTTCTTGACGATTTCGTGACAGCAACAACGACACAGCCTGGACATTCCAACCAGTGTCAAACAGGAAATCTCTCTGTTTGCACCGTGTGATATAAGTAGAACGTTTTAATCCCCTAGCTTTCGAAATACGCTCAAACGTCTAAACACAGATGTTCTAGAAGAAAATTCTTGTTTTAGCGTTGCAGACTAAGTGGGCATCATGGAGACTCAAGAGATTACTGCTATCGAATCACAGCCACCACTTCATGTGACAAACTTCTTTGAATGCATAGAAGAACGCGAACAGTACAAAAATGCAGGTAATCTTCAACTATGAACAGAAACCAGCTCACCGTTCTCTCTTATTTTTCAACACCAATTCCTCCACAGTTCTTCTCGATTGCGGGTCCATTCCTGCCGTAGGTTCATCCAGCATCACGAGCCGTGAGCCACCGATGAATGCCATGGAAAGACACAGTTTTCTTTTCTCGCCTCCGGAGAGTTTGCATGCGAGCTTTAATTAAGAGTATATAAAATTGAGCACATTAAATACGCTAGAGTGATCCTCAATGACTCAATGACAGGCAAAACCTCAGGAAAACTCGCTTTATTGTGGAAATCCATCATTCCAAGATCACAGTAGAGACCATGCGCCTCCTCGTTCCACATACCCTGTCCATTTTTCAGTGTGTGAAAAAACCACATATGATCATCCACTGTGAGATTTTTAAAAAAGCAGTTGAATTGAGGGCAGTAGCCCATGAAGGATCGACAAATGGTCAAATTTCCAACGACACAAATGTTTCTTCCAAAGATGTTGATCGATCCTGTAATGAAACTTGTTACCCCGCAATTTAGAAACCTCAAGAAATTGTGTGTGTGTCCTAGAGTCCCCGGAATACTCGCTCATTCTTCCCAGTCGTCTAGAGTCCCCGGCACGCACTTCCACACAGGGTCAAGCTGCCCGTTGGAACAACTGCTATCATGGTGGCGATCCCTCTTTAGCGATACCGTGAATGGCGACCGCCCCCCTCCATCATGGCCGCGCTGGTTCCGCTTTTTTACCCTCCCCACTTTCTTTTCCCCTTTGATATTATTTTCTCTGATTATGATTATTCGACTTCTTTATTTTTTTTTTTTTTTTAATCAGGTCAGTGATATTTGTGAAGGTTTCGACCTTACAAGGGAAGTATAAAAAGCGTAGGTCGGATCTGCCAAAACGACTAGTATGGTTAGTATCTCTTCTGGCTCAATAGTAAAAATGCGCAGTATCCCGCCGCGAGCCGCAGGTTCAAAAGAGTTATGAGCATTTTTTAAGCCTGGCGAAAAGGCAAGGGTACCCATCAGGCATTTTTTTTTGGAGTTTCAAAACATTTTCTCGGATTTAGCTCAAAAGTTGTATGTAGGGGTAATCTAGGGTGGTGAACACGAATCTGGAGTGCATTCGTCGAAATTTAGAGGTTTACTGTAGGTTACGGTAGGTAACATGTCACTTAGGGGTCAAAACCCACCTTAGTATTTTGAAAATCGACAAACGGACGTTAAAATCGTATTCTCCACCCCGAATAACCCCCGTATACAAAATTTGAGTAAAATCTGAGATTTTGACCAAACTACCGTATACCCACCGTAATCTACCGTAGTCTGCAAAAATCGATAAACGGACTCCAGATTCGTGTTAAGCACTCCAAATAACCCTCAGCAAATGATTTTGATATATATCTAACGCAGAAAACCGGAAATCTCGAAAGTGGCGTTTTTCCCTCGAAATTTTCCCCGGTTGGGAAGCTTCAAACGAAATTAGCCGAAAACTTTTGAAAATCGACTGATAAATCACAAAATCGTGATCAGCGCCCCAAAAAACTCCCCTGGGAGAATTTTAAGTCAAATCTGGAACATTTTTCTAAAACGCTTCCAGAGCCCTCAATTAGTAGAAATAAGCGCCCAACCGAAAATCCGTACAAGTCCAAAACGCTGTTAGTCTGGACAAAGTACGGAAAAAGTGCGTTCACCCAAGATTTGCTCAGGGTGGTAGTTTTGGGTGCTGAACACATATATGAGGTCCGTTTCCGGATTTTCCGAAGAAAAACGCGATTTTTGGAAGGTACAACAAGCACAAAAAATGAGCTTTTTAAGCTTGTAACTTCTTGGAACGTGCAGCACGGGGCTGGATACTGCGCATTTTTACTATTGAGCCACAAGAGATACTAACGACACTAGTCGTTTTGGCAGATCAGACCTACGCTTTGTATACTTCCCTCGTTAGTGCAAAAAAGTTAACAACAAAACATTCTATTTTACAGTATTTTCTTTGTCCAACCAACGCCCAACTACTATTCGAAACCAAGTACGACTGTCACTGCATCTTGGCATAATTGGATGTTAGTTGTTAACAGATCCAGGACCAAGATTTTAACCTCTTTATTCGGTTGAAGTTGCGGCCAGTCGTTTTCGTCGGAACCTTAAAAGTCAGAACATAAGTGATTTACACTCCCAAACAGCCTTTCAAGTTACAGAGGAAAAGGGCATCTACTACGAGGTATCAAACAAACAAACCAATAAGCGATTACACAATGCTCACCCTTATCTGCATCGAGCCAGAGTAGTGTTGAGCGCCCGACTTTGCAAATGCAGTGGGTGGTCAGATGACAGTCTACAGAGGTCAAGAAACGGCGCGAGCTCAGCTATTATGGCTAAATACTCAAGTTTTGCCCTGGAAGAAAAGACCTAATATCAAATAGATTCGAATACCCCCTTTTTTGAAGTCCGATTTTTGAATATATTCGAATGACCTTTTTTTCGAGGTCTGAATTTCGAATAAAATCGATTCGAAAATATTCGAATATTTTTTCAAATAATTCCAAGGCGACAGACTGAAAATAGGTCAGGTGAGCTCTCAGTGGATCCTCTAGTTCGAAGAGAACTTACTGCCACTGATCGTGTGTGTGTGTGTGTGTGTGTGTGAGTGTGGGCTACGTCCCCTTCCCACATATTTTCCCACCGCCTCTATCCTCGCTCCGCACTAACACGCGAAGGAGAGAACTTGATTAGTCTCCGAAACAGAGGATAACCACATGAGAAAACCTGAGCGACACCCTGTAGGGAGGCCGGCCTTTTTTTGACGGAATCCTGTCTCCCATATCTCCACCATAAAGTGTCGGTGACCCAACAAACTCTACTTACGTTCTCTGACGGATCCAACCAATGATTCAAACCCAAAAAAACTGCAGGTGGTTTTTAGCGACTGCGACGCCTTTAGTAAAAACACAAATGATGAGGTCGCACGCTGGAGAGATGAGCGGATTCAAATTCGTCTTTTGAGAAGCTGCACGAATCTTGCCTCAGATTGTTCGCCCGAGTCCTACAAGCCACCGACGAATCTTTACGCAAATTTGACATCAGAGGTTATGTTCCTGGGGAAGCGACTGAGGGGTATACATTGGCTTTGCGAGCGCTTCTTGTGAATTTCAAGTCAAGCACGAGAAAACAACGCTGCTCAGCCTTCCAGGAATTCTCAGGTAAGACACACACAACTTAATCTGATGATGCTGATGGGACCCTGCGTGTAATTTGGATGAAAAATGAAGTCACAGACAGTTTGCGCAATAATTTTAGTCTGATGAATGGACGCGGCTGCACCCCGCGCGAATCGAAACCCCATTCTCCGGTTAGACCGCCAACCCCGCACAGCCAGCCGCTTGGTCCATGCGTCAGACTGAATCGAAAACGGAAACCATACCTGACGTCGCAGGCGTTGAGCCAGAAATCATTGAATATGCTGTGCTTTTTCCCGCACCGTTATGTCCAAGAAGCACCGTAACCTTAAATTCTATTTTCCCATTTTTTCAAAACTGTTCGGAACGTAATATGTATGCTTTCTCTGAGCAAGCAAGGGTCAGTAAAACATCGTGAAGATGCCGTCCAAGAAGACCCTGCTCATTCATGTAAACAACCACTTATAGGGCATGAAAGGATGTTACAGAGCTAGTAAGACTTTTCTTCCTCAGAACGAGGAGAAATTAAAATATTTATTGATAATATTAGTCGAACGTGTGCATATACAAGGCTATCGGTACTTGCCCGTCGGAACCCCTAGTTCGACTACATCCAGCAGACGTTTGAGTATACACAGGGAACGTTCCATGTTTTGCATAAAGGTGCTACCGTCCGACTCATAAAGGAAACTTTGTGCATCGGACGTCTTAGGTTCTGTACCTGGGGAGTTTAGGGAGCCCTCTTAGCCACAAGCCCCGATTTCGCCATGGACAAACTCGGTTGCCCCGAAGCACGTAAGATGTGACTCGGGCTGATTTTTTGGTAATCGATAAATGTTATGCCTACCTAAATGTTGGTACCATTTCATACAAGTTTTGATCGGCCATTCCTACGATAAGCGGGACACACACACACGCACACGCACACGCACACACACACACACACACATACACACACACATACACACACGCACACGCACACATACACACACGCACACGCACACGCACACGCACACGCACACGCACGCACACACACACACACACATACACGCATATTTTAGAATTCGCGAATTTTTCAATATCTCGAGACCCACAAGACGGATTTTTCTGAAATACGGACAGTGTACGAAACCTTTACGACTTTATCTTTTGTGAAAGTGCCGAGTTTCAAGATATCTCAAGAACCGAGATTCTGGAATGAGGTGTGTGCGCAGAATCAATCCTTTACCAAATCGAGTGCGCGCTTGGCGCGTACCACAATAAGTTACCTCTCAGGCCCCCGTCATAGTCGGTGGATCTACTGAGTCCCACCGGGTCGATACGCACCGAATTCGTTGGAAATGGGTGGAAAAAAATCAACCCACTGAGTCCGACTGCGACCGTCTGATGCCCACCGCAATCCCCCCGGTCGATACTGATATTTCTCATGCGTACAAGGGCGGGACCAATGCACCGACTGAGTCCCACTGAGTCCCACTGAGTCCCACCCTGTCGATATAGGTGTTTTTCACGTGATTAGGGTGCATTTTTTTCGGCCGACTGCGACCTGCCGAGTCCCACCGCATCTCGACTCTCGCCGTCTGCGCTCTGCCCCACGTGCTGCTGATACGGAAATCAGATTCAGACATGTTGAAAACAAGAAAAATCAGCCACCAAACACGTTCCGATTCACAGCTGAGGTGATAATCGTCACTATCAATTGCGTGTTTCGCAGAGGAGCTGGTTGGTGCTGGGGGCAACCGGACTCAGTGGGACTCAGCAGATTTTTCCACCCCGGACTCATTCGGACTCAGTCGGACTCAGCAGGTTTTTCGACGAAGCCTGACCGGGGCCTCAGGAGTGATTTCAGAGAGCTAACTGGCAGTGTTCACGAGACAAGCCGCTTTTTACACCCGCTGATCACCCCATCCATAAGCGATCACTCAAAAACAATCAATCCTGCGTCTTTCTATCTCTTGCGATGGCACCGCAGTAACCCCGAGAGCGGCTGGACGAGACCTGAGGCTAATTTTCCAACGGGACGGGTACCACGGTGACATTTCGACAACCAGATGGTGATGTCGTAATTAAGGGGAGCCGGTCCCGCTTCGAACATACAGGGGGCGGGCAGATACAGGGGCGGGACCAACTTCTCACTCCTGTGGCGTCATTGTGGGTTGTTTTTGAAGCTTCAAAATGCGTGAGCGTTGTGTTGGGTGCCATACCAATCTAATTCCGTAGTTATCTCAATTACGTTTACGAGCGTGTATGCTGCCTTTAAAGGCAGTGTTCACGATGAAAACCATTCTCTGGTTTCTCCGCCTATCATGAGAACGGTCCCATGCTGATTCAATTGATGTCTCTGGGAACGTACAAGACCTTCTGGGAACGGAGTTATGGTCCCTCAATTCCGAGCTAGGGAGGCATGGTGGACGAGTTGTCCGAGGCTTGTAACTTCCGTCTTCTGCAGCCGATATATGCGAGCTGACCTGGGTAAAGAAAGAATTCGAGAATTAAGGTAAATACGGGGCTATTGATCGGAAATCATTACTCATGTCAAGATCCCGAGTTATCATTTATTCACGTCAGAGGGCGGGCATTGCGCTGTTGGGGTTCGCCTTGCGCTCAAAGTGGCAACCTCGGGTTCTTTTGAGGCTCTTCCTGGCTCAATTTCGTGCGTTCTTTTGACGTTAACGTTACAATGTGCCTCTCCACCACTCCTAGTGAAGACCGAAACACATTTTTCATTGTGAACACTGCCTAAAGTTAGCAATAGCTGAAGCTAAGAGGAAACAACCCTGTCCATTATGGCATCCTAGTCCTTCATTTTTCACTCAAGATGTTGAAAAAAAAGCGGAAAACTCGAGTCATCATCATATCATAATACCCTGAGTCATGCACGAAGTCTTCGAACTAAGAAGTGGCTTTAGAATAATGATACGCACTGTATTGTTAGAACTACGCTGTAGGTAGAAAAAGCTCATAAACACTTCACACAAGCATTAAGTAGCAGAGTCAAAGAGTGTCATCAATGTATGGCAAAAGGATTTTCAATTTTGACAAAATATTTTTTCTCGTGACAGCTGTTGGAAAAAGCTGTACTCACATCACCCGTGAAAGCCTTCATGCTCAGTCCGTTGACAGCAACCTCTCCTGTAGTCTCCCACACTTTGCTGACATTCTCTACTACAAGAGCTGGCTCGCTCTCCCTTTTTTGCTCTTCGTGCCATGATTTTCGCAGAGAGGAATCGCCGAACTGAGCCTAAACAGCAGCAACAGTCATTGGTTTCAGAGATACTGTGACACGAGCACGAAGACTAACAAAGCGAATTGATTTACCAGCTTTTTTGCATTGTAGTACCCGCTCAGCTGGGCAATGCACTTTCTTATAGGGAAGTATTCTATTGCAAGAACCAGAAGTGCAAGCCAAACTGCATCAATAACGAGGAATAAGAGAGCCATGCCAGGATTCATTATGTCGGGAAAATCATTGAAACTTTGCAAACTCGCATTCATTCCTAGATAGCAACCCATTTGAACATTGAGTAAAAATTGGTTGGTGGTGTTTAGAATAAAGTACTGGACAATACTCACCACGTAAATTGTAAAAACGCATGCCAGTAGTCAATGTATTGTAACATGCGAATGGAAAAAGAACGTGGAAATATTTTCGAGGTCCGTTGTAAAATATGCCGGGATCGATGAATCCAGCCAACAAATTATGAATAATGTAAACGGCTATATTGACTGAAATCCGTCTTAAGTACGCTGCATTCCAAATTCCGCAGAGCACCTTGTGCTGGCATTCGTTAAGAGCGCGCATCCAGGCTGCATGTCTTCTCGTCGAGCGAAGTGGAGCCGGAGCCATTTAGAACTCGCCATGACGGGACATACAGGCAGGGTCTAGCAACCAGTTGGGCAAAGCGGTTTTGTTGGTGGACTCCCTCCACCCGCGGCGGAGTACTTGTTTACGCGTTGAAACCTCGATTCGTAGTCTTACAACAACATTTTATCGATTAGCACATCGTTTTGTAACCAGAAGATCAATCACTGCAAATCAAATTTCTTTTTGTGAAATCACGACAACATGGAGTCTCTGCAATCAGATGTTCCATCACGTTCACCAGCTCCATCGAAGTGTTCTTGAGACCTTCTCCAAGCAAGGTTTGTAGTGCGGAGAACTAGATACCGATCCGGATAGATTTCATGTTTTTCGGTTTTTATTCTTTGCACAATAGAGTTCTTCGGATTTTGGTTGAGGAAAATTCTATCTAGAATAACTGACTTATAGCTAACTAATCTAAAAACTAAAACCTGTACCTGCGAAAAAGTTGAGATAAAAATGTGCTCAAAAACCATGCAGAAAAAAATACTCGAATCAGAGCTCAAAAAATATTTGTGAAGGTTAAAAGCACATGAATTATGTTTGAACTTACAGGGGTGTCTCATCGTTGTAATGGGCATTCAATATGGTTTTCGACTCAATCATATCCGAAAGCCTTATGTTTGAGACATCAAAAATTCTCCCGATCGGATTGAAATAAAGAAGGGCTCATGCCGTTTAGATAGGTGGCTCCGACACTGGTAGCGGTCGCCCACGGGAGAAAACGACGATCGAGATCATCTACAGGAGCTGTTTTGCGCTATGGATGACCGAACTAGACCGAAGCGGTCTCCCACAGGACATCGTGTCGCATCGCTTCGATCGGGTCACCGAAACCACAAAACAGCTCCGGTAGTTGACCGGGACCACACACGTTGAACGATTGATCAAACTCGCGCTGCCTCCGATACGCCTGTGCGTAGGGTGGAGAGCCGATTTGCCCGTTGCAGGGTTACACAGGCGCTTGATTGATTGGGTGCTTTGTAGAATCGAATTCCCTCCTTCATGATAGGTGAAGGAGGTTCGCTATTGGGGCTTTATCCCTACTAGTAAGTAATCTTTGCTACTGACAAGTTTGTCAGCGGTAAGCATGAACTTCATGCTTCAATTTTGAGCAAAACAAAAACTAGACGGGTTTGGCTTGATTCTTACAAACGTTACATATTTGAAATTCCCTCCAAATTGAGATTTTGTTCAACTACCGTGCAAGGTTCGGTCTCCTACAGGGGACAGATAGGACTCCTACATGAGGCAAACAGGAGTCCTATAGCTGATGGGGCTAGGACTCCCAGCCGACTCCCGTAGGAGACCGCCGCCAGTGTCGGAGGGAACAAATTGCACAGGCGCATAATATAATGTTTCGTGTGCAACTGCACACCATACTCACTTTTTGCGCGCGAATATGTAAAAATTGCTCCATATATTGAAATAATAGTTTTAGACTAGAATTTGTCTTGACCTGCAGTGTTTTGCCTGTAAATGCATAAGAGACTGGTTCAGTGACGTTTACAAACGTTTAGCTTCTTTCGGAATTGTACACCTCTTGTGGAAGGCAGGATGTTCGATATTATTTCCCTACTCAGCCGTTGATGACGTTCATATTTCCGGCTTGGAGTAAATTTTTTAGCAATATTTTTCATGGCGGGTTTTTCTGGTGATTAAAGAATTAAACATCTGTGTAGGAACTATTTGAACAGAGTGAGAGCCATTTTCCTTTGCGCAAATCGTTCTACCTTTTTGTAATAGCAGTCACGTTTCAGAATACAACGAGCTTGCAAGACCTTTCATTAGACTACGCTATTACACAATTTAGTTTCCGACAAATCAATACTTTGGGTTGAAATGCCGTGCATATTTTCGGAAATGATGTTTTTTTATTTTATATTATGCTAGACCTATCGGAGCGAGGTTCCCCGTACCAAATGATTGTTAGAGATCGAAAAAATTATAATGGGTAAGCAAACTGACAAGCATGGAAAAATAGAGAGCTGGTTTAGGAAAAATTCTTCAGATTTGACTTAAAATCCTTCAAGATGTGTTTGGAGCGCTGATCAGGAATCTCAGGTTTAATTGTCGGTTTTTCAAACTTTTCGACTTTAAGGCAAGGTCCGGTCAAATTTCGACACTACCGAAATTTGGTGTAAATAGATTGGGCTGGCCTAGCTGGACATCGTCTGAACGTTTCACGAACACTGAGTCCTTAGTTCTGGAGAAAACAGCCTCAAAGTCAGAGATTACGGTATTCAGAGCATGATAATCATGGCTGGAATGACCGATAATTACACAGCACTTTTGGAGAATGCGTGGGCAACCGCTAAAATATGGACGATGGCCACACTTTTCTGACTTTTCTGGATCATCGGCTAACGGAAGTGTCTGGAATAACTTGAAGAAGACCGGATTTTACGCAGTTTTCGCATGTTCCTTGGGACTACCTGTAGCAAGAGCACCGATTTAGCGGGAAATCTCAAAATCGAAATTCTGCCCGGACCCTGTCTTTAATTCGTTCAAAGTATCCCAACGGGAAAAAATTTTGAGGACAAACGGCGAGTTCGATATTTCCGAAATGCTACTATATATATATATATATATATATATATATATATATATATATATATATATATATATATATATATATATATATATATATATATATATATATATATATATATATATATATATATATATATATATATATATATATATATATATATATATGGCTCAGAAATCTTGCTTTAGGGGTTATTTGGATTGCTCAACGCGGATCTGACAAGGGAACTACTACTAGCCATGCTGGCAATTCCATATGAAATGTATCTACTTTTCTGGAACCAATTCGGGTGTAGAGTCGAAATATGCCTTTCGCAGCTGCCTAGAATCAAATCGGAAACAGTTATAGGCGTTCTCCAAAGTCTCGCGGCAAGGTCAGAGTACACATCACTAAATGCTTTGGTTGTTTTGATAAAAAAATCGGATTTTGCTCAAAACTCGTACGTAGAGGTAATGTAGGGTGCTGATCACGAATCTGTGGTCCGTTTGTCGGAATTCTGAGGTATACTGTTGGCCACAGAGGGCAAAACCTACCTTAATATTTGGAAAATCGACTAATGGACATCTGATTCGTAATCAACAACCCAAATAACCCCCGCTTAGAAATTTGGAGAGAAATCTGAGACTTCGATGAAACTACCGTATGCCCACCGTAATCTACCGTAAGCTGTCAAAATTCATTTCAGATTTCAGATTCGTGTTCAGCGCTCCTAATAACCCCCTGATAAACAATTTGAGCTATATCTATCGTAGCATACCGGAGATCGGTAAGACTCTGTCATCAAATTTTCTCCCGGTAAGAAGCTTCAAACAAATAAAGTCGAAAACTTCGAAAAATCGGGAAAGAAATCTCAGATTCGTGATCAATACATCGAGCAAGCCCCAGGGAGAAGTTTCAGGTCAATTCTGAAACATTTTTCTCGAACAGACAATCCGTAGAAGTCCAAAACGCTATCACTCTTTGTTGAGTTCGAAGAATGTTCTTGCACCCAAACTCCGTATTGGGGTTCTTGTAGGCGCTGAACACGATTATGAGGTCCGTTTCGAGATTTTCCAAAGATTGCCGGGCGTTTCGGAAGGTGCGATGAGTTCGACAATCCTTAACTGTTTTCAGAGTGAGTCGGGGCAGCTGGAATGAGAAAAATTCGGACTCTACGTCCGAAAATGTTTCTGGAAAAGTACATTTCATGACTAGGACTTCTCTTGTGAAATCACTTGGATAGCAAATAAGCTGCAGTATCTCGAATTTCTTCTTCATTCGCCTTTGAAATCCAAGAATAAGCATCCACAATCGCGCAATAAACGTGGGTAGCGTTCCTCTCATTTATGATACTCACTGGAAATATTGGTGAAGCGCTACCATTGCTCTCAGTGATCGTCATATTGTCGGAAATTCCTTGAATCGGAGTCATATTTCATCTTATGATTATCGTCGATGCTTTTAATACTCTTGCAGACAAAACACGGCAGGTTTAATCAAACTTTCGTCCAAATCTATCATTTCAATGGATGGAGCGAATTTTGCATATTTGCGCGTAAAGCGTGAGTCTGGAACAATATAATTGACGGTTGTGCATTCTGTTCCACCTGTCTAAACGGCATGAGCCATAAAGATGTAACGCCAATCACGTTTGCTGATTATCGATCGTTGACAATTTGCCAACCTGTAAATCCCAACCCACGACCGGGGGTGGTAGATATACACGAACGCGAAGGTTACGAAGGCGTCAGGGCAGGGTTTGGGGCGTCGGCACTTTTAGCGGTGGCAGTGCAAGGGCTGAAAAGTGGTTGGGGTAGCATTGAGGATTCATTCCCTAACCAACACTACCTAGGAGGGTGGGGCAGCCGAGTCCCCTCAGAAACACCATTGATTGATGATCTCCAGCCCTCGCACTGCGATTACGAACGCGCCAATGCCCCAAACCCTGCCCCACCCCTTCGTAACACCACTCGCGTACGTGCATGCTGCCCCGGTATGTTAACATGATAACAGGGGCAGCATGCACCAACGCGGTGGGTTAAGTTGGGGTTGGACAGGGTTGTTGGTGTCTCAGCGGGGTTTCGACTGCTTAAAGGCAGTGTTCACGATGATTTTCGTCCCCGAGTTTTTCACATAAAACAATGCGTTGGCCCCCAAGTATTACCAAAATTACGAAGAAACGGCGAGAAACGCATTAAAACGTCGTATTTCAGTGACATTATTTCAAAGCATGGACTAGTTGTCCGATTGGATGAACATGTTCACGGTGGTTGTCACCGGTAAAAAATGGAGCTAATCAAAAATGGAAGAATATTTCAGGCAAAACTGGATTAGATAGGGCCCTAAGGAAAGAACGGAGCAATAGATAGTAGAGAATTGCAAAAGACGGGTCCACAAATCATCTCATTGTCGCAACAAACACTTCCTGTGATACTTAAGAGGCGGGGTGATACTTAAGGATTCCGAGCACTTCTGGTGCGTTTTTCTCAGCTTCAACTTCATTTTAGTTTTACCCGGGGGCCACTCAATCAATATAGCGAATAATCTAAAGATTGAAGATTATCGTGAACACTGCCTTTAAGCCTCCTGAGTAGGGTTCGCGAGGGAACGATTTTTCAGTGCTATCCAACCCCTTTCAAGCCCTTGCGCTGCTATTACCAAATGTCCCGACGCCCCAAACTCTGCCAAACTCCAACCTAACCCGCCGCGTACGTGCATGCCGTCCCAGATGGGGGCCGGGGATTAATTATGTGTTGGGTTGGAGCTACCATGAGTTGGGAAAGGCCGCTGGTTACGCCGAAGAATTCGGCTTTTGTTGTGACCCTCCACTTTAGAAAAATTTCCAACGTTGCTTGCTTGACCTTGCATTCATATCTTGACAAGTTCTACATCGGTTCGGCGTCACTCGGCTCGACTCTCAGCTGACCCACACATCTCCAACACAAGCCAGGTCAAGGTGCTCTGCAGACTTGGGAAGAAGAGAACTATGCACTAAATCTTCGCCCACAACCGTTCATTAGCATCTAGTGTGTGCACCACAGCGGTGATTCATGGTGGTTAGAACTTTAAGCGCAGCCCGAATGGCACGCTTTAAATTTCACAGAAATTCACCAACGAGGTATCAGTGCAGAATACAGAGCGGGCGATGACGCCACCTCACTGGACGATTCTGGTTAGCCCTCTCTAAGGTCCCTTTGCTATTTCGACAGCGTGTTCACATCAGAAAACCGTAACCAAGATGTTTTTGCGTAGTGTAAACCACGATTTCTAGGAGAATACAGAGCAAAAGGTCCCCACAAAACCCTAAAGTCTTGAAGAAAGAAATCTGTATTAAAAACTTCAACAACGCCTGTTTGGAATGCTTGGTGCACCGCGCGATTTCGAAAGTCGGAACGCCGGAAATCGGTTTCATGCTTCAAACTTCTCAGGTGAAAAATTCTGTTCCCGGTTTTTGTTACCAAAAATTCTTCAAAAAAATGAGGGCATAATGCGCATTCTCTAATGCGCATAAGGTCAAGGCTATGCGCAACTTTTCCTTCGAGAGAGTCCCAGTTTGATCATAATTTGTCTTATGTAGCTGGAAAGTCAAGACTGTGAGCCCGTTACAACTTATTTTGACCTTAAAATCAACGATTTCATTTGCTGATTTGCAATATGATAATAGTCATACCTAAATGTTTATAAGGGAAGCCCCACAACCGCTTTGATCGTGAATCTAGCTATTCACACAGCAGAGAACAAAATGTCAGGCCCGTAGTGAAGCCGGCGAAAATTTCAGTTTAGCCTAACTGAATCCATAATCTGAGAAGAATTCAGACGAGCCGCACATAGAGTTCGCGCAATCATTTTAGTCTGATGGATGGACGGGGCTGCGATGGTAGATCACCCCGCGCGAATCGAAACCCCATTCTCCATTGAGGCCGCCAACCCCGCACGGCCAGCCGCCTGGTCCATGCGTCAGACTAAAATAAAAACGGAAACCATACCTAATTTAGACGTGAGTGTTGTAGGATAGCGATCTAGGCTAAATGAAAAAAATCAGCTACAAACAAAATAAGCTGAATCACTCAGTCAGATCTGACTGAGTATATTCAGTCAGGTCTGACTGACTTCTTGGCTAGAGAGGGGTGAAACAGCGTGCCAGGTCAGAAGTGCGCTCAATCCTTTTCAAAGGAACAAAGGAGTAACTTGAATAATTCACCAGAGATTTTGGCTTATCTATGTATCATTATCAATATCAGCTTTCACAAAACAAACAGCATTTCATTTATTGAAAAACGGAGCATGAAGTGGCTCGATTCGTGAACGACCACGTAGAGAATAATGGCTGGTTGTTCTTATCTTCACATGTATCATCATGCCCCCATCATCATGACTTTGCAAGACCGACCGCTTGAATGCAATCTATCGTTCGGAACAATTTCAGACTCGTCTGAGGCCCCGGTCATAGTTGGATGAGCCGACGTCTCCAGCCCGGTCGATACACACAGAATGCATTGGAAATGGGATGCAAAAATCACTCGGTGTATCCCCCCGCACCCCCGCACACCCAAACACCCCCCAACAACCACCCGGTCGATAAGTATGAACAACATGGTGAGCTGAAGCTGAGAAAATCACTCGGTGTATCCCCCCCACCCCCAACACCCCTCCCCGGCGCCCCCCCGGTCGATACGTATGTTTAAAATGATGGAGTGAGGTTGAGAAAATCACTCGATGTATCCGACGCGGTCGATATCCATGCAATACGTGGACGAGAAAATCACCGGGTGGGCGGGTCGATGATAAAACATTGCGTATCACTGGAAAGCTAACCTTACTGCTACCTCCGTTACTTCACCATACTCTCCTTCACTATTTCTCTGAACAGGTTCAATCCTGTTGGCCACGTAATCATCGTCATATCTAGTTGGATACATCGAGTGTTTTTCTCAACCTCACTCCATCATTTTAAACATACGTATCGACCGGGTGGGTGTGGGTGGGTGTTGGGGGGTGCGGGGGGATACAGATGCAAATAGCACCAACTCTGACCGGGGCCTGAGCCCTGTCTGAATCATTTCGGGCTCGTCTTATCACCCACTCAGATGATCCTGACTGATCGGTGGGTTTACTACGGGCTCCAAAAAAAACTTACTCATCACAGCGGATTTAGCCGAAGTAGCAATCTGGGCACAAAGCATTGCCACGAGTGTTGCAATAAGTCCAAGAAGAAGGCTGGATATGGTTCCCAACACCAGCGGTCCAGTCTAAACCGTTGAGCAGTATCGATATATCTGGGTGATTGGATCAAACAAGAAATATACTATACACAAAGTACGCCTGCTGCGGCCAAGGCGCACTTGAAGGCATCATACACTCTCAAAAATGCTATCGATTTTATGGTCTGAATAGACGGATTAGAGTATGGAGATTCGACAAGAAAACCCCGAAAAATTCGATGGAAATGGAGTGACAACGAGTTGTTTTTCAAATTTGGTTGAAAACTGCAACGCGCTCGCAAAGATACGAAATGGAATAAGAAATACGATGGACTATCGATTTATTGCTTCAAAACGCTCGCTTTGGCTCGTTTTTGACGCTTCCAACGACGTAGGCGATTTATTATTTGTCTTCTGAGTTAATTATCGTCGTTATCACAACTACTTTTGCGAGCGTGTATGTTGCCTTTAAACGCAGAGTTGCCTTCCTTCACTAGCATCATCTAAGACATTGTGTATGTAGAAACAACTATGAGTTTTCAGAGCACCATCTTCCTCAGCTATTCTCCTCTCAGAAATTTTTTCAGTAACAGAACCTTCGAGCAAATTTTCTTGAATTAAAGGCAGTGTTCACGATAAATTTCGTTCGATATACTCACGGTTTACGGAAGGTCTGGTGCCCTGTATAGCGAGGCACGCTTGAAAACTCCACGGAAGACGCGTTTTTGGGCCAAAATGGCCCTCCCTTGTTTACTTTGCTTTTGAGCGTGGAGGAACTGACCGCTATGAAGAATGATACCTATCAGTGCAATGAAGGGATAATCTCACTTATCAGCACTTCCTTGACTAGATCATTCCTGTAATCTGAGTGTTCATTTTTTTCACATCGAGGGGGCGGAACTGGAGCACGGGACGGTTCTGGAACACCAAAACGCTTGAATGCAGCCTCTAATTTGTCACTCCTGGCTCGTTTTCTACCCTTCTTTTGGCACTGGGAGCTTAGAGTTCTTCTCGCCTATCATTTTACTGTTGAAAGTGACCGGGAGTGATCATCGTGAACGCTGCCTTCAAGCTCCCGCGTTGCTCTCCCCAATTTTAAGGTGCTCACGTTTGTTACTTTGAGAATCTCTGATGAGGAAAGTGCAAATGGTCGAACCGTTCGTGACGAAATTTATACCACTTGATAAGATCGAGATAACGTTTTCAAATCCAAATTCGTAACTTCACGACAGTTCTCCCAACCGGATTACGCAGCGTTCTCTCAGTTGGTCAGAAGGTAATAGTAACATGAGGAAAATTTTAGGGTTTCGATTTTTTTTTCAAGTTGGCTCAAAACATGAATGTAGGAGTTATTTAGGGTGGAAGTCGATATTCAGTGGACTTCGTTGACAATTGGCCAAAGCTAGTGAAAGAGGAACACAGATCGATGGAACATCTCCAAAAGCGCGATTTTCACGTTTAACGTCTGAGTGGCATCAGGAAAAGAAGAGGGGTGGTGTGGATAAAGCTATTTCGAACATTTGCTGGGGCCGCGACCGAAAGTAAGGTTCGGCCACATTCTTGGTTATCCAAAATTTGGGTTAGATAGGTTGGCTAGGTTAACTCCATCTAGAAGTTTCGTAGGCTATGCGCCTTACTCATGAAGAAGATGGTCTGTGAGTTAAAAATAGCGGTGTTCACTGCATGAATACGCCGTCAAAATATCAATGTTTCTACGGCACGTGAGTGGCCGTCTCGACGCCACGCGGCCGAGTTACCGCCCTGGCTGCATTCACAGTGCTGCTGGGGACCATTTTCGGCGCGCACGGTGAGGAAAGCGCGGGCAGCGGCTGAAAACGTGTACATTGTACACTTTTTTGTGTTTCAGGCCCCCGTCACAGTTGGGAGAAAGACTAAGAGACTATGAACCATTACCCAACTAACACATGGGCCTAAGCTATTGGCTGAAAAGTGACTATAACTCACTGGCAAAACCGTTAGCGGTGGAATAATAATGCATAGAACAGCAATACCGGCTTTGATATATGAGAAAGATAAGGACTCTAGAAATAGGGTCACCCTGCCGAGACCCATTATGAGTAGAAGTTCCTGAAAAACAGCATCTTGTAAAAGTTGTACAACAATCTGTAGGAGCTGAACAACCATGAAAAACAACAGAAACAATAACTCGATGTAAAGTTTGGTAGCAGGAGGTTGTTTCGACGCCCAGCTGAAAGTTCGCTCAGCAAAGCCGTTAGAGAGAAAATGATTCTCAACAGCACGATTACGAATCCGTGGTGCGCTCAAGGTAGCTAAAGCTTAACAACTCTCAAAATTCGGCTCACTCATAATTCACTTAACAACTCATTCAATTATGATTCATCAAAGGCCGACTACACACGTAGAATCATTTTTTTGAAGCTAAGCTTCTACGGTGTTATGACCCCTTTGGAGATTGCCGGTATTCAAGTGCGAAACTTTAGTGGACGAGTTGTATCTACACGAGCTTGTCTTCATTTGCAGTCACTGCACGAGAGCGGAGCCAGATTAAAGAGAGTGAGGGAAGAACAAAGGTGTTCAGAATTGAAAGCCCTATTAAAATTGATCCATCCACAATACTTAACAAAAATATATCAAATTTGCAGTTTTGCGAGTAACGAAACTCGATGAAACCTTTACATGCCATAGAGTACCATGCACAATAGCGAACGCACACTTAAAGGCAGTGTTTGCAATGGAAAAGGTACTTCTTTCTAGAGATTTTTGCAGTGAAAACTGCCAAAAATCTGTTTTGTTCAAAAACAGCTAAAGAAATGCGAAGGTTACGCGCTGCGCTAAGATTAGAGTTATTGAGGCACAAAGATGCCAATCCGTGCACAGATGCACAGCGCCGCCCATAGAATGTGGAATTTGCTGCTGCGCCTGGTCAAAATTCTGCGACGTGCACAGCAACTACTATAGCAGTTTAGGAATAAACAGGAATGATTTTTTACAAAAAAAACAAACAAGAGTATTAGAGTCAACTAAATGTGAACAATGGAGCTTAAGAAAGAATCGACCAGGGGCGGTATTAAGCGCGCGCCAGTTCAAGCGCAAAAGCGCTCGAGATACATAGCCCAAACGCGCTATCGCTACTCATAACGGAATGCACTCGTTGGCTAGCCCAAACGCGCTATGGCTAACCCAAATGTGCGCTATGATGGCGCTGTTTATTATCGAGTGTTTGTCAACCGCGCTAACGCTAGCCTTCACTTGGTATACTAGCATCCCTTGCCTCTTTTTAATTCAATGCATCATTTCGATTGCTTCAACAATTTTTACTTCAACGCTTGTATGAGCAAATACGAAGAATGTTACTATTCGCCCTGTCTCTTTATACAGGGTTACAACTGTCTATCACGGCTAATTGTTTGTAGTGACTCAAGCAATTAATTGATAAAAAATTTTAATTCAAAAACCGATAGAATTCGTATTCTATATACATGTACAGCTTACAATATACGTTCTGTCTCATAAAATAGCCCAAACGCACGCATTTAAACATGAACGTGTTGTATGAGTGCCCATAGCGGTTTGATAGGAGCGTAGGAATTGGAAAAACGTATAGACAAGCTATGTATTCTAAATGATGCGAAAGGATTTTTGGATATTGACAGAATTTGTTGTGTGAGTGGGAAAATAGTTGCGTGAGCACACACACTGGGAAGAAATGCCACAAGCCGAAGCAACAGATTTCCAGTAGATTTATGATAGATTAAGGGCACTGCTTGGATTCCGTCGAGATGTAGCTATTTCAGGGATTCTGCCGCGAATCTACGGCGATTCTTGCCACTGCATCTCAAGATTCGAACCACCAACCCTTACCAACCCATCTCTTTGTCGCAGCGTTTTCCAAGTTATTGCAGCACATATTCATTCCGACCTTTGACAGATAAAAGCCGAGAAATAGCATAAATGTATAAGGCACTAATTTTAGAAAAAGTCGAAACGTAAGAAACGAAAATCCTTCAGTCGAACTGACTTCTTATTCATGCCATTCAAGTCATTAGTCGAGCCTTCTGAGTATAGTTCTTCGAAATGACATTTTTGGCCCCATTATTATAACGTTAATTTAAAAACAACGATATCGTTGATGACAACTGATTGCTCCACTTTTGTTCTATTAAGTATTTATAACGAATCGCTATTAACGAGCCAGTCCAGCGAAATACATGAAAGTTTGTCAAAATTAGGAAATTGGATAGCACTGATAAACTTTGCTACTGCAGGCAAGAAGGTAATAAGCTTTTGAAATGACGGAAATGATTTCTCGAATCGGAAATGATGAGCACTCGTTCCCACGCCACTGGTAGCGCGGTACATGAAGAGCGCTAGCCGTCGCGCGAATTCTGAAGGAATCGGATGCCTCCGGTAGCGCGCTTGACGGATACTTGATAGCAAACAGCTCCACTATAGCGCGTTTGCGCTTGCCCAACCGCGTTTGGGCTATCCGTGGCGCTTTTAGGCTGGTGATAGCGCGTTTGGGCTGGCCGTTAAGTCAGCCATAGCGCGTTTGCGCCAAAACTAGCGCGCGCCAGCATAAAACTTGGTACTACCTCTCATAGCGCGTTTGCGAACAAGCGTGCGCTTTCGAGATACCTAATGATGCCGCCGCAGGAGTCAACTACTGATCATCAGTTTTGAGCCAGTTGATGACCACTGCTCAGAGAATGGGGTGGACCGACCGCGGGCGAAAAATCGCGTTTCGTACCAACCGCGTGTCACTATCGTACTGACCGCGGGCAAAAAATGCATTTCGTGCCAAACGCGCGCATTTGCGTACTGACCGCGCAAGCGAAATAGTGCACGCCGTCGATACGCCTGTGCTGCGTACCAACCGCTCGCGGAATTCCATAGAAACGTACTGACGCGAGCATTCATCTTTGCGCGCGGTCAATACGGAATATGACTTTTCGCTGCGGTCAGTACGTGAGCACACGCAGTCAGTACGCAAGTGGTCGTGTTCGGTACGCAACTGTCCGCGTTCAGCACGCACGAAAACTGGACGATGAGATCGTTTTGTATAAGTTTGCGCGGTCCGTACGCAATTGTTCGCGTTCAGCACGCAATCACCCGCGTTCAGTACGCAGGAAAACTGGTTGGTCAGATCGGTTGGTCAGTCTGCGCGGTCAATACGCAAGCGTTCGCATTCAGTACGCAATCGCCCGCGTTCAGTACGCAGGCAAACTGGTGGGTGAGGTCGGTTTGTTGGTCTGCGCGGTCGGCACGCAAGTGTCCGCGTTCAGTACGCAAGCGAATTGATGAGTGAGATCAGTTTCTCAGTCTGCGCGGTCAGTACGCAAGCGTTCGCATTCAGTACGCAAGCGTTCGCGTTCAGTACGCAAGCGAATTGATAAGTGAGATCAGTTTGTCAGTTTGCGCGGTCGTTCCGCAAATGTTCGCGTTCAGGACGCAACTATCAGAGGCTCGGCGTGCAAGAAAACTAGTGTGGGCGGTCGGCAAGCGATTATGCGCGGTCGGTAAGCAATGAAACGCATTCAGTAAGCAATCGCACACGTTTGGTACGCACACGTTTTGTACGCCACGTGTATTCGTGCGTGTGGTTTATACGCAAGCGCACGTGCTTATTAAATAACGAAATTTTGAGCTTCGGCCAATGAAGTTCACTGCTCCTTTAAAAAAAGGGTGTTCGATGAAAAGTGCGCAGGACGCAGTGGATGTGCGTAGGACGCCGTAGAAAGTGTGCGGGGCCCCAGTGGGAGTGCGGAGGACGCCACAGAAAGTGTGCGGGCCCCCAGAGGGAATGCGCAGGATGCCGCAGAAAGATTGCGGGCTCCTCAGTGGGAATGCGCAGGACGCTGTAGAAAGTGTGCGGGACCATAGTGGGAGTACGCAGGACGCCGTAGAAAATGCTTGGGACCCCAAAAGGGAAGCAAGGGTCGTTTTTTATGGTTGCGAGTCACAATTTTCAGGAGCTATAGTCGCTCAACAACACCGATTCGTATCGATTTCATTATTCAACGAAGGATAAACTGTAGTCGTAGGTTTCGCCTCTCCAAAATGGGAATCACTAAACAAAAATCAGGCCAAAAAGGAAACCTTTGAGAGAAATATATGAAATTTCTCAAAGTTTAGCTTCCTGGAAAAAGTAACGATTTGGCAATGTTATAATTACAAGAAATATAGAAGGTGAAAAAATTTAAAAAACTTCTTGAAATATCTTAAAAATGATTTGGCGCAAAATAACCAGGGTCCGTATTCATCATTGAAATGCCGAGTAAATCTTACTTTACATTTACCCTACCCGGAGCCGATTACTTACTCACCGCGAAACGGCATTCACCATACACTTACTTGCAGGTAAGATCCGCGCAAAATGTGTACAGTGTGCACTCACCGAAACACTGAATAGGCGTCGTCAATTTGGAATTCTTTCGCCGATTCACTCTTTCTTTGATTCAAGGAGGCTAGAGAGAAGTGCATGTTTTTCGTGGTAAATGAAAACTTCAAAGTACATTATAGGGGCTCCTCATATATAGAAATTAGCATCATTTAACATTACTGACTATTTCATTTCTTCTAACGAGATTTTTTCCAGAGGCACTCGTCGGTTTTTTCTAATTGTTGTTCTTTTATATGATGGAATTTTCCCTCTAAGAGTATTAGGTTGAGGATAAAGCTACCCACTACTACGTTTTGTTTTTTTTTCGGTCCAGCTTTTCAACAAAATTTGATATACCGTTCAAAAGAATTATTCTGTTCCTATCTAAGATTTTTTTGAGCTCTGAGCTACTCTTGGTGGGTCACGAGTTTCAGGGGGAAATTCGTAAAATTTTCTGGAAGTGATCACCGATCAGCCATTGATAAATATGCCCTTTTTTACGTAATACAAGTCGACGAAAATAGCCAAAGGATTTTTCTATATCGAGTCGTGCTTATTTAATTGTAGAGAAGAAAAGTTAAACCCCTTAGTTTATTTGGCAGAATGATTTATAGCATTAAAAATGCAGCTCCCCTCTGTCGTATGCTACTGCAAATTTCCTTTCGAAATGCATTTCACTGCGTATTGTCAAGTATTTTTTTCAAAATTCAAAGAAAAATCAGAAATTGGTTGCAAAAAGTTGACTATTCGCAAGCTACCTTTGGTGGATGTGAATATTACGGGTACTGCGAGGTTTGAGGTACAAACTCGTTGCACAGAAGTAAACTTTAAATGCGAAAATATCGAGTACTTTAGCCATAAATTTAATTCGTGCGTGGGGTTCACAGGTTATTATGCTCTAGAAGGAGCGCCAAAAATATTAGATAAGGGAACGACTGCGCTTTCGACAGCTACATATTCTATTATCATGATCTGCGAAATTCAATCGGGCCAAGAAAATTGTTTTCTCACTCAAAACTTACTTTTGCATGAGCACAATATAACCTAACTCACCAAGAGTTCGGTGAAAAATTGCACGAGAAGTATGAAGCCGAAAAAGAGAATCTTTAGTCGCATTTTCTGATGCATTCAAAATTTGATAAAGAAATCAAGTGGACGGAAGGAAAGAAAGTCTACCGCTGTCAGTCTACCGACTGGCGAGAAAATCTCATGAGAACACGCATGTAAAAAATTAATAACTTTCTGTTAACGGAATGAAACGCATTGATTGAGTGATAAAAATACAGAATAACCTATAAGGAAAAGAGAAGTTTGCATTACCGATGAAAATATTGTGCTCCATTGGTGTTTCCGCGATGTGTGCAGCTGCAGCCGGCTGGGAGTAAAATTTACCCGGCTCCGTACGTCGGGTAAATTTTACCTGCATTTTTACTCGAAAATTCCGAGTAAGAAAGCGTGTGAATACCGGGTAAGCGTCAAATTCGGAGGAATTTACACTTACCTCGCGGGTAAATCATTGATGAATACGGCCCCAGAAGTAAGGAAAAAACTTCGAAATGTAGTGATATGACCAAAGTCGGATTTGACGGTCAATCATAGGCCAACTTTTGCTAAGTAGTGACGGACGAGGGATAGGATTTTAGAAGCTTTTCCATTGAACTTATCAAAGCTAAATCAAGCGCTCAACGGAAACCGTAAAAGATTTTATTGAAGCCGAAATACGGAAATCAGAATTTGTCAAGCTATGTGAACGTAACGCTCAAATCCGATGCGCGCTTGATTTAGCTTTGATAAGTTTAATGGAGAAGCTTCTAAAGTACTATCTCTCGTCTGTCACTACTTATCAAAAGTTGGCTTATGATTGACCATCAAATCCGACTTTGGTCATATCACTACATTTCGAAGTTTTTTCCCTACTTCTGGTTATTTTGCGCAAAATCATTTTTAAAGATATTTCAAGACGTTTTTTTTAAACTTTTTCATCTATATCTCTTGTAATTATAACACTGCCAAATCGTTACTTTTTCCAAGAAGCTAAACTATTCGAAATTATCCTCTGAATATCCTTAATGTCTTATCTAATGTCAGCTATCTGGATGATTTGATAAATCAAGGCTGCCTTTGAATTATGTTTGGGCAAAAAAATATAGAGTGACAGCACCCTGTGAACAAACACTGCAATTCCAGCGTGCCCCATCCCTCGAATGGTCTACTTCTAACTGTGCGACCATGATGATTTGAAAAATACAATCATAGCTTAGAATCGCGCCGCTGGTTGGATGTCATTACGCCGTCTCTGAGCTGTCCGTGCATCATATGTTTTTTGGGCAATGAGGAAAATCTACTCAGGAATCTACTTTGCTGGAGAATGGGTATCCACTTTTAGGACAGCTCGGGTAAATTTACTTAATGGTATGCGCAGATTCAAGTAACAGAAAATTAACCTATCTGTAAATCGTAACCGCGATTTGGCCGGAACAGTGGTGCGAGCTGCTAAGAGTGGGTGATACACAATCTGCTGCGGAGGAGCGCAGAACCCTTCCCAATCAGGTGCGTTCATTGTGGAACACGCAGACGGGACTCAGCGATATTTCGGTTCATGTATAGTTGTTAGATCGCTATTGAGCTTCACGAGCGTCCGATCCTTTTCAGCAGAGCAGTGAGCGAACTCTCAGTTTATCGTTGCGCATGTATCTCGGCAACGTATAATTGAGATCGTAATTATGTTCACTGAGTTAATAAAACGGGGGAGGCTAACTATATAACAATCCCGCTTGATTTAGGGAAATATTTGGATTTCCAGCGACCAGAACTAAATCCTCTACCAAGTTCTTCGTCAGGCAGCGTCCATACGTCGCGAGAGCCGGCGCTCCCGCTGTTGTGCGCCTCTTGACGCTCCTCAACGCTGCTCGCAAATTAACACAGGCAATCATCCCCCACCTCGTGTTGATTCGATTGAAAACGTTTGATAGGATGATCAGTCGCTCGAGTCGGCGTAACGGCTGATGCTTTCCCACGGTTTTCCACTTCTGTGGTGAGATTATGAAAAACGAGGGCAGTAGTTTCGCTACAGGCCTAATACCACCTGCTTTAGTGAGTAAGCAGTAAGCTTGAAACTTGCTGCTTGCTTCGTGGTGCTGGCGTAAGCGTGCGAGAGCGAGCGGGCGAGGGCGCGCGAGAAGGAGCGCCTGTGAGCGGCTAGCGAATCGTGTGCTCACGATGACCATCGATTTCGCGTAATCGCATGCTCTCGCCACGTATGGACGGAGCCTCACTTGGAATCTCTATGACCTCCTGGATCACCTCATCATCGGACACGCTAGCGACCACCTCATCGACTTTTCTCCCGACTCCGCCGGCTGGACCAATAAACTCAACTAAAAGGCCCCTACAATTAAAATCGCCTGGGGCATTCTTTACTATTCTATTCTATTCTCTTTACTATTTTTACATATTCTTTCTCATTCTGCTCTCTTTATTTCTTCTTCATTCTCTTTTCGTGCCACGCAAACCTAACGACTTTTTATTTCTCCTCTTCTTCATATTCTCGTAATTATGTTACTTTTATTCGTTTTATTAACTTGTTTGTTTATTAACTTTTTCATCTATTTGTTTATTTATTGGTATATTTCTTTATTTCTTTATCTATTTGTTTATTTACTTATTTAGTTATCACTTTATTTGGATATTTATAATGTTGTTAAGAGCCTCTTCCACCGAATGGACGTCAGTGGGTTTTTCCTTGTCCGTCTGTTATATTTCGATCAATCGTGGTGTACCATTCAGGAGCCCAACTCTTCTTCGATGCAATGGTTTATCGTTACTCAGAGAATTAGACCTGCTTCAAAATTTACCACAAACTATAGTTAAAGTTTTTAGCCCTGAGAGATTTCAAAGCACTATTGTTCTCTCCTTCATATGCATCAAAGGCTCTTTAGTTTATGAAACGTTTACATGAATCCCTCTCTTCTCTTCATTTCTAGGAATAAAACCTGGTGTCCCCCCCGCTCCGTCTAGAATAGAACATTCTTCACTTGCTCAGAAGAGCGTGGACGAACTTACTGGCCCTGCTGGTTTCCGCAAACGCTCAGCAACCAAGCGCTGGTCGCAAAATGTGCGCGAATCTATCAGGTTGGCCGCGGCAGAGTTGCTTGGCAATTCGCTATGGGAGACGTGCATGGCGCCACAAGCTCGTACGAATGGGGGGCGGACCAGGATAAGAAGGCGCACCGCGATAACTTTCAAAACCGTTTTTATTGATTTCTGGCCCGTTTTCGCTGATTTCTTAGACCCTATTCCCCCAAGCATCTGTCAACTTAGTGTTTCATCCTGAAACCTCGAGAATGAGGTTTATGGTGGACATTGCCTTCAAAGCAAGTGATTCATTATTCTCCTTTTTCCTTCTTTTTTCGTGATCTCATCGTTTTTATAGGGATTATTGTTCTTTCTCTTACTCTCGATTGTCTTGCTCTTTTTATTAATCCTTTCTTCATCTTCATGTTCTTCTTGGTCTAGCCATGCTTTTAGGTGTTTAGTATTGATATTCGACATCTGATATTTTCAAATCCATTAAATCCTTTAAATGCACAGCCCAACCTCAGGGGTAAAATTTGATATTATAGTCCGCCCACCGCGTATAGCAACCCTGCTAAGCGCGAGATCTCAACTCGCTCAAACAAATGAGAAGCTAGAGGGAAAAAGTCGGCCCCGCCCCCAATACCCAAAAAGCTTGACTGCGCATACCGCCTTGGAAAGGGAACCAAGAGCTCTGCTCTTGTACATTCTGCCTTTGGGCATAGTTACACAGACCAATTTTTCCGTTTGCAAAGAATCCGATTCCCTATTCGGGGCAAAACGTTCGATTATGTTTTCAGGATATTTTTTCCCCAACTTTTTCCCAGCAGTTTCTCGCTTATTTGATCGGATTGAGATCTCGCGCTTGACAGGGTTGCTATACACGGTGGGCGGACTATAATATCAGATTTTACCCCTGAGGTTGGGCTGGGTCTTCAAGGACACATTTAACTATTTCACAGAACCTTTTTTTTCTGCAGCAAAACAGACACTGGAAAACTTTGCACAATTAGTTCCAACCGCTGGCGAACTTAATTGACAAAAAAGTTGTAGAATTACTATCAACGAGAACATTTGATCGCACGAAGGTCTCATCCACAACGCAATTAACACATTTAAGTCCAAACGGAGGAGTCAGGAAGAAGGAAGGAAATGCAAGAGCAGTTACAGAACATGTTGAAATGCAAGGATTACCATCACAAGCCGAGGAAATATAGTGAAATGCCTTGCAATACAAAACCTTTTACCTTTAAGATTTAACCGTGGTTATTACGCACAAGGTGTGCATTGTTCACAGTAAAATGACGTGCATTAGGGCTCAAAAGCAGCCTTCGTGATGGAAGGATTCTCGAGTCTTCATAATGAAAGTAAACGTCTGGCCACCTTTGGAGTGAAAATAAGTGAAATTCACATTGAAAAAAGTACAGGCAAGGTGAAGCGATCTAACGAGGCTGGATTCCCGATGCTAACTATAGTTATTGCAGATCGATATTAAATAAATATTGAGCTAAACACGCGATTGGCTTGAAACGGATAAGTGTGAGCTTAGTCACTCTCTGAGACAGCTATCCGGAAGCGTGCTTTCTCTTGTCTACCTTTAGTATAGCATTGATTATCTTTGGCAGGAAATAGTATTGATTAGAAAACATCGTCATTTGGAGTTGGAAATCCCGCCCTCTTGGGTCTTTTCACCTTGTTTGTGAGTTTTTCCACCACCATCACTACCCCGCTCCCCCCCCCCGACTCTTGCTTACTTTCACTTCAGTCGTGACCAGATATACACAGTCATGACAAGAACCATTCCTGTCACAAACCCATTGCTTCGATGCGTCACAACAGCTTGTAATTTAGAGGGAAGCAATGCATATCTGCCGCGTGTGCATGCTCTGTGACCGCGGTCTAGTCTTTGAAAGGAGTCTATATTACATGAGTGCTGAGATTGGGCCTGCCGCGTGTGAATCCGTAGTAAGCGCGGGTAATACTATGTATATGCAGCATTCAGACCGACCGCGTATTTATGTCATACCTACCGCGTAGCATCGGGTGCCGACCGCGTGGCAATGCGCATCGATCGCGTGGCGATGCGTATTGATCTCGTGGCATTGCGTACCGACCGAGTTAACTTGCGTACCGATCGCGTGGCAATGCGTGCAGACCGCGTGGCAGTGCGTGCCATCCTCGTGACGATGCGTAACGACCGCGGGGCAGTACGCATCAACCGCGTGGCATTGCGTACCGACCGCGTGGCATTGCCTACCAGCCACATGGCAGTGCGTACTGACAGCGTTAGCTCGCGTACCTATCGCAGGGCAATGCGTACCGACTGCGTGAAAATTCGTACCGACCGCTGTTAGCATCCGAAAAGCGTTCGTACCCACCGCGCTGCAAGACGTACCGACCGCGCGGCGATGCGTACCGACCGCGTCACAATGCGTTTCCACTGCTGCTAGTATCCGAAAAGCGCTCGTACTGACCGCGTGGCAATGCCTACCGACCGCGTGGCGATGCGTACTGATCGCGTGGCAGTGCGTACCGAGGGCGCGACAATGCGTGCCGACCGCGTGGCAAGACGGACCGACCGCGCGGCTATACGTACTAATCGCGTGTTATTCCGTACTGACCGCGTGACGGTGCGTATCGACCGCGCTAATTTGCGTGCCGACCGCGTGCAAACTGCGTTCCAAACGTCGCCCATCCCGCTGTCGGTACGCAACTTGTCCGCCGTCGGTCCACTCCATTGTCTGAGTGGTGCTACAAAACGTCACTGGAGTCGTGTACCAGCAAAAATTCGGCCGAGTTTATATGGTTATTTTACCTTCAGATGGACCTCTTCTCATGGCTTTCTCGCATAGATCGTACTACAGCGAACCAAAGAAAGACTCAATTAGGAAATACTCGACAATCATAATTCATCGTTAACACTGATTCAAAGACACAATCCAACCTAAGAATTGTTTTTCAGCTTTTCTTTGTTTATTTTGAAGACGGTCCCACGTTGATTGCAATGATGTCTCTGGAATCGTGCAAAACCCGCTGGGAACTAGCTCATATGCGCCCTCAAAAAAAAATACTAAAATTGAGCGGAGAAAGCATAGTGGACGAGTTCTCCGGGGCTTGTAATTTCCGTCATTTGCCACCGATTTATGGGTGTGAACCTGAATGAAAAGAGAAGCTGAGAATGAACGGAAGAACGGGGCTATCGATCGTAAACCATCTTGCTGTTGCTAAGCTGGGAAGGTGTTAAAAGGGGGAGTGCCAATGTGGCTTCTTGCTGTGGGCACCCCAAAGTGGCTTCCACCTATAACTCAGATGTTATATAGGTTTGGTCTAGTTTACAAGCTCGAATTTTTTGTTCTCATCTAATTAAAACATTGAGTGTGTGCTTGCTTGATAGTTCAACTGTGGACTCCTCTCCCAATCGGCACAGTCAGCTACTTGTGAAACATCTTGGTCTTCATATATGAGCCCATGTTGCGCTTGTCTAGCATGTTGATCCACGCCGGCGCGGAAAAGAGCGTTACAAGCTGCGCCAAGTTTGTCATTGCCAAATGCTCTGATGTAGTCGATGAAGCACATCAGCAACTCTCACGTTGCTTCTACTCTCACGTCGTTTAGATCATTCCAGTCACCGTGTGGATGTGAACCATACAGCAGTATCCGCTACGAAAACCGGCCTGCTCCACGGGCTGGAACTCGTCCAGCGTCCTTTCCAGTCTGCTCAGGAGAATCTTGGTGAATGGCTTGTACAGTTGTGACCGCAATGTTAAAAGGTCATGGTGCGGTTGCGGACTCGCACTAAATTACGGTAGAATCCGGCACTTTGCCAGATTTCGTCATCTATCGGCGCCAACCGTCGTCTCTCTGCTCACGAGAATATCAGCTGTGGCGCCGATCGATGACGAAATCTGGCAAAGTGCCAGATTCTGCCGTAGTTTTAGTGCGAGTTCGCAACCGCACCACGTCCTTTTAACATTGCGGTCAACTGTACGCTTGTACGGCTGAAACCGAGCAGCAATCGGCCAGTGGTCTCTGATTTCTTCTCGTTCACCTTTCTAAAAGATCAACATCGTCCTTGACAAATCTCACTTGTTTGTGATCCTTTGCTCTGCCACATAGCGGTCAGCCTCTAGACGGCGATGCCGTTGTTGGGCTTCAGAAAATCTTCGGAGACTGGATAAGGTCCTGACGCTGTCTTAAGCTTTGTATGTCTACTAACCTGACGGACTTCAAAAAGAAGTGAAGTGTGTTTGAATGAGAATAGCGGCCGGCGTGCGTTACTGGCGGTCGTCTCATATGCCGCTCTCCGACGAGTGTTCAAACGGCTGTCCCCCCATCTCTCGGCTGCAGAGCTGATTGATCGACGCAGTCTGTTTGCTGCCAGACGGAGCCGGCCCCGCTCGTAGTCAATGACTGTGGGGAAAGGCTCGTTTCGTATGCTCGTCCGAGAGCGGCACATGCGAAGGCCGCCTGCAGCGCACGCCGGCCGCATGGGTCGCCATTCCGCTTCGGACACACTTTATCTCCGGAGCCTGGCCTTCATTCAGCGTTGAAATTCTGGAAACGGGCGTTGATGATCGGTATAGGTCTGTGTAGAAGTTCACGACAATCTCTTCAATCTTTTGACGGGAAGTGGGCTGTGTTCCGCTGGCGTCAATTATGCGAGTGGCGACGGCTCGAGAGTCAACTAGACTCTTTCGGCATCGCCCACAACTGGCTCTTTTCTCTTTTGCCTCCTTCAGTTGGTTTTCCTTCTATGCGCGATTGGATCCCTTCACAGCAACTCTGCAGGATTTGTTGATGATCGCCATGCCAAGATTGCTGAACGACGGAACCTGGTGAAGATAAGCTGGTTGCTTCAGAAGTTTTCGAGCCTGGTCGTTAATGCTTCCAGGAGAGCTAGAAACGGGTGTGATCATTGATGTCGAAGCACAAAAGTTGAGACACTCCACGAGGAGCTGGTAGTTTTTAGTAATAGTAAATCAGAAAAAGAAATGAACCAAAAAAAGAATTTATAAGTGTGATTTACATCACAGAGTTTTTTCTTTGCAAATGTACTGGCAGGAAACTCGTGAAATCACGTCTAATTCATTTTAGAACATGGAACGAAAACTGACGATACAAGTTTGAGTGTGCTTAAAGGCAGTGTTCACGATAAGAATCGTTTTTCTGTTTCCCCGCCTATCTTGAAAACGGCCCCATGCTGATTCCAATGATGTCTCTGAAATCGCACGAGACCTTTTGGGAACGGAGTTATGGTCCCTCAAAAATTGAGCTAAGGAAACATGGTGGACGAGTTGTCCGAGGCTTGTAACTTCCGTCTTTCGCAGCCGATGTATGCGAGCTGACCTGAGGTAAGAAAGAAGTTGAGAATGAAGGGAAGAACGGGGCTGATGATTGGAAATCATCGCTCATCTCACGATCTCGAGCATTTGTTCACATTGGTGGGCATGTGCTGTGCTTTCGGGGTTTGCCTGGCGCTCGAAGTGGCAACTTCGGGCTCTTTTGCAGATTTTCCTGGCTCGTTTTCATGCGTTCTTTCGACGTCAACGTTACAGTGTGCCCCTCCACTACCCATTCCTAGTGGAAGCTGAAACATATTTTTTATCGTGGACACTGCCTTTATGTTACGCTTTACGATTCCCTTTAACATAATGAAGTTTCAACAGGTTTTGATAAGAATAAGACGAGAACGTCAAAAACAGCATCAAGAAAAATGCGAATTTGATATCTTCTCGCCTATGTGTTTATCTATCCGCTATTGGGTCTGAAAGACTCAAAAAATGCTAGATAGATGGATTAGTGCCGATCGGGTTTTTAACAAAAAAAGCGTGGCTAATGATTTACCCTGACAAACCTTTATTCCAGATTCCTTCTCGGACGCGACATGCAGAGCAGTGTTCAGCATTATAGGAATAACAAGCAATGGCATCACTGAAAACATTCCTGGCTCATCATATAGTGCGGAGGAAGCGCGGTAGCTCTCATTGACGTCTACTAGTTTACTAACACGGTGGTGGCGAGGGTATTTCGCTAAAAGGGTGGACGAGTTAGGTTTTCCTATCTTTTCAGATCCTCCGCTATGCTCCCTACACTATGCTATAACTTTCGGGGAAAGCAGGCGCTTGGTAGGTTAGATTCAAGAATAAATGAAACTCGAACCCCTTTGAGGCCTCTAAAGAAGACGTAAAGTCGGAACGTCACGCAGTAAATAAAGCTCCACCTATAAACCTCGTTTGGTATAGTAATGAAAAGTTCAAACTTTAAACTTTTTCGTTCCTAGTTAAATTCTGACAAGCATTATATTAGTAAATACTTCTCGTTAAATAGGCCCTGAATAACTTTCCTTATCTGGAATAAAATAACTCAGAAGAAGCGATTAGAAAGGGGGCTGAAAATTCGAGAAGGCGCAGCCGTTTGCGTTCTGGCCGAAGTCTGTGTACGACCGATGTAGGTAAAAAGGGATGACTCGTTAGGACGTTAAGCGGTCGAGCAGACGATCCTCGTCATTTGTTAGGATGGTCCCAGAGATCTTCAAATGATTTACATCGTTTCGCTACCCTGAATGGGCTGTGGATTTTTTCTACTCTGCTTCTCGTCGATCTGTATACGATCTTCATCCCAGAAGTCATCAAACTCTGATGCACGCCTTACTACCATATTCCAGTCTGCTATAGTGAACGAACAATAGGTAATTGTGCGCTAAAAATGCAAATTTTTGTGTGTATGAAACAAAATAGTCTTTCCAATCAAATCTTATTTCAATCGAGTTATCGATCTAAAAAGCTTTTGTACGTATTTTGCGAACAATCAAATTTACATGTGGTGGAGCTCTTCTCCAAAAACTTTTTGACCGCGGGAAGTGCTCAATCGAAAAGTGATATTAATTGTCTTTTTTTCGATTTTTCATTTTTTCCGAACTACGACGCACCTTTTCAGTGTGACCTTAATTTGCACGATTGAACCTGCGAGTCAAGGTAAAGTTTAAGATACGAGGGAGCGCAAACTTCTGAAAATTGGTGAGATAATTTCTAAGCGAGCAATCTGGTGTTTTGCGTGCTCTAGCAATTTGAAAAAAAGGAAAATGTAACTTTCTTTGTGTTCCGATCCATATCGACTATTGTGCGGACAGCGTCATATAATAGGTCGCTACAGTATTCGGGGACGGAGACTATATACTTAAAGGCACAGTCCAACCTCAGAGGTAATTTTTGATATTATGGTCCGGTCGCCGCCTATAGCAACCCTGCCAAGCTCGAAATCTCAATTCGCTCAAATAAGCGAGAAAAAGCTAGGAAAAAATCGGCCACGCCCCCTTGAAAAAAAAAATGGGCAACGCCCACTGGCGGTTTTCCGACCTCCATAGGGAAGAGACGCGCGAATGATTTTGTTCAAAATCTATGTTCTTCGATTTGTTTTTGGTCTGGCTTTATATTGTGGCCTGCTACAAAACGATGGCTGCGAACAACGAGAAAATACAGGCTCGAGAAAACTCGTCCGAGAACTTCTGGCCTTTCAGGATCTAAATTTTTGAGGAGCCGCAACTCCGTTCGTAGTGAGTTCTGAGCGATTCTGGAGACATCGTTGTGATCAGCGTGAAATTTCCTCCAAGACAGGCAGAAAAACGAAAAATCGATTCTGAGGTTGGACTGTGTCTTTAAGTGAGCGCGATGAAACATGGAAATTTCACTCAATCCCAGACTATAACATACATTCGAAGAGAGCACCGCTCTTTTTTCCATCTTCTATTATAGTCTCATCCAAATATGCAACATAAATGATAATAGGCTGCACTGTCTGAAATAGTTGCAGGGATACAAATCGATGCGAATCTAAGGAAAATCAGGCAGTTTTCACTTACTTGTTCCTGAAGTTCACCGTTTCGTTCCACCATATACTGCAAATAAAAAGAATCACTTAGAGTTCGCGCAATAATTTTAGTTTCATAAATGGACGGGGCCGCGACGGTAGATCACCCCGCGCGAATCGAAACCCATTCTCCGGTGAGGCCGCCAACCCGCACGGCCAGCCGCCTGGCCCATGCGTCAGACCAAATCGAAAACGGAAACCATACACATTACACAAACTGACTGTGCACAGAACTTGAAAAAATTGGTGCCTTTTCAAAGATTTCACTACCGATGTTGTACTAACAGTCGCACGCACAAGGGATGGTGTTCTCTAACAACCCTTGAGGATGCTTGGAGCATATCCTGTGTGTATTTGATAGTGACAATTAGTGTTACTTAGGTTACCAATTACCGTATTTTCTCTTCTAGAAGTACATGTAATACTAATACTCAAGCCCTTATTTTATATGTGCTTCTATTAGAGGTGTACATACTTGAAATAGAAAGGGCACTTCTAATACTCAGCCTTCCCCTTTAGGTGTACTTCGATCACAGGTGTACTCCAGATAGAGGTGTACTGGTGTATTAAAGGAATTACTGTGGTCAGGTCTAATTACGGAAGTTCGAGACTCAGTATCACAAGAAAGACTTAAAGGCAGTGGTCACGATGAGAAACGTTGTCGAAAAAATTACAAAAATCAGCTTAGATCAGAAACAGCTGAAAAACTACGAAGGTAGCGCGGTGAAAAATGGGCTAGGATTAGAGTTTCTAGAGCCCAAAGAATCTAATTCGTGCACACTTGCACAGCGCTAACCAAAAAGATTGCAGTCGCATGCCAAGCAGTCAAAAATCATCGACATTCAGAGGAAGAAATAAATGCGAATTTGCATAATGAAAAAAGTGAGCAATGAAAGAAAGCACTCCAGTCAATGTTCTTGACTAGACGTGTACATAAATCCGAAGGTTCATTGATTGAAATTCAATTTCAAGCCAGCTGATGTTCTTGATATAAGAGATCATCGCTGCCGATGATGTGGAGTGGGCTCGTCCGCCATACAAAAGCAAGAAAGTTCAGGCCTCAAATTTGGCCCAAAACAGTGGTTTTTTCGCGATTTTTCCTTACAGGTCCTACTACTCGAAACCCAAAAAATGGTATAGAGAGTAAAAGAAGACAATCATATTTGATCGCGACCACTGCCTTTAAATGGTCACTGCAAAAGTTGAGGCTCCTTTCTGAGTGCTTGCTGATTTGTGCTATATTGAGTGGCATCTATAACGGATCTAAAGTATCTTGCTCGCGAACGACTATCACGCGTAATTACTACTGTACATATCTACTACACATATACCTTGCTCGTGGTTACAACTAGTAAATCTGCTCATACCCTTGCAACGAGGAACACTCATTCAACTCTTTTATATTGGGTTCTGAAAACGGCTTTGAGATCAACTCATCGATTTTCGAAATACTAAGGTGAGTTGCGCCTGTGGCATTATATAAACCGTAGCCTACAGTAGTCTTCAGAATATCGAGGAACTGACCCCATATTCGTATTCAGGACGCCCAATTACCTTGAAAAAAGCTTTCAGCCGAATCATAAAAAATTTATGAAATTTCTGAACACCTTAGAAATTGCCTGCTGGAACCCTTACATTCTTGTCTACTTTAGAAAACCTGCGGTAACCCGGATTGATCCTTCAGAGAAGCAGCTAAGTACTTGGATTTGAAAAAAACTCAGAAGTAGTCCTCATCAGACTATATTTCATTGCATACGTCTGAATGATCCAAAAACATTTCCAGTTACTGACATGGTAATGGCGCGGGAAGGATGCGAGCTTGCCCGCTCTGGATGCGCGAAAATCCCTTTATTTTCGCCTGAGTGTACCGTTCTTGCAGAGATTACGGCAGGAAGTATGAAGAGCCCCTGAAAGTACCTTCATGCTCAGCGTCATTCAGTAAGCAGCGGTGAGGTCATAGAGCTTAGGGTTATTCAAACGGTATACTCAGACATTTGTCTGGAAGTTCCCGAGACTACAGCAGAACTTCCCTCGAAACCACTGGGGAACTTGCCCCGAGTCGAGGGAAAGCGGAGGGGATCTCCGGCTAGCAGATTTTCCTTGTTATCCAGATCGCCCGTCTTCCCCAAGCTGCCGTGACCCAACACCAATTGGTCATTGATTTATCAAAAGTCGGCTTGCTGAAACTCGCTCTTTTCAACAGTTTCCTGTTCTTCGAACGCAGGTATAGGGCCAAAAATAGTCGGGTGGTGGCCATTGTGTATCAACACCCCTGAAGAGGCGGGAAAAACGGGGGAGGGGCGAGGTTCCTGATTGGACGCAACAGCCGGAGGCCGGGGCTAGCCCGTGTTGCGTCCAATCAGGAACCTGGCTCCTCCCCCGCTTCTCCAGCCCCTCGGAAGTGTTGATAAACGATGGCCACCACCCAAAATAGTCACCTTCGACGAAAGGTTAGCTTATTATCTCTCCTGCTAGTCTGGACAAAGATACCTTACACAGTCCTTGAGTGGCAGGTCTGCTCCCTCAACTTGCGAAGTGCGAGAATAGCTCGAGACTGGTTAGTTTGCATCATCGTGTACACTGTCGCTTTTTTCTCGTTCATCACGTTCGGGGGGAGGTCATAGGGACAACCGTGAAGCGAACTTCCTTTGTTCTCCTCCCGAGTCGATTGTCTCGAACGCCTTATCATTGTGTATAATTCGAGGGGAGAAGGGCAAGGAACGTACTCCCTTATCCGTAGAACGTCTCGCTCCTCTCCCTTCGATCGAGCTATAACGATCAAATCAGGTCTATTATCCTCGGCAACTTCCCCACGAATATCTGAGCAATGCATTATCTCAATTCTACAGTGTCGCGTTCACCGCCCAGCTGCTCCGCATCTTATTACTAGTTTTATGACGCCAATCGTCTGTGTGTGGGCTACTGAGTGTCAGTTCTCGTTCGCCAACTGAGTAGTGAAATAGTGCAGTTTATCGTTAGCACAATAGGGACTAACCTTCTTCCAGGTTGCGAAAGATAGGCAGAGATTAGCGAGGAGCATATCATCCGATCGCGGATAGGTGCGAAACGCAGGTGGTTCTTTGATAGCATATTTGCCCATCTCCTGGTCTTCCATTTCTCTGAAATACAGATTTTGGAAAAGAGTTCATGCCTTCACCTTCCAACTAGTCTGTTCTCTCGAAAAATATGTTCTCGTTACATATACATATAACGTTGAGCGCATCAGGCACATATGTCAACGAACTTCTGTAAGCGACACACTCGTGAAAACCTGCGATGGAAGTAATCAGTGCGTTGACCGCAGACAAACAACGAGATTCGGCTCAGGCCAGATTCATCATTGAACAACGGGTTAGCGCCAGCCCTGGGTTCACCAGACTTGGGTTCGGAAAATAGGTTTGGGTTAGATAACTCAGCAGCTTCGATTCATCAGCGCGATTCTCGCGGTAGTTTATCAAATCCATTTTTGTCCTCATGAGAGGCGTCTGTGAATGCACAAGGTATTCTCACGACGTCTATTTCCAATTTGCCGTCCAATCAGTACTTAATTTTCTTAGTGGCCAACCCCTTACATAACATTTTTTGCTCTATTCGAGCAGCTAGTATTGGGTACTGTTTCATGTATTCGCTGTTTTTACTCAATTCTTCATCTTAAATCAAAGCTTCCAGTTTCATGTTTCTCTGCCTATTTGTGATTTTTTTGTTTTTTCAGAACCACACGAATACAGGCAAAGATACACACCTTAGCAAAAAAAGGTAAAGAAGCACTGCAACTTCTGGTGCTGTCTGAAGCCATTCGTAATCCACATTTCGAAAACTTGGCTAGAATATGTTCTGCTGTCTTCAATTTGAAGCTGCATCCAAAAAATGCGACATGTTTATTTTTTTATGCTTCAATAATAACCCCCTAATTTCTGAACTGATTTTCTGAAAGGAAGGGTTCTTGAATTTATCACTATAAAGCTTTGCATGGAGTATTAAAAACTTCTTTGCTCTGCCTCGCAATTGAGCTAACAGAGAATTGTGGATTACACTATGGATGAATTGGGTGCCCTTTTTCGATTTAAAAAAAAGCATGTTGAAATAGGATGTAGAGCAAGTCACTGTACGTAATGCCTGTAGAAAAACGCTACAGCGGGTATGATCGATCACTGGCCGAGATATGGCCGCGTCGAACACACGTGGCACGCACGCAAGCGAGAAGGTAATGATATATCATTACCTCCTCGCTTGCGTGCGTGCCACGTGTGTTCGACGCGGCGATCTCTCGACTAGTGATCGACGATATATACTTGGATTGGAAAAATAGAAAATAATCAATGTTGCAGAACAGAACGGCACGGGTCTTAGAAAACCTTTCACTGCATGCGTTTTGTTTTAAAATTCATTAGAGCATATTCTGGCAAAGTTTTCCTTTAAATCGATCACATTTGGTTCCCCACAGCTCTAAAGGGAGCACCATTTCCGTCTTATTGGATTTCTGAGAAAATAATGAACACTTAGGTGAACAGAAGATTAAAAAGAAAATGGAACTCGAAGAAAGAGAAGAACGATTAGATTTCAAAGAAAATTTAAAGCTGGATTAGAAATTAACACTAGCTATAAATCAGGATAGCGCAGAAGAATGCTTTGCAAGGCTGGCGGTAGCTAAATTGCGAGTATTGAAAGAAGAGAAACAAAGATAGATGATAAACGGAAATATGAGAGGAAACGAATGACTTGAGGATTTATTCGAAGTTTCAAGTTTGAAAAAGGCTCGAAAATGCATAAGAACATCCCAGCAGTGTTCGAGTCGATAATGTTCAGGTAGCCCGACAAACACGAACTCGAAAACAGATTCTGACAATCTTTCCAATCTGGTATACAAGTAGTAAGAGCACTAATTATAAGTAATTTTTGGAAATCACAGTGCATTATTCCCGAAATTGGCGCTAGGGCGCCTTATTTAGCTGCTCATTTTGAAACGGGTTGCGTGAACACTTGCTCCCGTCTCGGGTTACCCAAACCCATTTTCCGACCGGTTATCAAGTTGATAAATCCCGAAAATTGGGTTGCGCCGGCACTGAACCCAACCCGAATCGGCAAACTCAGGGTTTTGCGCAATGATGAAGCCGGCCTCTGGAGGTTGACTGCGCGCTGACCATTAGTTTGTCTCTCACGCCCCGGCATAGTCGGTAGAAGGTCGGAATAAGTCGTCCTCTCCCATTCCCAGTGATCCTGCGCCGCCCCTTTTCCGTCCCTTATGCTTTATGTATGCCTATCAATTAGGCGGGCGCAGTCGAGCGCACAGCCCAGCCACAATGGGGGTCCACCAGCGTGAGCAATGTACCAAATGCGTTTCGACCGCAACGACCACGGACGGGGCAGGACGGACTAGGCAGGCGCACTCTGGTCACATCGAAAGTTTTTTTTTTCGAAATGAGTGGACAATGTATAGATTTTCAAAGAAGTAAACACTGAGGACAGCCTTCAATCACAAATTCAGCGAATTCGTTCAGTATTGTCATACCTCAGGAACGCAAAAGCCCGCTCAAGGAATCCTATTTTTGGCTGAAAATTGAGTGAAGAACGAGATAAAATTTAGAGTGGAGAACACTATTTTGGTCTTTAATACTTTATAGAAAAGTCTATCTGTACGTACTTGCCCTAGGATTTGATAGGTGTGAAAGGTTACCTGACTCCAAGCAAGGGTTAAAGTTACTGGACTGTCGCATAGTTTTTTTACGAAATGAGGAAGCTCTAGAAATCTCTCACAAACTTGAAGATTTACGATTTCAAAGCTTCTTGCTGATAATAGAACTTTTCTTTGATCGATGGTTTTCAATTGACCTTAAGATCAAGATGTTGATTTCATTCAATCTATTATGCTGAGACGGCATTTTTCGTTCCTGATTAGGTTTCAACAAAATTCGGCACAAAATTTGTCAAAAACTCGATCGTTTGGAATTTCAGAAATTCGAGGTGGTAAGAAACTCGAATATTCGAAAATCTGAAATCTCAAGCAAGTCGAAATCTCTATTATTTGAAAATTTGAAAAGTTAAATATTCGCAAACTCGATTATTCAAAATTTCGGAAGACCGAGATAATCGAAGACTCAGTGAATCGTAAACCCATGATATCGAGTCAGTCCAAAAAGATCGGTCATCCGAAACCTTTGAATTTCTGGTTTATCCAAAACTCGATGACTCGAGAGAATTTGGGTTTGCCTAAGTGTACCCCACGGAGACTCTCCGTCTCGTGGACGAGCGGATGCGAGTGAAGCTAACCGATTTTGGACGTTATCGGCAACTGTGTCAGGAGCTTCGTCGAAAGTTGAAACAGGAGCGAGATTCGTAATGGAATCGGATGGTCGACAAACTAAAGGACGGAAATAACTTATTGCACTATTATCGCACATTGTATGGTTCCATTAAACCGTCTCAGAATGAAAACCGATCCAGCTAGCGTTTGTATCAGGAACAGGGACGATTTCTTTGTGCTTTCTGTGAATGAGCGCCTCATACGGTGGGATCAGTTTTTTAGCGAACTCTACAGTCAATATGCACCACAAGGCCTACTTGATGAACCGCTACCAGTTGAAGTGCCACAGGTTGCGAAGCTTGACTCTGAATCCACTCTGGACAAAGTGAGAGCAGCAATTAAGTGCCTCAAAACGGAAAGGCGCCCTGCCTAGACTAGGTTACTGCTGAAGCAATTAAAGCAGGTGGGGATGTGTTGCAACGACGGTCACATTGACTGATCGCCCTCGTATGGCAGTCAGAAAACGTCTTGTATTATTGGAAGAAGGCTATCGTCGTCTTAACGTCAGGCGGTTCACATGATTCTGTGATCTTCGAAGAAACTGAGCTCCAACAAGTCGAGCAGTTCAAGTACCTAAGATAAATGGTGCAACAGCGCAAGGTAGTGGCCAGAATAGAGATCCAGGGTAGGATCGGGCGGGCGTGTACTGTTTTTGCTTCAATGAGCTTATGTCTGTGGGGAAAAGGGCGATATATCAATCAAGACGAATCTGCGGATCTTCCGATGAGTTATAACGCCAATTCTATTGTACGGCTCGGAGTCGTGGACTTTGCTTAAAGGCAGTGTTCACGATAATCTTCGATTATGAGATTAATGGCTAAATCGATTGTTTGGCCCTCGAGTAGAACTGAAATGACGAAGAAACCGAGAAAAACGCACCAGAATGGCACGAAATCCTCAAGTAACAGCCCGCCTCTTAAGTATCAATGGAACTGTTCGTTGTGACAATGCAATCTTATGTGGACCCGTCTTTTGCAATTCTCCATTCTATGTTGCTCCGTTCTTTCCTTCGGGCCCTAACTAATACTGTTTTGCCCAACATATTCCTCCATTTTCGATTAGTCCCATTTTTTACCGGTGACAACCACCAAGAACATGTTCATCCAACCAGACAACTAGTCCAGGCCATAGAATGATGTCACTGAAATAAGACGAATTAGTGCGTTTCTCGCCGTTTCTTCGTGATTTTGGTAACACTTGGTTGCCATCGCATTGTTTTGAGTGGAAAACTTGGAAACGAGCATCATCGTGAACACTGCCTTTAAGTCGGATCTCAGCAAGCTGGAGGTTTTCCAAATGCGGTGTCTGCATATTCTTGGAGCAACGTTACGAGATCGCGTAAGCAACGACTTTATTGAAGACAGCTGCGACCATCAACTGACGATCGAAGAACAGATTTGAACGAGGAGGTTGCGTTGGTTCGGACACGTACGCAAAATGTTGGCCAGCCGACGGCCGCACAGGCCTTATAAACCTTATAAAGAAAGCAGCGCCAAACAATGTGGAAAGATCGAGAGAACAGTCCCAAAAAAGGCATGGTTGAAGCAAGTTGAAGCTGATCTAAAATCCAAACAGTGCAGGACGTCAATGCTTGAATAATTGCGGCTAATTTTTTTGAATAGAAGCGTTTAGTTCAGGCCACACGAGCTCCTATGGCACCTACAGCAAAGTACTAGTTCAGAAGTCACTTCGCTCCGCTAGCCTCCAGCTAATGGGATGAGTGAGTGAGTGAGTGACTGAGTACCCCACAACGGGCGCGACCCTCGTCGCTTTATGCGGTCTTTCTTTTTCCATTACAGGCAGCAGTAAACATAGGCATCACTTGATTTTGACATTCAGACACTCTAACTAGCAACACTCTAAGCTGCTGCGTTGCTAACAACAACAATCAGAAACTTTTGCATAGCCAGCCTTGACCGGTGGTTCTTCCTTTCCTCCATGTTGGTGCCAGTAGAGAGAACCCGGCTTCGCCGAGATGAACTTAATGCTGACTTTGGTGTTCCAGCGACAGTCCCGGGCACATCGCTCATGTGACAGGTCAGCCGATGGAGATCAATGTCACACCACACGTCATAGTGCTAAAAGTTCCCCTGTAGGCTATGGCGTCCGCGCAGTAACCGACGCCATTTACGGAGCTCTGTGAGTGGTGAAAATCTGCTAGGGTCTCCGATGCTAGGACGGCATCGGAGGGTAACCAAGCGAGTCTGCAAGTACTTAACCTAGCCTAGACTCTGGAAACGCTGAATGTCGGCACGTTATCAGACCGCTTGAGCAAATTGGCTATAGATCTGGAGAGTAGACGTTCATTTTAAACGGTGAGCAACACACTCATTTCTCCTCGTTGTATGCCCCGCAGGCGGGTTGTTCGGGCCGAGTGAAGGAGGGTGTCTGGATGATCGTCGTTGAGAAGTATGGCGAGGTCCCGATAGTGAATAAGATAAAGTGTGCCCGAATGAGAATGGCGGCCCACGCGGCTGGCGGCCGTCGCATGTGCCGCCCTCGGACGAGTGTTGGATTTCATTTTTTTTGGATTTTTTTTTTCTTTTTTTTTCATTTTTTTTTTCGATTTTTTTTTCTGGCAGAAATACAGCAGTGAGAAGAAGTCTGCTAAGCAGGCAGTGGCGAAAGAGAAGGTCGAGCACTGCGGAGAGGTGTATGAAAAGCTGGACACGCGCTACGGTGATCGCGTTGTGTACCGACTTGCGAAGTCTCGTCAACGTGGAACGGCGGTCATAGAGAAGTTCTATGGTGTCAATCATGATAATGGACAGCTGATCATGGACCACAGAAAGGTTATAAGATGGTATGACTACTTTAAGGCAGTGTTGACGATAATCTTCAATTTCGAAATTAATCGCTAAATCGATTGTTTGGCCCTTGAGTAGAACTGAAATGACAAAGAAACCGAGAAAAACGTACCAGAAGGGCCCGAAATTCTTTACTCTCATCCCACTTCTTTACTCTCAGTGGAACTGTTTGTTATGACAATGAAATCTTTTGTGGACCCGTCTTTCGCAAATCTCTATTTTGTGTTGCTCCGTTCCTCCCTTCGGACTCCAACTAATACCCTTTTGCCTGAATTATTCTTGCATTTTTGGTTAGCCCCACTTTTCACCGGCGACAACCAACGTGAACATGTTCATTCAACCGAACAACTAGTCTAGGCCGGAGAGTAATATCTCTGAAATAAGACGATTTATTGCGTTTCTCGCAGTTTCTTCGTAATTTAAAGGCAGTGTTCACGATGAAAAACGTTTCCCCGCCTATCTTAAAAACGGCCCCATGCTGATTCCAAAAATGTCTCTGAAATCGTACAGTACCTTCTGAGAACGGAGTTATGGTCCCTCAAAGTTTGAGCTATGGAAACATGGTGGACGAGTTGTCCGAGGCTTGTAACTTCCGTTTTTTGCAGCCGATCTATGCGAGCTGACCTGAGTAAAGAGAGAAGCTGAGAATGAAGGGAAGAACGGGGCTAATGATTGAAAATCATGGCTCATCTCACGATCTCGAGCGTTCATTTGTTCACGTCGGTGGGCGTGTGATGCGCTTTTGGGGTTTTCAATGCGCTCGAAGTTGCAACTTCGGGCTCTTTTGAGGCTCTTCCTGGCTCGTTTTCATGCGTTCTTTCCACGTGAGCGTTACAGAGTGTCCCTCCACTACCCAATCCTAGTGGAATTTCGAAAACTTTCTTCATCGTGAACACTGCCTTTAAATAACATTTGGTAGTCAACACAGTGTTTTGAGTGGAAACTTCGGGAAAGAAATTTATCGAGAACACTGCCTCTAAAGAAGACTTCGACTATAGAGGCTCCTCATCCGTCTGCTTCTAAATTCACACCCACGAGCGGCCTGTTCTATTCAGTCGACTGTCGAGGAAATGCAGGCTGCATAAGCACGTATGAGGACGAGAAAAGCGACGAGGCACGATGATTTGGCGGATAAGATGTGAAACCCTAGGTGCTGGAACTCTTACAACTGGCCAGCGCAGTTCTTCATTCAGGTTGTCGTTAAGAAGAAGACATCGAAGAATTGGCAGCGCAGCACGGCTACTCCGGGGTGGTAGTAATTGGTGTGTCAACCGCGAATAAACCGCCACCTCCAAGCCGCCAACATACCGCGAATTAAATGCAGTAGAGCCGCCAAATTAACACGTATTAACCGCCACCTCCTGGCCGGCTACGAACCGCGAAATAGGTGCCACGGTTTGTTGCCGGTTTAACGAAAGCTGCCCTCTGCTTACACATACATTATGCGTGACCTTCGTCCGCATAAGTATTTTCTACACTTGGACACGAACGACGTTTACGGTGGAAAGACGAGGGATCGGAAAGATTATACAAGTGATGCTATTTTTTTTATTCATTAGGAAGAGCTTTCAAAAAGAACTTCGTAATATTTTGCTCGTTCGAAACACGATCAAAATGCAATTTTTTAAATTTTCCTTGTAAATCCTAATTCTCGTAATTTTTTGTGAGCTCCGTGAGTTTTCAGGACCACTCTCGAAAAGACATGTTAGTTTAATCATTAAAAAAACAATGAAAGAGGAGTATTAGAATCTTGTAGAAAAAGGAGAACAAATTTAGTTGGTTCAGAAACAAGTTCGCATTTCTTTCCCACAAAACTTGCCCGATACGCCCCGACTAACGCTGATTAATCATTACTAAAGCATCAAATCACTCGAAAATCAGTGGCTTGCAAAATTTTCACTTTTTTGCACTAAGAAAGTTGTGGAAACTCCTTCGAAACGCGAGCAAACAAATAATTTACTACATACTCCTCATAGCCTGTGCTATGCAATGAATTATGAAAATGAAACGAACCTGATAATAGCAAAGCGAATGAATTCCGGAAGAAAATAAACAAAAGCGGGAGAAGTGTCGGCGCTCGAAAAAAAAATCAACAGCTGATTGGGAGGGATTAATTAGTGCCACCAAAGAAGACGGCCAACGTGTTTCAGCAATGATCCTTGCTTTGTTTTTGATCCCTCATCGCCCGTTTCCCTGGCGGAAGCCGTTAAAAGGCTCTTCCTTGGAACACCTTTCAGTTTTAAAGATAGGGTGACGTCCTGGATCACAATCGCTAACAGTGCTATCAAACTTCCTTAACCCTCTGCATTAATTAAACTCGTACTTGCCCTCAGTATAGATGGTCAAAACTGTTCCTACTGTATCTTGCTAACCGCATTCAAAAACTCCTCGGGAGAAGTTTTTCGTTAACCGCCAGTTCCTCTCGCATTTCAGCACTATTTCCGTGCTGTCTGCTAGAGTATGTTAAACGCGAACTTACCGCGAGGATGCCACATGGCGGAATTTTAGAGAAAAAAACAGACCTGAAAACGTTTTGAAAAGGCTATTTTTCGTAACAAAGGTTACAATTGTCGCTTTTTCGAGGCGTTTTCATTGGAAGTGTATATGAGGCCAACCACTGGGGGATGTTAGGGTGAAACTAGAGCGAGTTCTCTCTTAACTATCAAGAGTTATCATTACAATCTGGTGTGGTTAAACTCGCGTTTAACGCGAATTTAACTCCTGTTAACTCGCGTTTCACACACCCAATTACTACCACACCCTATTTGTAAGAAGAATAGCAGTGCGGCAAGTTGTGCGATTTATCGCCAAGTACGTTCGCTAACCCATAATATGAAAATCTTCGAACGTAAGCTTCCGATCGAATCTCGAAGGAAATAATCTAGTTCGCTTTGCGGCAGCATGGCTCCCAGAACAACTCATCGATCGGGTCAAGGTTCTTTATGCTGATCCTAAGGCTGTGTGCAATGCACCTTAATTTTGGCCAAGTTTTCCATCTCTGCCGGAGAGAACCTGCTCTGCCCTCGCTTCTTTTTTTCATTGTAATGGATACACTCACACGAGACTTACAAAACCGGCTTCATGATCGGTGCTATATGCCGAATAGTGGCCGGCTGTCTCAATTTGGACTACGCCTCAATGTTAAGAAAACGGAGTTCATGACCACGTACGGAAATGAGCAAGAGTTTCTCAAGACCATCGTTATCAAGCTACCGCGTGCTGAAGTCTTCAAGTATCTTGGATAGACAATCACATCTTATTGCCATCTAGAATGTGATACTACCTTGGTATGACACTAGTTCAGAGGGGGGAGACACTCAGGATTCAGTTGAAGAATGGATGATACCGCTTTCAGAAATCGAAGTATTTTCATAGAATCTATACGAAAACAATGACGGATAACGCTATCAGACATATAATATCAGCGCAATTTTGCATTTTCATTGATGAATCATTCCATTTTCTCAAGTTCCCCCCCCCCCCGAACTAGTTTCAATCCATTACCTTTTATGTTGTGGTTGTGCGACCCAACGCGCTGTTTACCGCAGAGGAAGCAACTCTGCAACTAAGGATGCAGAAATTAGCTTAGTGCGATAAAGGCGAAAACGTTGCGTTGGGCTCCTGATATTGCCCGCTCGGACCATATCACAAATGGCGACATCAGGCAGCGTTTCGGCGTTTCTCCAATTGCTGAGAAGCTCTGTGAAGCTCGAATGCGGTGGCATGACCATTTTGGAAATCGATACCATCCGCAAAGATAGCCTGAATCTAGATTGCCTGGAAAACGACCAAGAGGAGCCCCAAAACAACGCTGGCTTGACACATGCATGCCGATTTGGAAGCTGCCGGCGTGCAACCTGATCGGGCGCGTGGCACGGAGAATTGACGCCAGCGATTTAGAAGAGCGGACTCCGCTTGGAAGAGGGACAAGCGCTAAATAACAAGAAGGAAATACAGGGGCGCTAACTCTGATCGTCACAGGTGATCTAAGTGTTGGTGTCGTTAACAATCGTGATTGATTTCACTCTCTAGCTACCACTGCAGCCGGCCTGATTTTAGCATCCACGTAGCTGTAACGGGTTTCACTATTATTATCAGTACCAACGTTAACCTTTCGTCGTCCTAGGTAACATTGCACACGCCAGCGCCTAGGCGTTGTGCACCAGAGCTCAAGCTTTTTTGGTCAGCGTATCAGCGACGTGGCGCTCGCCGTTGGCCGTTAGCTACGGACGGAACCTCTCCCGAAAAACGGGACCCATTCAATAAGGGGTGATCATCATATTGACTACCGCGTCCCAACTCCTCTCCTGACACTGGGGTAGCCTGCCGACGCGCCGCCCCCACACTTACCATCGGCTTCGCGACGGGGCCAAGCAAGGCGACGCTGCCACGTTGCGCTTTTTAAGGAGAGGGGCACGTGATCCCGGTAAGGGTCACTTGTCACCACTTTTGCTCCCGCGTCCTGCTGAGGCCACCGCTTCCCCCACCTTTTGGCGCCGACCCGGCAAATTTTTCATTTTTTTATGCAGTCGCTCGTTTCCATTCGCGAGTGCTGCAATCTTCACCATTTTTCTGACCAGGAACTTTAACTTTTCCAGAAACACTTCCACCTTATCAACGCTCCTCACGTTTCATCACGACTAATACTCCTTGTCAATTTCGGAATCGTCATCTCCCTTTTCAGGGAAAGGGTCCAGGCCACCCAAGAGGCCGGAGGTAGAAAGAAGTCTGAGACGAGCCCACATCCAGCGATCCACGACCGGGAAACAAGACCCAACAGGTCCTGGACCCCTTTCCGGTACCTATTATTTTCAATTTCACTTAAATTCGTTCCACTAAACCATCCGCACCATTATTTCCCTGGGTTTCACATGTCACTGTGAGACCCAACACAGAACCTAAGAAGGCCACCTCAAGGGTGGTAGCGATAGCTCTCACATTTCGGGAAGATTACTAGTTCAGAAAATTAGGGGCGTTAAAAAAGATTATCAAAATGTTTTTTAGGGCAAACCTCTATTTGGCCGAATCGATCCACGATTTGTGCTACCGTAGACATAACAAGTGATTCTCAGCGCTCGCGAGCTTGAACAACACTGGCGTTAGCTAGTCAAAGGCAGCATACACGCTTGCGAACATGGTCGAGATATCAGCTCAAATAGGCCTGCACGGCCCCTACCATGTCGTAAACGACGTTTGAAGCGCTGAAAACCATCCAGGATGACAGTATTTGACCATCCCTGTCTAGCACTCCCGTATTTTCACACCCTTCCGAGTAACAGAATGAAAAGTTAAACTTGAGAGAGCATGTGATAGTTTAGAGTGATAGCATTATCAAAAGGGAGTGCACGAGAGAAGCAGCTCGATCTACATGAGTATAACATGTCTACATATCGACTAAATCTCGTCTACTTTTGAGAATGCCGCTTTGATACGGCTGGCTTTTAAAAATGGAGGATCTCATCGGTAATATCCAGGTAAATCGACCTGTTTCTCTCGTGCACTCCCTTTTGATAGTGCTATCACTCTCAATTATCACATGTTTTCTCAAGTTTAACTTTTCATTCTGTAACTCGAAGGGGTGTGAAAATACTTTGTACGAGACATGATTGCTCAAATTATGTCATTCTGGGGGATTTTCAGCGCTTCAGACGTCGTTGACGACATGGTAGGAGCCGTGTGGTCCTATTTATGCTGATATCTCGACCATGTTTGCGAACGTGTATGCTGCTTTTAAACAAAAATTATTGTTAGCGTCTATTTTTTGGCTCGATCAATGCAAGTGAAAATAATCGTGAAGTGCCATTGTATACATCAGTAATGAAAACGGCTCAATCCTAATCGTCTGTCTGGTAATAAACCATGACAGCACGAACGCAACTTACTCAGTAAATAGAGCTCTGAAGAAACGGGTTGGCGTCTTGGACTCTTTTTCAGCAGTGATGACTGTATATTCCAATATATTGTCGGAAAATGATTCAAACACATATCCAAGTGAAGAATGTCGTTTACTCGTGCTGAAGAAAAAGTAGTATTGTCTTGTTTGCTTATCAAAAAAATAATTCTTTTTTGTTACTAAAGAGGAATTTATGAAGAGGAACACTCACGAATTAAGAATGCCTTTTATCAGTTTTTCTTTATCGCCGAAGAGTTTCCCGGGCTGAAAAATGGAGTATAAGGACTTCTCCGGGGCAGAAAAAAACCGCACAGTCAGGGGCATACAACTTTGTTGTTTGAGGATGGCTAGAATGTCGTCCTAACCTAAATACCAAGAAGAAAGTGTGATGCGGATTTAAACGACACCACACCTTTTTCGTTTCTGGACTCAGAAGTGATGTTTTGAATGCGTGAGACAGTGTATCCCAGAGTGCGTAATGATCTACTTATAAGCATGTTACTTAGAATTTATAGTCCTCGATTACCTCTACTCTGCTCACCGTTGAGCGGTGATAAAGGTAAAGAGAGAATATGCGGAGTCTGTTAGCCTCTCATCTAAGTTCTGCTATCAGGTGTTTTCGTGGTGTCTCTTTGACCGCGTTGCGGCATTATTGTACTGAACCATCTCTTGCATATCTTGGGTGGAATCCCCAGTCTTCCAGCACCCACCTACAGTTTTCGTTCTCGAAGACCGCTGCTCCGCTCACCTGGATTGGGGGGCTAACATTAAAGAGGGAATGTGCGGCAGTGTTTAAGTCTCTCATTTACGCTTTTCTTTCAGGGATGCCTTCATGGAGCCTCTCTGACTGCGTCGCGACATGAATCTACTGAACCTTTTGTTTGCCATGCATGTTTCGGGTCAAATCCCCTTCTAGCCCATGTTGAGGACTTTTGATGATTCACGAAAAGGATGAGATTATGTAACTATATTGTTTCTCTTTCTCTGTAGCATAAATGAATGATTCGTCGGCCTAAATCTCCAGAAACCCTTTGTCGCCAAGTCCGAAAATTTGGATGGAACGATTATGCTGCAAGGCATTGTGGCTGACTTCTTACTTAACATCTCATCTGGAGTAACTCATAAATCGTCTGACTCATGCATAAGACTCTTTGATTCTGCTTAAACATAGCAGAGTACTCAAAAGAATAGCCCGTAGATTTTGACTGTATGATCCGTTGCTCATTTCCCGATCAAATTTTCCGGTCCTGACTCACCCACGTATCTTTTTAGCGCAGAAGCGAGACGTTGTAGCTCGTAAAGGGGGAGGAACAAAGGCACGGTTATTACCGCAATGAACTACAGTGAAGAGTTTCGATCTGAAGTGCCAGTTATTTCTCCTGCTACAACCCAGCACTTTTGCGCTGTTCCTCGCTCTGTTCGTCTTGTAGCACAACGCTCGCTCTAGGGCATTCAATCTTTGAAACATCGATTCCTCATTAGTAATACATTTAGCCTGCGTTGAGCCTGCTCAAATAGCAGACCTCGCTCGCAACCCCACAGATCGATGATAGAGAAATCCGAATGATGCTCGTCTTATTCCAGCTTCAAAGAGCTCAGTTGGCTCCTGCTCCTGTAGACGCATTGCATGCGTATTCCTCTTTTGCATAGCATTGTCATGAACTTCAAAATCCAATACAGCCCGAGTAGTCACCAGCGTCCACGCAGCGCGACTTCTCACCCATCGCTTCTTGAAAGTTGTTAGCTGTGCGAAGTAGAGACAAGACAATGAAAAACACAATGACTGACAATCTCATTTTCAAAGTTCAGTCTGATTGTCTAAAAGGTTTTATTTCATGGAGGAGGAACGCATTTTTATATATGTACCTACCTTTTTTTCTTTCACCGCCGCGTGACGATTAAGTAAATCCAATGTTTCTCTATCTATCTCACTGAGACCCTAAATTCGACATAAGAAGTATTGCGGAAAGTGTTCAAGCGTGGCTGCATGGACTAACAGTAACACGCACTTTTCATCTCGGGATGAGAGCTATATAACCCCGCTTACGTATTCCGAGCCCTTGAAAGTTCGTGCAGTACGGACTTTCCCTTTCTGGCCAATAACGAAAACAGATATGGGTCTTTCACTAGAAAGTTCGCTAATCTGTGGTAGTTTTTTTTCTTTCAAATTCACTTCAAAAAAGCGATTTGTTATATTCCTTTTTTCAGGCGCCTGAAAGCTTTGCTCTGAAGTACTTTCCGCATACCAAGATAATTTTGTTGTGCTTTCAGCCAAAGTCTCAAGAGATTCGTAGTTTAATGTAGCACTTAGGAGTTCGCAGAGCTAAACGTCTTGTTAATATCCTCAACCGTATCGGTAGTAAGAGGTCACACAGACATAATAAATTTAATAACTTCTTTCTTCGAAATCATGTCCAATTCCCAGCGTCGCTTCATAAGGTTAATTGTGTTCGAATGAGGGGTATGATAAACTTTGTCGCTGTATTGAGCGACAGGCATGCAACCTGACACAAATCGCGGCGGGATCCGCTTTGGAGCAACGGCAACGGCCGTCATAGGAACAGATGTCGCGTGTGGGTCGCAGCGACGTGTCGCGGAGGGCTGCCATACTGCAAGTGTGCCATAGCCTGTCGCTACCACTGTCGCTGTCGCTGTGCAGTGCACTGCGACAGCGACAGATTTAAAGGGCGGGAGGATGTCGCTGTCGCTGTGCAGAGCGACGCGACCGTGTGTCGCAAAAGTATACCATACCCCTGAGACTTTCACAGTCATGACGCCGTCCCATGTCCTGCAACGCCATCCGACGATGCGCGCGGCGCACACCGGGCCTGTATTAGAGCAAGCGATAATATTGATTACCCCACCGTCAACGGATGAATTTCACACCGACGTTGAACGCCACGTTGCGACGTCGCTCATCCGGCATCGCAGAAGGTGTACTGTGCTTGTGCAAGAATTCCAAGTCATTCGCCACAAAAAGACTTGTTGGGAATTCAAGGCAGAGACGATGCTGACTAAAGACATCGAATAGAGACTAGCCGATTCGGTGAGCCAAGTCATCGCTTTTCAAGTCCCGTGACGCACACATAATAACCTCATTTTAAGACGACGTGTTCAAGCCTGCGTAAGCGATGTCCAGCGATTCACGGGCTCACAAGTTCGGGAATGCGCAGTAACCGAAATACAGAGAAAAATCGTTTGAGCACAGAACTACTCCAGCTCACAAGTTAAGTGTTTATGGCGGTAAACGCATCTGCAAAAACGACTTGTAGTGTTAGTATCTCTTGGGTCTCCTCAATGAAACTGTGCAGCAATCCCCCCCCCCGACAGGATCCAAGAAGTCCTAAGCTTAAAACGGTTTCTCATGCTCTCTGTGCCTTCCGAAACGCGCTTTAGTCTTCGGAAACCACATCATTGTGTTCAGCGCCTAAAACTACCCCCTGAGCTAAGTTAGGGTGAAGACAGATTTTCCGAACTTTGTACAGACTGATAGGGTTTTGGACTTGTACAGACTTTCCGTTGGGTACCATTGCATTTTCGCGAAGCTTGAAGTACGTTCATACCTCCTTGTAACCAGCAGCGGGCGGGATACTGCGCAATTCTACTATTGAGCCACAAGAGATACTAACAGTACTAATCGTTTTGGCAGATGCGTTTACCACTGAAAACAATTCTCTTAAAATTTCAGATAAACTGACTATGGCATGTACAATAGGAGCTTCTTCAAATTCGAACATAAGAACACGTTTCGTAAGAGAAAGACACGGTTTATGATGGAGCTACGCATGATTTTGACGCCTATTTATCACAGCTGCCTGATCGGTTTTCCTCAATCATTAAAAGAATGCTTCCTATGCAAATCATTACGCGCTCTACTCAGACATTTTTCACGAAAAACTCGATAGAGTACTAGAGTTTTTGAGCATTGCGTTTCACCAATGCGCTGGAAGTCTACAAAATTGAGTAAACGCTACAAGTTAACCATAAAATCTCGTTATAGGCAGTGGTTGCGGTGGAATATGCCTGCCTCTTTTTCCTCTTTAAACCCTTTTTTGGATTCAGAGTTGTAAGACCTATTGGAAAAACTTGCAAAAAAACTCTGTTTTAGGCCAGATTTTCCTCTCTTTTGATGTTGGACGAGCCCACTCCATATCGTCGGCATCAGTTATCTCTAATATCAAGAACATCAGCTGGCTTGAAATTGGACTTCAATCAATGAACAATATCCTTCGGACTGACCTGCTCAAATATTTCTGTCCTCGTCGAGTAAATATTGAATGAAGGGCTAGCTTTCATTGTTTAACTGTTTTCAATAATTAAATTCTGGCTGCGAACGTCAATGATTTTTCACTGCTCAGCATGAGACTGTGACCTTTTTGTCCGTAGCTGTGCAATTGTGCACGAATGGGCAACTTAGGCTCCTGAACACTCTATTTTTAGTTTGTTGCTTACCTCACAACCTCTCTAGACTTTTAGCCGTTCGCGGATCAAGCTGGTTTTTATGATTTTTTTTTCACAACTTCTTCCATCGCGATCATTGCTTTTAAATGGGATGAAAGTCTTCATGCTCTGCAAGTAAAACTGTTCTTTAATAAAATGGTTTTTTTAAACTTTTAAATAGTGGCAAACGCAATGAATAATTTTGCAACGATTACGTGAGAATTGCTGCGCTTTGCGTTTTTTTTAATGCTTACTATGAGAATGCTCCAATCCAAAATCGAACCTAGTGTGAACGATTCACTCTTTATGCCTCTTACTTTTCCTGATTTTGGAAGGATAGGAGAGTCTCGAATGGGCACGAAGGTTTTGGTGGGTGAACTAATGGCCGCAAACCACTTCCCCAGTAGTGCTTCAAAACATACTATTCAATCTCAACGTCACAATCCTGTTGTCATCCGGATAACGAAATGTCTGTGACGCTGAAAAAACTGTGTATCACGCGATATGAAGTTCGGTGCAATCGCACACAAAACTTTCCATTTGCGGCTCGTTCGGAGTACTGTGCTCAAACGATTTCTCTCTGCGTTTAGGTTATTGTCGGGAATCCAAACGGTAGAAGGCAACTCTGACAAAATTTTTCGCCCTAGCACCGTGATGCTCCCGCGATCCGCGACTGTAAAGTGTTCGTCTCCCCCTAGCTCCGCGATCCGCGTCCGTTCCGCGATAGTTACCCAGTCGAACTATCCGTTGACTTTCTCGTGCTCGTACCGTAATGGTTCCGCAATTTTTACCAAGTTTACCGCGCTAGTACCGTGGTGCGCTCGCTATCCGCGATGGTACCGTGATCGTTTCCCCCCGGTTCCACGCTCTCATGCTGTGCAGATATGTAAAGCAGCGCGAAATACGGTAGGGAAATACCTTATAGCTTCGTGTTAATCTGATAGGCAACATCCATCCGGCTAAAACACCGAGAGGGCATGGATGCGGTACGATCAGGGGTCGCGGCTGATCGAATCTCGCAATCGTCCTGCCATAGTTCCGGGCTCAATTCATCGCTGTTCCGCGATTTACCACCCAAAATACATAGACGTATAGACGCGACTCGCCCTCAGGTTAGAACTGGTAGAATCTCGCGATCGTTCCGATACAGCCCCGGGCTTGATTCCTCGCGGTTCCGCGGTGGAGCATGGCGGTACCATCGATGAACTGACGCGGTACGCTCTGGGTTTGAGACTGGCAGAATTTCGCGATCGTTCCGCGATAGCCCCATGCTAGTATCCTCTCGGCCCTTACCAGAAACCAAGTGGATTCTATAAGTGAACTTTCGCGGGGGGTTCTCTCAGAGAAGTTGGAGCTCAAACATGCTCATGACCTCAATTTTCTTGCTTGAATAAATACAGAACCGTAAATAATGAACTCTTACACTTTCTGTGTTACTTCCTATGTTACCCGCTATGCGGAGCAGCTCTTCTCTCGTACTCTCCCTGGTGCCTGCGATAGCCTGAATTTATTTTTAGAATTGATATGAATCGTTTCAGTCAGCAATACGTAAGCTGACTGAGAAGCATCGACAGGTTACAATATTGAAGAAACTGCCTATTAGAGTTTCAACTTTCCAAGTTTTACACAGGCTTCCTAAACGGGCATGCATAAAATTGGCGATGCGCAACGCTGAAGATGTTTCGTTGTTGGAAGAGAAACTATGAATGGTTGCATACAACAGAGTGATCGACACCTGGTAAGTATTACAATGTGGGAAAGCTCAGGAAAAAGAATAGTCTTCACAAGATGGACTTGCGAACACGGAAGACATGGCATAAACTATGATTCCTAGAAACCGAAGAATAATGCTAACTATAAGAAGCATTCGCGAGCAGAGCCAAGCAAAAAGTAAACCCTATTAAATGAAAATTTCGGATTTGTACCTCAAATTTGATACAGAACGCAAGTTGGCAAAATTGATTTACGACAAAACCGAAGCCGACTAGTATAATCTACAGCAGAATGCGATTAATATGCAATTAAAGGCACAGAACAACCACGAAATTATTCATTTTTTATGCTGATCTTGGAGAGGATTCATCCATTCATCTAGCCGCTATTGGGTTCGGAAACCTGGTAAGGGTGCATGTTGCCATAGTTAGTTTTCATTATGCTCACCGTTACCCACCTCAAAGGCACCGTGCGCGCTCTTTTTGTATTATATCATTCAAGTGGGCCTTAATCAGGCCATTCACGAAGAGTGCAGTCTCAAAATTGATCCGAACTCGAGTCTTTTCCAGTTGAAAACGCCTTTCTGGGTTCAAGGGTTGAGATTTGGGTCGATCATCTGTCACGTCCGTTCACCAAATGAGAAAATGAAGTAGTTGATCAACAAGTGATATAGTACAAATGAGTGGAAGTTGATGAAATATATCACATGAATTCGTCATGAGAGTCTTCTGCACATATCGGTGAACCTTTTCTTCCTTGAAAATCTGCTGGAAGAAGGATGAACGGAATTTGATCGGAAGAACGTGGGTCAACGCAGCCATCGACTCTTCCTTTCTAATGCGTCGGTCTGTTGAATAAAGTCAGAAAACGAAGAAAAGGGGGCACGGAAAAACAGTTTTCAGTAACTTTCTTGCGATTTTTTCAACGTGGCTGTTGTGTAGGGTACTAGAGCTTTCATTATACATTGAATCCTCAGAAACTAGTTTCATCGCAAGCGATGCCTTTGAAAGCATCGTTCAGATGGATTTCATTTTCGAATTTTTTATTTGCGCCGGGAATTCTAGTACCCTATATAACAGCTACGTTTGAAAAACCGCGGGAAAATCACTTCTTCTTCTTTTCCTCTTCTTTCAAACCGAATTTCTTTCAATCGGCTTTTGAGAAAAGAAAAGTCGATCGCTAGGAATCGATGAGCTGACCCATGATCTCCCACTCAGATGAGGTTAATCCTTCTCTCAGGTGATTTGTGCGGAAGGAAAGATTAACCTATGTGTGTAGAATAGATATTCTTTACGTAATCGTGTAATATATTTCGTCAACTTTTCCTCGTTTGTACTATATCAATTATTGATCAGTTACTAATACGATGGCTGACAGCAATTTGTGCCAGATGGCTGACGGAGTGTCGGCCCCTTTTGATGGAATTTGAGACATTCCACCTCATATACATATCTTCACAATAGAGGGATGGTGATCCAACAAACTCTACCTACGTTCTTAGGTGAGCCCAGCGAATCATTCAAACCCAAAAAAAACTGTGAGTGGCTTTCAGCGCGTACGATGCCTTAAGTCGTCTTGGAAACTAAAAATTACCCTGAAGGCATTGTTCGCGCTGAGAACAAATTTCCATTCCAGGCTCAAATTCATTAATGAGCACGGTACACCACACCGGTGAACTTTGGCGCGTCAAAAACAAAGGGTATTGAGGGTGGAGGGGTGAAAGATGAGGATCCGCCACCAGTTCTCATCAGCCATCTGAAACTTTTTCGTAGAACGCTGGTGCGACCGTCAAAAAATATAAAGAACAGAGACTTCACAAGCCCCACATGCATAAAACCTTTGAAACAAGACGGTGGCGATGCCTCCGAACGCAGATAAACCTCAAAAACGATTTCGGCGAGAAATTCAAATTCATATTTACAAAGTGTTCCGATTGACTTTTCTATACAAATGAAGGTCTTTAATGGGCCCCTTCGACATTTTCGTTCACCAGAGAGGCCAAACTACACAAAAACATGAAAAAGAAAAATTCGGTTTTCTGCGCGTGCAATGCCTTCAAAATTCATATTCAAGTTAAAGCTGACGTGGCCGAAGGGGGTCTCTGTTAGGGACACAGCTGAGAGAAGCAAGTCGCGATCGAAAACCACACAAGCGGACTTTGTGCATTTGTGGGACACGCTAGAAAAAAAAAGAAGGAAGAGATCATGCACACCTTATAATCGATAACCCGGGAGTAGTCCTTGATGTAATTGAATATTTCATCTATTTCTTCCTTGTCGGGTCCATTATTGCTGCAAGAAACACCGTGCTCTAATGTTCTCTTATGAAGGACAAAGTAGAATTCCTTACACGTAAAAAAAGTTGCCATTGAAAAAAACCTTATGGCAATCTGAAATAAGAGCTGGTGATATGATTATTGCTTCCGGCTCTCCGAGAGACGCTGTATGAAGAGGAGGCTGAAAAACAAACATGGACCCTGATCCAGATTTCGCCGAGAAGTTCTGCTACCTGATTCGTTCCAGCTTTCATTACACTTATGAACACCAACACTCCAAAAAGGACTGGCAAGCCGATTTGAACTATGGTCCAGATAGGGCTTCTTCGCGCAACCAGCACATCCTTTCTGAAACCAGATGCACGTGCAGTACCAGGCAGTTTTTTTTTCTGAAAACTGCGTTTTCAGGCTTTTTCTGACGCCGCCATAAGGCCCCCGTCAGACTTGGTCGAAAAACCGACCGAGACCGACCGAGTCCGGGGCAGAAAAACCGACCTCGGTGCAAAGGACCTGCCCATGTGGGCGCGTTGAACACCCGTACCGACTGAGTGGATTACGGTTGCAATGAGTCGGTCGCAGTCGCAGTCAGTGGGTCGATTTTTCTGCACCCGACTGTCACTACAATACCCGCACTAATTTTCTCAAAAAAGCCGCAAACGTCGCGAGTTCGCGACTTTTGCGACTTTTCGTCATATCTCGGCCCGAAGTGATCCATTCGAGCAGTGAAAGGCATATTTGAATCAGCATCGAGAGCTCTTTCTTCTGAGTTCTCGCATGTCTTACGGCCAAACAAGGCATATAGGGCTAACACAATCAATCGAGTTGGTGAAAGGAAAATTCAAGTATTTTGTGGTTATTTGACGTAATGCCACGTCCACCTCAACAGTGTGTACATGATAGATAACAGTTTAATAAACTGCCTGCGGCTGACAGATTTTTCTGCGAAATTTCAGTTTTTTGATTTTTTAAACCCTAATGTTTTACCATTTCTACGGCCGCAAGCCTCATCTTGCTTAGACTTACAGAGAGTAGCAATGTTTTTTTCATCAACTGTGTCTGAATCCATCCATGGTGGAAAACTCGGAGAGAATTTAGACCGTGAAAAGTGGTTCGCAGCGATCTCAAATGGGCGATCTTTGAATTCAGCCCTTCCAAGGAGGCCCGTACCCTCTCAAGGGCTGGTAATATTTGGAGCTCCTCGCTGTACATGATAAATAATTCGGAAAACCACCTAAGATTTTTCGCCAGTTATTCTTTTCGATCTCAAAAACGTGTAGTAATTATCGATAACTTCCATTTGTTTTCCGGTGCCTGGCGATCCACGACCAGCCTCTTCCCGAAATTTAGAATGCCTCTCCGCGCCCTGCTCACCCCCACTTCTGGAGGTGTCGAAAGCGCACTTTCTTGCCTGTCTCGCTCATTGAGCGAAGTCCACGCGAGATGGATCGATCTCCATGGGCAAGGTTTCACTCGGGGGACGACAAGAGCTCGGGTTGAAACAGTAAGAAGAGAGCAGAAAGAACAGGAAGAGAAACATGGGGTGGGGAGATAATCACACGGTAGGTATCCGTGTCATCAACTGGTAGGGATAGGCTGGAAGGGGAATCAACGAGATGGGTTGTCCCTAGCTCATTAGCGACTACAGACAGGTTGAAAAGGAACACACTCCAAGGGTTGTCTGTTTACTGAAAATCAACGCCCCGAATTCAGTGTAGAGAGTTGAACTTTACGGGTGGTTCCCAGATTATTTGCTCATTCCTACCGCAGCGCTGAATCACAACGCGGCGCGGTCGACGCCATGCGATGCTATACCACGCGGTTAGGCCTATTTCACAGTTCCATCGCTGCGCGATGCGGTATTTTCTGTGGGCATCGTCCATAACGCGCCGCTCGTCGATTCGCATATGAACCATGAAATCGCGCAGCGCCGCGGTGCAACTCTAAAAACTCCCCAAGTCATTCACATTAATTAGCCACGTAGTTAGAGTCTGCCAGGCTTTGAAAGAATTATCTTAGAAATTTTTCTTTGTGCATGGCGACAAATGGCATAACGACCATTTGGTGATTTCTCCCAGTACGATTATCACGTGTCGCATGATGCAACAACCATAGTCCGCAATTGCGGACCGCAATTTAGCTCCGAGAGCAATAGTAATTCGATTCTATCACACATCTGTCGACATCAAAACTTCGCCCTACGCGGCTCGCGCAGACTTTTGGGTTCAAAATAAAGCATTTTCAATTTTCGGTCTTCGGACCTTAACCTATTGCTCATTCAGATTGCCGCGCAGCAGAGCAACGCCATGCGGTCGAATTTATGCAACAACGCTTCACACGGTCACTCTTCTTCGTCGCGTTTTGGAATCGCTACGTCACGTGATTCGAATCTTCCACGCATCTGTCAATATCAAGATTGTGGCGCACGCGGCTTGTCGCGCACGCGACGCGACCGCTCGGACGACTACTGGCGTTATTTATTCGAACCAAAAACAAAACCGTGAATATTCGAAGTACGTTTTTGAACGAATTCTTACCAAATTCAGAGCCGACTTCACTAAGTGCTGGCGACGGCGTTCTCTGAGGGAAGCGCCTCTCAGGCGGCGTCATGGACGCGACCCACGCCGCGGCAGGGCGAACACGGCGCGCACTACAACTGAGAGCATTTTTCACGGACTCTCAATTGCCTGCCTTTCGGACAAGTTGACTTGGATGAATCTAAACGCAATCTAGAACATTTCTCTCCGAAAGGGCTGCGTCGCGTTGCGCTGGAGCTCGACAGTGTGATGAAGCTCAAAGATGAAAAAAAAATGAAAAAAATGCTTAATTTTGGAGCCAGAGGTCCGCGCAGGCGGTCGCGCGTGCGATAAGTAGCGTGCGGCCATTGGATTCGAGGAGTTGATTTTCAGCAAGTAGACATCCCTTGGAGCGACTTCCTTTTCAATTTGTCTGTAGTCGCTAATGAGCTAGGGACAGCCCATCTCGTTGAATCCCCTTCTAGTCTATCCCTACCAGTTGATGACACGGATACCTCCCGTGTGATTACCTCCCCTTCATGTTTCTCTTCCTGTTCTTTCTGCCCTCTTCTTACTGCTTCAACCCAAGCTCTTGTCGTCCCCCGAGTGAAACCTTGCCCATGGAAATCAATCCATTTCGCGTGGACTTCGCTCATTGAGCGAGACAGGCAAGAAAGTGCGCTTTCGACACCTTCAAAAGTGGGGGTGAGCAGAGCGCGGAGAGTCAAAGACGCAGAGGCGCGAAGCCAGGGACTAACGATAAATTACTCTTTTAGATCTGAGAAACAGAAGGACTAGTCGGAACAAGCGAACATTAGGCCTCTTTCAGAGTTCGATCGCTCTGCGACGCGATCGTGGGCACGGCGACGCGACCGTCGCGTCGCCGTGGAAATCGCCGATTTTGGAAATTTGAAGGCCCAATCGCGGAAGTTGGCGACCACGCACTTTTACGTACACATTCTAATCGACGCCTGTTTCAAGTTCGCGGTGTCGCGCAATTGTCTAGTCATTTATGATAAAAAGGTGCATTGTGCTTTGCCATTTAACTTTATAATAATAATAATAGTTTATTACGTTGTTTAAGACAAACGTGAGATAACTAGAGAGAGAGAAAAAAACAATACTGTCAACCGCAATCTTATTCAAAAAGAATCTTGGCCTTAGCGAAACGCTTGAACTGTGCTAAAAAGGGAGGGACAGGTTGTATTCCATGTCTTAAGGCGACGTATGCGGAGCCCGCTCGACAAGTAAAAGTAAAGGCTCTAATGTTCGATCTTGGTTTACGATACGAAATTTTTACGGAATCGCCTCGTGTCCGTGATTTTGAAAGAGTGAAGAACGGTGAAACATCAACTTTCACGACTCTGGATATCATTTTGAATACCATGCACACATCTCTCAGTTTACGACGTGATTCTAAACTGACCAGTCTCAATAAACTATTCCTCATCCTCGCACTAGGAACTTCTGAATAGGAGAAACCCCGAGAGCGAATTAGCAGCTTTCTCGTGAAATTGTTCTGAGCTTTTTCAACCAAGGCAATGTCCTTTTTTTGTAAGGACAGAAGACTGTTGTTCATGTCTCAAGTATTGGCCTGACATAGATTTTATAGGCTTTCAGCAAAATTTCCTTATTTTTTGTAGACAACGCTTTGAATATTTGGAAAGTGCGCGCATGCGCTTTTCTACTTATTATTCTAAGGTGTTCTGAGAAATCCAGCTCATCATTATAGTAGAAACCTAGATCCTTGACAGACCGAACCACTGAGATGCACTGCTCATCAATTAAATAGTCACAAACCTCGTCTGAAATTCCTAGCCTCATGACTGCGGTCTTTTCAGGGGCAAGGGGAAGTTCCCACAAAGGGGACCATATCACCAGTTTAACTTTATTACACGCCCTTGCAGACGTGTAGAAACATAGAAAGGGGAGAAAAGCAACGAAAACATCGAGGAACTTGAGAAATGACAAGTTTCGAAAGGAAAAAGCGTAAAACGATTGATAGATCCTTTCTTGACAATGAAGGTAATTTTTGACAAGTGTTTTGAATTTAGTGAAGTTGATCGGTATCTGAACAGTATGACTCATCTTCAAGTATTCCATGCCGTCTCTGAAGATGGAGAAGCTGCGCCCCAAAGAGGTGCGCGGCTGACGGAATTTAAGCTTGAACCTTTCTACGATTCCTCACTATGCCATGGGGATTACTCCTATACGTGAAGCCAAGAGACCTTATGAAGACCTTCCTTGTGAAGTTGTTTTGCACTCTTTCTAGTTTGGCGACGCAAGTTTTTTAATGAGGAAAGTAGATATAGGTACCATATTCAAGAACAGATCGAACGTAAATTTCATAGGCTGTAACCAAAAGCAATGGACCTTTAGTTTTCAGCGATTTGAACAGAAGGAAAAGTTTCTGTTCAGCTTTCGCAACAATACTATCCAAATGCTTATAAAATTCAATTTCGAATCGACAAGAAACTCTGAATCTTTAACTAGGTTAACATGCTGGAGTATTGAACCATCGATATTGTACCCGCCTTCCGGAATAGTAGTTCTACCCAGGTGTAGTACTTGACTTTTTTGAGTGGAAAGAGGGAGAAGGTTTCGTTTAGACCATTGAACTACATTGTCAATTGTGGTTTGGATCCTAGTTTTATTGTCAACCTCAAGTGTATCGTAGATTTTTTTAAATGATAATAATCATTTTATGATAACAATTGTTTTGTATTATGATTGTTTTGCCTACTTATACTGATTTTGCCTGAATCAACGTGAAAAAAGAGGAATTTGAACGAGGACATATGAAGCGGTCGCCGCGATCGGCCGCGTCGCCGTGCACTGCATGGCGACGCGATCTGGCCATCTCAGTCGCCCAATCGCGCGATTGGGCGACTTTTCCCGCGATCTTGTCTGAAAGGCCGGCGACCAGATCGCGCGACGCGACCAGATCGATACACAGTGTTTTCATTCGGTCGCGTCGCAGAGCGATCGAACTCTGAAAGAGGCCTTATACCATTTGAAAACCCTTACCACCAGCATTCTAAATTTCGGGAAGCGGCTGATCGTGGATCGCCAGACATCAAAAAACAAATGGAAGTTATCGATATTTACTACACGTTTTTGAGTTTGAAAAGAATAACTGGCGAAAATTCTTAGGTGGTTTTCCGAACTATTTATCATGTACAGCGAGGAGCTCCAAATATTACCAACCCCTGAGAGAGAGTACGGGCCTTCTTGGAAGGGCTGAATTCAAAGATCGCTCATTTGAGATCGCTGCGAACCACTTTTCACGGTCTAAATTCTCTCCAAGTTTTCCACCATGGATGGATTCAGACACAGTTGATGAAAAATCATTGCTACTCCCTGTAAACTAAGCAAGAGGAGGCTTGTCGTTGTAGAAATGGTGAAATATTCGGGTTTAGAAATTCAAAAAATCGAAATTTCGCAGAAAAAGTCTGTCAACCGCAGACAGTTTGATCAACTGTTGTCTATCATGTTAACACTGTTGAGGTGGACGTGGCATTACGTCAAATAACCACAAAATACTTGAATTTTCCTTTCACCAACTCGATTGATTGTGTTAGCCCCATATGCCTTGTTAGGCCGTAAGGCATGCGAGAGCTCGAAAGAAAGAGCTCTCGATGCTGATTCGAAATATGCCCTCGACTCCTCGAATGGATCACTTCGGGCCGAGTTATGACGAAAAGTTGCAAAAGTCGCGATTTCGCGACTTTTGCGGCTTTTTTGAGAAAATTAGTGCCGGTATTGTATATCGGTGCGCATCGACCGCGTGGGACTCAGTTCATCGACCGTCTCTGATGGCGGCCTAACTCACTTCAAAATGGACGATCTGAATTTCTGAAGGGATCGTGGAAAATGTGAATTACCTTCCGAAATTCCCCGTACTTTGAGGTAGAATTATGCACGTATTTTTTACTAATTTTCCGGAGCATCATTCCGGAGCATCGCTGTATATGTAGAACTCGTGAAAGCATTTCAGGGCCACTTTGAAGAAAGTTATGGCAAAGCAGCGCTTTGTGTGCCGCCCAAAAACGTCGTAAAAATGCTCGGTAGTGTATGTAATACAGTACCATTCATTATTATATAGCCACCACTTACCAGGGTTTGCTTCACAGACAACCCAATGTTTTAGAAAACCACGGTCTAGATGTATTAGGTATAGCCCTGTGTATCGAAGGATTCAAATTTCAATGAATGCCTCAGGAATTTCCATAGATTTTCGAGAATTGGCTAACAAATAGCTTAGCGAAGAGAAAAGTGGTACCCAAAAAACAAGTTATTTGGAAGGACTGTTTCGGTCATAGCTCGAAACCTTTCTAAAGGTTGTTCTGGTTGTTGACTACAAGTGTGTGTTCCATTTGTCGGTTTTCAAGAGATTACAACTGATTTGGTTCAAATCCCTGCGAGATATTTTGCTGTCCAACCGCGATTTTAGGGGACTGCCAGATTGGTACTGAAAAATTGCCTTGTGGCTTGTCTGTAGGGGTTATTTGGACTGTTTAACATGAACCGGTTGGGCCGTTCATCTATTTTTATTTGATTTCGGTATGCTACGGTGTTCCTACGGTAGTTCTGTCGAGGTTTTAGATTTAACTCAACATTCCTATGTAGGTGTTATTTGGGACGCAGTACGTGAATCAGAGGTTCGTTTGCCGGTTTTCAAATTATTAGGATAGGTTACTTCCACTTAAAGGCAGTGGTCGCGATCAAATATGCTTGTCGTCTTTTTCTCTCTAAACCCTTTTCTAGGTCTCGAGTAGTAGGACCTATAAGAAAAAATCGCGAAAAACCACTCTTTTGGGCCAAATTTGAAGCCTGAACTTTCTTGCCTTTTGATGGTGGACGAGCCCACTCCACATCATCGGCATCGATGATCTCTTATATCAAGAACATCAGCTGGCTTGAAATTGAATTTCAATCAATGAACCTTCGGATTTATGTACACATCTAGGCAAAAACATTGACTGGAGTGCTTTCTTTCATTGCTCAACTGTTTTTATTCGGTCAATTTGCATTTATTTCCTCCTGTGAATGTCGATGATTTTTGACTGCTCGGCATGAGACTGCGATCTTTTTCGTCATAGCTGTGCACGTGTGCACAAACTGTCTTCTTTGGGCCCTAGGAACTCTAATTCTCGCCTGTTTTTCACCGCCCTACCTTCATAGTTTTTCAGCTGTTTTCCACCTGAGCTGATTTTTGTAGTTTTTTCAATAACGTTTTTCATCGTGACCACTGCCTTAGGTACCACTGCATCGTGACCACAGGTACAGGACACCCAAAAAATTAATTTTCAGATTTCTTGCTTATCTTATAGAGAGTCACACGCTGATCACAGTGGTATCTCTGAAATTGTCCAAGACTTCCTTTGAACAATGGTATGGCTCTTCAAAGATGCCAAGATTTTGAGGGTGAAAAATTGGTGGACGAGTTGTCTCGGGCCTGTATTTCTCTTCATTCGCAATCGTTGTGCGAGAGCGAGCCAGGATAAGGAGACAGTCCGGCAGTGGACTGAAGAACGGTGATTTGTTAAGAATTCATCCATCCATCCAGTCGATATCGAGGTCGAAAATCCGGAAGGGGCCGGGCCTGTGGTGGTGAGCGAAGAGGGTCGGGCCCGTGGTGGTCGCCTATTTCTCGCTTATTTTGAGGAATTGAGATCTCGCATTTGGCAAGTGTTATACAGGAGGGGTCTTCTACACAATTACATGAAAATCTCAAAATTCATTTCTGAGGGTGTACTGTGCCTTTAAAGACCGTGCTCACGACGATTTTGCTCCTGAAAAAAAGGAGAATTGCAAAAGACGGATCCACAAAAGGTTTCATTGTCACAACAAACAGTTCCACTGAGAGTAAAGAAGCGGAGTAAAAGTAAAGGATTTCGTGCCCTTCTGGTGGGTTATTCTGGGTTCCTTCGTCGTTTCACTTCTACTCGGGGGCCAAACAATCGATTAAGCGATTAATCTCAAAATCGGAGATTATCGTGAACATTGACTTTAAGAGGCATGGTGCCTTCCCTAAGCTACAGTAACCCTTGGACTTGCGAAAAACCGACCCCAATTCTGTGTTCAGCGCCCTAAATAACTCCCAGCTGAAGGTTTTGAGCCAAATCCAATTTTTTTTGTGAACACCTTGGAAATTCCCTCATCCTTTATCGAAATCCCTGTGGGCATTTAGGAAATTTTGAGAACGGATTTTATATGCTTTCTAGCACCTGTATAACAACAAAAACATTGTTGTTATGTGCTTTCCAATTTGTCGGGGTGCCGATAAAACTCCTCAGTATACTTCGGCAACTCGAAATTCTTCGAATCATCGACTTTTTGACTTACTCGAAACTTTTGAACAATGGAGCTTACGACTAACACAGTTTTTCAGATTTATGAATAAACGATTTTTCGATTAGCTCTTGATGTGGGCTGTTTTACATTGTCTGCTTGTTTTTCCTTACGTCTTTAGCTAAGGTGTGTCCGAATGAGACTGGCCGACCATGCGACCGTCGTACGTGGCCGGCGGCTGTCGCGTGTGCCGCTCTCGGACGAGCATGCAAGATGACAGCGAGCCTTTCCCCGCGGCCATCCACTAGGGACAAGGACGGTAGCGGCCGTCAGCAAGCAATCAATCAGCTTTGCAGTCGAGGAGGGGTGGCAGCCGTTTGAACATTCGTCCGAGAGCGGCACATGCGACGACCGCCTGCCACGCACGACGGCTGCATGGTCGGCCAGTCTCATTCAGACACACTTTATAATATGAGTATCCAGCTGCGAAAAAAGGCGCTCTCACAAGGGAGGTGTTCAGAGTGTCAAACGCATCTGCGAAAACGACTAGTATCATTAGTATCTATTCTGGCTCAATAGCAGAAACGCGCGGTAACCCGCCACGAGCTGCAGGCTCGAAAAAGTTATGAGCACTTTTCAAGCCTTGCGAAGAGGCATTTTTCGGAGTTTCAAAAATTTTTCTTGGATTCAGCTCAAGACTTGTATGTAGGGGTAAACTAGGGTGGCTAACGCAAACCTGGAGTCAATTTGTCGAATTTTTGAGGATTACTGTAAGTTACGGTAGGTAACATGTCATTTAGATAGCAAAACCCACCTTAGTATTTTGGAGGTCGACAAACGGACAACGAATCCGAATTCTCCACCCCGAGTAACCCCTGTATACTAATTTTGAGTCAAATCTGAGATTTCGTCGACCAAACTACCGTACACCCTCCAAATTCTGCCGTAATCTGCAAAAAAAAATCGATAAATGGACTCCAGGTTCCTGTTGAGCACTCCGAATAACCCTCAGAGAATGATTTTGAGACATATTAATCGTAGAAATCCGAAAAATCTCGAAAGTGGCATTTTTCCCTCTAAAATTCCTCGGTTGGGAAGCTTTGAACGAAGTTAGCCCAAAACTTTGGATAATCGACTAATAAACCACAGATGCGTGATCAGCGCCCCAAAAGACCGCTCTGGTGGAATTTTAAGTCAAATCTTGAACATTTTTCTGTAACGCTTCCAGAGCCCTCTAATCGGAATGAATAAACGCCCAACCGAAAATCCTTACGCTGTCAGTCTCGACCAAGTATGGAAAATACACCGCCACCCAAGTTTTGCCCAGGGGTAGTTTTGGGCGCTGAACACATTAATGGTTTCCGTTTCCGAATTTTCCGAAGACTACTGTGTTTTTTGGAAGGTACGAAAAGCACAAAAAACGACATTTTCAAGCTTGTAACTTCTTGGAACCTGCAGCTCGGGGCAGGATACTGCGCAATTCTACTACTGAGCCACTAGAGATACTAACGATACTAGACGTTTTGGCAGATTCGTTTGAATCTTTTAATACTTTCCTTGTCAGCATAGTAGGCCGAGTGAAACCGACATTTAATCCTCACGTCTACCGAGAATTTCCACCGACCAGAACAAAATTTTATTCCCAGAAAATGCTTTCAAATTGTTCGCTTCCAAATTTGTGGGAGTTTTCCAAGGCGCTCTCATCCACATGAATCCCTTCAACGGTTCCATACCTTTAACTTTTGATTGAAAACAGGTGACATTTCACACTTATCTTGTCCTGAGGCAAGTAGAGACGATTTTTCTTTTGTGATGTAAGAGAAGCAAAATATTGCTCTCCTTTCTACACTTGACTCAATTTCTTGAGTTCGAACCAGGAGACGTGAAAACGAATTCCATGAATTGAGGCTATCCTTAACGTTGTTTCTTTTCTATTTCATTTTTTAAAGTAGCTACAACTCTCAGATCACGGCTCACTCAATCTGCATTATAAAAACACAACTAAATGATAATTTTCCGCGCACTGTGAAATTGTTGTTGGAGCAAGTATTCTCTGTTTCGGAGCCAAATGTACTCCGTTTCTCCGCGCCTTTGTGAGGAGATAGAGAGGCAACGTGGAAGTGTGGGAAGAAGGAGACGCAGCAATACACGCGCGCAGACGCACTCTATGAACGCAAGTAAATTCCACTCTGAAGCAGAGGTAAATTTCCATCGTGACGTGAAAGGCGACCAGGTGGCACTGCAGAGTGTATTGACGCCGCGACGGCCCTACATCACTGCCAGCGAACGGCAACCGACGTCGCGACGATAATGTTTCGATACATTTTTGTCGCCGCGTCAAGGCTGATGCTCGGCGACCACTCGCCCCTTTAGTCATTAGGCGATATTGCATACTGTATATCGACAACACGATCTACAACTTTTACTAATCGAGTTTTTAGCTGACTCGAACCTTTTTTCGAACAAAAGAGTTTTCGACTGACTGGATTCTTCATACCTGGGAATGATTGAGCTTTCGATTAAATCGACTTTACGGAATGTTGAATAATCGAATAACCGCATGGCTCGATGTCTACTATTTCAGTCGACATTAAGATTTGCGACTCGACTCGACATGATTTATGGATTCGCACTTCATCTTATTTACCCCGCGTTTGAACGTGACACGACTCAGGCCGCCCAGAAAACCCTAGCAATCCCTGTCATCAACGCATACGCCCTAACATCAGCTGCTGCGGATGATGAACTTAATGAATTCTACGGAGTTTCACAAGAATTGCCTAGGCGACTTCAATCGTTTACGACTGGAACCGACCACAGAATGCTTCGTGCAAAGCTTGCACTTCATGATGACTTCACGCGGCAACACCTCTGTCAGACACCCAACAACAGAGTCCGGAACTTGTATAATTCAGAAGGCATGCAGCAGAACAAAAAGTTTTCCTTTTGAGTAAACTTTTTCTCTCTGACAAGCTCGTTAAACTCCCTATTCTGGAATCTTTTGAGAAATTTTGAGAACCTCGAGCTGTATCATTCATTTTTTGTAGTGCACATGCAATTATGAAACCCTATTTTGTGGAGCCTCGCAACCCTATTCTGTGGAACCTCTACCCAAAAATTTCAAATATGCCCTAGTCAGTGATGACGCTCGTTCAATATCATAATTATTAGCATCTCCTATAGAGAAATTAGAAGACTTTCTTGCTGCCGAGATGTCGTACGTTCGTGCCGTGGCAGTGTGGAGGAAAGAAGATCGCCTCCGTGCAAACCGACGTCAACCCCTCCGAGAAGAGGGTTTTTGTCATGGGAGAGGTGCTGGTCGGCCGCAGCTCTCCTGAGGATTTTATTACAAAGGGCCGGCGTCGAGAGGAATCCAGGTCCAGCACGGAAGTATCCATGTGCCACCTGCGGCGAGGATGTTACCTGGCATAAAACAAGTGTCCAGTGCTTCGGATGCCAAAGGTGGGTGCACTTCTCCTGTTCGGGCCTCAGTTCTGTGAGGCATCATGACTCATCCTTTCGTTGTGTTCTATGCTCTGCCCCCAACAACTCTGATTCCTCAATTACCAACCGCCCCCTCTCCATTGTTCACATTAATCTCAACGGCCTTCGCAACAAGTTATCTGAACTCTCTCTATTCGCACGTTCTCATCACCCGGATGTTATCATGGTTCAAGAAACCAAGCTCTCTACACTTATCCCCAACCTAACTTTCCGGGCTACACCTCCTATCACATGCCACAAGGTCAGCTCCTGGGGGGCGGGGGCTACTTTCGTGCAATCTGCCTTACCTTCTCATATTACTCCTGATACTCCTAACGACGGTACTCTTGAGTACGTTCCTGTCCACCTCCCCCTCAAAACCCCTTTATCTCTATTTAACATATATATTCCTCCTATATCATCTTGTCCCCTCTTATAATCCTATTCCTCCTTAAGCAGTTGTACAACTGCTCAGTCTCGCCTTCAGCTGTCTTTGCGGGTGACTTCAATGCTCACTCGTTCTGTTCCGCTCTTGATTCTGACGCCAGAGGGGAAGATGTCGAAGAATGGGCTGAGGAGTGTGACCTGGTTATCCTCAATGATGACCAGCCCACTCGTCTCCCTGCCAACGGCCGACCTTCTAGCCCAGTCAGGCCGATCTCTCTTGGGCGCTATTCATACTACTCAACGCCAGCGCGGCACGCGCGTGCCGCGCTGGCGTGGCGTTCGTGTATGAATACTTTCTACGCGCGTGACGCGCGTGCCGCGCTTGCGGAGACTATGAATACTCCAGCGGCGACGCCATGGCGGAGCGGTGAAGCTGGAATGAATGAGACGATCGATAAATAATATCAGTGGATGAAAACGCTAAGGCGTTCCGGGTGGCAGTATGAATACTGCAGCGGCGACGCCATGGCGGAGCGGGCGGAGCGTGACGCGCGTGCCGCGCGGGCGGGGCGTCAAGCCATTCATACACAAACGCCACGCCAGCGCGGCACGCGCGTGCCGCGCTGGCGTTGAGTAGTATGAATAACGCCTTGTGTCATCCAATCTCTCTAATGCTTGCACGTGGTCCACATCTACAACTCTCTCCAGTGATTACATTCCCGTCTTTGTCTATATTGATCTCTCTGACTCTCTTGCCCCTTACTCTGGTTTTCGTCATCGTACTTATCTTAATTTAGGCCTAGCAGACTGGACCCTGTTCAGAGATGTTGCACTCCGCCATGCGGTCGACTTTCCATGGAATGGTGATGTTCATCAGAAAGAGCGCCATCTAACAAGTGCGGCCATGAAAGCAGTAATTCCTGAGGGTCGTGTCAAGACCTTTTTTCCAAATGTCAGCAGGGAAATACTGCAGAAGATAAGAACCAGAGATGAGAAGAGAGCCGCAGACCATCTAGACCCGGAGATTGCTGTGCTGGATAATGAGATCAATCAGGATCTGGATAAGAACAAGAGGGAATGCTGGGAGAAGTTCACTGAAAAGCTGAATTTCAAGGCGGACGGAACTACGACGTGGAAAGTGTTGAGGAAAATTTCCGGAGGGTCCGCTACCCCGATGAGCTCCGCTATTGAGTTTAGAGGAGAACGTCTTCAAATCAGGGAAAGCGGCTGCTTACGCACTCGGCAAGAATTTTTTCATCACACGTACCAAGCGAGGCGTGCAAAACAGAGTCACGGTTAGAGAGCTGAGCCGGTTACCGCTCATGAACGCATCTGAGTCCTTTACTCTCACACAAGTAGAGAAGGCTGTCAAAGAAATGCGGAATTCGAAGGCTATCGGACCTGACGGTATCTCCCCAGCCATCCTGAAGAAGCTTCCCACGGAACTTCTACCGATGCTTGCAGATATCATTAACACTTCTTTCCGGACCTGCACTCTACCCCAAGCTTGGAAGACAGCCAATGTGATACCGTTGCCAAAGCCAGGCAAGTCCCAAAGCACGGCAAAGGGCTTTCGACCAATAAGCCTGTTATCGCCCGTCGCTAAATTAGCTGAAAAGTTGATCGTGACGGACCTGGCTGATCAAAATGAGCGACAGCAGCATCAGCATGGGTTCAGGAAACTTAACTCCACTACTACAGCTCTATTGGAGATCGTGAGCTTTGCGGTCGATGGGTTCAACATGAGAAAGCCCCTGAGAACGGTGGTCGTCGCCCTCGACCTGAGCTAAGCGTTTGACTCTGTTAACTTGGGACTGCTGTCCGAGAAACTGCTCAAGTATTCGCTACCATCATGGCAGAAGCGATGGATTGCAGCGTTCACTAAAGGCCGCCGTGCTAAGGTTCTGTTCCAGAATCATGTATCCGATAGCATTCCAATAGCAGCCGGTGTTCCGCAAGGCGGAGTGTTGTCCCCTGCCCTATTCAGCCTGTATCTTGAGGACATTCCCGAGCCTCCCAATGATGTAAGGATTGTTATGTATGCCGACGACATCACCATCATGTGCCAGGATCGTGACCTGCAGATAGCCGCTAACAAGATCAGCGCCTATCTCGTCGAGTTGAAGCTCTTCCTCGATAAAATGATGCTCACAGTCTCTGCCGCAAAATCCTCTGTTTCAGTGTTCACAACGAACACCAAGGAACACAGTGCCCACCCAGATGTCAAATGGGATGGTGACCTGTTGCCAGCAGCAAAATTCCCCAAGCTGCTTGGCCTTATTCTTGATCCCTCACTGAAGTTCCACAAAAACGCGGAACAGAAACAAACAGTCGTCAAGGCTAGACTTAATATCTTGAGAGCTCTCGGAGGAACATCATGGGGAAGCAGCTGAGAGACTATATTGAGAACCTACAGAGCAATACTTCAGCCGGCTCTGGACTCTGCGGCACCAGTGTGGCAGCACCTGGTGTCTGACAGCTCCTGGAATAAGCTGCAGCGTGTACAGAATGCTGCGCTTAGAATTGCTACCGGTTGTGCAAGGAGCTCCCGGTGGAGCATCTTCACGCGGAGGCCTGCATATTGCCGGTCAAGGAGCATTGTGAACTCCAGGCACAGCAGATGTATATTAATGTTCTGAGGCAGCCGAATCATCCGTCAAAGAGAATCATGAAGCCCATAAGAGAGAGTCGATTAGGACGCCGTTCGCCGATGCTCCTCGTAAAGTTGATGTACAGAGATGGGCCGACTCCAACATGGAAAGGCTTCGTCTTCTGCGTGAGGAGCACACGCAGTTTATTCGAGGATATCTAGCAAAGGCGGCTGTGAACCCTATCTTGGGAACGGTGCCGCCTCGGGTTTGCGAGTCCGAGTCTCAACTCGGCAGACAAGCCAGATGTGCTCTTGCATCGCTGCGCTGTGGTCACTCTATTCTGCTCATGTCTTACGTCAACAAGATCGACAGCAGCCGACCAGACGCATGCCCGGACTGTGGTGCTCCCGGACACGACACGGCGCACTTGTTCATGTGCCCGAAGAGACCTACCTCCTTAACAACAATGGACCTTTGGACGAATCCTGTGAAGGCCGCCCAGTTCCTCAACCTATGACAAAAACCACTTTGAGGCTGCAGAAGAAGAAGAAGAAGAAGACTTTCTTCAGCAATGGGGCGAGGCTGGGCGCGCCCCCTCTGATTATCGTAGGATGGAGACCAAATTCTGACGTGGGTGCTGGACATCACCAGGTTCGCTCCAAGGGGTTAAAAACCCGGAGGGAGGGCAATCTCTAAGAAGGGCACAAAACTTTGTCTCTACCCTCTCAAAGCAATCCAGAAGTCGTACCGGGTCCAGCGCTCTCTCGTATCGTTTTTGGTGGTCGTTTTCATACCAGCCCTCCAGCCGACCTGTGGTCAACGCTCAACCTTACAATCAGAACTATGACCCTAATCAGTTGGTGGTACCGGTGTGTGTCTTTCGCCTAGCAGGGCACTGATCTGGTACTGCTTAAGTCTCATTCATAGCTGGTCGCTTCGACTAGTCGCGGCACTGCCAACAGGTACAAAACCCGTCGCGACAAAAGATCTTGCACTGAGTCGCAACGGGTTGAAACAGTTTGAAATTTCAGTCACGATTGCCGAGCGACTGGGGTATTTCATAGCTAGTCGAAGCGACCTGCTCGATTTTGTCAGGTCGCTTCGACTAGTCGCGCCGCTTCCATGATGCAAGCGATTCGTCTAGTCGAAGCGACTAGGCCGTAATATTTCGTCAGGACGTAAGGTATTTGGCGCCAATTTGCGTACGTCAGAGTTCACCCACATAAAAGGCGGCATGTGAGAGGGAAAAATGAGTATTTTTCTAGTAAACTCCAAATACCTAGACGTAAAATGACGTGTTTGACGGTGTAGATGCAGAATCCGTGGTAAAAGCGATGCCTATTTTATTGATTAGCTGCGGAAATCCTGAAAAACCTTTCACGTCCCCTTCGTAATGCGGTAATTTCAGGTAGAAATGTTCATGAAAGTCGCATTGAAATGTGACTGAGAATTGATAAGGGTACTGATTTGGTAATTGAAGGGATTTTGGGTAATCAGACAAGAATTTCACCCTCGTTTGTTATCTATTTACTCTGACTATGAAGCTGTTCGGTTTCATTTCTTCAATCAGAGTTTTGACCAACAGTAAAATCGACCCACACCCGAAGTCTTCCTTCTTTGCCGATTTTTGGTTTCAAAAGGTTTTTTTCCCGAATCGCAGCCAACACTAAAATCAGCGCCCACCCGGGGATCACCTCCCTTGCCTGACGGTGCAGCCGAAGGCTGCACCGTCCATTCAGGGGCTCAAATGATTTAAACCACTCCGAATTGCAGCCAACACTAAAATCAGCGCCCAGCCGGGGATCACCTCCCTTGCCTGACGGTGCAGCGAAAGGCTGCACCGTCCAATCTGGGTTTCAAGTGATTTCAACCTAGTCTTTCTTCTTGCTTCCGCGGTTGCACCGACAATCCATCTACCACCGCCAAACAACCGTTCCTATGTGATTATTCACTGAAAATGCGGTTGCAGTGGTATTACAGGCGTGATTTTCGGTGTAAGTTGTGTAATTGCACCATACGCTGTATTTTACGGCTATCGTGGCAATTTGTCCCGCACGGTGTTTTTCGTCTAGCGTATTTTTTACACATTTACGATTATAGAGATGAGAAAGTTCAATAAGGCTACCTAGAAATCACATTTCATGCAGAGCTTTTGGCAATTACTAACGTTAGTTGAAGTTTTATATTGCTGTGCAAGCAAATTCCATCCCGTCGTCTTTTGAAACCTTGTTTTTGTTGGGAAACTATGCAAGACTAATCTATTTAGAAGATTAAGGCACCGAAGTCACAAAAAATCAGGAGCAATCAGCAAAAACAGAGAAAAAATGTTTTTTTTTAATTCCTGCGGCGTTGTTCGCAATTGTCCGTATTTTTTAAAGGCAATGTTCACGATGAAAAATGTGCTTCAGTTTCCATTAGGAATGGGTACTGGAGGGGCACACTGTAACGTTGACGTCAAACGAACGCATGAAAACGAGCCAGGAAAAGCTTCAAAAGAGCCCGAAGTTGCCACTTCGAGCGCAAGGCAAACCCCAAAAGCGCAACACACGCCCACCGACGTGAACAAATGAATGCTCGAGATCGTGAGATGAGCGATGATTTCCAATCATTCGCCCCGTTCCTCCCTTCATTCTCAACTTCTCTCTTTACTCAGGTCAGCTCGCATACATCGGCTGCAAAAGACGGAAGTTACAAGCCTCGGACAACTCGTCCACCATGTTTCCTTAGCTCAATTTTTGAGGGACCATAACTCCGTTCCCAGAAGGTTTTGTACGATTTCAGAGACATCTTTGGAATCAGCATGAGACCGTTTTAAAGATAGGCGGGGAAACAGAAAAACGATTTTTATCGTGAACACTGCCTTTAAGCAAAACTGCGACCGCCCGAGCGACTCGAAATCGATTTGAAATCGCTAGACGAAGCGATTTAGAATCGCTTCGTCCAGCAATTTCAAATCGCGGCAGTTTTGTTGGTCGCTTTGACTTCAAGTCGAAGCAACCAGCTATGAATGTGGCTTTACGTGAAATTTTCAGAAAATTTTCGAATGCACTCCGGTCTATTGGACGAGCACTTTCAGCGCAATTTTCACAGCATTGAAAATGGTTTTGAACAGCAGATCGGCGAGTTGTAGAGAACGTTTTGGCCTGTGCACCTTTCGCGGTGGTTCAGCGCACACGGACAAGCACGCTCATGCCGATCATTTTTTCCGCAGGGCTACCGTAACCCTCCTTTAAAATTTTCCAAGTGTCAGCATGGTTATGAGCACATCTTAATAGCCAACAAACATGTTTGCACAATTTCGACCTCCTCAGCCACTCCCCAGTGGCTTCTCGAGGAGAGCGGTGTGTGAATGAATGCATACCGCTCCTCCGCTCTTTTATACCCCGCATGTTATGAGCGTGTGTTTACATTCGTTATCATGTTTTGTTCAAGAATGGTTACGGTAGCCCTGCGGGAAAAGTGATCGGCATGGGCGTGCTTTTGCGCACACGGTGTAGCGACCCAACGCGAGTGTTGTGCTGGACGTCCCTTTTAGTTGGTTTTCTACTCAGAAAGGTGACGACGTGGCACCCCACCGAAAGAGGAGAATGCAAGTCTTGGAACTCATACTTGACCAAGGACAGTTCTGAGACAGCGACAGTTATTACGTTGTTGCTTGGAAGGTGAGAATGTGACATCTCACCGAAAGAGGAGAATGAAAGTCTTGAAACTCATGCTTGACCAATGACAGCTTCGAAAAGAATGAACCACACCATTCAGAGCTGCAGTCAACAACATAGTTATCACTTTCCTAGAAAATGTATCCATTGTGTGCCTGCTATCAACCCTTATCATCGTTTCTCATCCGAGCGCATAAAAGTGCGACAAATGTAGTGGTCTACAGAAATAGTGCACAGGAGGAAAAGTAATTAGCTCCTGGGGTCCGAACGGCTACTATGCAAATTATATCAATCAATCAGGCTGATCACGTATTCAGTTTCCCGCGTACTGTGCTCTGGTCAAAACACACAGGATTCCTCGAGTGACTGGTCTAATCCGTGTCGAAGAAAGTGAGTTGAAAACGAGACCATTTATAGCATCGTGCGGAGTGCCGTCAGGCAAAATCAGTTGGCTCCTCAAAAAACTCCTATTACCACTGATGCATCATGTCTCGGTATATGTAGCCAACGTAGAAGAGTTCCAAGCTAGTCTGTACGAATGCCAAATTACTGAAGACGCCTGCTACGCGGGCATGGATGCAGGATTCCTATATTCAAACGTGAATGTCCATACTCTTAGAGAATCCCCCGCGATCGTTCACGGACATAATCCCCTCGGTTTCTGGTAGGGGTCGAGAGGATACGAGCACGGAGCTATCGCGGGACAATTGCGAGATTCTGTCAGTCTTAAGCCGAGAGGGTACCGCGTTCGTTCATCAATGCTCTTGCGATGCTCCATCGCGGAACCGCCAGGAATCGAGCTTAGGACTATCACGGAACGATCGCGAGATTCTACCAATTTAAACCTGTGACCGTATCGCGAATACGTCAATACATTCGGGGTTTCCTATCACGGAACCTCAATGAGGCAAGACCGGTGTTATCGCGGGACGATCGCGAGATTCTGCTATCCCCCACCCCTGATCGTACCGCGTCCTATCAACCATGCCCTCTCAGTGTTTCATCCGGGCGAGTGTTGCCTATCAGACCACTACGATTCTATAAGGTTTTTGCCTGTGCCGTATTTCGCGCTGCTTTACAAATCTTTACAGCATGAGAGCGCGGAACCGGGTGGAAACTATCGCGGTATCACCGCAGATCACGGGTGCATCACGATACTAGCGCGGCAAACCTGGTAACGATTGCGGTAGCATTACGGTACGAGCATGTGAAAGTCAACGGACGGGTCAATCGGGTACTAAAGAGCGCGGATCGCGGGACGAAAGGGAAACGATCACGGTACCTTCGTGGATCGCGAGAGCATCATGGTGCTAGCACGGAAAATTCTCTCAGAGAAAGCTATACAGACGATTTGGAGCTCCTACATCAACGTAGGGAAGTTAAAGTCTTTGGTCTAATTGAAGATGACCTGAAAGGAATCCTACTGGCGACTCAAAATTGCACCATCTTCCAATTTGAAGGCGAGTTCTTCTCACAGAAGCGCGGGCTAGCAATGGGATACAGGATAGCGCCGCTGTTGGTCGTTGTGTATTTGGATCGGATTGAAATAATCTTTATGAATGCTGAAATTCTGTTTTATAAACCTTACGTGGATGACGTCTTCGTCATTGGAACCTCAGAGAACTGCAAACAATGCTTGAAGATATCAACTCATGTATGATCCCAAAGTGCTTTACGATGGGTACTCTAGACGACAGCCGTTTCCTTCCTTTCCTCAGTACGCAGGTCAGAATCACTCTCGGTACAAAGGAGCTTGTTTGGTATAAAAAACCAATGTCAAAAAATATCCTCTTTCATCCCCGTAGCGCCTACCATCTGCATATGAAAGTAAACGTGATAAGAAACCTTATTGCCACAAAAAGAAAGATTCGCTCTCGCGTATCACCAGAAGTGGAGGTGAGAATCGAACTGATCATGAAAGACAACGGTTACGCAACACAGAAAGCAAGGTCGCGGTGGCCTATCTTCATAAAGAATGGCAGATCATTGCTTTTACCCTATGTGAACAAGGACCACACGCGAAGGTTTAACGACGTCGTCATAGCATCCGGCCTTTCAATAAAATTGGTGCTACGACCCCCACCGACCTTGAAACAGCCTTTGACGTCCTCGAAGATATACGATAAAAAGTGCAGTCGCCCTGGTGGCACGTACTGTTCGGAGAAGGAAATACGTCAACTGCGTGGGACGGTTTATGTGAGCGAATGTGAAGGTTGTGGTCAAAGCTACTTCGGAGAAGCGCTGCGACCCCTGCATAGAAGGCTGGGCGAGCATCTTCGGGCAATGCGAAATCCTGCTCCTTGCCCTAACAACGCGTTTTCGCATCACAGTACCCTCCACCACGGCCGAGAACTACCTCTTTCTATTAGAATACGCGTTCTACACCGCTCAGTGGAGGCCCCGTTAGAAAATGAAGTTGTTGGAGGTCATTGCGATGAATAGCCAATCCCCCGAGGTCAATATCAGGATGAGCTGGTCGAAAGAACTCGCAGCTAACCGTCACGACGGCTGCGGGATTTATGTAACTCGTCCATGTCAGCAGGGTACTCCCCTGCTTTGGGATAGGGGATTGAAACCTTCGGGAGGGTGAGACTCAATGTGCGTGTGGGAGCCTTCATTGCTTTAAAAGAATTTTGGTTGCTTATCAGTGCTTTGAATTGGAGGTGATGGGCGAGTTGTTCGTCATCCCTCAAAAACACAACTTATCCGATTTTGATGAAAAAAAGGTCCGAATAAAGTTTCTGTTTCCAGAAGGATGAGGCTAGTCTCAATGCATGTTTCTGCATTTGGACGAATTTCAGTGTACAGAAATGAGAAAAATGTGAGTTACCCTCTATAAAACGTCGAAATTCACATCAATCGAGGCGCGAGCGGCGCGCGCGTCGCCTGGGCCTCCGTCTGCCCTCCGCTCTCTCACTATCTCTAACCTCCGCTCCGCACAGGCACACGTAGGAACCATGAGAATTTTGCCGTTTTATAGCCTGTACGCCCCCCGCAGCCGCCGTGACGGTTAGCTTAGAGTGTCGAAACAATGCGGTTAATATCGTAGGGGTAACGATTAAGGAAGCTCTGGTAGATCCTTAGTACCCTGTCGATTTCGGTTGTCACCAGCAGCGGTGCGGTGAGCCTCGGTGAAATATAATTAGTGATAAGGAGTTTCCGACAAAAAAGCCTCCGCTTTGCGCTGGAATAATCGAAAACAGGAGTTCACTTGAAATGTACCAGAGTGTATACAGCCGAGCTCTCCAATTCTGAGCCGGTCGAAATAAAGCTTATCGAGCTTGTAATGTCAAAGGCCCTTAGTAAACCCACAACCCAGTCAGGATCATCTGAATGGGTGATAAGACGAGCCCGAAACAATTCAGACACGGCTCAGACGAGTCCGAAATCGTTTCGAGCGATAGATTATCTAACTGTTTTGCTTTGCTACGGATTAGTATGATTTGGAAGTGTAACATTTGTGAGAAACTCGTTAAAAGAAGTGAAATGTCTTATGCTACTGATTTGGCATGGGAATAAACTCGAAAGAACCGCTAAAAACTCAATGAAATGATTCATCGTTGATTTGGCTGTGCACTTGTTTACTGAACAACAAAAATTGAGTGTGACATTGAAAAACCAAATCACGCGCATCTTACTAAGCACACATTGATCGCGTGCTTCTGCGCGCGTATACTGCGTGTCCCTCTCGCGCACCTTCTTTACCTTGTCTTTCCTGTCCGCACACTTACGCGTAGGAACAAAGTAAGTTTTACGTTGAAAAGGAGAGTACAGAGTTGGATCCAATCCTAGTGAACTGTTCCCGAAAAATTGTGAAAATGACAGCAGTACAATTATACAAGATGACTAACATGTGTGTGCTCCAGACAGACAGAGCTGGCAAGGCGTCAAGAAAACTACATCGCGTTTAGGCCTGGTGCATACTTCGTCGTGTGTTGCGACAGCGTCGCCGCGACCCCGAGTGCTCGACGACGGGATTAGTCGTAGGCCGGTCGCGTGCACATGGGCTGGGCGCCAAATTACATCCCGTTACGCACATATTACGCCATTATGCAGACCAGAATGTCGCATCGCTTTATTTTCTTTTTTGCTTCCAATTTTCTTTTTAAATCTTGTGCTTTTTCATTAATAATCTAATAGTGAGGTGGAAAACCTTTTCCTCTCAATCCCACTCCTTTTTATGTAACTGCCGAAGTATTATGGGTACTGACAAGGGAACCACGGTTGGTCAAAACGCGGTAATTCCAAATGAAATGAAATTTTCTAGAACCATTTTTGGATGTAAAGTTTGAATATTCTCAGCGCAGCTGCCTAGATTCACTCTGAAAGAAGTTTTGAGCGTGTTTAAAGACAGTGGTCGCGATCAAATATTTTCTTTTCGTCTCTGAACCCTTTTCTGGGTTCAGAGTATTGGGACCTACAAGAAAAAATTGCGAAGAAACCGCTGTTTCGGGCCAAATTTGAAGCCTGAACTTTCCTGTCTTTTGATAGTGGCCGAGCCCACTCCACATCATCGGCATCGATGATCTCTAATATCAGAAACATCAACTGGCTTTTTTTTGAATTCCAATCAATGAAGATTAAACTTCGGACTGACCTGCTCGAATATGCATGTACTCATCTGGTCAACAACATTGACTGAAGTGCTTGCTTTCATTGTTCGAATGTCTTCATAAGGTATATTTGCATTTATTTCTTCTTCTGAATGTCGATGATTTTTGACTGCTCGGCATGAGACTGAGATCTCTTTGGGCGGCGCTGTGCATGTGTGCACGAAATGGCATATTTGGGCCCTGGGAACTCTTATAATTTTAGCCCGTTTTTCACCGCGTTACTTTCAGAGTTTTGAGCTGTTTTCGATCATTTTGTAGTTTTTCGATAACCTTTTTCATCGCAACCACTGCCTTTGAAGCTTCACGAAAAGTTGAGGCAGCTTTAGGATGTTTTGAAATTTTTCTCTGGATTTCGCTAGAAACATGTGTGTGGGGGTAATCTGGGGTGCTGAACACGAATCTGGAGTTCTATTGTCGAAATCGTGAGATTTACTGTGGGTTACGCTAGCCGCCATGCTATTTTGGAGGCTAACCCTACCTTCATAATTCAAAAATCGACAAATAGGCATCGAATTCGAATTCAGCAACCCATATAACCCCCGCATAGAAGTTTTGAATCAAATCTGAGACCTTGACCAAACTACCGCATATCCACCGTAACTTACTGTAGGCTGTCAAAAATCGATAAACTAATGTCAGAATCGAGTTGAGCACTCCAAATAACACCCAAAGGGACGATTTGAGCCACATCGGTTGCCACACTCCGGAAATACTCTACTAAGGTCGATTTCGCCTTCAAATTTCTTTTCCGATTTGCCATGAGATTTTTCCCCGATGGAAAGATTCGAATGAGTTGAGCCGAAACATTGGAAAACGAAAAATAAACCTCACAATCGTGATCAGCACCCCGAATAACCCCTCTGGGAAAATTTTAGGTCAAATCTGGCATATTTTTCTTCAACGCTTTCTGAACCCCATAATCGTTGATAGAAGTAAAGGCTCAATCGAATATCCAAAACGCTTCCAGTCTGCAGAAAGTTCGGAAAGTGTGCTTTCACCCAAACTTTGCCTAGAGGAGTTGTTTTGGGCGCTGAACACGATCATGAGATTCGTTTCCGGAGTTTCAAAAGTTCACTGCGCTTTTTTTGAGGGTACAATAGGTACGAAAATCAGAGAAAAATGCCCGTAACTTTTTCGGAGTGCTTATAGGCAGAAGCGAAGGGAATATTCGGAATCTACGTCAAAAACTGATTCCAGGAAAGTGCATTTCATTCGGAAAGGCCAAATTGGGTAATAGTACCTTCCTTGTGGGTACCACTCTCCACTGCTTTATTTTCAGCTCATGGATCGCGAAATCATTATTGTCGCTGTGAGGCTTCCTGTGCAACTAGAATCGCATATGAATTTCAAATACTTATGATTTTGGTGGTGTTTTTATGCATAGGATTAGATAAACAGGTAGCGACGGAGATATCAGCGGCTTTTCGAACATTTTCAAAAAAATCGGAATTTCCACAAACTTTGAATTTGAATGCCTGGAAAAATTTAATGTTGAACCTGTTCATTTGCAGTTGTTAGGTAGACACAGGATAGGATTATGCCAAATATAACGGAGCTGAGATTCATAAACGCAAGCCATGGGCTACTGCTGGGTTTGTTTCCAGAGATTACATGCTATTTTGACCGCAGACCCAATTGTAGCCCATGGTTTGCCCTTCGTGAATCCCGACCCGGATCAGCTTTAATACAGCATGACATACTTTTCAGGTCCTACCGACGGTACCTTACTCGCTTAATCGACGGCTACATCTACTTGATAAGCCACACAGGACCTGCTACGTCGTGGAAGTACATCGGTCGACTATAGAGCCGAGGTTTCTGTCCTTTGAAAGTTATCTTGCTACTATGAACGATTCGCAGTTCATGAGCTACACCAGGGGTGGTAGTAAATGGTGTGTTAACCGCGAATAAACCGCCACCTCCAAGCCGCCAACATACCGCGAATTAAATGCAGTAGAGCCACCAAATTAACACGTATTAACCGCCACCTCCTGGCTGGCAACGAACCGCGAAATAGGTGCCACGGTTTGTTGCCGGTTTAACGAAAGCTGCCCTCTGCTTACACATACATTATGCGTGACCTTCGTCCGCATAAGTATTTTCTACACTTGGACACGAACGACGTTTACGGTGGAAAGACGAGGGATCGGAAAGGTTATACAAGTGTTGCTATTTATTTTATTCATTAGGAAGAGCTTTCAAAAGGAACTTCGTAATATTTTGCTTGTTCGAAACACGATCAAAATGCAATTTTTTAAATTTTCCTTGTAAATCCTAATTCTCGTAATTTTTTGTGAGCTCCGTGAGTTTTCAGGACCACTCTCGAAAAGACATGTTAGTTTAATCATTACCCTCAATCAATCAATTGCGTGCGATCTGACAAAAGTTTGCATTTGTAGTAACTTTGTTAACTTTTTTTTGATATTTTCAAACAAAACTTTATTTGAAAAACAAAAAATTTATCGAAAGGAAATTTCGAGTGAACGAAAATTTGAGAATTTCTGGATGAATTATTTACAAGGTGTTCTTGAAAAGGTAACGCTAGGTGCGAAAAAGACATTCCGCAACTCGTCGAGTAATGCATAATTTCAAAGAATGTCCTGCATTCAACTGAAATGGATAGTTAAAAACCTATAAGAATGATGATAAACTAGATAGTCTATTTTCGTTCTTGAAAAAGGATTCTATTGTTTTTTTTTGGAAGTGTGCAACTCAAGTTTGGCGTCCGAGATTGGGGTAATGGTGTGGTTTCGGTCATTGATGCAGTTGAATTTGTGAAGTGTTTGCCGTCTTCTCAAAATGAAACTAATCCACCGCCCGCAGTTAGTGCTTAAAATATATAGAAACACTGTTACACACTCATATGCGCATCGTTTAAGGAAAAGATTTTGTACACATATTTCAAGGTAAGAATTTGAAACACTTCGAGTGGCTCTACCAATGCACCAAAGCAACTGCGTCGCGGACCCTCAAAAAAAAATCAGAGGCCACGATGGCACTGATCTGGCAATGAAAGAGGAGTATTAGAATCTTGCAGAAAAAGGAGAACAAATTTAGTTGGTTCAGAAACGAGTTCGCATTTCTTTCCCACGAAACTCGCCCGATACGCCCCGACTAACGCTGATTAATCATTACTAAAGCATCAAATCACTTGAAAATCAGTGGCTTGGAAAATTTTCACTTTTTTGCACAAAAAAAGTTGTGGAAACCCCTTCGAAACGCGAGCAAACAAATAATTTACTACATACTCCTCATAGCCTGTGCTATGCAATGAATTATGAAAATGAGACTAACCTGATAATAGCAAAGCGAATGAATTCCGGAAGAAAATAAACAAAAGCGGGAGAAGTGTCGGCGCTCGAAAAAAAATTAACAGCTGATTGGGAGGGATTGATTAGTGCCACCAAAGAAGACGGCAAACGTGTTTCAGCAATGATCCTTGCTTTGGTTTTGATCCCTCATCGCCCGTTTCCCTGGTGGAAGCCGTTAAAAGACTCTCCCTTGGAACACCTTTCAGTTTAAAAGATAGGGTGACGTCCTGGATCAAAATCGCTAACAGTGCTATCAAACTTCCTTAACCCTCTGCATTAATCAAACTCGTACTTGCCCTCAGTATAGATGGTCAAAACTGTTCCTACTGTATCTTGCTAACCGCATCCAAAAACTCCTCGGGAGGAGTTTTTCGTTAACCGCCAGTTCCTCTCGCATTTCAGCACTATTTCCGTGCTGTCTGCTAGAGTATGTTAAACGCGAACTTACCGCGAGGATGCCACATGGCGGAATTTTAGAGAAAAAAACAGACCTGAAAACGTTTTGAAAAGGCTATTTTTCGTAACAAAGGTTACAATTGTCGCTTTTTCGAGGCGTTTTCATTGGAAGTGTATAGGAGGCCTACCACTGGGGGATGTTAGGGAGAAACTAGAGCGAGTTCTCTCTTAACTATCAAGAGTTATCATTACAATCTGGTGTGGTTAAACTCGCGTTTAACGCGAATTTAACTCCTGTTAACTCGCGTTTAACACACCCAATTACTACCACCCCAGATTGACCATAGGAGAATTTAACGTGCTTGCGGTAATTTATCAATAATCAAAAAGTTATATTCGACTATTTATCGGCTCACTACATTCAGATTTCTCGAGCGTAGTTCTTCATTCGTGGCCAACTCGCACAACATACAGTTTGACAAATCATTGGTATCCGCAGTTGTATATGAATGCTGCCAGGCGAGCAATGTTTGGTGGACATTCACCATCAAAAATGAATTCGTTCCAGAGTTTTGGCAAGAAGCGATCCCCGCTCCAACTGCATTAACATGGAAATACAGCGCCGAGGCTTTGATAAAATCTGTAACGTTTATCTTAAAAAAATACTTCTGGCTCCACCACGACCAGGAAGCGCTTACTATAACTATAAAGCTACCTTCTCAGTAATTCTCAGGATTGTGATTGACTACGCATACAAGATCCTCCTGGTGGACTGTGGAGCAAAGGGGCGACTCTCCGGTTCAGGTGAGCCTTCTAGACTTCACCACAGTGTAGAGCTTCGAGGCCCCTTCTATTTCTAATTAAGTCGTGTGTCTAGAATCGACCAACGGTGCTCTGAAAGGTTTCAACAGGGACACACGACTTATCATTTTGAAAGGAGTAAGATATAACGTTGAGAGCTGAACGAGCCCCTGAAGCTCCATACCTAAGTGGTCCTAATGTTACATGCACAATACAACCTCCCATGCTCTACACCAGCGACCAAGAGCTCTTCCTCTGACAAACTGTAAATCTTATCTGTACCGCAATTCGCTTCCTCTGACACACTGTAAATCTTCTCTGTACCGCAATTCGCCATTTGCCACATAGTAACAGGGTTGTTCTAATGAGACTCCTTTTCAACTTGAGACAACTCAGGGCCCGTTGAACTCTGGAGTCATTACAAAACTTGTTTGAAGCAAATCTGTACCATCTACTCATTTCGACCTTTACCAAATCTCCACGATCGAAACCTTCCTCGGGACTAGCGCTCCATCGCTTCCTGGAGCGGCTCCACTCAAAAATTCGGCGTCGTCAATTATCACATTCTGGCTGATGAGGGTTTCGCCCAGCGCGTCTGTATGCAAAGGCCTTTCATGTAAAGTGAAGCAGCGATATCTGAGAAGAAAACTTATTTCAACAAATCTTTTTTCTCGTGAGTCTTTGTTTTGCCGTTCACGCGATTCAAGTTAAGTCCACAGTAAGGGTGCACACAGAATTTAAGTGAAGAATGAGTGAAACCGCTTTTAGAAATCGAAACATTTCCTGAGGTATCTAGGAAATTAATTACTGATAACGCTATTATATGTACATCTGATATCGGAAACTCAATGCAAAACTAGTTCGGGGGCCCAATCAGGATTCGAGAGAGAAACGAATGATACCTTCAGTAATCGAAATATTTTCGTGGAGTTTACATGAATACAGTGACTGATACCGCTATCATGCATCTGATACCAGCAGAAATTTTGATTTCTATGGATGAAAATTTTGGCACAATCCTATACGGGGGGGGGGGGAGGGTACCCACAATTCAAGACAGAAATGAAAAAAACGAAAAAAAAGAACCACCGACTGGCATGGCAACCAAACGAATTATTCCTATAAAGCTTTTATATAAACCATGATTGATAGCACTATCAGGCATCTTTTATCAGACTTTTTCTTCATTTGTATGAATAAATCATGGGTGCCCCCCCCGTCCCCCCCCCGTCTAGGATAGACCCAAAATTTTCATTCTCTCTAAAACCACCCGAACTAGTTTTACATCGAGACACTCATTTTCATGGTTGAATCTCGAGTGGCCCACATTCAACTTCGTCTGCACCCTAAGTAATGTGCTTCCAGGGTCCGCCGCATCGTGGAGCCAGTTTTGGTATCCTAACATCCAGGTTTCGCGCACTCAGCAGGATGCAAGGCACGCCAAAACATATCAAACTGCTGATAAATACTACACTCGTAAGTGTAATGTTAGCAGCTCCGTAGAACTTGCAATGCACTTTGCTTCAGGTGCTTCACAATCTGCTCGTAGAGGCCATGGGGCCTCAAGAAGTGATTACCCGCTTCCCTCCTGATCCAACCGTGCCGAGCAACGGAGCAGGACAGAACTCGAGAGCAGTGAGACGGAAGGAAGCACAAACCTTTGAGCTGAGAATGTCGGAATACTTTGCTTCCCGAGACGAGGTGTAATTTTTGCGATAGTCTGTAGACGAAATAAATATTCTAGCAACACCATTTTATCTTGCGAAAATAACAAAAGCAGATGATAAAGAAGTAACAAACAATAAGAACTTTTGTTCACTTCGCATTTTGGCGTTTGAGCGCCATAATTTCTTCCGTTAGTTCCAGCTGTAGAAGGTCAATTTTCAAGATGAAATTTTCAGCAGACACCATATCTAAACCATCCAACTCCCTCCAAAGCGCAGATGAGTGAGATTCTGAATGTTGGCAGTAAATTTTGACCCGCTATACAGTACAACTGGAGGAGAAATGCAGTACCGGACAAATTGCCAGTGCGGTATGGCTGCTGGTTGACATGACCAACCCACGTTCATCACGTCGAATCAATGGCTGATGCCATGGTATCATACCGCACTGGCAATTTGTCCGGTTCGGCATTTCGTGTTTACACTCTATACTGCCGAATAATCCTCTTGAACGAATCGCGTAGATTCTTCGTTCCGTTGAGCTGCTCACCTAAACACTCACAACTGAAAAAAGAACTGCTATCGGGAATCTTTTTGAAGAACAAAGATGAACTCACATGTGAAACTTGATTGAAGTCAACGCTTATCGCGCCGACAATCGTACCTCACGCCTGATCCTTTGCGATTTTGTCCTTGTACTCCCCGCGCTCCTCATCACAAATTGCAGGGTAGTCCTCAACGTACCCGATCAGCGCACGCTTTTCGACATCGTTCAGGCGAGTGTCAACATCGGCCATCACGTAATTCGGCTTCGATTTCGGCGTTGCGCTCCGGCGGAGTTCACTATCGAGACTCAAATCGGAGTCAACGTAGACTTCATCATCGCAGTTGACGCAGATCCTTTTCGGATTTGCGGGCTCCACCTTAAATTTTTCAAAAGAAGCTCAAAAGTGGCAGGTTTCCTCGACAAGGTGAATCCTGTGTCGACACGAAGGTTCTGTAGGTCCGCGCAGGTCCTTACTCCTTCATAACTCATCTGAAAAAAGTCACACCAAAGTTAAACTCGTACAAGTCGGTCACTATAATTCTGTAATTCGCGCAACCATACCCTAATAGATGAAAAACGAAAAAAAAAACAAAATAGGATGGCATGACTAGCGGGAAAAACTTGCCGGCCGCAGGAAAATGAGAGAAATGAAATATTCGGAGAGGTCGATGGCCCTGAATCGGTTGCGAACCGGGAAGATAAGCACAAAAAACGATTCGGGGCCATCGACCACTAAGACTATTTCACTAGATGGCATGGCTAGCGGGAAAAACTGACCAGCCGCGGGAAATTGAGAGAAATGAAATATTCGGAGAGGTCGATGGCCCCGAATTAGCTGCGAACCGGGACGAAAACACAGAAAAGCCGATTCGGGGCCATCGACCACTCAGAATATTTCACAAGGATGGCATGACTAGCACGCAAAATTGAACGACACAAAAAATTATTAGAGAAATAAAAAGATAGGAGGGGTCGATGGCCCCGAATCGATTGCACTTGGGGAAGGAAATCACGAAATGGCACCATTCGGGGTCATCGACCACTCAGAGCATTTCGAAACAATTATGCGGCTGGCTATTGCGAAACGTCAATCAAGCAGACACGAACTGCCACATTGAATACAAAACAAAAACACGAGAGGATACGAAAATGAAGTGCAAAACCCGCATGCGGAAAGGGTGACGGTCGACTGTCGCTGTACAGTGCACGGCGACACGACACACATTCCAGTTGACGCTAAATAGCGCGCACATGGTGGAAAAGTGTGAATTGGCCGCGACTGGGGCACGACGCCGTCGCGCGTAAGAACTCCTACTAGTTTCGCCGCGCGCGACGGCTGTCAGTGCTGGGCCTGATCTTTGCTGAGCTAGGCGCAACGGGTTGTACCAGTCCGTGCACCGCGACCCCGTCGCAACGACGCAAGTATGCACTAGACCTTACAAAGCAATTGTTTGGCCACAAAAAGTGTGCGAAGTTGCGAAAGCGATTAGCTGAGTGAAATTCTGTGATTCTCCATGGATGGTATGCATGCTAATGAGCTTAGGATAATTAATTATAGTTAATCCATCCGGAGGATACAACAGTGTTTGGTGATTCCACCTTAAAGTCAGCAGAATACTTCGGGCAGCCTGAAAATTAGCATTTTCGTTCCCCTCGATGGATCATTAGAGTTCCTCTGAATATTTTCACAAGAACAATTGCCACATTATAATATGAAAAAAGAAACTAGCAGTTGTGGTAGTACTCAACGAAGGTCTCCAGACAATTGTATCCCGCCTCACTTTCCGCTTGACTACTCCTCTACTGTTGCACTGATCAAAGGATGCGCTACGTGAGGCACTCTCGGGTCCGCGCCATAGGATCCCGAATGTCTTGAAACACGAATTAAGTGAACCTCTCTACTCGTATTTCTTATGATGTTCAGACTTCTTAGTCTAGTATTCAGTCCGAGAAACTATGAAATGTCAAAAGGAAAGTTGAAAATGTTGTCGGCGGGGATAGGTAGACTCTTTTGTGAACAACCTGGGGCGCGCGGCGAGGCGGTGCCTAGCCCCTGAGCGTGCAGACTCACTTCACTTTTCTGCCTTATTTGAGACTAACTATTGCGCTGACTAAGGGCACAGAATATTAAAACACTAACCCACCTAAAAACATCAGATTTACGACTAAAACTCAGCAACAAATACATCTCTAGCGGAAGTGCCTTACAAGACTGTCACATGCACTTGTAGCTGGAGGTAATGATACTATAAAAGAGGGAACGCTCTGCTGCTTTCACGAAAGGGCTTCGCTTTCTGGTAAAAATTGGAACGAATGCTGTACCCGGAGCCCCATCGTTCCTTTTTGAAAAGCGAATGCACTCAGGTTTCTCCCCACTTCATCCTTGCTGATATTCACGACCCGCATAAGACCCTGAAATTATCACAAAACTAAATGCGAATAATTTCAGCCTGAAGTTTGTTTTCAAAAAGTAGCATTGTTGTGTATCCGTAACTTTATACGGGAATGTCATTTGCGCTCTCTTAATTGTAAGAGCTGGCTATCTGGTCAAGCAGAAGCTTTAAACTTATTGGAAAAATTATTCTGGACAAAAAATTTCACTAGAAGTGCTCCACTTCTGCTTCAGGGAGCAGTGCCCGCTTTAAGAAAATCGATCGCTTCAATCTGAACCGTTCAGAGTACTGAAGCTGTTTCGCTCAGTCTGCAGAGGGAGCAGCGAAAAAATGGGGTACACAAGTACGATGATTTATCTCTTGAAACAACCACGATTAAGACAGAATAAGGGCATATTGAAAAGCTACCATATTTTCAAAAATCACTGTGTTATCGAGTTCGAAACTTCCATCAAAATCAGTGGACTCCTTCCCCATGTGACTCACCTAAGGGCATAGGGGACTGCGGAAAAGAATAAACGCACGCTTCCAGTCGAATGATTCATCACTCGTTCAATGGAGATCAATGAAAAAAATAAGAGAGCAGAGCAATTGTCCAATGCTCTCAGTGGAGCTGGTTTGCATAAGGAATACAGCACGGACCGTAAGGTATTGAGCGCAGCTCCCCTTTAACCGGCCGCCACCCGCTACGGTAAGGCAACACCGCAGTGCGTGCTCACACAAATTGGTATGCGTTGATGAAAACAATCGACCAAGAAATTTTCGAACAACTGGACTACTAACCAAAACCTGGGCGAAAACTGTTTTCGAAGCCATGACAGCTTGCTTTCTCAGGCTTCGCAGTCGCATTCAACTCTCCTTATCGTGATCGACTGCACAACGCTTCGCGTGTCAATGGAGTCCCGAAAAAGTATGTTCGACTAGTCGGTAACATAAATAATGGCCAACATCAGCAGTTCGTCCACCTGTCAGATTTACATCAGCTTCAAGGTGAAAACAGGAGTGAGGCCAAGGCCTAGTGCGTACTTCAAGCAACGTCCGACCGCGTCAGTGCATATGAGCAATGTAAATTTTCGGTCAATATAGATCACAAACATTATGTGGCGTCGCTCGTCGCGGAAACTATGCACTAGGCTTAGGAACTGTAGCAGAACCTTTTCTTTTCAACTTCGCCGTTGATGACAACATGCATATCGTCATTATCTCTCAAGCAAGAAGCCGCGCTTAGCAACAGGGCGCTAAATCATTCAATCATTGGGACCTGGAGTACACTGACGACATTGTGCTTTTCGCTGAAAACGGTTCAAAACTGCAAAGGATCGTGAACCTCTCTTTGGAGTATGCCGCAGCCTATTAACTTCGTCTTCACCCAGACAAATGCAAGCAGATGTTGGTAACTCTTCAGTGGGAGTTTTTGAAGATTAACGACGTATCGTGCTTGTAAACGATTTTTATTATTTAGCCTGTTTGCTGAAGAACGATTATTGTTATGCACCGGGCAACGATGAGAGGAAAATACATATGTATTCGATTCTCAAACCAAGTGTTTGTGGTGTACCTAAATCGCGAAGGAAGTTAAGTGATGTGTACACCTATCCGCTAATCGCCATTGCACGATTTTCCTATCGGAGACGGGGGCAGCACCGAACACGCAGATGGAAAGGTTGGATTGCACTGACAAGGGAATGACCAGACCTGGTCGCCAGATCTATCTATGAGACCAGGTTTTCCTGATCGACTACCTACCGGGTAGTCATAAAACCAGTAAACTCCAAATACCGTGCGGTACCGATTGCCACAACAGTCGTAAAATGACATGTGTGTGGGTGTGGCTGCAGAATCTATCCCAACAGCGACGCCTATTTTATTTATTCGCCGCGGAAATCCTAAAAAACTTGCACGTTTCTTTCGAAAAGCGGCAAATTCAGGTGGGTCTGGTCGTGATTATCGTAGTAAAATGTGATTGAGAGATGAAAAGGGTACTGACTCGGTAATCGAAGGGGTTTTGAGTGATCAGACAAGAGTTTCAACCATGTTTTTAATATATTTACTCTGAGACTGCTCGGTTTAATTTCTTCATTCAGAATTTTGTGAATTTTGACCAACAGTAAGATCAGCCCATACCAGAAGTTTTCCTCCCTTGCCAATTTTCGGTTTCAAATGATTTGAACCACGCCGCATCGCAGCCAACACAAAATCTGCCCACACCCGGGGATTACCTCCCTTGCCCTACGGTCCCCAGCCGAAGGCTGCACCGTCCATTCTGGGTTTCAAATGATTCAAACCACTCCGAATTGCAGCCAACACCAAAATCTGCCCACACCCGGGGATTACCTCCCTTCTCCTACGGTCTCCAGCCGAAGGCTGCACCGTCCCTTCTGGGTTTGAAGTGATTTCAACCTGATATCCTTTTTCTTGCTTCCGCGGTTGTACCGGCAATCCCTTCCCCATCGCCGAAGAACCGTTTCTGTGTTTATGTTTGCTGAGAGTCCGGTTGCAATTTTATTACAGACGTGGTTTTCGGTGTGTGTCGTGTAATTACACCATACACTGTAATTCAGGGGTGTCGTGGCAATTTGTACCGCACGGTATTTTTCGTCTAGTATGAAAACCCTTTCCTAGTTGCCCGAGTAATAGTAAAAGAAAAAGTTATGGGCATGGAAGTTGCAAGCTCTGTAGTTAAAATAAAATTTATCATTCATTAACTGTCTTTATCGCTCGAATTATCCAAAACGTGACTCATATTCGTGTTCACTGCCTCGAATATCCCCTTTGAGAGAAGTTTCGGCAAAAAAAAATTTTTTTAAAAATGTTGAAAATTTTATAAATACTCAGGCAGCTAAAATAGGGTTTTTACAAGTACCCGGAAGGTGGTCGATCAGAAAAACATGGCTGCATGCGTATTTCTGGCAGACGAGTCTGGTCACTCCCTAGTGAGAGGAAGTTGATGAGACGTTTGCTTGGATATATCTAACCGCGGATGTGCCACAACGAAGATCTCTACAACGGAATCGAAGCCTTACATAAACGCTTGACACGAGGGAAGTGCCAGCATCTCCCAACGCCTACTCGAGCGGCAACACAAGGTCCTCTCTCGACTGTCTGGGCATATAATAAGAGAAGGCGAATGTTATAAAAGGTTGTGACGGATTTATTGAGAGAATTTCAACTCACTCGGCATTGAAAGGCAATTCAGGCGCGATGTTTTAATTCGCAGGAAATGAAATTTCGACCGATGAATGGATGGTGTTTAAATTGTGACGGAAAACCATGTCGGATGGACACGGCCGGCTACTAGGACGGCACACCTCGGTAAAAATGCGGAAATACCGCGTAATGAGGAAACCAGCCGACAAAATCAGAGTAGGGCGAGCAATTTGCTCGCCAGTATTTTTTTTGCTCAATTGTAGAGTATATTTGGGTAAACAGCATAATATCAAACACACGCAAACATCATAATCGATCACTCTCGAGTAGTCCTTGAGGTAATCAAGTAACTTGTTTATCTCCTTTTTGTCGGGTCCATTATTACTGAAAAAACCCATGCTTGATAATACTTATGTTTGAAAAACAAAAATCAAGACTCACACATAGAAGAAATTGCCGTTGAAAAAAAATTTACGGCATTCTGACATCAGGGCCGGTGATATGGTTATATCTGTATAGCTTTCGAATTCTATTTGTCTTTCAGTAGGCTGAAAATAACAAGTGGTGATCTTCTCCACGTGGTGATGTGAGAGCAAGATTTCCTCCTACCTCAGTGACGCCTCTAATGTGAGAGAGGAACACTATAACTCCAACAAGAACTGGCAAGCCGATTTGAGCTAGCGTCCAGATGGGGGTTCTACGCGCCACCAGCAAATCCTTCCTAAAATAAACTGAATGCACTGTGAATAAAGTGCGTTTCTCCTTCGTAAAAAAGCGACATTTTTATTATTCATTACGCGTGCTGCGCGCGAGGTCCTGTAGCCCCGTATGCTCTCCACTCTCTCGCTGTTTCTAATGAGGTCTGCAGAGATGCAGACCCCGGCAAGCGGTCGTCGAGCGTCAGCCTTGCCGCGGTGACAAAACTTTGTTCCAACGTCGGTTGGCGCTCGCTGTTAGTTGTGCAGGGCCGTCGATTAGTCAAAACACTGCGGTTCCCCCTCGTGGCCCTTCACGTTGCTTCGGCCACCCTCGTCGTTGAATGTGATTGATTTTTATTACCCAGCACGGTTTGTCGCTGCGAGCACAGCTGCGACTTTATCTCTGCGGTCCCCCTAACGCCGCCCCGCGCCAGCATGTGCACAAAACGCAAGATTTTCCTTTTTCTATGCGCAGTGGGCCCATTCAGTAATACTACAGTGTGTTCTGAAGGATGGAGCTGTTCTCCTATCGTCTTTATCATGGCAAAAGACAACTCGACAATTATGGTCATTGATGAAGATGCGCATCTGTGAACCTGCTCTCTTTCTGGTAATAACCCATTATATTTTCAACATAACAATACCTGCTTCGCCAGTGGAGGTCCACGAACTCCTTCCTTCTGCCGGAACATATATTCTTATAATGGAAATGCGTTGGGTTAATACCAGAAAGAGACCAAATTCGAAGATGTGCGTCTTCAGCAATCATCCAGCTATGATACTCCTTGTAAGGTGCGTTCGAGTCGTTCTTATGAACTCTCGAATTGGAGCAGTCAGCTTTCTTGAAGTCGCAGGAGATGTTTTCGTTCATTTTGAAGGATTGGATGGGTGAGCGCCTTGGAGGAATCTTTCTGGAGAACCTGGCGCACCTGTGCGGAGGTGTTTTAATCCTCGACAATCATTCACAAGTCATCCTCTCCTGCCCCAGAATTCCCTTTCTCGGCATTTCACCTCTATATCTCTTCTCATGTGCTCGAGGAAGAATCCATGTATGCACTGATATTAGTGGAAGACAGCTCAGTTGTGCACAATCTCATGCGTTGGAGCGTCTACCTTCATGTGCCACTTCCATATGAGCTTCTTGTGCAGTTGTGAGCATTGCACACCTTGAAATAGTTGCAGGAAGGAGCAAGACATACTTCAATGAAAAATGGAGGACTGAGATTGGGCATATCGCCTAAAACTGCAGCTATCCCCGTAGTGCTTTCATTGTTTTGATACAAAGGAAAACGAAAAACTCTGAAAAAATGGTCGTACTGAGAACTAAAAGGGAAGGTATGATTATGCCTGCGTTTGTGGGAGGAGAGTACTTCGTTATTGTGTTGGGCTCATCTCACAACAAACTGTGAGTTTCAGTATCTTTAGAAAATAGGGTGCTTCTATAGTTTTGATACGCGCTGTATGTAGTATAGTTCAACCAGGCGTGCGAGCGCGGGTGAAAGAGAAGGTATCACCGTCGGGGGTTTGCGGTTTTTTCAGAGCACATTGCTCTGTTTGGCTCTTAAAGGCACAGTCCAACCTCAAAATCGTTTTTCTGTCTCTTTTGAAAACGGCCCTACGCTGATTCCAATAATGTCTCTGAAATCGTAAGAGACCCCCTGGAAATGATGTTATGGCCTCCATAAATTTGAGCTCCGGAAGCATGGTGAACGAGTTGTCCGAGGCTTGTAACTTGCGTCATTTGCAACAGATGTATTCGAGCGGACGTAAATGGATAGAGAATCTGAAAATGAAGGGAAGAACAAGGATATAAATCAAAAACCATCGCTCATATTGCCACTATTGAGTTCGAAACATTGTAAAAGAGGCGTGCCAAAGTGGCTTCCGGATTTGGGCGCCCCAAGGGGTAAACTCCAAATACCGTGCGGTACCGATTGCCACAACTGTCGTAAAATGACATGTGTGTGGATGTGGCTGCAGAGTCTATCCCAACAGCGACGCCTATTTTATTTATTCGCTGCGGAAATCCTAAAAAACTTTCACGTTTCTTTCGAAAAGCGGCAAATTCAGGTGGAATTGATCGTGATTGTCGTAGTGAAATGTGATTGAGAGATGAAAAGGGTACTGAATTGGTAATCGAAGGGATTTTGAGTGATCAGACAAGAGTTTGCACCATGATTTTAATAAATTTACTCTGAGACTGCTCGGTTCAATTTCTGTGAATTTTGACCAACAGCAAGATCAGCCCAAACCAGAAGTTTTCCTCCCTTGCCGATTTTTGGTTTCAAATGATTCGAACCACTCCGAATAGCAGCCAACACTAAAAACTGCCCACACCCGGAGTGTCCGGTTGCAATTTTATTACAGACGTGATTTTCGGCGTGTGTTGTGTAATTGCACCATACACTGTAATTCACGGCTGTCGTGGCAATTTGTACCCCACGGTATTTTTCGTCTAGTGCCCGAAGGTTGGCTTCCCCCTATATCTCGCTTATTCTGGGGGATCGAGAGCTCGCACTTCGAAGATCTTATAGAGGGTGGGTGAACTTAACAATTATATGGACATCTCAGATTTCGTCCCTGAGCTTGGACTGTGCCTTGAAAGGCAGCATACACGCTTAAAAATGATATCAGTTTAATGGAATGAATCGAAAGCCTGAAGCCGTTAGTATTCAGAATTACCGAAAAAAAATTGATAGGCAGTGGAAGACTAGAGGACCCTCAACGTAAACGATGTATTACATTCGACTAAGAAAACAGCGCCGAAATATTGAAACAAAGTTCATAAAATACTAGGTTAATTTTTCGAGATCGACTTTTGGCCGACCTTGTTACGCGTTTTGGTAGCGCTGGACCACATTCGAATAACTCAAGATGTCATGAGTAGCGGTGCAGAACTTCAAATTGACAAGTGAGGGAAGAGAATGGCGGTGCGCGCACCTCCTTGGTCGAATATCTCACTGGAAAGATTGCTCTATCGCAGAATACCGGTATGGAGCTTCGGGGGTCGGACTTGCTCCGCGCGCGTTCGCGGCGCGGCCCAGCTAATCCCTATCCTTTCAGCCCCATCGCAACACTCACTAGCGTAACGAATGAGGAATCAATAAGTGCAACTATACAACTAAACAACTTCTTACATTGAAACAATGAAAACAAGTAATTGCAAAGGGAGATTAACATTATTGTTAAAAATCGCATGTTCGTCGGGCTGCACGTGTTGTGTTCATTCACGGGGTAACGCGCCAATATTACGCCATTTTTTCCGTTTTTCTTTGGGCTGCGAATGATTCAAGTATTAGTGGCATTTTTCCTGCGATTTCTTTGGGTACAAAGCTAGTTGGTGAAAGCCATTGACGTTTCAGTCATGAAAATGGAACACGATAGATTTAGTCTCCACGCAGGGGATTTCTTCCCCCTGAGCAACGGTGCAGCCGCAGGCTGCGCCGTCCACATAGGGTTCAGACTGATTTCCACCCCCGAAATACCCGATACACGATAGATTTAGCCTCCACGCAGGGGATTTCCTCCCCTGAGCGACGGTGCAGCCGCAGGCTGCGCCGTCCACATAGGGTTCAGACTGATTTCCACCCCCGAAATACCCGATAAAAGATAGATTTAGCCTCCGCGCAGGGGATTTCCTCCCCTGGCCGACGGTGCAGCCGCAGGCTGCGCCGTCCGCATAGGGTTCAGACCGATTTCCACCCCCAAAATACCCGATACACGATAGACTTAGCCTCCTCGCAGGGGATTTCCTCCCCTGAGCGACGGTGCAGCCGCAGCGTGCACCATCCACATAGGCCTTTGTGAAGCATGGTCTCACATTGTATGTTCTTCCGGTGTTGGTGTATTCTCAAGGAAAAAAAGCGAATTTCATTTGTATTTTAAAAACTTGGTATTTGGAAAAAGTAAACTCCAAAACGAAAAAGTGCACCGGATTGTATAAGTTTTCTGCAGGATGGTTGGAAGCAATCATCCGATTTTCTCCATTTTCTAGTTTATCTTTGTCTAGTCTGATATGGCTAGTAGTTTTCACACTGATTGCTGCTGTTGTGTAAAAAATTTACGGTTAATACGCTTTCTTTGTTACGTCGAACGTCATGATGACGCCTTGGAACACTTGCGCTCATTTTTTTATTCACATCCGGGTTTTCTATCATGCTCATGAGATTGCATGTATTAAACACTCAATGTTCAGGTTATATTCACGTGTGACTCGTTTTTACTCGTTTGAAAGCATCCAAGTTATAAAATCTAATAAATAATCGGCGTTCTGGTGGCTATTGACGATTTTTGAGTAAATTGCTCTCAAAATAATACTCTGCTCAATTTCGTATACGAAATCATCTCATATGTTGACATTGCTGACGATTGGTGCACTGCCGAGAGCCTTTGTGCCGAGGGATTGCTGCCGAGCTGTGTTCAGCGCATGTCAGCGGCGCGACCGCGCGCGGAGCAGGTCCGACCCCCGAAGCTCCCTACTCGCACTCGTCTAGCGCAGGTGCTACGCTGAACGCCTTACTACGTTGAGCTACTTTTTGGAATGGTGACCACGTGACACCTCAACGGTAGAAGCGAATGGAAGTCTTGAAACTCATGCTAGCCCGACGAAAACCTTGAGACCTCAACTGTCTTCACGTTGGGTGACAATATGACACCTCACCGAAAGAGGAGAATGAAAGTCTTGAAACTCATGTTCAGCCAACGACAGCTTCGAAACGAATGAAACCCACTGTTCTGAACTGCACTCAGCAATATCTTCATCAGTTTTTTGAGAGATGTTTATATCTTGATATTAGAAGGTTCTTACCCATTATCACCAACACTAAGCAAAAACAAGGGAGCGCGTAGGGCATCCGCGCGGGAAGAGATCAAAGCCAAATCCTGGTGAGCGCTTCGCGCTCACCACAATTCTGCTACATCCGGGTCATGGTTGCCGTGGATAATCTTCATTTGGTGTTTGGGGCTCAATCAACAAATAATCGTGGCATTGAGGTGAATCCATCAGTTTGATAGCCATCCCCGACAACTTCATGCGAGACATATTTGCTCGCAACTCTTTTCCTTGTACGAGCGGTTCAATTGAGCTCTACCTTTTTTCATCTATTTTTGCGTAGCCCTCTCTTATGCCGATGGTTATCGCTACAATAAGAGGCATAGTCGACGTTGAGTTTTTCCATATGTGATGGAAGCTCTAGTACCTCATATATCAGCTGCGTTGAGAAAACGCTAAAAAATTTACTGAAACTTGCTTCTTAGGTCCGGAATTTTCACATTCAATTTTTCAGTAAAAGGTAGATTCAATCGCCAGTTCCAGATGACTGTCAAAAATCTGGAGTCTTTTAACGAGACTCGAGGCATTCAATCTCCTTTATCTCCGCAATATTGCGTTGGTGCCCCAACAAGCTCTACCTACGTTCTCAGGCGGGCCAAACCAATGATGCAGATTAAAAACGGTGAGTGGTTTTCGTCGTATGCCATGCCATTAACATACTAATGCTTTACTCCAAATAAGTTTCACTTCGGAAAGCCAGTAAGCCTGTATTTCAAATTAATCATGTACAGGTTAGACAAATTGGGAAAAGTATTTCCACCCCAACAGAGACAAAAACTAAAAAGATCTGTCATACGATTCTCTACCATCTCTTCCGAATCTCTAGCTAACACAACTTCTCCGGAGAAGCGGACCATGAGGAGCGGAAAGGTACGGTATGTATTCGAGGAGTTGAAAAAGGAAGGGTCGGCCTCCGCCTATGGTCTGCTGGTCCGCTTCGCCTTTCGTTCAACTTAATCGATCGAATATTGCTTATTGATTTACAATGAAGACTGGCTATTATCTGTATGTATCCCCTACATTTACTGGTAGCAGAAGGTGTGCGTCCAAGCATGAGTTCGACCTTTCTCGTATTTTCTAGTAGTGTGATCAGCTTAAAGGCAGGGTTCGCGATGATTTTCGATTTTCGGGTTTTTGCATAAAATTGGCCTGTGGTGGCTGCTTATCAGTATAGGAAGAAAGAAAGTGCGAAAAAACGAGCGGAAACGGTCAAAATCGAGACATATTTCACAGGAATACATTTTGCGTGTGGACGAGTTTCCTTCAAGTCATGCCCCATGGACGAGTTTCGTGTGGCTCGCTGCTGCAAGGAAATCATGTTTTCAGAAATAGTTTTGTAAATATTCTAATTTCGAATTAGTTCCTATTGCATTTCTTTATATTTACTGCTTCAACTCCTTCCTCCTCTTTTCAACTTCGCGTTCTCATATTGACTTCGTAATTTTAGCATAATTTGCCATTTCTTGACGTGTTTTTTGTAATGGAGCCTCTTTTTTTCATACTAATTGGTTTTTAAACTTTCTAATAATAGTTTTTTTTTCAGAAATGTATGTCAATGCCGATTTTTGTAGCTTCTCATCTGCAATGGTTTTGATTGAACAAGGGCGAATATATGTGGGACTTTTCTCGGCACTCTAGCAAATAAGCCTGACAGATTTGTATTGTTTTTACTAGACTTGTTTAAAAATTGAATTCAAAAGCGCGAGATGTTGATTCTGTGGAGGCAGCATTCCACAAGTTATCGCTTATAATGATGCCTATGTGGAGACTAATGATGGTTCACGATTTTCAACTTCTCTTTGCGTGAGCTCCCTAGCTTAATTTCAGCTGCTTTGTTTTTTTTCACACTTAATACTTTTTCCCTTATTTAATTTAGTCAAGTTATGGTGCATAGCAAACGTGCTGAATTCTTTTAGTGATCGTAGAACTTCTTTCCAACTAGATTCCACAGAAAAGGGGAAGATATGAGTTAAACAAGGAAGGATCCTCCGAAATCTATTGCGCGAGATTGAACAGGCTTGCGACTCGGCGCAACGGGTGGTCGCAAAACAGTTGGATTTTTTTGAAAGAAAAATGAAAATCGGGGGGGGGGCTTGTACGATCTGACCGACTTTCACCAAAAAAAAATTGAACTTTTACCAACTTTTTCACTCTCAGACAGCTTGAAGATTTTTTTATTCCGATAGCAAGTTGTGAAAATTTCAGGAAAAGAAGGTCAACGGTAAAGTGAGTCGTTGTCGCGCCGATAATTGGCGCAACGGCCTGCTCAACCCTGCTCCTGCATGTTCATGTTGTTTGCAAGGGTCTAAAATCCAATAACGCAGTTCTGATTCAGAAAAAGCGAATCTAAGCTATCAGGAGAATGTGCAACCGTAATTTTGGGCTAACAGCGGAGCGCTTCACCGTATCACGGAACGCCAACACCACATTGAATTGGATTTCGAGGCCAAGGCCAAGAGCTGGGACTGCTTATCCTAAAACTTATGCCGGGATATATTATATAGCGTCAAAGTTCAGAGTCTTGCTATCGATAGGGACAATGCAAAGCTTTTTTCCGCTATTTTTGGAAAGCAAATACATACATAGATACGTATAGTTTTTGGGCGCTCTAACGAATGTGCTTATTGGTGGTTGGATTGTTTCTATCACATTTGCTTTGTAATCGAAGTTTTACCAATAGATTTTATTGAGCAAGATATTGAGTGTGTGGAAGCAGCACTGTTATGTGCTTCTCATGATAATTCCGGTCCGCAGTTGGATCTTGGGACGCTTTGCAGCCGCACGCGCTCGAGTCGGTCGAGTTTCCAGCACCGAAGCCGGCTCGAGGTGGCTTTTTCATAGTTTTCTCAAAATTTTCAAACTTTTCAGTTTCCAAAATCCACCTAGAGTCAGCAGATCGGCGGCTGCGACGCTGGAAACTTCTGAGTCGGGAGCGTGCGGCAGCAAAGTCGAGACGCATTTGCAGATTGGAATTCGGCTCCAAGAAGCACAGTTAACGGTCTCGCTCGTATTCGCAGATTGAAGGAAGTTTCACATCCACGCCAAGATTTCACTCACTGCTGGTATTTTTTATAAAACGCGGATGCAAACATCCTCGAAATCCCCTATGTGAATGAGCCCCAGAATGAGCGAAAATCATGAGAGTGTGCGGATTCTATTCAACTCCCCAATACGTGTAGTAGAACCACAGTTCGTTGCAAAAGAACTTGGCCGCCCCTGATTATTCGCTCACCAAAACCTATCTGTCGTACCGTCTTACTCTCTCTTTCCGAAATCAAAACAGTTCAGAGCGTGTAAAGCAAGAAGCTTTCTTAGAAAGTCGCATTTTCAGTTTCAACAAGACGCTGTTCGCAGAAAAAAAGCTATCCAGATCTAACCTTCCAATGACAACGGTCCCAGCTCATGATCGTAGCCTGGAATGCGACTTTAATACGGTGTTTTAGCTCTATGATACAATAACGCGCTCTGCGGATAATCGAAGATTACGGTAACAGGAGATCCCGAGATTCTGCGGCTGAACGACTATCGTTCTCGGAGCCAAATTCTGGTCCGCCATTGCGGACTACGGCTGTTGCATCATCAGACATGCGATAGTACAATACCCACCCTAAGTTTTGGTAAAAAGGCGATAAAAACGTGGAAAATCGCTTTTTTCGTCTTTTGGTCATAACTCGCTTCAAAGTGAACGTTTTTCAAACTTGAAGATATCTTTGGAATCAACATTGATCATTCTTTCTTTTTGACCTATACGTGGCTTACTGTCAAACAAGGCATATAGGGTCGACACAATCAATCGAGTGAGAAGTAGGACAATATGAAAGGCTGAATTGTCTGACTGTGTCTCCTCTAGTCTATTGACCTTGTTTTTGATCGGGGTTTTTTCATTTACCAAATTTTAATTCTCTTAGATTTTTCTAAATTTTCGCTTCATCTCACCTCTGTGTATTATTTATTAGATATTCATTTTCTTATTGGTTTGAAATTTTTTGGTGTTGTTTGCAACATTCTTTCTTATTTACTCTATTTTTATATGAATTTTCACTATAATTTTAATACTTATACAGTTCAATTCCATTCATATTATTCTTGCTTTATTTAGAAAATGAATTCGCTAACAACGTTAAATAATTATTCGGATATCTATCCTTTTAGCTCTACCCTCAGATAAACAAGGTAACAATTGCTTGTAACAACACCCAAAATTTCTGCGCTTATTTTCAGAATTCGAAAATAACGTTCATCATTTTAATTTTGAAAATGTTTTCAAGTTTAAGAGAAAAGTTATTTCTTGAAGTAGTTATGACACATTTCGCCTTCCCGAGAAGTTGAAATTCTTGAGATTTGATGAGACTTCAACCAGAAGAACATCACCAATCGATTCTTGTCGTAATGCTGACTTCGATACTCTCTCTATACCTGGAAAACAGTCAAGATTTTTAGTTTGGCAAACTCTTGGTTGATCTTCGTTCTGGCGATGGTCCCCTTCAGCTTCCCCGTATCTCCACTCCTTCCACTCTACCTCTCTCCCTTTCTCTCGACGATCTGACGCACTCCTCGCTCGAAAACAGTCCCCCGAAGTGATTTCAATTCGCGCAGCGGGGATGGACTGGAGAGTCAGACCACCCAGCAGCCAGCGCGCGCGGCCGCGGCGCGTCACCGCATTGATTAATCTCCCAAACGAAAGGTCTGGCTCAAGCAATGGACGCCTCGTCGTCAAATGAGGATATGAATCATTAAGAACAAGGTACAGGGTCGGATGATGGTTTTTTTTCTTGATTTTTCCGATTTCTCATGAAAACTATATTTGATCACAAAATTAAAAAATTGTAGAGCAGTCCTGCGAACGCTTCTTCGCTTTTTCACGTTGCGGACGAACGAGCCGACTAGAGACTGATCCCAGCATAAACCGAGAATGCGAAATTTTGTGTACGGTGGTGGAGGAAATAGAAAGAAACAATTTGGACTTCGCTAAGTTCTTAGTGCCAATGGGCAGATGAAAAAGGATTCTTTCAGGAGTTCTAGAAAGTAAAATATCTTCAGCCTGAATTTTGAATGTGGAGGAGGGTGTTTGGGGCGCCGAACGCCAATACGAGGTCTATTTCAAGTTTGGAAGAGGCTCGCTCCTTGTGGCGGGCCGGCGGCTAAAGGGGTTTCGATCGTGCGTCTAAAGTCGTAGCCCCATCCATTGGGATAGGCGCTCTCTACACACTCCGAGAGGAGTTGTCTCGTGATGTGCGGCTGTAATTCCACTCGGGACCACTTCGCTTGCATTGAGTGGCGTGGCGTTTCGAACTGCGAAAACGGGACAACTCCTCCCTAGGGGTGTAGAGAGTAGAGTGTTGGAACGAATAATTTTTTTTGAACGTTCGCATAAACGAATATTGTACTTCTTTGAATACTCGATTATTCGAATAACCCGAATAATCCACTTCTTTGAATATTCGAATTATTCGAATATTTCAAAAACGAATATTTGGGCAACACTCTATTGCGTACTATCCCATTCAATCCACTCAGGAAAACTGGGGCGTCGACAACAGGTTGGTTGGTTGTCATCTCATAAACTGCACCCTCTTGACAACTCAAATCTTTTGTCAGCCTGAGAATTCAGGTGAGGTCCACCGGGAAAGTGGACGAGTAGCATCACCTTGAACCAATTCCATAAAAATGCGCATGAAAATGATACAATTTTCGCGAGATTCTTTCATGTTCCTCAAGTGTTGCTATACTTATGCGTCGCTCGAAATTTAAACTTTTCTCTATAACTAAAGGTGAAATGGGCATTTCTAGCGTTTTGACAAATTTCTACGAGCAGTTTAATATATTGTACATACTTGCTATAACTATAAATTTATGAGGTACTGAAGAGTTGTTAGAAATTAGGAGTCATTACACTAAGATGTTTGAAATGTAAAATCAGGGCAAAATGAAGTGCGATCTTGTCGATTATTCAAATTATTTATGCTGAATATTCGAATAATCGAATAAACCAAATATTTCACTTCTTTGAATATTCGAATATTCGAATTATTCGAATATTCGGATATTATTCGAATATTCGGATATTATTCGATTAACCGAATATTCGGGCAACACTCTAGTAGAGAGCCCCTATCCCCCATCCATTCACTAGACTTCATAGGCTACACGAACGAAATTTTGGAAAATTTTTTCGTTAATTTTCGTTCGTTCGAAAATTCGTCGAACGAAATTTTTTTTCAAATTCCGTTTGTTCAAAATTTCGTCGAACGAATTTTTACCAAACTTCGGTCGATCGAAATCCGATTTTTCGAATTTTTTTTCGAAAAAAATCGAAATTCCGATTAGTTTCGAAATTTGTCTTTCAAACAATTTTTTTTTTTCATTTTTCGTTCGTTCGAAATTCTTTCGAAAGAATTTTTTCATTTATCGAAAATTGAAATTTTTTCTAACGAAAATATTTCGAAATTATAATATTTCAATTTTCGTTTGTTCGACATTTTTTTTCAAAGTTGTACACCTATAATGGTGAGGGTGTACACAGGCTTGTTGGATTACGGCGGTATTAATCTGGTCCAGTTGTGGATGTGGTTATTAATTTTTTGTTAAAGATCGAGGAAAAGTTATTTGGTTGAGACCTTTTGCTTGGGAGATTAATCGATGAGCGGCTGCAGGCGCTGGCCGCTTTTTGGTCCGCGACCAAGGATTCACCCACCGTGGCACGTAAAATTTAAGGGGTACTGTTAGGGGTCTTTCCAAACAAAAGCACAGATAACACAAAGAGATTTCCGATATTTCGACTCTTATTCCGATAAATCTATATTTTTTAAAATGAGAAATCGGAAAAATCAAAGAAATCCATGTTCAGACCCTATTCCTTGCTTGTACTTAATAATTCATATCCGCATTTGACGACGAGCCGTCCATTGCTTGAGCCAGACCTTTCGTTTGGGAGATTAATCAATGCGGTGACGCGCCGCGGGGGCGCGCACTGTCTGCTTGGTGGTCTGACTCTCCAGTCCATCCCCGCTGCGCGAATTGAAATCACTTCGGGGGACCGTTTTCGAGCGAGGAGTGCGTCAGATCGTCGAGAGAAAGGGAGAGAGGTAGTAGAGTGGGAGGAGTGGAGATACGGGGAAACTGAAGGGGATCATCGCCAGAACGAAGTTCAACCAAGACTTTGCAAAACTAAAAGTAAATTAAAAGTAATAGCAAAGCTTGACTGTTTCGCAGGTATAGAGACAGTGATAAAGAAAGAGGAGAACTGATTGGTGATGAAACACCAAAAAATATTGAACAAATAACTGATTGAATAGCTAGAAACAATACACAGGTGAAATGTAATTAAATTTTGAAAATCAAAAATCTAAAAGAAAAAAAATTCGTTAAATAGAAAACCCGAAATCAGAAACAAGTAGAATAGACTTGAGGAGACGCAGTCATACATTTTAGCATTGAATATTGTCTCACTTCTCACTCGATTGATTGTGTCAACCCTATATGCCTTGTTTGACAGTAAGCCATATGTAGATCAAGGAGAAAGATTGATCAATGCTGTTTCCAAAGATATCTTCAAGTTTGAAAAACGTACACTTTGAAGCGAGTTATGACCAAAAGACGAAAAAAACGATTTTCCGCGTTTTTTTCGCCTTTTTACCAAAACTTAGGGTGGGTATTGTAGTGCTGGGAGAAAGGTGGATCCTGCCGGGACCAAATGGTCCCACCACGATTATCAAGTGTAGCATGATGCAGTAGCCGTAGTACGCAAATGCGGACAAGAATTCGGCCCCGAGAACGACAGTGCAATGATTCGGGTATGGGTTCATAATAATATCTTAATAATTTGTTTTTTTTTTGTTGAAATTTTCACGATTTTAGGAATTTATGTTGGCACAGATGACATCTGAGCGCGTAGACATGACGCAGTGAATGTCATCAGAATTTCGAAGATGTTGCACTTGACTAATAGGTGAGCAGTTTGTTTGACGCAGCTATTGTTCTAGCTTTGAAGATTATTTTTCATTCAGTTTTAACAACAAATTTATGACCCATTTATTGGTTTGTTCGTCGATTTTAAATGTTTGGTAGGGGAATTATTGTTGATTCTCCAAGCTGATGGATCAGGTTCAAGCAGACAGTGGTTTTTTCCACTTATGGAGTTAGCTACACCCCCCCCCCTCCTGGTGACCGGAGTTTTTTGAATGTCGAGAGTTTTCTCATTCCACTTTTGACGGAACACTTTTGGCGGAATTATGGTTAGGTCCGTGGCTTGTTTCTTCAAGAAAAAACATTCAAATTCAAATCGCGGCGGTTTAAATCTCACCCGCGGCTGGCTGATAACGACCAGCCAGCCGTCGCTGAGATTTGAATCGCCGTGCCAGCCACGGTTTGATTATAATTTTTTTTCTTGAGGAAACAGACCACGGACGTAACTATACGTGGCGACCCCATGCACAACCCGTTTTATTAGGACACATCTCCTGTTGACTTTGGAAAGGGACGCGAATGGCGTGTGAAGGTGAAGACGAAGTTTTGGGAGATCTTTTACGATTTTACGCCACGTTGCTTAGCTGGACAACCGCCGCTGGACCCAGAAGTGTCACAAGATGCTTCTGGGTTCCATAGGTTATTGTGAGGGATCGGGTGAGGGGAGGGTGTGTAGGGGTCTATTGGGTAAAAATAGTAACGTTGGATTTTCGATGTTATCAAATTTTGTGCAGGGATCAATCAAACCTGTAAAATTGCTAGCAAAGCAAGGAATCTGTGAATATGATAGGTTTCCATCGGTTATCATCATGGTGTTGGATGGCGTAGCATCAGCGGGATTATAGGAGGTCTTTCAGTGTGGACGTAATTGCTCTCATGGGCGCCATTGGGAGTACGCCTACTCGGGGGGGGGGTCGTGGGCGTACTTCCATCCTAGAGAAGGGTCACAGCACAGTATCGAGTCGAACCTCTACCAAAACACGACTGGTTTCTTCGCGATTAGAATCTTCAAAGAAACAGTCGTGCTCCCGATCGCGTGTTGTCAAGCTGAAAAACTCAGCGGTTCCTCCGCGAATTTCAGCTTCTAAGTAAATTTCGCGACATTCCTACTTTCGTTGTTTAGCTGGGCATCTACCGCAGGACCAGGGTTTTGCAGGTTGTTGCCCCAATTTTCGGCGAAGCTACGACCCCCTCACTGCTGACCAAACATTTTTTGTGAAATTCCAAGATTTTTACGATTCCTCTCCCGGAATGAAATGATTTCCTAGCTTTTTGAGAGTGAAAAGTTGGAAATAATCCAAATTCAAGGTAAAATTCGGTGAAATCATACGAGCTCCACTCCCCCGATTTCCATTTTTCTCAAAAAAGTCCCAATCACTTCACGACCCCCTCCCTGGTGCACCCTGCTAAACGCGCCGTTGGACCTAGGGCGAGGGTCGCACGATGCTTTCGGAGTTTATAAGTGACTAAGTGGCGTCGGGAGGGGGGTCGTATAGGGTTTCCTTCGAGTTCGATTCAGTCATATTTTTTCAAGAATGCAAAAAAGTTCTCAGAATTTAGTAACGCCAGGTAGCCAGATTCAAGATGGGAAATGCACTGTTCATCAGAAGTTACACCATGGGTTGTTTTTGATTGTTCTGCAATAGCTCGTATTTTCAGGTGTTTGATCGTAACACTAAGATCAAAGATTTCACGTCTGTGTAACTAGTCCGTACTGATGAGCCCATTTTATTTTTGGCTGTCTACGGATGGAAGGGCGAAACAGCCTTTTTTGAATCTTACATGCTTCAAATGAAAATATATTTATACAGGTAATCATGGAGCGGAACAAGCCTGAGCTTCCACAATTATGGTTTTGTGGATGCGACAATGATTGATAGCAGTTTATTTTCTTGAATGTTCCGCTTCAGTTGTTTGCAATAAAAGTTTGTCTTGGAAGTGTTATTTTTTATTTTGAGTAATGAGAAGAAATTTGTTATTTGTCGGAATTTCGTATTTGCTGGAATGCTCAACGCGGCCCTCATCAAGCTCTCGAGAACACTACGAAAGGCTATGACTCAGCGAAGTTCAAGGACGATCTAAAGCGTTTTTGCAGGATTGTTCGCGGCCCACGACCGCACGACCTTTCACCGAACGTCCTGTTAGAGCCGCGTATCGTCCGACAAGCGCCGCTGTTTCTCACGAAGCGCCATGGATTATCCGTCAGACGCAGCGGACCACCCTGAGAACCGCCGCTGATCATCCTGCAGGCGCCGCGGATGGTCTCGTCTCTGGTAAGACGTCAGAAAGTGTGCTCCATGTGCAGTTGCACTGAACAACATACTCCGTTATTGTCCCGCCAATATTCGATTATTCGACCCTCCCTGCTGGCGTTAGTGTACGTGGAAGATTCCCCGCCTGGTAGCTCTTACAGGTTGAATTCTCACCTCCAATCGGTCCAATCCATCTGGGCTAAACCGGAAAAAATTTCCGATTTGGCATATAAGGCTTTACGATTTCTTTTAGAGAGTGGAAATCCTGGAGGGTGAAAATTCGAGCTGAAATAGCTGCTAAGCAAATGGCACCAAATTCCATTTTCTTGAAATAGAGGACATTCAGAATACATATCTTCACTGCATATAAATAGGACAACAACCGATATAGTGGATTTCAACAAGTAGTAGGCACATGTATACTATCCAACGAGATTCAATACCGGAACAATCATCTTTGTTGACAACCCATGATTTCCAAGCCTCTTTCCATCGCCTCTAGAAAATAAAAACAATAGTAGTCTCTGATAAAAGTTGTTCAAAGACAGTTTTAACGACAGATTTCACTTTCGATGTCTCCACGGTATACGGAAGGTGTGGTGCCCCATATAGGTAGCAAGGATGCATAGAATGAACGCGAAAGCAGTGCTTGTATCCTAAAATAAACCCTCCCTTGCCTACGTTGACTTTTGAGAGTGGAAGAATGGACCTCTATAAAGGAAGGTATGGAGAATTTATCATTCAACGACCCGTTCCGAAATCAGGATTTTTCCCGGGAATAGCCGCCTCAACACCGCTAAAAACGCGACCGAGGTGGTCATTTTGGGGGTAAATTTCCTCGGAAAGGGTGAAGGATCCCCCATCGACCCTACCAATTATTCATTCGGAATAAAAGAGAGCTACTATTAATGGAGAATGTATCATTCAACGACCCGTTCCGAAATCAGGATTTTTCCCGGGAATAGCCGCCTCAAAACCGCTAAAAACGCGACCGAGGTGGTCAATTTGGGGGTAAATTTCCTCGGAAAGGGTGAAGGATCCCCCATCGACCCTACCAATTATTCATTCGGGATGAAAGGGAACTACTATTAGTGGAGAATGTATCATTCAACGACCCGTTCCGGAATCAGGATTTTTCCCGGGAATAGCCGCCTCAAAACCGCTAAAAACGCGACCGAGGTGGTCATTTTGGGGGTAAATTTCCTCGGAAAGGGTGAAGGATCCCCCATCGACCCTACCAATTATTCATTCGGGATAAAAGGGAGCTACTATTAGTGAAGAATGTATCATTCAACGACCCGTTCCGAAATCAGGATTTTTCCCGGGAATAGCCGCCTCAAAACCGCTAAAAACGCGACCGAGGTGGTCATTTTGGGGGTAAATTTCCTCGGAAAGGGTGGAGGATCCCCCATCGACCCTACCAATCATTCATTCGGAATAAAAGGAAGCTACTATTAATGGAGAATGTATCATTCAACGACCCGTTCCGAAATCAGGATTTTTCCCGGGAATAGCCGCCTCAAAACCGCTAAAAACGCAACCGAGGTGGTCATTTTGGGGGGAAATTTCCTCGGAAAGGGTGAAGGATCCCCCATCGACCCTACCAATTATTCATTCGGGATAAAAGGGAGCTACTATTAGTGGAGAATGTTTCATTCAACGACCCGTTCCGATATCAGGATTTTTCCCGGGAATAGCCGCCTCAAAACCGCTAAAAACGCGACCGAGGTGGTCATTTTGGGGGTAAATTTCCTCGACAAGGGTGAAGGATTACCCATAAACGCTACCAACTTTTGATTCGTAATAGAGTGGAGATAATATTTGTAGAATTAAGATCGTTGAACGACCCGTTTCGGACTCAACATTTCCCCGGGAATAGGTGCCTCAAAACATCACGAAATATTGATTCTGACCAATAAGTAATCAAGAAAGAAAAGGTCAGCATATACATATAAGCAAGCGAATAAGATAATAATTCCTTCAAGTATACTAACCTGCAAATGGTGAGAAGTGGACAGCTTTCAGCTTCAGGTAGGAAGATGTGTCGTAAGGCTTTGGTCGAAAAAAACAACCCTGAAATGGAAATAAATTCAATTAAAAACGAAAAAGCGAAGCATATATACACGGAATAAAAAAGGAAAGAACGGAGGACAGAATCAAGAGGTTTTCTACTATAAAATACAAATAAGATGAGAAACTCAGAAAAAAACAGTCGAGGAAAAAAACAGCTGAAATTGAATCGGCCGACGACTTTCCAGTAAACGGCTCGACGTCCATCCAAGAGACAATGCCGCCAACAGTTCCGTGATATCGATATGCAATCAGTCCCATCCGGAGGCCGACGGACACCAAGAGAGGTGGAAGGACACCAGCCAATCGGTTCAAATAACTGGTTTAGGAGCGCGCTTTTTGCGATTTCGACTTCGCAGCTTATGAATGAATGCCGGGACCTACAATGTGATGTTGTTAGCTTCTTAACGGCATTTATCGCGAACCCTGCCTTTAAGTTTTCGCTTATTCTAGATTGCTGCCTGCTTCAGTCTAATTTACGCAAAACGAGAGTGATATGGGTTAGTTACCCACAACCGTTCCACCTTTCTGAGCACCTCTTTGATTAGTGTTCGTGCTTGCTCTTTGATTAACCCTGAAGCCAAGATCCGGTGATCACTTGGAGCGGATGGGGCCCAGGGAGTCAGGTGCGCATACTCCTTGAATCCCGCACGATTTATGTATCACCGCCACTGTCACCTTAGCATTCGCCTGTATATCCGCCATTCATGGTCCTTTCTCTCTGTTCGTTTTGAGGATCCTCGTTAAAGGCAGCTTTTCAATGATCGTGCTCGGGCTGTTTCCACAGTAAAATGAAAGGCGAGAACGACCCTACGCTTCCAGTGTCGAAAGGAACGGTAGAAAACGAGCCTGGAATGGCAGAATAACGGCTGCAAGCAATCGTTCTGAAGTCACTGAAACGCTTCATGCCTCACTTCTGCTCCCTCGATATGAACAAATGCACACCCGAAATTGTGATAACACGAAATAATCAAGTCAAGGAGGTACTGAGGTAGTGAGCTAAAGCGCTTGATTGCATTGATAGGTTCATAGTGGACGATTCCTCCACGCTCAAAAGTCAGCGTGGACAAGGGACAGCCTACTTTAGTACAAAAACGCTGCATATTGCCTTGCTATTTTGGGCATCAGACTTCCCGTAAACAGTGGAGATACCGGAGGCGAAATCTATCGTGAACACTGCCTTTGAAGGCAGTGTTCACGATAAAATGATTAGGAGTGACAGCTGTTCATTATCATCAACTAATGATAATGTTAAAGGACACCGTAGCTCATTCAGCTTATTCTAGCCAGTGAATGAGCTTACCAATTTCTAATCATCATTCATAATCAATCGTATTGAACAGTCAGCACGCACATTCAGTTCATCGCGAGCACTGTCTTTAAAGGCACAATCCAACCTCAGAGGTAAAATATGATATTATAGTCCGTTCACCGTGTGTAGCAACCCTGCCAGGCGCGAGATCTCAATTCGCTCAAATAAGTGAGAAACTACAGGGAAAAAGTCGGCCCCGCCCCAATACTTTAAAACGTAATCAAGCGTTTCGAACCGAATAGGGAACCAAAACCTCTGATAACGGTAAGGTTGGTTTGTGTGGCGATGCTTAAAGGCAACATGAACAATAGCAGAGCTCTTGGTTCCCTTTCCGGGGCGGTGTTCACGGTTAGGTTTTTGGGGTGTTGTGGGCAGGGTAGACTTTTTCCCTATAGTTTCTCACTTATTTGAGCGAATTGAGATCTCGCGCTTGGCAGGGTTGCTATTCACGGTGGGCGGACCGTAGTATCAAACTTATTCTCTAATGTTACACAGTGCTTTTAAGGAAAAAGACGTGGCCAACGTCTTGAATGGATAATGAAAGCGCAGTTGAGTAAATATCGTCTCCGGAGACTTGTAGGTTACGCAGCGTTCCGGCTGCAAATTTGGTCAGCCGAGGAGTCGACTTAATTAATAACGATGAACAGAGAAGTCTTCTTGATATCGCAGATCTACTTCGAAAAAGGAGCCTTCAAAAAAAAATAAAAAGTTGTTGTAACATCTCAAGGCAAAGATTTTGATACCAACAAAGTAATGATTGCCACATTCATCCGAGTCAATAGCTAATATCATTAGGCAAAGAAAAGCTGCATTTTATCTGTTTCCCAATTTAAAGGCGGTGGCCGCGATCAAATATGCTTGTCGTCTTTTTCTCTCCTAACCCTTTTCTGGGTCTCGAGTAGTAGGACCTATAGGGAAAAATCGCGAGAAAACCACTATTTTGAGCCAAACTTGAAGCCTGAACTTTCTTGTCTTTTGATGGTGGACGAGCCCACTCCACATCATCGATGACCTCTTATATCAAGAACATCAGCTTGCTTGAAATTGAATTACAATCAATGAACCTTCGGATTTATGTACTACACATCTAGTCAGAAACATTTACTGGAGTGTTTTCTTTCATTTCTCAACTGTATTTACTAGGTAAATTTGCATTTATTTTTTACTCCGAACGTCGATGATTTTTGACTGCCCGGCATGAGACTGCGATCTCTTTTGGCGACGCTGTACACGTATGCACGAACTGGCATCTTTGGGCCTTAGAAACTCTAGTTCTAGCCCGTTTTTCACCGCTCTACCTTCCTAGTTTTTCAGTTGTTCTCGATCTAAGCTAATTTTTGTAGTTTTTTCAATGACGTTTTTCATCGTGACCACTGCCTTTAATACAGTTTGCATTTTCATAGCTTGAACTCAATTTTTTTCACAGTTTCTGCTCAAACCAAGGGAGACCCGAAGGCGAGAGCAAGTATTAGGTCTCTGTTCCTCCTACTCGGTCAGGGCCTTCCACTAGTGTGAAATTTTCCTTTTTTTCAAAGCTGCGTGAGCGTATCTCATGCGTTTATGATAGTTTAGCAATTGTAGCTTTGGCGGTCTCTTGAGCATGCACGTGGAACACGCTTGATATCTCCAGACGATGTCTGAAAAATCCATCCCTTCAAATGGTTCCTCTCAGAGTCCGCTTGTTCAAAACTTCATCACAGCACTCACTCTTATTCAGTTGCACATGCGGCCTTAACCTTGACAGCTTTTTGTGTACATCTTTTCGCTGATTTCCGTCCTTCACAAGCCCTTTTCGAACAATCTGTTGGTTTTTTTTTACTTGACTGAGAATTCCAGCATTCCGATTTCTTTTGTAGACCTTTTCTTTAGTGAGTACTGCTGGTCTTGAACACTTATTTTCCCTTTATAAGCGAAACTTTGTGATTTTAACCGTTTGTGGGTATTCCTGTGGTTTTATGTGAATTCCTGTATTTTCTGTCTTACTATGCAATCTTCACTTGCAAAACTTTCCTGCGAAAGTTTCGGTCATTACAGAAGTTTTTTGTCTTCCTCCTTGGCATGACTCCCACACACAGCTGCGCGTTTTTTCTTTTCCCATTGTACCAGCCTGCTGCAGAAAGCGGTGACACTGACAAGGCTTCACAACCAATGACGACGGATCTAATTTTAGAGGAGACATAAAAGCAAGCACAGCTGCATTAGTACTGACGCACATTGACCAGATAAAAATTTGGAGCCTTCGATAAAATACTACAGAGATGTTTATCAGCCACATACATAGAGGCCGATATGACTAATCAGCCTTCAGTGAAAAAACAGTTCTCTGATGACCGACGTCTGAGATCATCCACCAAGGTATTTTCTTACGTCTCCATTCGCTCCGCCTCATTATATGAACCAGCGACCCTTAGACATAGCATTTCTGGTTCGATTACCATTCACTACGAATCACTGTTCCTATCCTGTTCAACTCATATTTCGCGTACCTAGCATGACTTTTTCCAAATCCGGATGGTCTCATCGGCCACCAGTTTATCTTTGGATAAATTGAGTGCCATTTATCATCGAAACCACCATCCTTCAGTCATACCACGACTTTCAGTTTCCTACTATTGAAGTATGGTTGGGCCCTCAGCGTTTCTACATCGCGCGTCTCAGAACAGCCCTCAACGATTTAGTTCCAGTCGATCATGGGATCATCACCGCTCAGGCCTAAGGAAGCCTTGCTGGGCCAATCCCCTGCAGAACCAATGTGCGGTACTCTTTTACGATCTATGCTTTTTCAAACGTAAGTGACTGCCTGCCCCACTTGCAAATTCCCACAACCAACCGGCGCGCTCCACGGCCAATCGTTTTCGTGGGTGACATGTGTGGACACGCAGTCGGCTGGGAACCACCACGATTGGAACAAGCTTTCTTAGCCAGCGCGGGCGCTTGCGTCAGCCTGCACACTTCGAAACCGCACATATTTTCTGCCTGATGCAAGGAACTTTTGTATTATTGTTTTCTTCGATTAGATCTCTCATTTTTTTTCCTGGAGCGTTACGTGTAGAAAATTTGTTTCGAGTAAACTCTTTCATTGAAAGTGTATTTTTTTGAGTTTGAGGTGAATTCATTTTTGATTTTGAGATTGCTGAATATCAGGCGTGCTGTTCGCAAATTCAGGATGTACCCGGCCCTCAAAAATTTTCAATAGGAAGCAGCTTACGATTAACATTGTACTGTCCAAAACCAACCTAAAGTTTTCAAAACTTCAGAAATAAACGACTCCAGGTCTGCGGTGCTCTAGTAAACCTCCTAGAGAACTCTCGGACCAGTCAGATACTTTGACCTACTAAGTTTTGCGTACAGTAGCCGACAAAAGATCTATCAGAAATTGGAAAATGGGAATCAGATTCGTGATCAGCAGCCCCCCTCCTCCCCCCCAAATACCCACCTAGGCAAAATTTTAGCAAGACCTGGAACATTTAACAACGGCTAATGCGCTGCAGTTGATAGAATTTTTTTTCTGAAAATCGTAAAATAAACACCATCTTATTGTTCAGCATCCCAAACAACCCAAGAAGCGAAGTCTCAGTGGAGCCATGAGCGCCGGCTAAGCCTTACCTTTACCTCATCCCCTAACCACGAAGTTTTAGAAAACTCTGAAAAGCTGATCTGCGACTAACTGCTGCAACCGACAGAAATTCTTCAAGAAATTGTTAAACGGACACCATTCCATTCTTCAGCTCCCCCAATTATACCACGTAGCGGAATTTCAGCATAATCTTGAACACTGAACTACGCAGGACTTTCGGTCCCCCCCCCCGAAGTCACCCTTTGTCGCTGAGCGACTAGTGATCTTTTAATATTATACTTATCCGTCTTGCTGTATGAATACTGTTTCTGTTTCGAATTAGATGTTTCTCATGTGAGTCATGGAATGGCTCTTTAGCCGAGGCTTTCTCCTCGAAGCCTTTTTCGTCAATGGTTCATCGGAGAAAAACAAAGAGGCCAAGAATGCACTTATCGAGAGAACGGAGTCATCCACCGCGGGCTTCTGGTATAAGCAGCGCGCGGTGGAGGCAAAAGCGCTATTTCTTCGTCTCCGAGCAGCGGATGAGAAATTCGAAAGAATTTCGGATCCGCTGTTCTTTTTTTCATCCTGTTTAAGAAGCCCGCAAGAGTCTGATTTTTTCTCTTCTTGAAGAAACACGAAAGAGTTTCTGTTTCTATCTAATAGAAGAAACTCGAAAGAGATTCTGAAGGAAGAATTCGGATTGCATATCTCTACTGCTGTTTGTGTAATTTTGTTGTATTATTTATTGATATATAAAGGTTTGATTACCCAAGCTTGAGGCTCACGAGAAGTCGTCCATCTTTGCGAGAAGAGCCTGTCGTGACGATAAGTCCCACGTGGCGAATTTGGCGAATACAAACACTATCAAAAGAACAGGCAGGCCTCTTCTATACGACGAAGTCCTGAACAGGTCGAGTCAAGTCAACTTCGGGACGAGACCAGGCAAGCCGACACCTGTATTTTTAGCAACCGTCGTAGAAAAACATGCTGAAAAAGACGAAGAGTACATGGATCGATTGCTGAACGATGTGAAGGATGAGGAGGGCCTGATTTTTGTCAATGAGACGGTGAGCGACAAAGGGCCCTCAATGAAGAAAGCTTGTCCCAAAAACCGACTCCCAATTTCGATGAAGCCCGCTCTTGATAAGAATGTGCTGAGGATGCAAGTGGGCACATTCAAAGCCAAGGTCAGCATAATGGAAACGTGTCTCAAATGTTTCCCTTTCCGTCCGATCGGGGAGTCGTCCCAGGGAGTCAGCGCTAAAGTGACCTACCAGTTCCACAGGATTGCGAATGCCCATGTGCCCGACTCGTGCCCAAACGTTCAGACTGTGGAAGAGAGAAACGCGATTGTCAGAGAGCGTAGACTGTGCCGGTACTGCCTGAACTATGGGCACGCTCATTCGTGCATCCAACAGCACGTGCAGTGCTTGTACTGCTTCCGCGTGAAAGCGACAGTTTTTGCGGATGCAGTTCCAAACGACCACGGTCACAACTTTGCGATCTGTCCGGTACCCGAAGCCAAACGCAGGATGAGGCGTCGCATAGATCGTCGAAGAAAGAAACTTTTCGAGGAGCAGAAAACGTTGGCGGAGGCGGAGTGTCGCTAAGCGAGTAGTGATCTTTAGATATTGTCCTTATCCGTCTTACTGTAAGAATACTGCTTCTGTTTCGAATAAGATGTTTCTCATGTGAGTCATGGAAAGGCTTTTTCGCCTAGGCTTTCTCCTCAAAGCTTTTCTCACCCCCTATCAGCTTGGTCAATCGTTCATCGGAGAAAAACGAAGAGGCCATGAATGCACTTACCGAGAGAATAAAGTCGTCCACCGCGGTGATCTGGTTTAAGAAGCGAGCGGTGGAGGCGAAAGTGCTATTTCCTCATCTCCGAGCAGCGGACGAGAAATTCGAAAGAAGTTTGAATCCGCTGCCCCTTTTTTCATCCTGTTAAAGAAACTCGCAAGAGTTTCCGATTTTTTTCTCTTCTTGAAGAAACTCGAAAGTTTCTGAATACACACAACATTACTTGAGTATGCTAATTTTTGGTTGTTATCACAATCTCTGATTTTCATTCGTTCACATCAAGCGAATTGGGGACGGAGATCGCGACACTTGTCTGTAGGCGTCATTCCATGCTGGCTTCCTATTGCTCCTTTACAACTGGGTTCTTACTGTTTATTTCGCAGGCATCTACCATTTTCCTGCGGAAGCTTCTCGGCAGTGACTATCGCGAACGTCGCCTTCGACCCCCCAAGGCCCCACACTCTGGAAACACAGTGTTGACGCCTGACACTGCTCAGTGTACAGCCACGAATTCATTCAAGATAACGGAAGTAACATTCGTATTGATCTTAATCGATAAGTACCTCTTCTATAAGCAGTAACAGGAGTGAAACAGTTAGCAAACTAGTTTTCTTATCATTCATCATCTAGCAAGCGGGCATAACTACACATTTATATTCTGTTGCAGAAAAAAGCCGGCGAACAGTTGAAAACAAGAGAATTTGAATATACATGTAGGTTTAGGAGACTGGTGACCCAATCGGATTAAATGGTCTTTCAGCTAGTGTATTCACCCTCACATCAGAGTCACATCGACATTCTATACCACACACGTCGCTACACAGTTTCTGATACATTTCGTCTCAAGTCTAATCAGGTCGGCTATTCTGCATTTGATTCTACGGCTTTCTCGGGTATCATGAATTGGAGCCTACTGGAATTTTAAATATAGTTCGCGATAATAAAAAAGGTTTTACTCTCCTCATAAGGAGGAAGATCTGTCCATCACAAAAGCGTAAATGAGTGGAAAGTCGGGACAAAGTTGGCAGAGACAAATTAGAACGGCTAATTGTCGGGTGTCCGTCCTCCCCAGTCAACGGGAATTTATGCCTGTTCTGCCGCCTTTTAATTCGCTCCTAAAGCAGTTGCGAGTGACTTCAATGAGCTACTATCTACTTCATGAGCAAAACAACTAACGAAATCTCGTAAATCGGGGGCTGCGGATACACTGTAAATAGCCGTTCTATCCTGATCCTGCCCGTTTTTTTTGTTTCTCTTGTTTCTTACTCATTTTTATTTTTCTGATGGCCAGATCTATCTTTTCACGAGGATAAGACAACAACCTGTTTTACCACAAACACTCAAACTCGCTCCAGCAGCTTCAAGGCTGGAGCGAAACAAAAAACTAATAACAATTTAACCCAGGTCGAATGATGACTTAGAATATGTGTTGGTCTCTTTCTCTGCGCTTTTTTCGCACGACTTTTTGAGAGTCCTCTCATATGTAGGCATACTGCATGAGAGTTAATTATTTGAATTATTGCAGATCTTTTTTCAATTTATCTGTAAGATCACATTTCCCGAACCTGGTACCGTAGCAGCTTTTTTTTCCGAACTTCTCCGGAAAGGGTTTTAATTTGAAGGAGACTTTGATTTGCATTAATCTTCATGAAAATCAAGACAAAATTCGAGCAGGGGGACCTACTTGCCATGTTATTGTGAGACAAAAACAAGTCTATAATTTTTTTCGTATCCACAACGTATATTCATTGTTCAATTTCCGTTTCGCCCAACTTTACTTCGGAAACATGCTAGGTGCAGAACGAGACAAGAATTTTTAGCAGTAACCCTAAATGATGGAAGTCGTTCCTGAAAAACTAGTGTTCCTCAATTTGACGCTGGAGGAAGAGGCGATCACCGAGTCAAACACTGTATCGGGTGAGTTAGTCAAGGTTCCGTTCATAGCTAGCAAATAGTGCCTAGCGAGATGTCGCTGAAACACTGGCGCATAACGCTCCAACGCTGACGCCTAACGCTCAAACGCTGGCGCATGCAGTTTCAGGACGGCGGCGGGTTAACGATGGTATTGATAATATTACTGACAGCCACTACAACTGCAATGCCGCCACCAGGGCTGGAATTCACGAGAAGATAACCACGTTTTAGCTATGGTTTGAGGTCGATCGATTTGCACACGGTATGCATAACCATGGTTACGCTAGCCATGATTAAAACGTGGTTAGTGTTTCATGAATCCCACCCCAGGGGGGGGGGCGGCTGCAGTGGTGGCTAGGGAGTAAAATCGATAACAAATGTTAACGGTGCTGACCCCAGGCGTCGCTTGATGCTCGCAGCTAGTTATGGACGCTTCTTAACAAAACATTGCAGGGCTATGAGGAGCGATCTGCTGAAAATGCCCACCTTCTGGCTCGCCAATGCTCTTGAGATTTAAAACTCAGTACACTATTCTCACAGCCGCAGTAGACCGACTCCCACAACTTTTTACTATTTTAGAATCTTCCCAACGCGCTAATCACCTTTCTGAGACTTATATGAAGTTATACTGAGCATTTGCACATTAAGCTCTCAGAACTGATCAGGATCTTTTGGGCAAAATACTTTTGACTTGACGAACATAACTATAACTTGTTGCATTCATCTTGCGCGCTAGTAACCTGTGCTTTGCTTTTCCTTAAGTTGCTTTCGAATTTTAAACTTGCGTGGAAAAAAAACTAATGAACAGATAGGTTGCTGCCCGAAAGAACGTAGCAGGGTAGGACACCTTTTACAACAAGGGCCCTCAGGAACAGAAGGCTAAGCTGAGGATCTGTGCGCCTAATAGCCCTTTCGAAACGACGTTTCAATTGCAGATTCATGGAACTGGATCTTAGCTGCGGTAATCATCGCCGTCGTAATTGTGATTGCCACACTGGTTGTCGGTCTACGCATGCTCATACGGAAATACGCGGCTCGACTGGAGGCTCAGAGGGAGGCGAAACGAGCAGCACGTCGAGCCGACGAAGGTGACTACATATAGAAAAGCTGTCTCAAAAGTTTTCATGCTCTTCTCATGATCATGAATATTTTGCTTGTAAACGACCAGACTTCTTTGGTGATAAGAATTCTGAACCGAAAATTCCCAGATTGACAAAATAATGGTTCTCAGCAAAATTCTTTTTTTTTGCCAGAGCTGCCGTCTGAAATCTTCGACGATCGCCACATCACCATCTAGCAAGAAATTATGTTGATTATTCTGTATTGTATAGGTTTTTCCCCCTAGGGTTATCCCGGGTTGTATGTACAGATGACATGTATTTTAGCGTAAGTTTCGGCTCCTTTGGAGCAACCCCGTGCATCTTGACGCAATCTTCCTTGCGCCTGTTTTGCGCCAACAGGAGCGGGGCCGCGCCAAGGAAACCACATTCGACACTAATATCCATGTCGACTGAGTGTGTGTGCGTGATCGAAGCGTTCAGCTTCATTATTTGTAGCATAGTCCCTGACCTGACAAAGAAAATCGGTGTAAAAGTATTGCAGTTGCTGGTTGGTTTGAAAGTCGGGTGGAAAGGGTTCCGCGATGAAATCGAACCAATACAAACATGAAACACCAACAATCAGTAATACACCAAATGATTCCCGCTGAGTGCCTTACGGTGTCGAAATTATTCTTGGAGGATTCAGTCAGCTTCGACTTTAGCTTCGAGGAAGTTTCAACTAGCATCGACGTTTAACGTTCCAAGCCAATTAGAATCACTCAGAGCAGCACAGAACAGAAAGATTGGCGTGTTAGGCCGTTCTGAATATGGTCCAGTGGATTAGCCACAAAGTCAGTGCTCGCAACCCGCCCGTCTAAGTGTTTCTTACCCCCTCTTCTCGCGCGGCTAACAACAGGTCAATTAATAGCGACTGACAAGCTCCTGTTCATCGTCTTGCGATTACACGCCGATGGATTCTCCTAGCATTCGTCGTCATTGAATAGGTAGCTTGCATTGAGCTTGCAAACCTTTCTCTTCACCCTCCTTCCCCCCCCTCCTGAAGAACGCTCTTTGGTTTTTCGCCGTCTTCTCTAAGGGGTATGGTATACTTTGTCGCTGTAATGAGCGACAAGCATGCAGTCTATCACAAATCGCGGCGGGACCCGTATCGAAGCAACCGCAACGGCCGTCGTAGGAACAGATGTCGCGTGTGGGTCGCAGCGACGTGTAGCGGAGGGCTGACGTACTGCAGTTGTGCCATAGCCTGTCGCTACCACTGTCGCTGTCACTGTGCAATGCACTGCGACAGCGACAGATTTAAAGGCCGGGAGGCGGTCGCTGTCGCTGTGCAGAGCGAAGCGACCATGTGTCGCAAAAGTATACCATACTCCTAATTATCCTGCTCCTGCACCCCCACTCCGAGAGCGGGTTTCAGAGAAATGGGACCCGCTCGTACCTGATAGGAGCAACGCTCTCGCAATCGCATCCCAAATGAAGAACGCTATACCCTTTAGGCTTGTGATGGACATCCACTATACGCTAGCGGGCGGCAAACAGAGTTTATTGAACAGCAGGTGGCGAGCGCCTGTATACATGCATAGGCCAGCGAGTGGCAAGAAAGGCTTGAAATGAGCGTGAGTGGCGAGCACTGACGTGCCAGGTAGGTGCTACCTAGGTGCTGACAATTATAGCGTGTCCGAATGAGACTGGCCAACCACGCGGGCAGTGTGCGTCGTGGCAGGCGGCCGTCGCGTGTGCCGTTCTCGGGCGAGTGTTTAAACGGCTGCTACCCCCTCCATCGGCTGCAGAGCTGATTGGTTGACGCAGCTCTCTTCTGCTGCCAGCCCCACTCCTAGACAGTGACTGCGGGAGAACATGGCCGTTGTTTCGCATGGAAAGCGGCACACGAAACGGTCGCCTGCCATGCACGCCGCCCGCATGATTGGCCAGTTTTATTCGGACACACTTCACAGCGGTCGTTTGAAGTTCTTTTCGTAACCGGTCGAGCTTGAAATGAGTTCCATTTTGCTGAACTTCTTCGCGAGTTATTCACTTGGTAACCTCCACTCTCTTTCCCTCTCCAGGTCAGAGTCAGAACACATGATCACAACTCACCAGCCTTCACATTTCGTTCCTCATATTAGATACCCGTTACGGCAAACTTTTCCAAATGGAAATTGAGTCACAAGATTACGCAAACATCTTTTCTGTGAGAACACAGGGGATTTCCCTCCCCCCGTCAGAAAGATTTCCGACGTTCCCTCAGACCTCCTGGATACATCTTAACCAGTATAAGAGGCAGGTGACTTATCATTCGGGGCACTGTAGCTAAGAACCAGTCAGGTCAGAGCTAATTTCTTCTGCAACAGGGTGTCTCGAAAATTCCAATCACTATCGCAAGCAACTGTGTTATCTGTGTCCACTTAATCGTCAGCAAGAACTGTTGTTAATCATGCTCAATTGAACGGTTGCCATTGTGTTGCAGTGTTTGTTTGTTTATTGTCTCCTCCATGCGTAACTGATTGTCTCTGTCCAATTAAAATGAAAAAATGCGTTTCGATATGTATATTGGTTATTTGAGTTTTACTTATATTGTGGTTACATGTATATATTTCATCACTTCCGCCAATACTGTAACTTGTTATTGTCATGAAATGTCTGATGTGCATATTGTTTATGTGAAGTATATGTACATATTAAAGAGGATATTGGAATAGTCTATGCAGCGAAGCACATCATGACTTTGAAGTGGCGACTGGGTAATGTCACGGGGTGCATATTCGAACGCTGACTCCAGTTTTGGAAGGAAATATAAAAATGTTTTACGAACGCGTACATTTACTCTTGATAGACCTTAGCATTAGAGCAGTCTTCTGAACGTTCCATGGAAGCTGTACGGTGGCCAAATACACTGCGTATCATAAAGATAGGACACCGTTCTTTTCTAGAATACATTTTTGTTTTAAATCGCGTATCAAAAAGATAGAACACCCCTGGGCTAAATCGGAATCCTCGTTCGATAAAATTGTGTGATCACAAATCTAATGGTCGATTGGCTCTCCTTACTCCCTTACCGCACCAAATACTCGATTTGGTATACTATTGACCAAGCTAACCAGCCTTGGCGAGTTGATCTTGCTCCATTTCTAGGTTAATGCCTGTTGGAGCGCAGAAATCGAAAGATATCGCCGACCATTGGCTCAGACCCGACGAACTAAAATAATTCAGAAATGTTTCGTTCTGTTGAAATCAGGACTATAGACTAGCCACTCTGGACAGATAGTTATTGCCGGGCAAAGAAGCCGACCTCAGACCTGCTCACGTGAACTTTCTCGTTGTCTTGCCAGAAACTGCAACTCTTTCGTCCGATAAAATGTGGAAATTGAGGTGGAAGTCACTCTTACATCTTCTAATACTCGCTACTCGCTGAAGATCATAACTGCTGGAGAACGCGAGCTGTCCTTCAAGGGCAAATGCTTTGACAGACTCTGGGAGATATACCTTCGCTGTTCTGACGGCGAAATTCGACAGGACCCATCCTCAAATTCCCTCAGTAACACTTTCAACTATCAGTCTTATCGAGATTCAAATTCTCCTCGTCAGAAACAATCGCCTATACACAAATAGTCGAAGTCGATGTCCACTTTACCCGTCGGAACTGCGGTCGCATATGTCCCATTTTCTGTCAAAACATTTGTCCGTCGAGGATTTCTACAGCTTGCGTACGCGAGCAGTCAGATGAATTTTCAGTGAGTACCAGAGGTTATCAGAGTAAGACCCAAATTCATTTCCCCATGTTTTTGGGTGACAAAGTTGCAGTTTCTGGCAAAACAACGAGAAAGTTCACGTGAGCAGGTTGAAGGTCGGCTTCTTTGCTCGGCAATAACTATTTGTCCAGAGTGGCTAGTCTACAGTCCTGATTTCGACAGAATGAAAATTTTCTGAATTATTTTAGTTGGTCGGGTCTGAGCCAATGGCCGGCGATATTTCTCGATTTCTGCGCTCCAACAGGCATTAACCGAGAAATGGAGCAGAATCACTCGCCGCGACACCTCTATTCGTTTCTCTCCATTTTGAGCTATAAAGATGAGTGAACGAAGTTTTGAGAACATATATGACGTTTTTAGATCTCTTGTTACTACAACTTTGTCAGCGGTACCAGGTGACAAGTACAAATCGGCCACAATACAATATCCATTCAGCACCACTTCAACTCGCCCAGAACTACATTTTTTGAGACATAAAAATTGTTCCACAAGTTCTTGCTGGAAGGAGCGATACGTTTTCTTCGTGTAGGTTGACGAAAATAGTGATTACAGAACCTCTGCTATGGTAGGTGTATCCGCGAAAAGGATAACTGCGGAGCACTCAGCAGCCCGCGCGCTTGCCGCGTGCGCCGACCGATCACTTCGTGGGCGCACACAACTCGACGCAGGCTACTGAGGTGTCCTCAGTCATCTGTTTCGTGGTCACACCAACTACAACATGGGAAAAAGGGGGCGAAATGGGCAAAGTTGGCAACAAACGCGTCTTTTACCTATAGTGGAGTCCACCAAGAGTGTCTCATTTACTTATCAATGAGGAGCGGTCGGCTGGGGATCAATGTGCATGAATCCCATACCAGCACGCTCGATACCGATTGAGCGAGGGCGGTTGCGCTGCAACGAGTTTCATGTTCATTGATCTCCAATCGACCGCTTCTCATTGATAAGTAAATGACACTCTTGGTGGACTCCACTATATAACTTGTTTTAAAGTGCTCCAATCAAAATTTTGAAAAAAAAACACCTGCTTAGGCGCTACCTATTGGTTCCAATTGTGTCAAGAGAGTACGGAAAACTTAACGAGGAAACGCGTTTTCGGGAAAAGTTGTTGCACCATGCGATGACGTGTAGAGCCTTGCTCGCTCATTTTGAGCTGGTCGAAGCAAGGTTTATCGGGCTTATCATGTCAACATCTCCTTAGCGCTGTTATATTTTGCCATGACCAACCCCTCCGCTGCTTGCTCCGCCCGGATCCGAGAAAGCTAAGCTTTAAATTCGCGCGCGGTAATTAGCGGAAAGAAACAACTGCGCGCGTTATTGCATGATGAAGCAGCCTTTCCCGAAACTGGGTTTCCTCGTAAAGATTTCAGCTTTTTCTCATATAAGTGGTACCAATAGGTTGCGCTGAGGACGATGGTTCCTTCAAAATTTGGACTGGAACAAGCCGTAGGCAAAAAGACGCGTTTGTTGCCAAATCTGCCCATTCCGCCGTTTTTCACCCTAAGTTAGCAACGGTATTGCACATCCCATAGCTCATCTTCCCTTCTTTACTCTGAGTCGAATTTGGTCATAAGCCTTCACACACGCGAATTTCCACCTGCAATCTCATGATTTATACGTAACTTGTATTTCTGAAAAACGATGAACGACACGCGACTCTGAAACGTCAGTAATGATTCATAACCTTAGAGTGTCAAGAATCACTTGCATGTAGTACACTTACGACGCACAAGATTCAACTCATGTCTCAATTCACAATGTTGAAACTCCTGGGGTGCGTGCCAAGGTTTCCTCGGGAGGAAATCGTATATGATAGAGATACCAGCCAACGGTAGTTTAAGAGACCGCTTTATCTTTCAGTCAGTCTATCATTCGTAATATCTAATCAGACTCACAATCCTCCCATGGAAACCTTCTTGGAACACACCCCTGAAAGACCAAACCATATAAGCAAACGGTGCTCGCAATGAAAAGGATGACGATAATATCGAAGAGTGATGCGGCTCGCGTGGGTATGGCCGCCAGGAGCCGAGCACAATGGCTAGCAATATTTACATGTAACACGAGCCATCTAAAGAAGTAATGAACATGAAACTTTTCAGAATGTTCGCTTAATCCAGCTCATCCATTATTATGGTTCCAAGCTTTCATCTGTATTGCATTTATATTGCAGCACTCACGGCCGCTGTTATGAGCCGAAGGCTGTCGACTAACTCATGCAGCCGAACGCTCTAACTTTTCTCAGAATTCGAAAGCCACCCTTTTCCCACAAGATTTCCAGAAGTATGGGTAGCGCCAACAGTTCTCTGAGGCAAAGTGCATTCGTTTCCAAAAGCCGTCGTTCGCTTTTTTTTACTTCAAGCGACAGTTTCACCTACTTTTGTGAATTTTTTTTTCGTCCTAGTGTTATCAAACTCAAAACCGGGCGTTTCCGGAGCTAACCTTTGCCCACCACAGAGGTATGTTCCACAATTCCGAATCGACAATTATCCTGTTCGTGTCGAGCTTTCAACCGGTAGTGGTATACTCCGAATACCTTGGTGACACCCTGATCAAGCCCGTATTCGTAGGAGATCAGTCAATCAATGAGTGTCTGTCCAACAGCAGAACCACGAGCCAGTGTGGAAATTTGCCTGGAACCGTTTTATGGTCAGACACCATAGCGATTAAGGCAGGTTGAATAAGATCGCAAAGGTAGGTTTGGCCTCAACACAGACCGGCACCGATGAGCCTCCTATTCTGAAATTAATTTCAGGTATTAATGAAAGAGATGCGGGATGTAAAACCGCAAAATTCTATGCTTTCCACGCGTGCTATTGCGGAGCGTAGGTTAGAGACAGCGAGAGTACGCATGACAGACGGGGAGAGCAGCATCGCGCGCGCCATGAGTCGTGAGAATTACGATTTCTTACAGCGATTAAGTGCTTTGCAGATCGATTTAGCGAGGGTACCCACGAAGTTCATCATGTTATTTTTTGATATCCACATCCTCGGCGTCCTTCACGACTGTTTTCAAATGTAAATAAATTCACAAAAAAACTGGTATGTCAAATCTAGGTCATACAGCTAACATGAGAGAACACCGATGGTAAACCTAGTTCGACAAAGTTTTTTCTCGCAAGTACAAATTTGAATTATAGGAGAGACCACAAACTTATGGCGGAAAGGTAACCAAAAAAAGCTGATTTTCCTGGGCTGCAAAGCTCTGCTTTTCGAAAAAAAATCAGCATTCCATATGCTCACTGAATAAGTATACCACCTCTTAGAAAGCAGGATTTGTTGATGAGTACATTTCTGCTTATGACATTTCTCGTCAGCGCCGAGACGAAAACATCAAAAGGTATTTCTGGGAAATGACTCGAGGATGAATTACAAGAAGACAGAAAAATGCTCACAGGACCACTTCTGTGACTAGAAATCTGGTTGGAGGACAATGCTACCTCAGAAATCTACATATTGGTAGGCAGGTGAGTGGGAGAAGCTGAGGAAGAACGTGCTCTTGATTTGAATTGACGGTCTGACCCCCTCCCCATCGTGATACATCCATCGAACCCTATGCCAGGCACTGTTATGTCTCGGCCACATTTGCGTATGCATTATTACCACCCGAATATATTTTCGCGAAATTCCTTTTGAGTCTATTCTCCTCTCCACATTCCATTAGGCATCCATAAAGGCTCTCACGGCAATCCAATAAAACTAACTGAATCTCACTGAAGGTACAGCTGGACGCGTCATTGTGGTGAGTTATGTTGACAGGTAAAAACTTTTGGCTACTTACACTGAATCGCTGCGAAAATCAAAAAATCAAATTGCTATTTCAGTCGGTACACATTTTACCAGATTTTTTTTCAAAAATCGATCGATCCATTTTCGCATTCTAAAAGTTTGGCAAGAGGTGCAAAAATCAATGAAATACTTTTAACAGCACTGAACCACGAAGTTTGCTGTCTTTATGGAATGCCAAAACTAACGAATGTATCGATTAGAAATTGGCAGGGGCTGTTTTCAGATTACAATATTTCGCTCTCGCACTCTTTATATAGAGGGCCAAAGGACTCCAAAACAAACCTTCCGGACAAGATGCGGGGAGGGACGAATACCGATGCAGAGTACCCAGCAGCTCAATCTGTAAGCATTGGCAGCCCCTCAAACCTCTGTCCACCATTCATTTCAGAAACAGTTTTACGCTCCGAATTTCGGTGCATTTCGCTTCGAATTTCGGTACATTTCGAGAGAGATGATCTGTAAGAGGAACATACTATTCTGATTGGTCGGGAACCCGCATTTACCAGAACTACAAGGGTATAAACTTTGAACAGGCATTTAATACGGAGCCTGTAGTTCTATAACATTTCAAAAAACTTATTCTGAAGAAATTCAAGCGCAAGGAAGTGCAACTACAAATAGTTTCTGCAGAGTAACTACTAGTTTTGTGCGTTGAGTGTGAGTTATGCTATGATCAAAGGGATCATCAGGTAGAGTAGGAATATTGAGACTTAAAATTTGTTCAATAATGAACTACTCCCACTATTCTAGCCACTCCGATGCTGGGCCAGAACATCCGGGTAAGAAACCGAACAGAAGACCCTACAAACGCAATAGATTTTCCTCATAAGCCTGGTAAGAACATGTTGAGATGTAGTGGTTTCATTTCATTTCATGAGAAAGCTGGAGGGTTGGCCCCCATGCTACCGACGGGCTGGAAAACTCAAGGTGGTAACCATCGAGAGTCTCATAGGAATACGCGATACGGCTACCGCATCCGGGGCACCCGATGCGCCAAAACTGGGGCCCAGGGTGTTGGTGACAAGTATGCTACTGGCCAGAACAGTAACGCCGAAGAAGGAGGTGAGGTTCGCGGCATGGATTGTGCGATCAGGGCATTACCTCGGGCAGAAAGAAGTCATTGCCAGGGAACTGTTGAAGTCGAAGGTATCAGTTGCCGCCCTGTCTGAATTGAGGATCAGTGGAAGTGTAACAATGACTGTCCAGGTGCCGGATAGTCAAGAATGGATGGTGCTGTACTACTTCGGTAGCGACGGACTTCATCAAGGCGTTGAATTCATGCTGAACTGGAAAGTAGCTGGAAGCGTTGTGACATTCGAGCCTGTTTCTAGCAGAATCGCTGTCCTCACGCTGAAAGGAACTATAAGGACGCATATTGTGACAGTTTATGCGCCGACGTAGCCTAGCCCGGATTCCGACGAAGACGCGTTTTACGCTCAGCTTCAGGACGTTCTGAACACGATTTCAAAGAGAGACGTTGTTCTAGTCGCAGGTGATTTCAACGCACATGTTGGATAAGACAGAATGGGCTGGGAAGCAGTATTGGGCCGATTTGGCCTTGGTGACATGAACGACAATGGGCTACGCTTGCTCACGTTTGCAGCTTTCAATGGACTCATTATTGGAAACAGTCACTTCCAGCATCGCAGAAAGCATCAGTTGACGTGGAGAAATCCTTCCGGACGAGACGTAGCTTTGTTAGACTACGTGCTGATGAGCTCGCGTTTCAGGTCGTCGCTCAAGGATGTTCGTGCAATGAGAGGCTACGACTGTGGTTCAGATCATTACCTTCTACGTGCAGTAGTGAAGCTTCGTCTACAACAAGCTAGGATTAAGGACCCATTTAAAGGCCAATTAAACTGGGCACATTTGATGGTACCTGAGACGAAGGAGTTATTCCAAATGGCACTGTCGAATCGGTTTGCGCTGTTGGCAGACGATACATCTGTGGGTGAACAAGAACAGCAGATATCAGCCACCATCGTGGAATGTGCAGAGCCACTTTGTCCTGCCACTCGTAAGCGAATCCAGCCATGGATATCATATGAATCCATACATCTCATAGAAGAAAGGAAGAGAGCGAAATTGACCGATTTCGATCGACATCGTCAGCTCTGTAGAGAGCTTCGCTGCAGATTGAAAATGGAACGAGAGTCGTATTGGAATAAGGTAGCTGCTGATTTGGAGGAGTCTGCGAGCAGGCATGATTATCGAACTCTCTATCGGACACTCAAGCGGCTCGGAGGAAGGACGAAACCAACAAGCGATAGTATCAGGAATGCAGATGGGTCATTCGTGCGCTCTGTGGACGAGCGCCTCCGTCGATGGAGACAGTTCTTCAGTGAACTGTACAGTCATGAAGCGCCGCAAGGACCGCTTGTTGAGCCACCACTAGTTGAAGCGGCCGGAGATGCAGTTCTCCACTCAGAACCCACTGTAGATGAACTAACGGCAGCGATAAAGTCACTGAAAAACGGCAGAGCGTCAGGAGTGGACAAAATCACTGCGGAAGCCATCAAGGCTGGCGGGGACTCTTGCTGCGCCAACTTCATCGGCTGATTACTCTTATCTGGCAGTCTGAGAAAATACCAGCTACCTGGAAACGTGCCACAATCGTGCCCATATACAAGAAGGGTGATGCTAGAGACTGCAAAAATTACCGAGGGATCAGTCTGTTGTCTATCGTTGGCAAAGTCTTCATGAGGGTTATTCAGAACAGATTTCAGCGCCATCGTGAGCAAACCAGTCGTGAAGAACAGGCGGGGTTCCGGCCAGGAAGAAGGCGTAGTGAACAGATCTTCGCACTTCGACAGCTAATGGAAGAGAGAATTCGCTCTGGGAAGCGTGTCGTTATCACATTTATAGACTTCAAATCTGCGTTCGATTGTATTCACTGGCCGGCGCTGTGCAGAGCAGTTGAAAGCGAGCACATACCGAGCAAGATAGTCAAGCTCCTCCAGGAAACGTACGAAGGGTCTACCAGTTCTTTACGCGTTGGGGATCAGTTGTCCGAGGAGTTTGCCGTTACCGCTGGAGTTCGCCAAGGCGATGTGGTCTCGCCTCTGCTCTTTAATACTGTTGTGGACGCTATTATGAGCAAGGTCTTCGAGAACAGAAGAGGCGTTCAAAACGGAAGTAATGAGTACGTCACAGACTTGATGTTCGCGGATGACAGCGTAGTGTTCACGGATACTGATGCGGAGGCAACGTCCTTGATAAGCGATATGGCACTGATTGCAAGCTCCTACGGCTTAAGAATCAACCAGGAGAAGACCAAGGTCATGACACCCGATGGGTCGCCTGCATCTGTTCAGTTTGAAGGAGAAGAGCTTCAGCAGGTCAAGGAATTCGAATACCTTGGGTCAGCAGTGCAGGAGCGAAAAGTTGCGGCTACGGCAGAGGTGTGCAGCAGAATCGGGCAGGCGTCTAGTGTGTTTGCGTCGCTTGGCTGGTGTTTGTGGAAGAAAAGCAACATTTCACTGAAGACTAAAGTGCGAATGTTCCGAGCGCTGATAATACCCGTACTACTTACTATACGGCTCGGAAACCTGGACTCTGCTAAAGTCAGACCTCGTCAAGCTAGAAGTCTTCCAGATGCGATGTTTGCGCCAGTATCTTGGAATTACGATTCGTGATCATGTTTGCAACGAAGATACACGGAAGAGCTGCATGAATCAACCGACGGTCTGAGAACAGTTGCAGACAAGATGACTGCAATGGTTCGGACATGTATGTAGGATGGACCCGTCCCGTCTCCCGTACAGTATGCTGTGGCGTAAGCGCCCACCATCGTGGAGAATTCAACGAACGGCCCCGAAGAAGGCATGGCTCAAACATATAGAGGAGGATCTGAGGACTCAACGGTGCAGTGTCCTTAACGCTAAACTTGTTGCTGCAAACCGTTCTGATTGGAAGCGTATCGTTCAGGCCGCACGAGCTCCTATGGCACCTACAGCAGTGTATTGGTTGAGAGGGCATCCCGCTCCACCAGACGCCAGCTAACGGGATGAGTGAGTGAGTGAGTGAGTGATTTCATTTCGAAATTCTGATGTTTTTATCAGATGTTCGAAAGAGCCTAAATAGAAAAAGTGAAAGAGTCTTTGTTAGACAGTGTCCATACCTGGAACGTGTGGAAACTTTCACAAAAAATCCGAAAATAGAAAACTGTATTCGTTACAAATGAGAAAGATCAAAACGGCAACAAAACAGAAGCAGAATTTTTTGGGAGTTGAGGGAGATATTTCTGCACATCAGTTTCCGATCTTGCGTTTAGAAAATTCATAGCTCGCAAAGGCGCTCCAGAACTAGTTCTGAGTGACAATGCGCCCACTTTCAAACTCAGAAGTAAGGTGCTGACTAATGAACTGAACGGTACGAATGCGTCGCGAATGCGAGATCGCTCTTCCATCGATCTTGGGTGTTGCCGTTTTGCAGATACCTGTTAGGATATAGTTCGGGTAACCAGAAGAGGGATAGCTGAGGACACTTCCGCAGACTGCGCGCCGTCGTGGGCGCCCACGATAAATGTGGTGATTGATCCGCGGACGCGACAGGCGGACTGCTAAATGATCCGCAGCTATTCCTTTCGCGGATACACCCACCATAGCTTCCACGTCGACATCATTATTATCATCGATGCGGTAGCTATCTCAACCGGCATTCTACTCAACAGCATCCACCACAGGCGGTCATCATCCGCCCTACTCTCTTTAAACTGTGTCCGAATGAGACTGCCCGACCACGCGGCCGTCGTGCGTGGCAGGCGGCCGTCGCATTTGCCGCTTTCGGACGAATGTAAGAACGACTACCACCTCCCCCCTCGGCCGCAGAGCTAATTGATTGATTGCTGACAGTCGGTGCCGGCCAGCTAGTGAATAGTTGCGAAGGAAGGCTTGCTGTCGCTTCTCATACTCGTCCGAGAGCGGCGCACGCGACAGCCGCCTGCCACGTACGACAGCCGCATGGTCGGACATTCTCCTTTGGACACACTTAACTTCCGCAGTGCCCTGCAATGCGACGAGAATTCCCCTCACTACTCGAACCCTACTCCAGTGCTCTTACTTACTCCACACAACCCCTCAGTTCCTAGCTGGAGCTTCACCACCTACTAACATACTTCATCCCACACGCACCATGCACTAACATGTCATGCGAAGCATCTTACTCATATACTTCACATGCACATGCCTTCACACAATAAACTTGTTACTGCTTCCACGTGCACCGGGGTGAAGTAGTGGTTCACTCCTAGCTTACCTCTTCACCTTTGCTCCTTGTGTGCGGTCACTGATTTTGTATTCAGTCTATTGCACATAGCCAACTACTCCAGGCCACCACCACGACCTGACTTCGCCAGGATAGTTCAGTACAGGTAAGACGAGAGGGGATAAATTAGTCCAAGGGGCACCCAGGGGAATAGGCGATAGTACTCTGGGAGTTCAGGTGGCAGGGGGGGGGGGGGAGACTACTCTGGGCTGACCTGAGATCCCTACTCCACTGCCGTTACGCAACAAATGAAAAAGACCAAAACTGCAACAAAACAGAGGACATAACTTTTCTCTAGTAAGGAGAGCTTGTAACTCTGAACACCTTTCTCATATCTGTAATATAATATCTAAAAAATTTCACAAATAAGCAACAAAGCATTACTGGCAGGAGTGGCATAGTAGTGGCAAACAGATCATCACTAACAGCCATCGCACCAACACAAGAGCAATACCTTGTAAACGACTAATTGAGCTAGAGACAGTAGGTGATGGAGAGTAATGGCTACCAAGGCTTGATAAGCCAGAGACACTAAGCACTTGGAAATATTGGCAATCGATTGCAAATGAAATCTTCTTGGATCGATAGTTATTACAAGTATTACAGAGGTGATTCGATGTTGTGGGGATCAAGTAGTTAGATTTTGTGATTCAAGAAAACAAGTTTTTTCCAGACTTCCAGCTGCTAATTTTTTTCTCAAACCGGTGATGATGATTTCGACCGTGGTAAAAAATCGTTTCACCTCAGAAGATATTTCAGGCGCGAAGAGGATCCTTACAGAAAGCTTCCTGATCAAAGGAGTTGACAGACTTTTTCAAAGACTCAGGAAAGCGTTGTCACACGCCAGAAGAAAGCGAAGCTTTCGGATGATCGGTAAAAATACCAGATAAATATTTTCTAATACGACTTTTTTCGGGAATAAATCGATTTTTGGGGAGAAACCCGCGGAGAAAGTTATGTCACTTCTTCTCCATGAATTGGTGAACTGTTCAGGGTAGACTGATATCCTGCTTAGTTCTTGAGCTCATCTCAGGAAGCTGTCTCTCCAGAACGTGATTACGTATGAACAGTTGAAGCAATGGGCACGAATGAAGCAAGATATATGCAGTCGAGCAGTACTCAGAACTGATTGATCTCTTGTTTGCCCATTGACACGAAAGCGAGGTCAATCACCACTTTTGCATACGTGGACAGTGTGTGTGTGACAGCCGAGTGTCAATTGTTAATAACATGACTAATTTCCGTTTGTTCTCACACACACACACGCACACACAGACGGTCACACACACTAAGGCGAATATAGATAGTAGGATAAGCAATTCTATGTGGAAAAACACGGAGTTCAAAATGTCCACAGTATCGTGGAACGATCTCGATATCGGGTCAGACGCTGTCGGTCGACGACGGCTCCGCCTCCTGGGGCGGCATGCATGAACGCAGCGGACGGTGTCAGGGAGCCGCTCCGCGTGCCATGCGCGCAGCGTCGAGCAACGGGGCGACCCCGAAAATCAGGCACATCAATACACGCCACGAAATTCGGGGCCGCCCCGTTGCTCGACGCTGCGCGCATGGCACGCGGAGCGGCTCCCTGACACCGTTCGCTGCGTTCATGCATGCCGCCCCTGCTTCTAAGCATTCGCCATCGCCAACCCGACGCCGCTTGCTCGGGTACTGTCCTTTCTATCCTCCCTTCTCTATAAACGCCGTCCCAGTCTCTTGCCTCTCGTTGTACACTTTAGTGTAAACGCCGTGTAGTCTGTCAACGCGCTCCCTCATTATTTTATATATCAGGTTGTCCGATAAGTTCTTGCCGTTTTTTTAAATTTTTTATAACTTTATTTTTAAACATAAAATAACAACAATTTAATCAATAATGTATTCTCCGTTGTTTGTTATGACTTGTTATGTTATGTTATGTTATGACTTGCTCCTGTTATGTTATGACTGTTATGACTCGAAATTGCCACTTTTGAACTTCGCAAACCAATATCGAGCAGTTCTTTCAGCTATGGCACCCTTTCCGTATACGGCACAAATCTCTCTAGCAGCTTCCGTGGCTTTGGCACCTCGGTTAAACGCAAAAAGTAGAAGGTGTCGAAAATGCTCGTTTTTGTCGACTTGACACTCCATTTAAATGTTCTAAAAATTAACAAAAACTAATCGAAACAAAAAAACCAAATAGACTTTCTTGTAGAGCGAAAAATTCTCTTTCGAATAACACAAAACATTGTACCAAAAAATTTCATTTCAATCGCTAATTTTTTAATTTAAAAAAACGGCAAGAACTTATCGGACAACCTAATACATATAAAAACGCCGTAGGCTATTCAGTTGTCATATTCATTCTTATTGCATGTATTATTGTTATTATCTTATGTTGTTGTTTTTATGTGTGCTCGCGTTATATGTGATTGTTTAATTATATTCCGGGTTTAATTACCCAAGTTTGAGGTTGCACTACGTAACGTCATAAACATCTTACACTACGCCGTCTTACTAAACCACCGACGACAAATTATTAAACATAGATTTTCGAATGAGGCGTACTTTGAAGGAATAGAATGATGTCTGCCAAGTTTTTCGAATATAGGAATAGTTATGTTGATGAAAAAGTGTCATCTGCAGTTGAGATTTGATGTGTAATGGTGGAACCTGATAGAGCCTCCCCTAGTGGTTGATACTCTCGTTGCTAGAAAATCCTCAGATTTAACAACGGAAACTCCGCCGAATAGGAACTTCTTAATATGTCGTTGGTGAACCGCAGAGGTTGGTTTTCAGCAGAGCATCATTTTGATAGTGAAATGAACCATTGAGAGCAGCAGCAACGTGATCTTCCAAGAGCCCTGTGATATACAATCCCTGCTTACGAAGTAGCGTCAAGTCAGTGAAGAAGAAATTCATCTGGGTGTAAGAAAAGCAACCGGTTCACACTAAACTCATTCTCTTGCGCGACTGGGACAAAATATGATTCATTTCACCTATTTTCATGTCCGGCTAGGCCCACTGCTCTGTCTGCTCAAGATCTATGGTACAAGCCGTGCAAGGCCTCTGATGCAAAGCTCTACCATGGCTGATAAGAGGCACGGAGCGATGCGAGAGGTAGTCACCGACCACCTAAATTCTGTAAAAAGTTAGATACTGCTAATCTATATATTTAGGAAAGTCGTGTCAGTTAATGAGATTAAAAATAAAATATTCAGTATAAGGGAGAAAGCTACCCTCCGCATATTTCAGCAAAACCACTCGATTCTCGAGACGGATGTGACCCAACTGGTCCAAGCAGTGAACTTTAGAAATGAAGGGAAGTTATGACAACTTTAGGAAAATATTCAGCAGAAAGCGAGTAAAAAATCCAAACAGCGAAGTGCTCAGCTTGCGATTTGATGCCGAGCCGAATCTGTCTCCTTGGGCTCACCTGGGATGAATATTACTAGTTTTCAAAGCTATTGAACAACACTGAGTAGATAAATAGAATTGAGTACGAACCTATAAGAAAATTAGAAAGTGCAACACGATGAAAAATAGGCAGGAATGAAGCATTTCGACAGCTGCGGATCGATAGATGAGGACAGAGGCTCTCTACACACTGAGGGAGGAGTTGTCCTAACTTTTTCGGCTCCCATTCCACTCGAGACCACTTCACTCGCGTTTAGCGGCGTGACGTCTCAAACTGCAAAAACGGGACAACTCCTCCCTCGATGTTTAGACAGCCCCTGTCCCGATAGATGCGCTTTGGCTTCTACGTGGTCGGCCCTTGCGCGCAAAAAATGGAACTGGGGCACATTTGCTCTACTGTTCTGCAGAACTCGTTTTCGTTAATTTTTTTCTGATGTAAGCAGAAATTTTTCAAAAAAAAAACAGAAAGGACAAAGCGACAAGAACACAGACATTTCCGCACACACGTGGTTCGTACGTGACGAATGCGCTTGCTCTTGCTGTTCGGCGCTCCTCAGCGCTTTCCGACGCTAAGGCCAATAATATACTTCTGCGAAACACGGTCGTGTCGCTGTGCACAGCGACAGCGCCCGCCTGTCGCTGAACTCTCGTTACCGCTGTAGCAGCCTTCAAAGCCTTCAGGAGATTACGATAAGACGAAGATGATTCGTACAGCACCATGGATGGTCTGATTTTGATTTTCGCTCTCCGAATATTCAGTGGCCCTTCCGAACTCCGCCTTCCAAAATTTTCACGATTTTAACCTTCCGAAACTTTCGAAAAAAAAATCCGGTCTTTCCCGTACTACACCCGTCGTCGCTCTATCAATATTAGACTATACTTTTGATATTCTCGACAAGTAACATTTTCCTACCTCTGTGCTAGCCTTAGGCGTAACAGTTGTATCACCCACGTCTATGGTAGATGCTCAACAAAAGTTTCACACATGGGTAAAATTTGATTCGAAGGAGTGACGGAAAGCGCACTAAAACGATTTGTTTCAGGAAAATAATGTTGTGGTTAAAGGCAGCATACACGCTCGTAAACGTAACTGAGATAACTACGGAATTAGAATGGTATGGCACCGAACACAAAGCCCACGGATTTTGAAGCGTCAAAAACGATACACAATGACGCTACACGAGTAAGAAGTTGGCCCGCCTCTGTATCTGCCCGCCCTCTGTATTTGCGTCCTCCTCCGAAACAGTTGTGCTGGGCCATTCCCAGCGTTGTCAGTGTATGTGGTTTACTTATTGTACCAGCCACAAACGCAGCTGACGGTGTAAATGGCCCAGCACGCCTATTATGGAGCAGGACGGCAAAAACAGGTGGCGGGCAGATACAGGGGCGGGGCCAATTTCTTACTCGTGTAGCGGCATTGTGGGTCGTTTTGACGCTTCAAAATGAGTAGGCGTCGTGTTCTCAGCCATACCATTCCATTTCCGTAGTCATCTCAACCACGTTTACGAGCGTGTATGCTGCCTTTAAGCATAGCTGTCCGGTAGGATGAACGAGTTCTCGGTGATAATGACCGTTGAATGATGGGTCAACTGGAAATGAGGGAATATTCTATGCAAAACCGTATTTTCAATGGCTAAGGAAAGAACTGAGCAGAAGGAAATAGAGAACTTCAAAGGTCGGGTGCATAGAAAACTATTTCACGCTACAAACAGTTCCTCTGAAAGTAAAAAGGCGGAGGGAGAGTACAGCTTTTCATGTCATTGCGGCGTGTCTTTCCGATTTCTGCGTATTTTCTGTTCTACCCGGGAACCGAAAAGACGCTTTTAGCGAATAACCCTAAGATTCAAGATTATCGTGAACACTGCCTACAATACACCTGAAATCATTACTATAGATGGACGCGGTAATAACACGAAAAGTTGAAAGAAGCAGAAGAAACCATAGAACAGAAAAAATCATTAGCTGATACGTCCTCGATCACAACAACAGAAAAACCCGAAAACGAGACAGCCACGGCTACGGTATGCTTACAATTAGGGAAAGCACATAACCGCACCACCGCCTTTCTCCATTGCCTTGGACTGGGTAGTATAGTTGGGCCATTCGAATAGTTTCAAAGCGAATCGTCCGAATAATTGCCATTCGAATACCTATTCGAATTACTAATTTCTTAAATCGCACCATTCGAATACTATTCGATACCTGTCCCTCGAAAAATGGTGGCACTCGGATATTACTTGAATTTCGGGCCTCAAAAAAGGTCTCTCGAATCTATTCCATATTCAAAACATACTGATTGAATTGAATCTTGAATTCGAATGATTTAGAATAGTTTCGGATACATCTGCCCAGTCGTTGATGTTTATGGTATACGGTGGGCGACCGCCTGCTCCGTTTGGCTAACTGACCATACCAACAGATTTCGAAACCACTTGGCGCCCTTATCTCGTTCTGCTAAATTATGAATCCTTCGGCGTCTCGTCGCGTGCAACAGAATTCGAAAATTTTGGGCGTTTGCCCCGACTGCTTGCAGGAAGTTTTTTTATTATCCGTTTATTCCCCCGCCATAGTCTGCCGATCGTCTGTAGCCTGCCCGGTCGGTGACTGATATTGATTTAACGTTGTGCGAGAAGAATAAGGCCCGTAAAGAACCCACCACTCAGCCAGGATCATCTGAGTGGGTGAAAATACGAGCTCGGGATGATTCAGGCAGGGCTCAGGTGAGTCCGAAATTGTATGGAGCGATAGATAGACTCTGTTTCATTTCAAGTGAACTCCTGTTTTCGGTTATCAGAGCCGGACTTGTGGCTTTTCTGTCGGGAACTCCTTATCACTATATATATTTCACCGAAGCACAACGCTCCGCTGCTGGTGATAATCGAAATCGACAGGCCACTAGGGATTCACCGGAGCTTAGTATTCAAGCGGTCAGTCTCGCAAATCTATTATGATGGAAGCATGGTGATACCTGTGATAATGGGAATAACCGGTAATTATTCTCTACCTGCACGGCGTTCCAAGAACGTTCCCCTGGCAAAACGCGTCCATGGAATCGTAGCCACGGCCACGTAGGAAGCAATTGTCAGTTATATTTCGCATCCATGGAAAGCAAAATTGTTGATAGGGAGGTTGTTTTTCCTCCCACAGCGTCGTGGGAACGCTCTTGGAACGCACCCGTGGGCGCAATTTTCAGTTATCATTCGCATCCATGGAAAGCAGATTTGTCCATGGTGAGGTTGCTTTTCCTCCCACAGCGTCTTGGGAACGTTCTTGGAACGCACCCCTGGTCGTTCAGTGGCCATTTCCATGCTCCGCTTCTTAATGAATGAAATGCTGTTTGTTTCTTTAAAGCTGATGTTGATATTGTTACATTGATAAGCCGGCATCTCTGAATTATTCAAGCTACTCCTTTGTTCGCTAAAAAAAGTTACGAGCGCACTCCTGACCTGGCACGCTGATTCTCTCCTGTTTAGCCAAGAAGTCAGCTAGAGCTCAATGAGTCTACTCAGTCAGCTCTGACTGAGTGATTCAGCTTATCTTGTTTGTCGCCGACTTTCTTTACTTAGCATAGGTCGCTATCCTACAACACGCACGTCTGAAATATTTGCTGTTCGCCTGATTTCTTTTCAAAACATGAGTTCAGTTAGAGTGAAATGACATCTTCGCCGGCTTTACTACGGACCTAAATGTTTATCTCCGATGTTAATCATTCGAAATAACAAGGCTTTCCTCAGCCTGGGATTTTGACCCTATGTGTTTTGCTCAGATGGGGTTTTCACGTGAGTAAATTAACTGCTCACGTGAGCTGTTTTCCGACCCTTGATTCCAAGTTATTCGAAATAAATATTCTAATCAAAATTTTTGAATGTATTTGAAATTGGGACCTAAAAAGAGGTCATTCGAATCTTTTCGAAATTCGGTCCTTGAAAAAGGGGTCACTTGCATTTATTCGATGTTCGGTCCTTTTTTCATAGCACAACTGTACTGTATATATGTATTTCGCTTTGACCGACCGCCTCGCTGCCTTCTGCAGGGCTGGGAGAATAGGGGAAGCTATACTTTATTTTCCTTCATTTCGAACTACGCTAAAATGGGTTGGGAAGTGAATCATTTCAATTGACCGTGTACAGACAGAAATGTCTATAACACTAATCATCACAACACCAGTTATTGCTACCCTATCGTGTTGTTTGAACCCGAGATTACCTTTTCAGCTCAGCCTACACCCTCCTCTATCCGATTCTCCTCTGCGCTCCGCCCCTCAGTTGCTCACACTTGCCAGATGCGCTCCCTGTTGGTGTTGCTTGCCCTACTCGCCACAGTCATAGCTCTACGGCTCAAGATGGAGTGAGTTTCGATTTTCAAAAAAATGTCTCATCGAATATTTTCATTTTCATTCTAAATTCTGTCTCCTAAATATTGCTTGCCTTAAGTTTTGTGGGAAATAGGAGAAGCATCACTAGCGTAAAGAATACGTACGGAAGTGATTAGACTTTGCTGAAAGGTCTCAATCACGGATACCTGGAGCATCCAGATTTCAGACCCGTTATCAGACTGTGAGCTATGATTTACACATACCGGAGGCGAAAATCTCGCCAGATCAAAGTTTCGGAAATGTCGAATTCGCAAGTAATAATCGTGAGATAAATCGGACCATGCTCAAAAAACTGGTAGAGAGTGGTACCAAAGCGAGATTTCTAATCGGATACCCGATCGGACATATTGGATCAAAATCGGCAAGGCTTCTAAACTCTGGGTAGTGTTTCAACTTGTTTTCCTTCCATTGCATTCACCATTAGAATTCTGAATCTTAGACCTTTTTTCTAGAGAACCACCGTTTATGTTCATGAGCTATTTGTGGGTATTGATCGATATTGTGCCCAATCTTCGATATTTCAAGCGTGATATCGCCTCGTAATGCGACGATTCTCTATTAGGCCTCTTTCCGACTCCCAACTCGGATCGCCTCAATACCATGCTCTAATTGAGGCCGGGTTCATACTTATTGCTACGACTGACGCCACACAACGTTTTCACCTAAATTGATCAGAAATCGATATGTCTCAGTCGCGCGTGGCAGGAAGTATGATCCCTACCCAAAAATCGGCGTGCCACGCAGATCCGATCAATACTCATCATTATCAGACTACCACTCCGCAAGTCGAACGTACTCTGAAGGGTCTAATAAGTCTTATGGACTACATACGCACATGCAGCAATGCACGGATCATGATTGGGTGTGCCTATTGGAGCACATTACCGCAAATCAGTTTCGTTCAATCATCATCCGTTTTCACACTGTCTTCATCCAAGTCTACACCCTCAAACTTAACATTTAATCGCGACTTCTCCAAAACGTTTCTAACCGATAGGGAATTTGATCCTGAAATTATTAGGTTCCCAGGTTTCTTTCATTTCGGACTTTGCATTTTTGCGCCAGAACTCCACTTTCTCGTCAACTCCAAGTTTTCAATATCCATTCAGGTCGGATTCCCGATACATGTCCCTCTCAGTAATGCATTCGGAAATTCGAAATGCACACGTACTGTGATTTCGGGTAGCTTTCCATAAATGCACATCCGTACTTTTGATCTACTCATTTTATTCGTTCATACATTTATTATCACTCTTCTCGGATATTCCGCGGCGAGCATTAGTTGGCGGCTATTTCGCGGCTATTATGCCGCAAACAAGAATTTCGCGGCGGTTTCGCGGCTACTCCTCTCAGAGAATACCACTCCTCAGAAAAATCAAAACAAGTTACTTGTAATATAAATGTAACTTACTTGAATGTCTCAAGTAACTTACATTTATATCACATGTAACATACATTTATATTACATGTAACATACATTTATATTACATGTAACTTAAATTTATATTACATGTAACTTAAATTTATATTACATGTAAGTTACACTTATGTTACATGTAACTTACATTCATATTTTCACTATGGGTGGCCATCATGTGACGCAGGCGACACGCGACACAGAGGGCGCGTCCCAGACCACACACTCGCAACAAAATGCGGTGCACGGCCTTCCCTGCTGGTGGGGTGTCAAGTACCTCAAACTTGGGTAATTGAACCAACAGGAACGCCAGTCTTAAGCCTGACCCCGCGAGTGCGTCGTACATCCGCCTGGTAAATATCTTCTAGGCCGATTTAAGTTACTTGCGACTTATATTGTGCCATTTAAGTTACATGTAACATATCGAAGGCGCACTTCACGCAGTGTCTTCTCAGAAATCGAAAACAAGTTACTTGTAACATATCTAAGCTGATGTAAGTTACTTGCGACTTATCTCAATTCATTTAAGTTACATGTAACATATCGGAGGCGCACCCCACGCAGTATCTCGCCGATATGTTACATGTAATTTAAATGACCTGAGATAAGTCGCAAGTAACTTACATCGGCTCAGATATGTTACAAGTAACTTGTTTTCGGCCTTTTATGTTACAAGTAACTTGTTTTCATTTTTCTGAGTCGTAGAATTTGGTAAGAAAACGAGCGAGGTTCAGTCTCTTTTGTTTCGTTTTTTTTTGTTAACTCGCTTCCAACTCAACTTTGAGCGAAACTATGGTGATGTTCATGATCCTGGCGTTGAGGGCTACTCAATGTCTTACCTTTTTTAGCGGTTACGTTGAAAACGATAAAAGTTTCGCAATCAGCCTGGTTTGTAATTAGATATCGTGGCGGACGTTCTGAGAGTTTTGGCCGAGAAGTAGCCGCGAACTGCCTGCTTGCCGCCAAATACCCGCGAAATGCCCGCTTGCCGCGTAATAGCCACCAATTAGTGCCCGTGTTGAGCGTGCCTTTCTCAAACTTCCGCATTTCCCGCGCGTCTCTTTCAGCAAATGTACTAGTCCGGCTTCTCTCGCCTTTTGGTTTCTGTATTTCGCTATGTCGTCCAACCAATGGTCTTCCCTGCTCAGAAAAATCAAAACAAGTTACTTGTAATATAAATGTAACTTACTTGAATGTCTCAAATAACTTACATTTATATTACATGTAACTTACATTTGATTTTTCACTATGGAAGGCCAACACGTGACGCAGACGACACGCGACGCAAAAAAATGCTATGCTGGGCCTTCTCTGCTGGTGTGGGATCAAGTACTTTAAACTTGGGTAATTGAACCAACAGCAACGCCAGTCGTAAGCCTGACTCCGCGAGTGCGTCGTAAATCAACCTTGGAGATATCTTCTTGGCCAATTTAAGTTACTTGCGACTTATACTGTGCCATTTAAGTTACATGTAACATATCGGAGGCGCACTGCACGCAGGATCCTCTCAGAAACCGAAAACAAGTTACTTGTAACATATCTAAGCTGATGTAAGTTACTTGCGACTTTTATTGTGCCATTGATTTTACATGTAACATATCGGAGGCGCACCGCACGCAATATCCGCCGATATGTTACATGTAACTTAAATGACCTGAGATAAGTTGCAAGTAACTTGCATCAGCTCAGATATGTTACAAGTAACTTGTTTTCGGCCTATTATGTTACAAGTAACTTGTTTTCATTTTTCTGAGTGTAGCCGCTTGCTTGTTGGTGTCTTCATTGACTGATAGGGACTAAACATAACATGTCCCGATAGCATTTGTTCATCTAAAAATAGCATGACGTCAAACACTTCTTCTAAGTGTTTCTAGTACGTCTTGTCCTTTCTTAAGTGGTTCTCCAGAAACCATAAAGAAATGCTGTCTAGCTTTACTTTGGGTCCTGTCTGAAGTTAATCTAGCGTTATCCCCTACAAATTAGTGGAGCAGCATTTCTGGTGCCGAGGGCAGCGCTTAGGATGAGAGCTTCACTCAGTACTAGCAATGCTGTTCTCTACCCAATCACGACTTTTTTTTCGGAGATTTTCATCAACTTAACCAGTTTTGGTCCGTCGTGTATTTCTAGCTTGCCCAATGAACCTTTTTGTGAATGGCTCAACAACCCCATTTCATTAGCGAATAGGCAGTGCTCCAGTAATCGCCACCATAACTTTTTTTTTCAAATTTTCTCTTAATAGAGAATCACAGTTGGTCAGGAACGCCGTACCCTACGGGATTTGAACCAGTTTATGCACTTCCAATGAAGTTTTCAGATCCATGTTTGTAGCTTGTGATACTTTTCTGAACTGAATATAGGGGTCAGGGGCTCTCTATTTACAGAGGGAGGAGTTGTCCCTTTTTTGCAGTTTGAATCGTCACGCCACCCAACGCGAGCGAAGTGGTCCTGAGCGGACTTAGAGCCACAAAAGGCGCGAAAACTCCTCCCTCGGTGCGCAGAGAGCCCCTGTCCTGAGTTATAGGAAAGGGTTCCCTCTGATGGGCAAAAAGGGAAGGGTACATCAAGGGTGCTAGTTATCGTATTTTAACCGGAGCTGAATATGCACCGCAGTCTTTTCAAGTCCTTGAATTCGAAACAGTTCGCTATAGTTTCTCTTGACCACAGGAAACTATTTGATCCTCTGGATTATTACAATGAAACAGAAATAGGACAAGATTGTTGCGCGTCTAAACCCTAGACAATCATGAGAGGCATTCGAAGAGTCATATTGAGTATAGACTAAAACTGACACTCCCCGGGGCTCGTCAGTAGGGTAAGGAGTGTAATGTAAGAATGCCTTAAGGAAGACCTATGTATGTGAATCTGAGGTCAAAACGAGGTATTTAGGACGCGTTCTAGTCTTTTCTATGATGCAAGCCAGAGAAAAGAATGATCGTTGCCCATTTGGCTAGCATAGATCAAGGCAAAAAAGGTGGTTACTATCTGTTTAAAGTCATTACCTAGTCCAATTTTGTGTCCAAGGTTATTTTTAGTAATACACTTCAAAAACGCTTTGAGGATGAATTGTCTGGAATACTGCAGGTCAATAGGGCTATTGCTAAGTATTTTGATCCTATCTTCGAAATCTTTTTTTAAGGAGCAAGTTCATGAGATTCTAGGAGTTTCTGTGTAAGTTATAGCTTCTTTCAATTTAAAGGAAATGTTTGATTCATAATGAGGAAATCTGTGAACTTTGAAATCGAAAAGTTCCGTTTTATTATACAGTTTTGTAAGAATTCTATCATGATGAATGTTTGGCAGGACAACACACGGAGAATTGGAAATCGGTGGTCATAATCATGAGACTACGGGAGCTTCCTGGTAATGTTTAATGAACCAGCCGATGTATGCGGCGAGTGGACTTAGGACCCTCACGGGAGGCTCACGTAGTTCCATGAATACGGCCACTGAGGAGGCATTGTTATCTTTTCGATTTCGAGGCAATATAACGGAAAGGGAGCATCAATTGGCAATTTTTTTACAGCTGATAAGCTGTACTGCCAAATTACTCCTTTTCATCCATTTTTAAGTTACGAGCAACAAATTGGTAACACATACTAATTTATATTTAGCTAGTAGCCTTTATTTCTTCATCGAGCAAGGAAAAGATTTTCCAAAAGTGTGCTTCTTAGAGAGAACAGAGCAGGAAAAAAGTTATGTTATTCGCGCGCAAAATGTTCTCCATAGGATTTTTTCGCGTCCGTTCTTCGCCTCTCTCTTGCAGGTATCTTTCTCACTTTCTGCGGTATGATCTTCCTCCTGTGGTCTCATATGTTCGCCACAAAATGAAACTGCATTCAAAAACTGCTCAGTGACTTCACAATTTTTCACTTCGAAACAGGAGCAGCGGTTTCTAAGCCGAGATTTTCGTCTTGGTCCACTGCCAATCACCAGAGTAAGCCACTATTGTTACTCATGTTGAAGGACAAACCTTCCTTATGCCTGTTTCTCAATATTCTGTGGCTTTCTGTAGGTTACGGCGAAAATAATGTTTTTCAACTGACGTGATCTACATCGAAATTCCTCTCCGATCAGAAGCTTTCAATCAAGAGTGTTGAAGATATTCAAAAATCGTCAACTATGTCTTAGATTCGTGAACTCGTGATCAGAACCTCACAAAACTCTCATGGGAAAATTCTGTGTCAGATAAGAATTGTTTCTGGACTGCTTTCGGAACCACATAATTCTTATAAGGGAAACGCTCAACCAACTATGGAAATTAACGTACAAAACGCCTTCAACCCATTTACGGTCATATTTCCCACCGGTGGGACACGCTTTGGCTACCACTTCGGACCGCGTGTCTCAGAGGTGTAGTACTGAGCATATTTTTTGCAGAAAAAAGCGTTTTGCGTTGTTTTTTTTTGCGCTCACAAAGCGCCGCATCGCCATAACTCACTTCAAAATTGACGAAATGAGTTTTTCAGGTAGCTTCCATGTTCCTCTCAATGAGGCGAATGTAATGGTAAGGGTAGAAAGCCGTTTTAACTCCGGTATTTTGTTGAAAATGTGTATTTCTTCTCAAATTCACATTGACCACAGGTCAAAAGGTGAAAGATTCCAGCTATCATGATCGTCTGAACAGTTCATAAAGACGGATTTAGTGATACAAATATGCATTCTTAGATGAACTTTGAGAGTTGGATCCATCATTTCGTAACACTGTCGGGTAGGATTCAATGAACGCCATCCGGAAATGACTTCAAAATTGGAATTGGACCACTTTGAAGTAGGTTATGGCGTTGCGGCGCTTGGTCAGCGCAAAAAAAAACGCCGCAAAACGTTTTCTTTGCAAAAAATTTGCTCGGTACTGTAGGACACGCTTTTCAGAAATTGATTTCTCCGCCAGAAGGACGGATCTCCAAACTGTCTCATTTTCAATGTATTTACCAATCCTAAACTCGACTACGGAAGTCCTGGTCCGTCGGCAGCTCCACTATAGCGCAATGTTCAAAGTTTTGTGAAAATGGCTGGGGCTCGATAAGATACAAATGTTGCAAAAACTTTGTTTAGAGCGCATTATGAGTTCTTTTTTCTTTCACTGCCGTTTCTTAGTTTTGTCAGCAGGAAACCTCAGTTCGAATCACGTTCTGTTCACCTGGAAACGTGCCACTACCATGGCTGCACCCACCATGACCCCGAAGCATCGATTTTCATCAATGTAAACTTTTTTTGCCCCATATGGCCAAACGTACACGATACAAAAGACCTAAACAGATAGCAGGTTTCTGAGTCACATTCAAAGAAACTCCTTTAGGGGACTGTCACCGGAGCACTGGTGGCAAAATAGTACCCTGCCGTGAATTTAGGTAGTTGTTTCTCATGATAGTAAGAAAGCTATGAGCGAAAATTCTAGTGCAATGTTTAGTTTTTATAATAGCTTCACTATGAACATGATAAACGAAAACTGATTTTCGGTGGCGTGCCATTCGAGCTCGTAGACGCCGTAAACGAAGACGCAATATTGGCAGCTGTCCAAACGGGCAGCCACCCAAAATCAGGCGTGGTCGTGAATGGGTCCGCCTCGGTCAGAGTTAACGCGAGCAACTCCGATGGCATTCCCGGATTCTACATCCCAAAATAGTTTTAAGAAAGTACATTCCGTTCAGAAATGACCCTTTTGGCTAATAGTAGTTTTATGGTGAATTTTTCGAAACTCGTACAGGTAATTTCATCAGGATATTGGCCCCAACCCTAGAGACAGACGCAAGCTCATTGTGCAAGATATTAGCACACCTCGGCCGGACATCGCTGTCAGACGGTCAATATCCTGCTGAAATCGGTTATCAAGAACAAGCTAGAGTCGCGTGATGCACCCATCTACTTGCTTGTGGCGTGCCACCATCATTTCAAATGAAGAATTCATAGCAGAAAATTTTCACTCCGCGGCCAAAGGGGTTGCGTGTCTGTGGGATGGAATGCTGATTTCAGCGGCGAAGGTGGTAATCACGAATGCTTTCCGAGTTGCCCACAGTGCTGATTCTTGCTGGAAACCACATACACAGTACATTCAATAGCCATACAGTCAGCCTAGAAATTTACATTTCTGATGGAACGGAAATTTTCGGCATTTCGCTAGTATGTATGTTTTTCAGAATCTGAGCCTAGAATAACGGCGAAGTACAACGCTCTGTTTTTGTAAGGCCACTTCACCTTATTTTACAATATGTATAGAGCACAATGCGAAAGAGAAGAAAAGAACTGCGGACAGCTGTGTTCACATTTCTAGCGAAAACCTGTGCCCGTATTCACGAAACACTGGGAGCCTCTCAGGAAGATCCAAAGTCCACTCGCTGTTGGACGAGTTTACGATCTAGGTACCCGTCAGCTAGACAGGAAAGCTACCTGCTACCTGGAGGGTAGACAGGAAGGTCCCTAGCCACCTACCGGGTGGACGGAGAGAATGGTGGCTGCCTGCTACGTCGATCTTGTGTTTCAGAACGTGATCAATATGTTACTGGCAGGCGGCGGCACAGCAGTTTTCTACACGGCGGTCTCCTCTTCGTCTCTGCAAGTGGCTACCTATGCCTGTCTCTGCTCTGACAGGTGGCGAAGAGGAGGCCGCCGCTATGGGAATTTCGACAGAGGAGCCACGAAAGTAGTGGCCATAAAGCGGGTACGGGAAGGTTACGCCTCCTTTCTGCGCCTGCCGTTTCATGAATACGGCCACAGGTTCACGTATAGAAGGACCAAGGTGGTGTTTGACAACGAATGATGATATGGTCGCCCTGTACACGGTATCTATCCATATAGCCGCCTCTAACCATGTAGAGTTCGCGCAATCATTTTAGTCTGATGAATGGACGGGGCTGCGACGGTAGATCACCCCGCGCGAATCGAAACCCCATTCTCCATTGAGGCCGCCAACCCCGCACTGCCAGCCGCCCTGTCCATGCGTGAGACTAAAATGAAAACGGATACCATATACTGCCTTTGTTCGGGAGTGCACAAATTCCCCTTTTCACCCGCACTCGCTGTTACAGTAATTCAGCACTGCGGCGCGGTCTGTGACGAGCCCGTTCTCTCTCACCCCATATGGCAGGCATCGACTTTCGCATGACCACCGTTCATTCGTCGGCATGACCGGCGATCATGCCCAGAGAATGCGAGTTTTTGAATTTCTTTTGCCGTCTTATGTTGTTTCAGTGATAATTTAAATGTCGACGTAATGGGATGAGGGTAAATGACCCATGGATATGAAACAGTAGATAAATGTTCAAAAAGAAAGTTTTTTTTTGTGAAAACAGCCCACTTTCTTGGTAGCGCGAAGGATTCTGCAAATCTTAATGTATACCCTAACCTCCAGGACGATGACATTTGAATTATCACCGAAACAACCGAAAACGGCAGAGAAAAAATGAAAAAACCCACCGTCTCTGAGAATGATCGCCGGTCATACGGACGACTGGACGGTGGTCATGCGAGAGTCGATGCCTGTCGCATGGGGTGAAAGAGAACGGGCTCACCACAGACCGCGCTGACGTGGTCCATTACTGTAGCAGCGTGTGCGGGTGCAAGGAGGGGGGAGGGGCTTGTGCACTCCCGATTAAAGGCAGTATATGTACCAAGAACGACCGCCAGCGTCTTACACAGAAACATTTCGGCTACAGTGGAGAGGAAAATAAAAGCGATAGAGATTAAAGGCATCGTACGCACAGAATACCGTTTTTTATTTCTTGGTGTTTTTGCGTCGCTTGGCCTCTTTAGTGAACGAAAATGTCGAAGGGGCCCATAAAAAGCCTTTATTTGCAAAGAAAAGTCAATCGGAACACATTGTAAATACGAATTTGAATTTCGCGCCAAAATCCTTTCTGAGGTTTTTCTGCTTCTGGAGGCCACGTCACTGTCATTTTCGGAGTTTTTCTGCATGTGGAGTTCGTGCCGTAACTATTTTTCATGTTGTCTTACGGTCGCACCAACATTCTAGGAAAAAGTGCTAGATGACTGGTGAGAATCGGTGGCGGATCCTAATCTTTGACGCCTCCCAAGCTCATTGCCCAACGTTTTTGACGCGCTAAAATTTACCAGTGTGGACTACCGGGCTCAATCATTAAATTGAGCCTGGAAAATGAAAATTGATTTTAAGTTCGAACGATGCCTGTAAGAGATGGACTTGTCGTTAGCCCAGGTTTAGAGTCGGTCGTCCTCAACGACCGCATCCAAAGTACACCCAACCCGATCAGATAGTTTTCTCATTTCCGTCGTATCCTTATCAGTTGCTGATAAAACTTCATTTGAGCTGTGATGAATGGTAGCCTAACGAAGGGTTTTTGCGACCCGAAACGCCGCACTAAAGAGGTTAGAGAAGATCAATCTCTGAACAGTAAAGCTTCAAAGCCACGCATGAAAACTTGTCATTATGAAGCCCAAGAGCTCTTCAATGGCAAATTTTCAGTTGATCTCCCACTTCGCAAAACATGTTCATCTTGCTGTTTAATATGCATAAAGCGAACATTTAAATGCAAAATAAAATCCCGCCTAATCACTTTCTCGAAAATTCAGACAAACACTTCGGGTGGACTAATGTGTCTATTGTCGAGGAGTCGGAAGGTGATTGTTTTTTGTTAAGTAGACAATAAGCAAACGTTTCCACCTCAGCGACATGTTCGCCCTCACATGTATCTCAAATATATTACATATTCAAGTGGAGACGCAGTATCGGCAAAATATAGAGGATTGGCTTGAAGGGCTATAGAGGACTGTGCCCAAACATTTAGAAAATAGAAAGGTTCTCAATCGGACACTCTTTTCAATGTTTCAATAAGCTTCTAGGTTTTAGCGATGCACTGTTTGAGCGCAGTTTGAAGCTTTCAGATCAACAGTCCGGCTGCTTCTTGAACGTACTTTTTATCACTAGGGTAGGAGCTTCTTTTAATACACAGTTTGCTTTTCATTGTCATATGCACTCATAAAGTGGAAAGCGCAGGCCGTCAAGGTGGGGCAGACCGTTATCCAGAACCTCGGAGTTATGAAAATCTGAAACTTTATAGGGGACGTACATTATAACGTTCACGGAGTGAAGAATCAAAGCACTAATAAGCCGTATTAATTCATGTAACTCTTCTGAAAGTACGTCTCATGAGCCAGAACTAAAATACTGCTACTACATCGTTATGTATACAAACGTTCTTAACTTGTACTGTTATGAAGCTGATATTGCTCCCTTTAACCTTCTTCTTCCTATTACAATATGTATGTCTTCATTTGCATAAGAATTTTCGTTATTTAGTTCTGCTGGGAGCTTTTTCTCCAATGAAAACACCTATTTTTTATTTTTGGCCCTAAGATTTTACGTCCCCTTGGAAATAAATTAAGGTTTTTCATAAAAACACCTCCTGACTCTGTAGGTTTCATTATTCCCTGAAATAACTATCTTCTGATTGCAGATGGGGCAGCTCAGGTCGGTTTTAACGGTCGTTGTGTAAAATATCTCGACTGAATGTTGGTTCCAATTAGACTAAGGAAAAACTTTTCGTATCACGAGGTTGCTTACCGTGAGACATATCAGTTAGGCAAACAGTGGTAAGCCAATTGTGACATTTACGTCTGGCTGGCCCTCTGAGTTATGGCGAACGATTTCTAGGTAGACAACACATGAATTTCTCGCCATAAACTGCGCCTCTCTTATGGGCGTGTCCAGTTTTCATTAATTGCGCTTTTGCCCTCAGGTTTCGTCATCAAACTTTGGCGAAGATTTAATTCCTAAGCACATGGCATAAAGAAGAAGACAGTGGGAAAAGCATAAGAAGATCAAGAGGATTGTGAAAAACCAGGGAAGCCCAGTCAGGGTTTCGCAGAGTGCTGCGGTAAAGCCGCGTCATGTCAGGACCCATCCTTTTCAGACCTCGAAGTTACTACCTCCCCCCTCTTCCAGGGCTTGCTTCAGTTTTGATCCGTTCACGTAGTTTTGGTAGTGCGCGCAGAAAAAGCAGAAAAAGTTGTGCCACCATCAATCTTTTTGATTTTTGAGCCCGATAAAGTTTTTTTTTCAACTAAGTTTGGTCGGTGGATTCTTTCAACTTGCTCAGGGCTCTAAGCGACGAATTTTCTGTTATTTTCGCTAAAGGAAACAGCATTTTGAGAAGTCCAATTTTTGATGACGCGGATTTCCAAAAATATTTTGTGATAGAGAAAATTGCGAACATCCGGAATCCGTCAGGTAATCTATAAAAAAATTCGAAGAGCAAAACAATTTCATAGTTGCGATTGGGCTTAGGTGAGTCAGTTTTAACCGTACTCTTGCGAAAGCGCGATGATTCGCTCCCACGAGGGCCCGGGCGCGGTCGGTCCTACAGCGAAAGCCGACCGTACAGTACGCGAGCGCCGCTTACGCCGGCTTGGCTCGATTGGCCTAAAATCGGTATCCGCCTCTCCTGCCACATCCCCGTGCGGCAGATCCATATTTTTTTCTATCACCGCCTTTTCAGTTGGTAGTACAGTGCTACGCTGTGGGGCCTTAGGACCTTTAGAATACTACTATCTATCTCTATAATACAGCTGCTCGCGATGAACAATATTGATGGACAGTTTATCGGCCGAATCCCTTGCTCGTCAATTATTGTTAATTCAGCGCCATTCTCCGGTCATATTTGGTCCTATTCTATGATCGCAATTCATCGTATTGTCCTCATTTTATCCTCTTCATAATAATCGCCTTAAAGTATAAAATAATCTAAATTATCTGCGTTCTATCGTGTAAGCAAGAAGGCTGGGTTTCGCAATAGTATTACAGTCGGGATATTTACTGATTTGACAGAAGTTCCAAGTTGGAGACATCGGGAGTATATTCAAGAATTGCTGCAGTTCTATCGTCGTTATTACGTTGCTTGCTCGGGTAATTAGTCCAGGTTGTGTGGTCCTCGTTAATAGTCCACTGGTGAATTTCCTGGGACTGACGTCATTGTGACGTTGGACCCGGGGTAACAGCCACCGATTCGCAACACATACTCTGACGAAGTGCTCAAAGTGCTACTTCGTTCAGCTAAAATCACCGAAAATTCGCCGAAGTCCGGACCAAGTTGAAAATTTCACATCCACCAAACTGTGTGCCCAAATAATCCATTGGTTTCAGAAACCACAAAATTTTCGAAATATCTTAGATTTTTTGGGAGAATACTTTTTGCAAAAAAGTTTGCGATTCTATTTGTAAGTTGTCATACAGAACTGAATTCGTGCCATGGTAGACTTGTGCGATGTTGGATTCTATTCAATTTTTCATATTCGTGTCCTCTTCAAATCGAAGCATGTCCATCTTTCTCTCAAAAAAAAAAACACTCAAATTCGTTCAAAGGTCTGGCTGAATCCACCCGTCTGACTCGGAATTGGGTGTGATCTTAGGGGCCGTATGCATACCTCTCCCCGGCGGGGATCCGTCCCCGAGCGTCCCCGCAAGGGGACGATCCCCGCGTGGGGACGCTCGGGGACGGACCGTATGCACATCTCATGCTCATCCCCCGGGGATGACAGAGTGGCAGGGACGCAGAGGACGCACGGTGAAAATGAGGAGGGCGCAGGCTGCGGGGCGGTTGTTACAGGAGCGCGGTAGTGTACAACTCGCATCCGTTATTTGCATTTATTCATTAATGAGCTAAGCATGGCCGGTGAAAGCTTCGAGGAGATTCTAAGGTGTGGTAAAATACTTTTAGATCTGCTACGGCCCCTTTACTTATGATTGTCAAACAGCACTGGTAGGACTGATTCTAACTCGAAAAATTGAATGATCGGATTGTATTACAATACGCCCCGAGGGAGAAATGTCTGCGCCTTTCTCGTTATTTTTACAACTGCATGCGAATTTCTTACGGATCCTTTCGTTGAATCAAGGAATCGCAATAACGCAGAAATAATGTGAAGTAAGCGTAACGGAAACAAAACTAATTCAATGAACAGAAACTAGAGAAGCAGCGTAGTCAAAGGTAAACCGCTAATTCAAGCACCTATCACAACTGTGACGAGCTTTGCATATTTCTGAACTTTCTGTATAACGAATGTGTCGCCGACGTTTTGAATACTCTTGAATCGTGGGCCGAGCCTGGCCATTTGGTCGTTAGCCATCGAATTCTTCCATCAAAACCGACTATTACACCGGCATTTATACTACGATAGCCCTTGGCAAACAAAATCTTCCTCTGTTTCTGGTGGGAGTTGTATGCGGCACATTGTCCCGTGGAGTATGCACGTAACACTTGGAAGACCGTACTTGCGGAAGAACTTTCGGCGCAATTCTGCGCACTCCTGCTCATCTGGCCACGAAATGAATTGACTAGCCCTCTTGTTTATGGCGCTCAGGAAAGCCACCAATGTGCGCGAAATAGTGGCCTGATGGCATCCAGCGATTCTTGCAGCATCAGCCTGCATAACGTTCCTGCCCAGCAGGTGAATGCAAATTCCAACTTGATCCGCAATGGTAAGACCGCTAGTACGCCAGGTGTTTGTCTCCATATCCGCACGCAGCATCTCACATATTCTGAAGAATGTGTGCCGCGTAAAGCGGTAATCCTTTCTGAATTCTCTATCCGTGATCCGTATCGTATGGACAGGTTCTATCGCGAAAAACACGCGGTAAGACTTCCCTCCTGCATCTTCTCACAAAGTCCAGAGTGTTAACAATGTCCATTTTGTTCCTATAAAATACTATGATACACATACGTATACTTTCAGAACAGCAAAACTCAGTCGCTTACCAGTGAAGTAGGCTAGTGCGCAAAAACACTCAAATTTCCTTTGAAATGGTAATCCACCTCACTTAAATAACGCGCCCCATTCCGAAAACGCGCTCCAATGCCACTCGGGGACGCCACTCCCGAGCAAATTTGTAGGGGGACCCCATCCCCGCAAAATGTGGGCGGAGCCCGTCCCCCAAAGATCGCGGGGAGAGATGTGCATGCCGGGGATGACTCGGGGTCGTCCCCATCCCCGCGCGGGGACGCTCGGGGAGAGGTATGCATACGGCCCCAGTTCAGACATCAGTCGTTGACCAGCTAGAATTTTTAGACTGGACGTGTTGGCCTTGAATTTTACGCTTCAGCTGCTACTTTCACAGCCGCTCACCTGGATATCCGATGACTTCAGCTCTCCTGGCTTCACCTCGACCATAGTGTGCCAGCTCAGACAGGCTTATCCCACTTTGGCTCACTCTAAAGTACAATAAAAGTGCGCCCTTTTTCGCGAAACCACAAAAGAGTAAAAAAGAGTCTGAAAGTCAAGTTATAGTGCAGGTCTACCAAAGCAAAACGAAGGTAAAGACGGGCATTTCTGGGCTCAGTCCATTTCAAGGAATAAAGTTCATCCTTATACGAAATTTTTCAGACGTAGCCATGAAAGATTACCCATATTTTCACATTGAAGTCATTTGCACTGCAGCAATTGCCCCTGCCCTATCCGTTCCTCACACATATATTTCAACTCAGAAGCATGTTTTTTCTTTTTTGCGCCGCTTTGTAAACTCTGAATACAGAAAGTTGTCTGAGCTTCATTGTGTCGCTTGCTGTATTGAAAATGATGGAACTCTTCTGATCTCTTATTCAGGCAACGTTTTGGGCCCTAAGCCCATTATCAAGCCTCTGAAACGTCCCATTTGAATCTCGAAATACAAAACATGGCAGCACAACAACAATAAAGGATCAACTTTACCCTCACTTTAACCCATTCACGACCGCGTGCAATATTGCGTTACCGTATACCGTGTCCCACCGAACCGATGGGACTTGCGACCTCGAATGGCGCGCTACTGAAGATCGGTTCTCGTTTTAAATGTCCGTAGTGAAGCTATCCATGGCGCCAGAATTTCCCCTCATGAAACTCAACTACAGCCTGAAGTCACGGCAGGGTCCAGCGGGAATATTATTTTGTCACCACTGTTTCGGGGATACTCACATGAAGGAGTTTCTTCCAGATACCTGTTATCTGTTTTTAAACTTTGCATGGTTTAGGTTTGTGTTTGCTGGACAAAGAAGTTTTAATTGAAGAAATATTATGTGTTGGGGTCAAGGTAGGTGTTGTCGTAGTAGTGACACATTTCCAGGTGAGCAGAACGTGAGTCCAACTAGGATTTTCCGCTGAGAACGCTAAGAAACGGCAGTAAGAGAAAAAAGAACTCATAATGTGCTTGAGAAATTGTTTTTGCCACAATTTTTCTAACTGAACCCCAGCTATCATCACGGAAAATTCAACATCCTGCTCTAGTGGAGCTGCTGACGGACCACGACTTCCGTAGTCGAATCCAGGATTAGCCAATACTCTGAACATTAGGAAGTTTGAAAATTCGTCCTTAAGTGTGCTTCAGATAATTGAACGATTCGGATAACGCCTTTTGAAATTTCCCGAAGTTTGGATCGATTCGGATAATGTCCTCTCTAAAATTCTCGGATAACGGATCGATTCAGATGTCAGATAAATACTAGAACAAAGCCGAGGCAAAAAGGTGAAAAATGAACCAGGTTTTTGAGGCAAGCCTTTGAAAACATCCATAATTGATTAAACTGTAGTACTTCATTGCATTTGCAGCATGTTCACATACAAACTTCATATATGCATATTGAAAAAAATATGTAAACAACTCTTCAATGCGACTATATCTCCGTACTATGATATTATCCATACACAGGTTTGGTACAGGAAAACTAGGTACTAACAAGTATGCAAAGTAACGATACAATAAAAACTTCTACACTGAATAAGTGGCCACTTGGTCATCTCACTTGATGACGCCCATTTTTCTGCGCCGCAACGACTTCCGGATTCGGAAAGAGGAGGAAAACCCTGGGTTGATGTACGAAATAGAAAGCGGCACGGAAAAATGGGTGTGGCCAAGTGAGATTTTATGCGAAAAATATCGATTTTCTACGAATTATTGACCCTTCGTATATAGGAGAAGCGACTTCATTTGAATTGCTTGATGAATATCCTAATCCGACGACCCATCCTCAGCACCCCAATGACCCTTACCTTGAATCTCCGCCCCACCGCATTTCACCCGGTCTGCATTGACCCAGAAAACATTCAAACGAAACCTATGTTGTTGGGTTTCCTGCCAAGCACTCATAGCGTCATTAGAAACGCATCGTTATCGAATCCAATTATTCAGACTTAATGCATTCACTTATGTTCTTTAATAAAAATTGTGGTGAGTCGACCATATAGACCCCTCGCCCCACCTACCGTTCATGTACGACCCAACCCCGCACGCCCATTCTACACTTACACAGAAGGTAAAGTGAAACAAATGCTCTGCAGCTGTTTCATGATTGTCAAGCGTTTTTTGCAAAGCACTTCGGAGTATGCGCCCCCTCGCCTTCAATCTCCGCCCTCAGTCAGTGCAACAATTCTGCGTTTACTCTGAGAGTTTTGGCCGAGAAATAGCTCACCAGGCTTTGCAGCGGCTCCTGGTGGGCTATTTCCCGGCTATTTTTCGACTTTTCACAAAACGGACAAGAAGTAGCCGAGAAATAATTGAGAAATATCGAGAAATAACCAATAGGCAACCGTCGCCGGCTTGCCGAGCCACCATCCGGGGCCGCCAGCGATTGTGTGGGGCCTCCAGAGGCTTAACGGGATTCAAGTACCTCAAACTTGTGTAATTGAACCGATGGAGGTGTTAACATCTGGATCATATCTCTGGAATGCGCCGTATGTCTGCCTGGAGGGCATTTTGCGGCGAGCATTGATTAGCGCCTATTTCGCGGCGAGCACGAATTGGCGGCTATTACGTGGCAAGCAGGCATCCGCAACGATATCATAATTACAAACCAGACTGATTACGAAACTTTTATCGTTCTCAACGTAACCGCCAAAAAAGATAATCCATTAGGTAGCGCTCTACGCCAGGGTTATGAAGATCACCATCGTTTCGCTCAAAGTTGAGTTGGAAGCGAGTTATACAAAAAAACCGAAACAAAAAGGACCGAACCTCGCTCGTTTTCTGACCAAATCGTACGAGTGGTATTCTTCGAGAGCTTTGGCTGAGGAATAGAAACCGCCGCGAAATGCCTGTTTGCCGCATAATAGCCGCGAAATGGCCGCCAACTAATGCTCGCCGCGGATTATCCGAGAATCAGCCGCTAAATAATGCTGGCCGAAAAAAGCCCCCAAATAATGCTTGCCGCGAGATAGACGAGAAATAATGCTCCCCAGGTATGTATACGACGCATTGCAGAGGCATGATTCAAATGTCAACACCTTCGTCGGCTCAACTACCCAAGTTTGAGGTACTTGGACCTCGCTAAGCCTCTGGAGGCCTTGCCAAAACGCTGGCGGCTAGCTGAGCCGGAGGCGACTGCGTCCTGGTTCCGTCTCGTAGAAAGCCGTGAAATAGCCGAGAAATAGCCCATCAGGAGCCGCTGCGGAGCCTTGTGGGCTATTTCTCGGCTATTTCCAGGGCAAAACTCTCAGGGTTGTACACTGTGTAAAAGCATCTATGGCTCATGTTTTTGGGCTGTTCTATGTTTTCCCGGTCAAACCGACACAATGACGCACAAACACTAGCTAAGCAAAACATAAATAGAAAGATGTAGCGAACAATCACGCTAAAATCGTAGTAGTCACGATAACTATACACTAGTAGTAATTACAGATGAGATCATCATAATAGGCGGTTCTCGTTCGATACATTTTAGCATCTAGGCACAGTAGTGACGTCGTTGTAAATAGACGCACATCTACTTTGGGATTATCTGTAATCAACGAAAAAAGGCAAAAAAATGCATTTGAAAATAAGGTGCGACTAGTTTTTTTTTTTACTTGATATGCGCCATGAGGCCGTGGTGTGCATTTTGTGAAAATATAGGCAAATAATGTATCCTATGTTTCGGGGCCAATTTTACTCTGTTCCTTCGCGTGCTTGTGAGCTGCGAGGCTAGAGACAGCGAGGAAGTGTGTGCAGAAGGAGACGACGCATACGCTCGCAGACGCATGCGACGAACGGAAATAAATTTGAACCCGAAATATAGGATACTTATCGGTTCGAAATTCTGGTTCGCATTCGCAGACAACTGCAGTCGCAGCACGTAGCACAAGGATAGTCTCGTTGGAATCACGCCTAATCGTGTGGGACCATGTAGCGCCGGAACGATTATCTTCATACTGCCTGCTGCAGCTGCGGTTGTCCGCAAATGCGGACTGGGATTTCGTTTCGATAAAGACAGTGAATAAAAACTCTGAGTCCATTGTTCTCTCGAGTTCAGTATACTCACGGCGAAGGTTACAGTGGGGAGGGCTTTCTTATTACTCGTGCCCAAACTTTTCGTACAAAAGAGTTGTTTGTAGTGCCTAACACGGATATGATGTCCGCTTCCAGACTGACGGAAGGTTACGCTCTATATCGTTCTATATCATAGTAGGTCGGCGTTTTCAACTTGTCTTGAACTTTCAGGGGTTCCATGAGATGCTAATCACGAATCCAATAGTATTTTCTAACGTTTAGAAAGACTACGGTAGGCTACGGTAATTTCATTGTCATTCGGCCTTGGTAACCTACCGAAAACGTTCGCAAATCGGAAACCCCACTTAGAGACTCCATAGGCATGTTCCTATCGGACCGGAGACTTCGACTGAACTACCATTTATGTACTTACCCTGATCTTCTATGAAAACGAAACGTAGCTCACACTTGGGTTCGGCATCCCATTGGACAAAGTTTGGGCGAAAAAAGTTCTGACCGCTGGTGTCCTAAAAGTGGATTAGAGCCCAAATTTCCATGACCTGATATTTTCAACCAAAAAAAAATAGCAACTATTCGTGAACTATTAGAGATTTTTTACTCGGAAAACGTTCCATATTTTTCGTCGTGTCTTCAGAGCTACATTTTTCTCCACATGGAGGCACTTCAATTGAGGGGTTCGTTCGACCATCATCGGATTCACATTCCAGGCTCAAAGTGCCATTCATTCGTTGAAATGCCTACATATCATGAGTGCAGGGGCGATTAATTTTGCTCAGCTTCGCATAAAAGTTGCATCCTCAACAGGGGTGTGCGGTTAACATTCACCGATTGAGAAGCGTTTCCACTGATAAAGTTTAGGCAGCTTTCCGACCCATTCTATCCATTTACAGTCCGTTTCTGATTTGTATATTCCAGTTCAGTTCACTGCCATTTTGTGTGTTCCCCATTCTTAGAGCGCTCGAGAAGTTCCTGAATTACGTTGTTGGTTTTTATGTTCGAATATGTTTCACTTTTCATCTTTTTTTTTCGAATTTTTTTCTCTTCGTTAATTAAAGTCTTTGAGGCAGCATATACGCGCGCAAAAGTGGTTAAGATAACAGCGAATATTGAACAGTACGATTCACACTCCATTTCCTTCAGTCAGAAAAGACCCACAATTTCGTCACATGGGCAAGAGGTTGGGCCCGCCCTGTTGTTCTCCTCCTCCTGCGAAAGGTGAGTGCTGGGACACCCCCTCGATGACATATGTGAATGGCACAATAAGTCTCTCAAGTCACTTACGTCATCCACGGTGGAGATGGCACAGCACAATTTTTTTGGAGGAGAAAGGCAAATACAGGGTGGGCCTAACTTCCTACTGAAGTATTGGGTTGGCAACTAAGTAATTGCGGTTTTTTTTAGAAAATAAAAGACAATTTTTCCATGTAACGAAATAACCTTATTCTGTAATGTATCGCCCATTTTGAGCAATGACGTTTTGCCATCTTTCAGGCAGCATCATAATTCCACGTTCATAAAACTTCTAGTTTTTATCAGCAAAAAACTCAACCACGTACAATTTCACATCATTATCATTATTGAAATTTTTACCATTCATGCAGTTTTGCAAAGATCGAAATAAAAAGTAATCAGATGGTGCAAGGTCAGGACTATATGGTGGATGTGGCGAAAATTCCAGCCAAGCGACGAATCGACAAATCAAAAAGGTGTATTTCATCATGACAATGCAAGGCCACCCACATGTTTAGTCACTCAGCAAAAAAGATTGAAGTTTGGTTTGGATGTTTTGCCACGTCCACCATATAGTCCTGACCTTGCGCCATTTGATCACTTTTTATTTCGATCTTTGCAAAACTCGTTGAATATTAAAAATTTTAAAAACGATAATGATGTCAAATCGTATCTGGTTCGGTTTTTTAATGATAAAAACCAGCAGTTTTATGTACGCGGAATTATGATGTTGCCTGAAAGATGGCAAAAGGTCATTGCTCAAAATGGGCTGGGCTACGGAGTAAAGTTATTTCGTTCCATGGAAAAATTGTCTTATATTTATAAAAAAATCCGCAATTATTTAGTTGTCAATCCAATACATAACGTCGTTGTGAGTAGACCGAATGGTACGGCTCACACCACAACGTAAGCGTTGTGGTGTGAGCCCTACCGTTTGGTATACGTTCTTAAAGGCAGTGTTCACGATAAGAATCGTTTCTCTGCTTTTCTGCCTGTCTTGAAGACGGTCCCAGGCTGATTCCAATGATGGTTTTGGAATCGTACAAGACTTTCCAGAAACGGATTTATGGTTCCTCAAAATTTTAACTAAGGAAACATGGTGGACGAGTTGTCCGAGGCTTGTGACTTCCATCTTTTGCATGCGATGTACGCGAGCTGACCTAAGTAAGGAGAGAACTTGAGAATGAATGGAAGAACGGGGCTAATGACTGGAAATCATCGCTCATCTCACGATCTCGAGCTTTCATTTGTTCACGTCGGTGGGCGTGGAAAGTGCATCTGGGGGTGACGAGCTGACGGGTGTCCAACTTTGGGCCCGTAGGGGACCGTTCCGAGCTCATTTTTCTTAGTTTTTTCAACGTTAGGGTTGCGCTAGGCCCTGCAGCTGCCGATCTCCACCAGAAAAACAGACATGGTTTTCATCGTGGACACTGCCTTTAACTCAACCATGCCTACGACAGTGTATGCTAACCTTAAAGGCAGTGGTCACGATGAAAAACGTTATCGAAAAAAACTACAAAAATCAGCTTACATCAAAAACAGCTGAAAAACTATGAAGGTAGCGCGGTGAAAAACGGCCTACAAATAGAGTTTCTAGGGCCCAAAGAAGCTAGTTCGTGCACACGTGCCCAGCGATGACGAAACAGATCGCAGTCTCATGCCGAGCAGTCAAAAATCATCGACATTCAGAGGACGAAATAAATGCAAATTTAACGAATAAAAACAGTTGAATAATAAAAGCATCACTTCAGTCAATGTTTTTGACTAGATATGTACATAAATTCGAAGGTTCATTGATTGACATTCAATTTCAAGCTAGCTGATGTTCTTGATATAAGAGGTCATCGATGCCGATGATGTGGAGAGGGCTCGTCCACCATCAAAAGACAAGAAAGTTCAGGTTTCAAATTCGGCCCAAAACAGTGGTTTTTTCGCGATTTTTTCTTATAGGTCCTACTACTCGAGACCCAGGAAAGGATTTGGAGAGAAAAAGACGACAAGCATATTTGATCGCGACCACTGCCTTTAAGGCGGCACCCCAGGCTTGGAAACAGTCTAGCCAATGTTCCCGTTTCTGAATTTCCCTGTGCGTATCGTCTGCACCGATAGCGGTTCGGAGCATCTTCGAAAGTATGACACGTACGGGATGAATGGTTGAACATAAACGTGACATCGCAACTCAGCTTGAGGGCTGTTGTGTCGTTGAGGCTCATAACACCGTCTTCCTAATTCGTCCATCTTCCAAAGTCGACAGCAGGTCCCTAAAGACAGTGTTTTTGATAAATATCACATCGGATTCCAACTTGAAAATGGGACAGTCTGGGCATGAGTTAGCCTATAGTGGAGAAACATCGTCGAAGTAAACTATAGTAACGGATCCTAACGTACGTACATGTTCAGGGGCGGACAAGCTTCAGTGCCCTGCTTGTTTCCGCAAGCAAGCTAATGGCGAAATGCGCGATACTAGCAAAAAAAAACACTCTATATTCTAAAACTAAGTCATCACTATTTTGCAACAAATTAAGAACCACGAGAGAGCATTGGCCAATTATACCATACTCTTGGACCACCTTCCCAAAGCATGAATGTTCCTTCTCTGAGATTCAGCTTGCCCTTCCTTTGAACCCTTTACTAGTAGGCGTACCCATCGCGACAGTCCGCTTCAAACTTCATCTCATCGGAAAAGATTACCTCATCATTGGGTTCTTTGAGATAAGTCCCTTGTATGACCTGAAAAAATATGGCTGTTATGCTTGCTGTTACCAGTTTTTATCGTCTACGTGAAGAACATATCAAGCAAATAATGGTCATCAATCATCTGAAGAGGCTGGTTCGAAAAATAAGTCTATATAATTATGCGGCCCACACGTTGCAACGATGTTTATATGACACTATCAATTTCCGAAAGGGCTAATTGAATTGCGAGCCGTGTCACTTCTATTCGGTGGTAATGGCTTACTGTCTAAAAATGCATCATGGGGAAGATGCTCTATACTTTATATGCTTGTTTCATTTATTTTAGGTTCGCAAGAGTTGTAATCACAAATGTTTCAGAGATCGCATGGCGTTGTCACCATTGACTGGATTCGCCAGGCCATCAATTACCGAGTGAGTTTCTGTTTTAAACATTCAAACACTAGTGCAACATGGTATTTCGGGCAGCAAGTGATAGTTGGTGTCTGGCGCTCAGGGGTACAGGTAAGGTGAAAACAAAATGTTAATGGAAGATTATTCCAAGCAATGACAGCTTTCCATATTTATGAAAGGACTCTTTGCGACATTTTAGTAATAACTCCAAAGATAATCATTGTGAGATGAGTCATTCTGAACAACTGATCACTAAAGGGTAATGTATTGAAGAGATTGTCGCGAAAAACAAGATTCTGCTCCAGAATGCCATGAGTGTGTATTCAGGTAATTTTCTGCGGCTAAGCCGCTCTGTCGGATTATCATTTCGCTCACTAGCTTCGAAGAGATCGCCAGGTTTAAGTGCGATATCGGTTGAATCCGAAACTTGTACAACGGGAGATATTGGGTTGATGAATAATAAAGGAACGTTTTTTTTCATATTTGTATTCAACAAAAACTATTTTCAATCAAAACATGCTTAAATGATCATTCGAGAGCATAGTCACCATCCACTTCAAGAACTGCTTCCCATTTGCTTGGCAGTCGGTCGATTCCACGTGCGAACAAGCCATGATTCTTGGAGGCAATCCACGCTTTGACATCAGCCAACAAGTCATCCAAGTCGTTGCAGACTTTGATTGTTTGCCAGTTCTTCAAAGAGCGATTGACATGACAGTTGGTGCTTCTGTCGGTGAGTACGGCGGATGCGAGAGCAGATCCCATCCCTTCTTGGCGATGGATTCAATTACACGACGCTCAACATGTGGATGGGCGTTATCGTGATGGAACGCGATGTGGTTTTTTTGCGCGGTCTTTTCGCCTCGATCGCAGCGTTTAGGCGATCAAGCTGAGCCAGATAGACGTCGCTGTTGATGTCGAGTTGCCGCTTGCCATTTCAGTCAGGGATTCTCCATTGTTGCCCTTCATCTGCGTCTTTGAACTAAATGTCATTTGAAATGATTTCCCAATAGATGATTCCGCTTCTGTTCCACCACACACACACACCACATAGCCTTACAGTGCACGTCTTTCGGTATCCCTTTGAAGGAAACACCTGACGGAACGCAGATCTTCTTTAATCTACGTTCTTACGTTTTTGAAGAGAAGCCATGACTCATCCCCAGTGACAATATTCTTCAAAAATGGTGTTTGTTCGTTTCACTGCAGCAAATCGGTGGAATTCGAACGCGTTCAGCTTTGTTGTTGTCGGAGAGCTCAAAGGGCACCCATTCAGCCATATGCCATACCTTTCCAAGCTTCTTCAGGCCTCGAACGATCGTTGATTGATTGACATTGAAGTCTTTAACCAGCATTCGAGTTGTCAGGGCCAGTAGCAATCCCCCAATGCGGTGGCTTTAAAGAGGCAGCCCACCTGAGGTCTATGACGCCTTGTTGCCTCCTTTGTTGCCTACCACCTTAGCACGAGAATTGTTCTCGAAGAGTAGCGTTAAATGCAAAACTCTCACTAGTCGACGTATTTGAACCAGCACCGCACCATCCTACGAGACGGATGCCCAACACAGCGCCTAAGACCACTAGGCCACATGTTCAAGTATGACGGACTTTTTCTGCTTTTCGACATACACTCCCTCCACAGTTCTTCGTATTCGTTGTAACTTTGATTGAACTAGCAGTAGTAAATATGGGTTTCGAATGTGTCTATCTCTCTGGTTTAATAAGTTTTCAACCTTGGATGATGGGATTTCGGAGTTTTCCGCGAAAATCATCAAAGCGAGAGAATGTTAGATTTAAGAAACGATTTTGAAAAATTCTTGTTGGATGACCACTTACCACTGAACCACGATACACAATACTTTGTAGTATGATTGTCGAGGAGCCAACCTCGTGTCTTTTTCACAATGTGAACCAAAAAGTTCAAATGATTTTTTTAAATTATGTATTATTTTTTCCTGTCTGTTTCACGCTTCCCAGTCAACATATAAAGAAGTGAAATTGAAGTGAAAGAGGAAAACGAAGTTTAGATAAAAGCCGCACTTAGATGAACTGCAGCATTTAGTAACTAGTACACGCGGATCATGTAAGTTTCATGACTTCTCCGAAGAACGAAATAATTTTTCAGCCATCTTCCTTAGATGGCTTACTGAGCAAACCCTATTTTATTTGTGGTAAGCGATTATTGGGAAAAAATCTGAAAATGGTTGAATATGGGCACAGCACTTCTAGGAATTTATAGTTGAGCTTAGAATAGGAGTAAAGCACGTGAAATCTATCAAGGAGACGTATTTATGACAGCTACGTACATTTTGACGTTAATCTCCCACTAATCTTCGCCAGGAATCACTGAAGCATCAATAAAACCTTCAAAAGTTTCGCCTGTCATTCCTATCAGCTGGCAGCGGAGCTGGATGGCCGTCAGCCGGCGGGTGCAGATTTCCCTTGCCCACCTACACAACGAGATAGGCCGCCGTGCTCTGCTTGGGTGATAAGTGGACAGCGGACTGGTCGGTTCGCAGACGCTCCACTGCCCTTCCTTGGAGCGTATTTCCTTCAAAAAGTCATTGGACGTGCTCGACCCTATGACCACGGTATCCCTTGTTCTCTTTTCTCTGCGGCGGTGAGCGAAGTCACCACCCGTTTTTTTGCAGCCACCCACCTCACAAAAGAACGCTCACTACTCCCAGGTGGCTGACTGCAATGGTCATTAACTTGAGCGCCGCCTGTGCATTTCTATGCTGGCCCATCAGATAGAGACATCACACTTCCCGCGGTACCACTAGCCAATGTCTCGTAACCTCTCCCACGGAAGGCCAATATATCGGTCGCGGGCAGTCGACAGCGCCGTTTCGTTGGCTGCCCGAACACGGCGAACAAGCACTCTGCGGCCGTTCTGCCACCTAATCTGATGACTGACAGAAAGCAATTCAAAAGCAGTTCGCGGCACATTTAAAGATCACCCTTTAGGTAAAGGTATGTAAACAAAAATTCAAAAATCCGCTTCTGGGGATTTCATCTTGAACTGCTCTTGACAAGTAAGGAGTGAGTTTCTACGGGGAGGCTCCCTACACTCACTGGTTTTTGCAGTCTTCCCATTAGCAGATGCCATTAACGGTCAGTGGTTCACCTGCCCATGACCAGCGTCGCACACAGCGCGGGTTTCGGAAAGAGCCTTAACACAGCGTTCTCTGTTCAGCAATCGTTCATTGGCTCCACTCTAGAGGGTGGTGCAATGATGACTTCCAAGAGAGAATCGATGAGTGAGTGTTCGATGACCCCCAGGAGTAGCCGACTGCCCGCCGACACTATGCGGGAAGACGGGAAAGCCTCTCTCTCCGCTGGAAGTGGGACGCTGTGCCACTCTCACGAAATCGGTGCCGCGCGAAGTCGACTTGCCCGACTTGGCCGGCGGGAAGTGAGCTGTTTTTATCTGAGCCGTTCATATTGGTAGCCAATCAGTGATTGACCCAGTCACCACGCAGTGACAGCCGGTAGCTGCCACCTTCCGGGGGGTTCGCTACTGGCCCAGGCCTTCATCCTCTCCCACGGCCGTAAGATTTGCTTGATCATCAAAATCCGATGGCCGACCTCTTCCATCTTTATCCTACGAACTAATGTCACCTGATTTAAAGCGAATAAACCACTTCCGTACCTCACTATCAGTATTTGTTCCTTCGCCAAAAAGTTCGTTGAGATCTCGAAATGACTGTGCTGCGGTCCATTTTTCTGGTAGTGGTAGAGCATAATATGACGAATATGAGTGTGATTTTCGAGGCGCTTTTTTGAACTGAATATTGAGGATTATTTTCATAAGAACATTGAGGACGAAACGCCAATTTTTATTCAAAGAAAAACGCTTTAATAAGAACGTTCCATAAATATGCATTAACCCAATATTTCCGCAAAGCACATATAGTGGGAGCAGTGCTGCATCGTCAGTGTCTATCATGTAGTAAGCCGCGCTCAGCAATGGGGCGCGAAATCATTCGATCAAAAGCCATCCTCCTTTCGTGAAAACCCGTGCGCAATTATTTTTCCGCCAAGCAGCGTCGCGGCTTCCCCCATCCAGTGCTTTACGATATTTTGTCAAAGACAAAAGCACATAGGGACGCAGACTACGAGAAGACAAAGAGACTGCATGTCTCTGACATGGTCTCATGGAGACGCAGACTGTGGCGGAATGCACTAAACCGACAAACATTTCTGCGCCGACCAAACATGACAGGCTCGCAGCGGAAAAACGAAAGCCACTCTCGAGACCTGGAAGGAATCTTAACCAGTTAGATGTGAATGCATAAATTTCATAAAAGCCTCTGCAGAGAATATTTTTTAGCTGTCATGACATTAGTAGGGCTTCTTGTCTCCAACTACATACGTCACGACTTCTCCTTCCGAGATCCTGCATAAAATTCTCTGTCTCCTAAAAGACCTCGCTTTAGCTCTGCGCACATCGCACAACTGTTAGCTGACAGACTACCTTGTTGACCGAATACCCAGAAAGGGAGGAGCCTCGAAAGAGTTCGGTTGGCTAGACACGGTGCTCGCGGGGCTACAGCGGTGACTTTTACGCGGCGACTTTGCGATGCTCTGATGCGTAAACTACCCGAGCTCGTTCAAGTCTCCTCCTCTTCTAGTAGTGGGTATTCAACAAACGAGTACAAAACCCGCCCTATTTTCTGCCGAAGAGCGGAGTGAAACCCAAATTTCTTCCCGTCGTTTGATCATAACTCGTTTCATTGTGGACGCTAAAGATTTGCTTGCAGTGAACATCGTGTATTATATATTTCTGAGCTACATATGGCTCACTTCCGAACAAGACGTGTAGAGTTAGCACAATCAATCCAAAACAAGATGAGATGCCAAAATTTGCAACGGTATCCACTTAACCAAATTCTTTTTCTTATATTTTCAACCTGCCGTCCTGTGGGCTCCGCACGCCTGACGGCTGGCTGGGGACTTCGCCTCCAGGCCTCCAGATTTCCGCCTCCGGCGGAGATCACCGAATTGTCTTTGCATATATAGAATCGGCTCAGAAATTATTTAATCCCAATATATTTTGTTGTAGACATAAAATTGCCTGCCGCACATGTGGACACATGGAAAGGCAGACAGCGGCAAATTATACCGAGAAAATCAATACATCTGCTCCAGTTGTGCACGCACACAAACTCAATCCGAAGTGCGGCAAATCCTGTAGATTAGCGTTCTAGAGCTCGTTTCAAAGACATTCTTCTTTCTGCGGCGTCTCACATGGGTCCCGTTCGCCTTCTACGGCGTTCGGTGCACTCTTACATGGGTACCGCACACTTTCTAGGGCGTCCGTAGCACTCCTACATAGGTCCCGCACACTTAATATGACGTCCGGCGCACTCTAACATGGGTCCCGTACGCTTTCTATGGCGTCCGTCGCACTCTTAAATGGGGCCCGTACACTTTCTGCGGCGTCCGGCGCCCTCTTACATGAGGCCCGTACACTTTATTTGACGTCCGTCGCACTCTAACATGGGTCCCATACACTTTCTATGGCGTTCGACGCCCTTATATGAGTCCCGCACATTTTCTTCGGCGTCCGGCGCACTCCCGCTGGTGTCCCGCTGACTTTCTACGATCGTTAGGTGGTTTCGGGCGTAACCCTTCTAAAACAGAAAAGTCTGCAATTACAGAATGCACACCGTAGACTGACAGACTGACTGGCGGACGAACGGACGGACACCACTCTTTTTTATTACTATGGAATGATACTGTCTTTTTATGTTCTACTTCAATTTATTTTTTAATTTCTTTGACTTTAATTCTCTTTCGGATATTATTCTAACAAGAGTCATCCATCCTTTGGCCTCACAATCGCCACCCGCCTGCGTGTAACAAGCCATGTAGGATTCGGTCGAGTCGGTGGGAAATGGCAAAAGGGCTGATAAAACTTGCAACGGTGTCGACTTGACCTAATTCAATTCTTTTTTTCGTCTTTCGATGATTACTTGCTGCAATGTGGACGCCTTTGAAGTTCGAAGATTTTTCTGCAGTAGACTTCGAGTACCATATCTTTCCGACCTACACATGGCTCCCTCCCAAGCGATGCATGTAGAGTTAGCACAAGCAATCGAGTGGGTGAAAATTGGGATAATATATGTTAACATTTGCGATTCGCAACCGTGTCTTCTTGGTCTAAAAGATTTTTCTCAAGTTTTAGTGCAGTCGTTTTTTTATGTTGTACTCGGTTTTACTATTGTTTTATTTTCTTTGACTTTGGATCTCTTTTGAATACTATTCTAGCAAAATTCGGAGTCAGATTTGCCAGTCGCCAGCTAAACGCAAGTTATCAGCCAGCTGTTCGCTAGTTGGCTGAAATGTAATTCAGACAATATATAGGAACCGCGCAGAGTTCCTACTTAGAGAGTCGTGGGGTTCTATTCGGCTTCGATAGGCTTTCGATTCGACTACAAAGCGGTTTGACGACGATACGGCCAGGTACTTTCCGTGCGCCACGTGGCCTAATCGTCGTCCAAGTGAGAAGCACGTGCCGTCAATCATAGCCGTTTCACTCGGCCACGATACGCTTTTGATTCGGCTACTATGAGTTTGGACGACCAACGAGGGACAATGCCAATGATTGAACACGATGATCGATCGCTTCAAAGCTGACCCGGCGCATATCAGCCGTACAGCACGTATATAAGGGGCCCGATCACAAAGACAGCGCAGTCCGCATTTCGGGACCGCTCCTGGAAAGTGACTACAAGTCACTTTCTGGACGATTTTTGAACCGCTAAGAGGTCTCCCCCCGATCCTCAGCGATGGGAGGTCCCTCGCTGTCGACCGTGGCTAGGGTGATGTCCCCGTCGCGGACTGCTGTAGTGGTGATCCCCTGCTGCGGGCCGTGATTTGGACCGTATCCTTGTCGGAGGAGACCCGCTCCCGTCGAAGGGGTGGGAGCCCGTCCCCAGCGCCACGTAGTTTTATCGAACAGGCCACGTGCTGCTGCGTGGGAAACGGGCGCGCGGCAAGGGTTTTTTCTCTCTGCGCCACGTAGTCTCATCAACAGGCCATGTGCTGCCGCGTGGGTTTCTGAGGGTGCGGCAAGGGTTTAATTTCTCCGCCACGTAGTCCTATCGAACAGGCCACGTCCTCCTCGGAGCAGCACGTGCTGCTGCGAAAGTTCCTTTCAACTCGACTAGGTACCCGATTAGAAAGCCTATCGTGGCCGAATCGAACCCCCCGACTCTCTGAGTATGTCGTTCCTCATTCTGCGTCTCCAATGGTTTCTGTCTTCAGCAAAGTATACCGGAAAGACCAACATTGTTGGGCCGAATGTGTAGTCACATCACCCATTATCTTAGAGTAACCGAACCATTCCCAACCATAAACGGCAGCACTTGCGGCTCACAGCGCCGCGATGAACGCACAATTGGACGGATGGCCGCCGCGCCCACGTTCATGCAGTAGACTAGAATAAATGAAACAACCATACATACATATGTATGTGATAACTCGAAGCGGGCGTGTTCGAAAATTTCGTGGTAGGCCCGATGACTTAATTAACCTCAAAAAAGCGAGTGTTTCCTTTCTTAGATGATGGATGAGAGCTGAACAAAGCGACATGTCCTTTGGGGTTTTCTTCCTCAAAACGTTCATTTGTGTTACCATCGTCATTCTCATCCGAATGAAAGCCCCTTGTTTCCAGTTGTCTGGAGGCTGCACGGTGCATTCCGTTTCCTGGTTCAAAAAAAGGAATTGCTCTATTGCAGCGTTCTGTACAATTGCCCGGTGGTATTCGAATGACCCTATGAAGTAATGAATATCTCATTACTGCGAGTTATGCGACTCGGGTTCGTACTATAACAATTAATTCCTCTTCCGACGTAGAATAATTTCCCTCAGTTGGTGCTTGGAATTCGATCTTTCTTGATAGCGTTGTGGAACCAAAACAGAGGTTATTATGGCGAATGTAGATGCAGTCAACAAACGGAGGCCCCATGGGTCAAATGACCGAGTGCAATCTTTTAATCGTATAGCTTTGAAAATGCACGAAGTAGATTCACCTTTTCTGATATTCATCAGTGACATGTGGCCAATCCCCACGCTCTACGAAAGTGCAATTCTGATTTAGCCAGAATTTTGTTATTTTGATGGAAGTCCGTGGAAATGTAGTCAGTCACGAGCGGCAAATATAGATTTCGAGGCAAAAAAAACTTGGTGCAAATCACGAGTAACATTGAGTTACACCGATATCAGCGGTTCAAGGCGAATTATACTACCCCTATCTCAGATCCAAATTTACTCTGTTCCTTCTAGAGCTTGTGCGGAGCGAGGGGAGAGTTGGCGAGAAAAAATGGGAGAGAAGGAGGCGCACCTTGCGCGCGTAGACGCACGGGATGAACGGAAACAAATTCCACGCCGAAATAGAGGATACATGATTCTTTCCGGAGTCATACTTCCCGCGAAAAGTCTATATTGACGGCAAAGTGCGCCTGATTGCGAATAACCGCCCACACGCTCGGCGTGCGTGTCGAGCGGCCGTCGCGCTGGGTATTTCTAGACGAGTTTCATCCTGAAAAAAAATGTGGTAACCATCCGTTCTTTTCGTCTCCTATTTCCTTCTCTTGGGTATAGTGAGTCTTGCCTATCTTTTGGTAGTGTCTTGGTTTCGGTAGCTTAGGTTTCGGTAGCGGGGTGGGGTTTAAAGGGTTGACGCCGGTCTTGGTGGTAGACGGAAGGGTAAGGATATTTCTTTTTTCTTGGTGTTTTTATTCGTCTGAAATCTGTGCTGTTGGTTTCTTGCATTTTGTGATGAACACTAGATGTCCTTGTTTTTGCTTCTTAGACCCTTTCCAGTTTTTAAAAGATTCAAAGAGGGGTAGAGGGGGGGGGGGGATTTTGAAAAACAATAATTGCGAAACCAGATTTGAACGGCAAGTCAAGCTCAGTCGCCTACCCATTCAGCGCATACGATGCCTTTAAATACAAATGAATGCACTAAGATCGCATAAAATCACTTTTTTTCTAAGAAAGAGAAGGATAAAGAAGCAAAAAATGCGCCTTACGAATTACATCATACAGTACTAGCCCAGTACATCAGAAACACATTTAACAAATCTCAAAGAAAAAAGAAAACCTAAAGCTTCCCTCCCCCCCCCACCATCAGAACGGTTCCAGTCAGGCATAATTACGGTTTACGATTTACGACATTTTGGACCGTAAATCGTAATTTTTCTTAAAAAAATACATGTAATTGAAGTAAATCGCAAGATATCTCCAATTTACTTGCTCTAATCCCACTTTGCATTTACTAATGTATTTGATCAGAAGAAGGGACCAACCATGTCGTGTGACTGCAGCACGATCCCGTTATCAGTCTTTAATGTGATTCTATCATTATAACGCGGGATACACGGTCGGAGTCGGAGGCGCTGAATAAGGGGACGTTTATACTTCCGCCGCGGAGCCACGCGGCAATAAGTGGGGCGGCGCGGCGCGCCACGCCGCTTGAAAAATCGCGCCACCAAGATGTATAATCGGGCTGCGTCGAATTTACGCGGTGACGTCGCAGAATGACGTTAAACACAGCCTGGAGTAGCTCTGACATAACAATTTCGCGTTTTTCATGAGGATCAACTGTCCTGAATTGTATAACTAGATTGGCGTCAAAACATCGAGCTAGGCAGTCTAATCGATCTAAAATTTGCTTGACATAGTGCTCCTGACCCCGTCTTTTGAGTTGATTGCGCCTTCTCGGAGTCCACAAAAATCAACAAGAGGAGTGTTCGTTCTTTACCCCAAGCGTTCGAAGCTCAAAATCGTTTCCTCTATTTGATTTCTCTTCGTCCGCAGCAAACGGGCCCTCAGAAAAGGCGTGAGCACTAGTTTGAACGCTCATCTTCGCCCTTTTTTCTGAAACATTTATCTCTCACAAATGCGAGCGTTTGATGGGGCGATTTGACTATATTTCTTAACTATGGGGACCAAATAAAGCGACAAAGATCAGAAAGCGGTTTTTTGTGCTTAAGTTGCCTTTAATAATCTACAGCATTGTCACCATAAAGCTACGATTCTGCAAGTGGTTCAGTGGATGTAGAAAAAAATAACTTGGGCTGGGCGACCGATGCTGTGCTCTAGATAATATGGAGTTTCCACGGATCTGAATGTTAATTTGCCATCTCTATTGAAGATTGGCGCGAGCCCGGTGTCATCTTGTTTAACGTACGTTCACTGAGGTTGAGCCTTCAGTAGGGAGCTCGAAGTACATATCAGTGCAATTCACACCGACTTGATCGGTGTTGCGGTATCGTTAGCAAATGGGAGGAGTTCTCAAATTCGGCTGTTGAGAATCACTCAAATACAGTCATTTTGGCTCGTTTTACGCTTACAACGGCGTTAGCGTTTTGGGAGAGGCATTACGAGTATAATTGTGTCCCTTCTGTTGCCCAGCAATTACGCGGAGAGCTGAATCGGACATGCGGATTTCTCAAGATCTGGGAAGAAGTTGTGGATTGAGTGACAAGGGAAAGCAAACAAATACGGGTAAGGCGCAGCCATCAAGGGTACGGTATACTTCTACGAGACACGGTCGCGTCGCTCTGAACAGCGACAGCGACCGCCTGTCCCGGAGCTCCCGCCTTTTAGACCTGTCGCATTCGCAGTGCGCTGAACAGCGGCAGCGACAAGCTTTGGCACATTTGCAGTATGCCAGCTCTCCGCGACACGTCGCTGCGGCTCACGCGCGATAACTCTTCCTACGACAACCGATGTCGCTGCTCCGATGCGGGTCCCGCCGCGATTCGTGCTAGATTTCATGCTTCTCGCTGATTACAGCGACAAAGTATATCGTATCCATTAAACGTGGTTAGCTGTCAAATAACGAACGCAACCTAATACTAGCACGTGAAACGGTAGACATTACATAGATTGTTTCTCTTGTTTCACCATAGTTATAATGTTTTCAATGGTTATAGTTATTATTTGCTGTTTACGATTTACGATATACGGTTTACGATTTACGGTGGTTTTGTCGTAATTACGTTTTACGATTTACAAAATTTGAAATTCCATTTACGCACACCCCTGGTTCCAATCCCTCACTATGGCTTAAGCTTACAAAAAATCGCTTACGTTGTTCTTCAAAACACTCCGTAGAAAGGCTCGCCTAAAGTCCTGGGGAGGAGAATAAGAGAAGAAAAAATTGGATAGTCACAGCTGCAGTTGGTTGTTTTGCGCAGCGATGGACGTTGCGCAATAGCAAATCACTGTGAACACCCAGCGACGACGCGACGCGACGTCGCTTAATCGATACGTAGGCTGATTGTGACAAAGCGTAACGCAACGAATCGACTCTGAACGCCGGCTATGGCCATAGTCGCGCGGCGAGCGTTGCGCGGCCACTTTAAAGGCAGTTTTTATGTTGGAAAAACCGTAGTCCATTTTTCTGTTTTCGAGTAGGCAGTTTGACCAAGTAGTGGATAATAAGGAGAAGCTCTCATGAATCTCTCGAATATCGGAGAAAAAACACTTCAAGAAAACCTATCACATATTTACTTACGCCCGATAGTGTGTCTTGTGCACTGCGGAAAAACTTATCGACCGCCAGACTATGTATAGGCCTTTATTCAACTAGGAAGTCGCGACGCTGCGAAAAAAACGCACGCGGGGTCAAGAAGTTGTGTCTACCGATCGAATTATATCGCGCCCAAAATCTGAGAGACAATACGTGCTAACTCGAACACCCTTGCTTTAGATCTTTGCCTGATCAGCAATTTATTAACTTATTTCTCAACACGCTACTCAATTTCAGTGACGAATACAACCGATATCTCTCCGAACTCGGCTCACAACTCTTCAAGCGATCTCAATTCCGACAGATGATGAACTACGATGAATAGACGAATTGCTGCTTAGTACGGTAGCAATAAGATGTTGAAAAGATTCTGAACGGGATTAGTCAATAAATATTTGTTTTTCGTCGCCTGCGATAGAATTCTATAGAACGGCGAAATTCGCATGGTTCCTGCGCGTACTGGTGCAGAGCGGAGGTTAGAGACAGTGGGAGAGCGGAGGGCAGACGGAGGCCGCAGCATCGTGCGCGCCGCTCCCGCCTCGCATTGTGAGAATTACGACGTTTTATAGAGGGTACAGGGCGCTACCGAAATAGTGTCACCGACGAGATTCCGTCAGAAACTCCTGAACAAGTTGACTGTGCCTTTAGCACGAGTCGCGGAAAAGTTTCACGCAACACACTACCGGCGTTCACAGCCACATCCGAACTACTGCGTGTAACATAAAAATATGGGTGAAACTTCTTACTTTTGAGATAAACACTTACAAAATGCGCGAAGGCTTCAGATAACTTGTTCAGAAGTTGCTTATCAAAACATGTACTAGAAAAAGAAAATTAATGGCTACACAATTCACTAGCACTCAGAAGGATGATGTTCGGTTCCCCGATACCTTAGGGACCCGGCAATGTATTGGTCTTGGGAAGAATTGGGCTTCAGCGGTGATGAGGACAAAAATAACACCGAAAGGCAAAACAAGCCTCACGGAACTGGAAATTATGGTTGAATTTTAGTGGATGGCAACAATAAAAAATCCCCAATTTCCCGAAACACGGATAACGCTGATGTATAACCCGGGGAATTCCAACAGGACGCACGGACTAAACAGAAAAGAAATTCACTCCAGATCAGAGGATAGCTAAAGTAATCAAAAGTACTCTTTTGAAAATCGACATCAGGGGCATCCAGCATTGTTTCTACCCTCCGTCCCCCTCCCTTAGCTAAGGGTGGGACAGTTTCGTCCCGACCGCCGCAGAAGCTCGACGATTGGAATAGGGTCAAATTGGGAGATGCTAATGGAATAAGTAGGGAAACTCAGATAGCCTGACCACTGTTATGGTTAATTAGTATGGCGAGCAGTTTCGCTATTTCCTTATCGCAGACTTCTCTTTAATTCAAGGCCTACCTCTGAGCAAAAAGCTTAAAGGCAGCACACACGCTCGTAAACGTATTTGAGATTACTATGGAAATAGAATCGTATGGCTCAGGACACAACGCCTATGCACTTTGAAGCGTCAAAAACAACCTACAATGCCGTTACAGGAGTAGCAAATTTGGCCCCGCCCGTATTTTCGCTCCCCCTGTATTTGCCCTCTTCCTCCAGAGCAGGGTTGTTAGACCATCTTCGCCGTCAGTGACGCGTGTGGTTCACTTGTGAGGCAATCCAACAACAGTACCGACGGTGATGATGGCCCAGCGAATTTGCGTTGGAGGAAAAGGGCAAATACAAGGGGCGTGAAAATACGGGCGGGGCCAAACTTGCAACTCCTGTAACGGCATTGTGGGTCGTTTCTGACGCTTCAAATTGCATAGACGTTGTGCTCTGAGCCATACGATTCTATTTCCGTAGTAATCTCAAATACGTTTACGAGCGTGTGTGCTGCCTTTAAAGGCAGTGTTCACGATGATTTTCGTCCCGGAGTTCTTCACATAGAACAATGCGTTAGCTCCCAAGTGTTACCAAAATTACGAAGATACGGCGAGAAACGCATTAAAACGGCGTATTTCGGTGACATTATTCTATAACATGGACTAGTTGTGCGGTTGGATGAACATGTTCATGGTGGTTGTCACCGGTTAAAAAATGGGGCTAATCAAAAATGGAAGAATATTTTGGGCAAAACAGTATTAGTTAGGGTCTGAAAGAAGGTACGAAGCAACAGACAGTAGCGAATTGCAAAGGAAGGGTCCACAAAAGATTTCATTATCACAACAAACAGTTCCTGTGATACTTGAGAGGCGGGGTGATACATAAGGATTTCGTGCACTTCTGGGGCATTTTTCTCAATTTCTACGTCATTTTAGTTCTACCCGAGGGTCAATCAATCAATATAGCGAATAATCTCAGAATTGAAGATTATCGTGAACACTGCCTTTAAGACCATTTACTAGAGGCTGATTCACCCGCACCCCGACGATTTGGAAAACCATGTTACTGCCGTTGAAGACTTGCGGAAAGCACATAAATGTTCCGTGCTCTAAATTTTCTTATTGCCTCCGAGGATTAGAAAAAAGGACAAAAAGTGACGAAGATACACTGATCAGGGAGTCTTTGGGGTGTTCAGAAAAAAATTTTGGAATCGACTCGAAACTCTAAACCGGGGGTTATTTGGGGCGCTGAGCGCGATTCTGAGGTCCGTTTGTCGCTGAGCTAACAAGGGATAACTCTGAACATAAAATATAGTTTAAAAAATGGTCTGTGGAGGGTTATGGGGGGAGACAAAAAGAAACAATTAAAGATGTTAAAATTTCGTTCGGCCCTCATGGGTAGATCAAAAACTATCAAAATAGGAAAGACGCCGGAACGCTGGACGGTGTGGATTTTGACTAAAAGTGATCCATACAGGGGCTTTGAAATCATCTGAAAATGTTGTTCAGAAAGTTTGAAGACGGAACCTAGCCTGGTTCTAAAGTTATGACGTGTTTCCTGATCTCTTGAACAGTGCTCGTTGCATGCAAACCACTCAGCATTGCAATGAGTCGATACACGCTATCACTGCTCGATGGTTAGGCGATGGGCTACGAAGCAATTGAATGATGGTCCGGATACTTTAGGAGCATTCCTGATAGTGGCTGTCAATAATGCCATTTCTCTGTGTTCATTTTACTTATTTTGGGTTTTAACAGTGTTGCTTGATTTTTATACCTCTTTTCTTATATTTCGGAGTGATAACGGGATAAAAACTTGGAAAGTTCCACATCTATATTAGAAATTATGGAAACTCTCAGGTTTCAACATTTTCTAAAATACCAAGTGGACGCCCTTACCCTTCTTCCCACATATATTATTGAAAAACAGTACTTAAAGGCACAGTCCAACCTCAGAAGCGTTTTTCTGTTCTTCCGCCTATGTTGAAAACGGTCACATGCTGATTCCAATGATGTCTCTGGAATAGTACAAGGCCTTCTGGGAACGGAGTTATGGTCCCTCAAAAATTGAGTTAGGGAAGCATCATGGACGAGTTATCCGAGGCTTGTAACATGTCATTTGCAACCGATTTATAGTTCAGTTCCGCAATCGCGTTCAGTCCTCATTATCACAATCGTAGAAGCGAAGCGGTTATTTCAAAAAATTCATCTATTATAGAATCATTCTCAAAACAACCGCTCCGCTTCTACGATTGTGATAAAGAGACTTTGCGGACTGAACGCGATTGCGGAACTAGATCATAACGTCGGCACGGATCGTGAAGAGACTTCGCGTTCATTGTTGAAGGTTGGCGCAAACTCGGTGCCATATGCTAGAGCATAGGTGCACCGAGTTTGCGCCAACCTTCAACAGTGAACGCGAAGTCTCTTCACGATTCACGCCGATTTTATGTGAGCTCACCTGAATGGATAGAGAGACTGAGAATGAAGGGAAGAACGGGGTCATTCATTGGAGATCATCGCTCATTTGCTGCTGTTGAGCTCGAAAGATCGTAAAGGGGCGTGCTAAAGTGGCTTCCGAATGTGAGCGCTCCAGGGTGGCTTCCCCCTATATCTCGCTTATTCGGAAGAATTGAGAGCTCGCCTTTGGCAGGGGCTATATAGGGTGGGTCTACTTCACAACTATGTGGAAATCTCGGATTTCGTCCCTGAGCTTGGACTGTGCCTTTAAGGGAATCGTTTTGACATATGCCGCTGGAAAAAAGTTTCGGGCCACAAAAAACCTCCTGAATCAGGGATCTCGCAGTGTATAAAAAAATTTCGGGCTTGGCTCAAAACTTGTATGTAGGGGTAATCTAGGGTGTTGAACACGAATATAGAGATCCTTTGTCAAAATTCTGAGGGTTACTGTAGGTTACGGTAGTTGCCATGCCATTTAGGGGCTAAACCTTCCTTAATAATTTAAAAAATAACAATTGAACATCCAATTCGTATTCAGCACCCCGAGCAACCCCAACTTTGAAATTTTGAGTCAGATCTGAGACTTTGACCCAACTACCGTATGCCCACCGTGATCTACCGTGATCTGTCGAAATACGATAAACGGACCTGAGATTCGTGTTGTGCATTTTAAATAACCCCCAAGAGCAAAGTTCGGGCCTTAAATTTTTTTTCGACATTCGGAGCCCCATAAGCGCTGGTAAGCTCGATCCTATTTTTGGGAGCTCAGAGATGAAAAAAAAACCTCTCGCCCAAATTCCGCCCAGGGCGTAAATTGATGCGCTTGACACGAATCGAAAATCTATTTTCTGTTTTTGGCCGATTTGGTCAGGTTAGGATGCACTGGATGGCATTTCATCTACCGTAACCGAGTGTTTTGGTCGTTCTTGGTCTACCCGTGAGGGCTGTGTAAAATTTTCAAAACTTAAATTGTTACTTTCCGTCTCCTCTACAACCCCCAAGAAACCGTTTTTCAAATTTTTACTTTGTGTTCGCGGCCATCCCTTGTAAGGGTGTCGGATATTGTAGGCATAATGTCTTTTAAAGGCAGTGGTCGCGATCAAATATGCTTGTCGTCTTTTTCTCTCTAAACCCTTTTCTGGGTCTCGAGTAGTAGGGCCTACAAGAAGAAACTGCGAAAAAATGCTGCTTAGGGCCAAATTTCAACCCTGAACTTGTTGTCTTTGATGGTGGACGAGCCCACTCCACATCATCGGCATCGATGATCGTGTAGTATCAAGAACATCAGCTGGCTTGAAATTGGATTTCAACATATTTATGTACTCATCTAGTCAAAAACATCGACCGAAGAGCTTGCTTTGTTTGTTCAACTGTTTTTCTTAGGTAAATTTGCGTTTATTTCTCCCTCTAGATGTCGATGATTTTTGACTTCTCGGCATGAGACCGCGATCTTTTTGGGCGGCGCTGTGCACGTGTGCACGAACTGACATCTTTGGGCCTTGGAAACTCTAATACTAGCCCGTTTTTCACCGCGCTACCTTCATAGTTTTTCGGCTGTTTTCCACCTAAGCTGATTTTTGTAGTTTTTTCGATAACGTTTTCATCGTGACCACCGCCTTTAAAGGCACAGTACACCCTCAGATATGAATTCTGAGATTTTCATGTAATTGTGTAGAAGACCCCTCCTGCATCACACATGCCAAATGCCAGATCTCATTACCTCCAAAGAAGCGAGATATAAGCGACCACCACAGGCCCGACCCCCTTCGCTCACCACCACAGGCCCGACCCCCTAACAGATTTTTGAACTCGATAGCGGCTCGATGGATGGATAAATTCCAACAAGTCGTCGTTCATCAGTCCATTACCTTACAGTATCCCAATCCTGGCTTTCTCTCACGCAACGATTGCGAATAAAGAGAAATACAGGCCTGGGACAACTCGTCCACCAAATTTTCACCCTCAAAATCTAGGCATCTTTGAAGAGCCATAACTCTGTTCAAAAGGGGTCTTAGACGATTCCAGAGATACCACTGTGATCAGCGTGTGGCTCTCTCTAAGATAAGCATGAAATCTGAAAATAAATTTTTTGGGTGTCCTGTGCCTTTAGGTGGCGTACCCTTATAATTTGAAAATCGACAAATGGACCTGAAATTCGTTCGACGTCCCGAAACACTTCCAAAATTTTTGACCAATTTTCCGACTTCGACCAAACGACCGTATACCACTTGTAAATAACGCAATCCAAGGAACTTGGGTAAAAGAACCACAGATTTGTGTTAGGCACTCCATGTAACCTCTACGGAAAAGTTTTGAAGCACTTTTGTGGTAGCTTTCAGGAAATTGTGAAAAGTCGTTTTTCGCCAGCAAAATTTCCCCTTTTTGGAAAGCTTTCACCAAATCAGCCAAAATTTCTGAAAAATCGACATATCGGCCTCAGATTTGTGATCGGCACCCGAAATAGCCCTTAGAAGAAAACTTTGAGCTGAATCTAGAAAAGAGTTCTAAACATCCTAAGAATTGTCATTCGGGGGCCTTTTTCTCTTCGCAAAGCTGTGGAAATGCCTTTTTCTGGAAATCGCATGTGAATCACTAAGGCATTTAGGAAATTTTGAACCCAAATTATTGATACACAGGGCTATAACCACAACATCCAGAGCATGGTTTTCTAAAACATCGGGGGTGTAAGTAAAACAAACACTTAGCAAAGTATGACTAACAAACAAACATTGTAATCCAATATTGTATACGGATAAACAAGTAATATAGTATTCTTGTTCTTGCGATGCTGCAACTCTATAAGACCTAATGAGCTCCTTAGAACTAGTAGCTGCATCATCGAATGAATTATTCCATTCACACATACACACATAGGAAAGACATGAAGGCATAGCCAATATGACGCAGAAATATGCCGTTCTTCACCAAGAAAATAATGCTGGCATACAGATGCATGTGGAGACTGAAGACTAAGAGGGAAACAAAGTCATATTTTAGCATGAAAAGCGGACCCACCTAAAGTCTTCTACCTGTCCCAAGTGTTGGAGAGATTCAATTTTGAAACCATGCTGTGCAGCATCTAGTTAACTTCAGTGCGCAATAATAAAAGCTTTTCGGCTTTGTGTGGGACCCATGGAGAAAATTCAGCTTCTCGGATGGAACCAAGCTTCAAGCCTCTAATTTCCTGTTAAGCCAATATTAAACTTAGTGATGACCTGTTGTGGCTGGCCACAAACCTCCAGCAAGATTCTACGCTCCGTGAAATCGACCCTTCTGCTTCATACGTTTCGTCTACAGAGCTTAAGAGGGTAGAAGTTTCCTACGATCACTAAGCTCCTTTTGGCCTGAAATTTGAATTTTCAGGAATTGTCAGGAGTTGCAATCTTGAACTAACAGGGATGCTGATCGAATTCGCAGCTCGGGTAGGGCCAAGAAGCAGTTCGGCTGGCACACGTGAGGCGCGCGACGGAAAACCGCTGCGTTGACGTCGTCGTTGCGTTAACCGAGCGCGAACTAGATTTTTTAGGGGAGGGCACGCGAATAAAGGCATCGTACGCGCTGAAATCCACTTTCCATTTTTTATGCTCAATCCCTTCCTCGGGCCCCTGTGAGAAAGTACAACGAGCTTGGCTGCTCAAAAACGTACCATTGTAAGCATAGAGGAAGTGGAAAGTGGGGAATTCCGTCAAAAGGGGCTGGCCCTTCCGTCAGTCATTTGGCACTTTCGCAATATTTGAGCAGAACGTGGTGTCGCTAAGTACAGGGCATGCCTCTGTACGCTGACGCACCGTCGGACGAAAGTGGCATTCTCGACTGGAGATTTCTCGTCACACAACGAGCGATTGCTTCCAACGCTGCGCCAATGGACAAATTGTAGAACTGTTCCTTGCGCCCTCCGCGTAACTATCCCGAGTCGATGCCGGCGCGAATTTCAAATGATTTTCAGAAGTTTTTTTTTTAACGTTTTTTCTTGGAAAGTTAACGTTTTTGAGCGGGCTTTCCGCTACCTTTAGTCACTATAGGAGGCTAACAACTCAAAAACGCCTAAAAACGAAACATGGTTTTTAGCGCGTACGATGCCTTTAACGCGCCACAACGACGTCTCGACGTCGTGAGCGTAGCGGTTTACCGTCGCATTTTGTGATCAGATCAGTATCCGATTATTTCAGTCGGATGAAAAAGTGGACTTTTTGTTCAAAAAGTCAGATATTCGAAACAGTACGATCTTCGACTACAGTCGAAAAGTTCACACTCGACCAAGCGTGATGCCCAACCACAGTAGAGAAGTCGAATATCTAAAAAAGCTTGATATCCGCCTATAGTCGAAAAGTCGGATAATCGAAAAACTGCGTTATCCGACTATAGTCTAAAAGTCGGATAGTCGGAACAAATTTCATCTGGAACAAGTATAGTACCTACGCCCTTCCCCTTACATGTTAGAGTTCTTCGCATGGGTCTTAATAAGTAGCCCGTCCAAAAGGACAATACGTTTTGGCAGCAGGTTATTTGTAACTTATGTCGTCATTCTCATGGCTACCAAACACCTCGGTCCCGTTGAACATCACCGCATTTTAATACCTCGTTTTACTGCGTCGCGACAAAATTTGCACGAACATCATCACAGCAAGAAACAGTGGCAGGCTCATATAAATAGAAAATTACACTTACAATTAGAGGAAGAGACGAGGATTTTTTTGTGTCACACAAATCCCGCAACGTTCAGGAATGATTCAGAATCCCTCTTAACAGCCAGGTGGTTTTCACCAGCGTTTTTTCTGAATGCGTTTACAGTTCATCCACACAATCGCGTTCAGTCCGCAAAGTGCACGCTGATTGCGAAAGCGTGCCCCGCGGCGAAGAAAAGGGAAAACCGCCCGGGTGATCCGCGATCCCTGGGTGAGGATCACCGAAACCGCACCGCAACACGCTTTCGCTATCAGCATGCACTTTGCGGACTGAACGCGATGCATGTATGCATCAGGGGTGTGCGGAAAATTCTTTTCGGTAGATTTTTTACCGGAATTTTTGATGAATTTATTTTTCGGTAAATACGGTAAAAACGGAAAATTCGTTAAAAATTCTGACTTTGGTACATATTCCATACGATAGCACAAATGACCAACAATATTTTTGCATCATTTTCAATAGTGCACGAGGATAGTGCAGATAATGAGTGAGTTTTACATACTAAACTGACAATGGGCTCAGCGGCTTAACCCAATCGGCGGGACGTTGATTTTGAGAAAATGTATCATTTCAAAATTTTCTCTCGTCAAGGTCTTTCTGTAGTCACTCAAAATCAGGCCAGCTACATCCTTTCCGCCTCACTCAGCTGTGTCAGGGGGCGCGCAAAAGTAATTATTGGTCAGTGACGAAAGGTGCAGGCAAGATGATTTCACAATGGAGTCGTTCCACAACTGCAGTGGATTCAGTGTTGTATCCGGAAGCTCCGAAAAAAAATTCCAGTTCTTGAAATATCTACTTCAGAGCTCTGCTAATATGTATTTCTCAGGGTAGTATCTCGATAAGATCAAGCACGTGACACAAAAGGTGGAGAGATCGTTGGATTAATCAGAAAGTAAGCCAAAGGGTTAAAAAGAGTAACAAAAACAAGGATGAAGAAGGATAAAGGCATGCAATAACAGTAGCTTACCCGTGAATTACGAGTAAGTAGGCCGAATGAGCTAGAAACACCCAACTTTTCTTCTTGGTAAAAAATTCGGTAAATTTCGAGAAAAATTCGGTAAATCGATAAATCAAAATTCACTGAAAAACCCCGGTAAATCCGGAAAATCGGTAAATCGGTAAGCGGAAAATGCACACTCCTGGTATGCATGTTTTTTGAAGACGTGTCATCATTTAGAAAATATCCGAGAGTGGCAGTTGACGGCCTCTTTTCGCATCAACGTCTCGATTTATAGCGTGCACAGAATCAACGCCTAGGTCACAGCCCTCATAAGCCACACTAATATGTGATGGTAATGACAGACCCCATTTTCGCTCGAGCGGTGGTTGCAGTCGCTCCTCTAGATCTATCATTCTAGACTTCTTCAGTACCTTGTGCATCGACAGCGCTAGGTTGAGGCTCGGCTCAGTTCCTGAGGGTTGCAGCGCTCTCCGTATGCTAAACCCGTCGGACCTACTCCGATTGGCAAAAGCCACATTTGCCGTCTTCACAGGCGTATGTTGTGCGCTCCAGATCAGATACCAGGTTGTTTAATAGGTTTTGTCGTTCGATAAGAAAAACACAATTTTATGGTTCAAAATACACTTCTTTAACAAAAAAATTTTGGGCTAGTAGCAACGCCCTCTCTTATCGAGCGACAAAACTTATTGAACAACCTGGTATATGTGACATAAGCGATCAACAGGGAATCCAGCTGTGATCTTTAACATTAGGACAGGATCATACTCACCGCGACGACCTAAGCGACGCAACGTTTACCATTGACAACGACAGAAAATCGGTATGCCTGTTATGCACAGTCGCTTTCGCTGGTCGCCGGAACTTTGGTCCCGTCCTCAGAGGCGATTTTATTTTCTCGAATACACGAGCGTATGTTACTGAAACTGACCATTTGAGCGCGTAAACTTTTGAGGCGAAGTTGCGCCCCACGCTTCTAGCAAACACTTCCTCTTCTGAACACTTGAACGCCAAGCCTTAGCGTTCTATCGTGACTGTTGGACGTGCGGTCGGCACGGATCGCACTAATACTTTGTGTTTTTTTATTGAAGGTTGGTGTAGAGTCTTCGAATTCCATTTAGTTTGACGAATGGACGGAGCTGCGACGGTAGATCGCCGCGCGCGATCGAAATTCCGATGGCCGTCAACGCCGCACGGCCTGCTGCAATCATCGCGCCAAGCCCATTCAGCAGACTAAATTTGATACGAAAATCATACGTATGTCTCGAAACTCGGTGTACCTATGTTTTAACAAATGGCACCGAGTTTGCGTCAATCTTCAAAAGGGAACGCAAAGTATCAGTGTGATCCGTGCTGTCTGTACGACCAATTCTTCGCCTTGCGTCATCAAGCTTGCACTAAACTTTAACACGTAACGTAGAAAGTGTTTGTTCTGTGAGGTTCCCAATTTGTAATGCGCCCACTTATCTCCTAGTCATAAACAGAATGCGAAAACACTTAGCACTAAAAATGCGGCCTCAATTAATGGTTGAGCCCCTGAGTGGTAACCCTAGACGTATTTACTCAATCAGCATTAAGAATGTCTTTCCAATGGATTCTGCAGCGCACAGGCATTTCCGAAAGTTTTGCTTTCCTCATGGGAAACGCGATACTAACTGCGCCATAAAAAGGGGAGAAGTTTCGGCTGTGAAAAATCTAAATTTTCATCCATCAATGCGCTGCGTGTGAGCGCGAAGCTACTCTCTCCGTCTGCCAAACGCTCTCTCGCTGCCTCTAACCTCCGCTCTGCGCCCGCACGCGAAAGGGCAACGGGAATTTGGCGTTTTTACAGCCTAAATCTTGTGGTAATAGATCATTTTATGCTGAGCGTTCCTCCGCTTACCAAAGACTCTGCTTCTTACGAACGGAATCCCATAGTGGTCACCAACAAATCTCGTTTCAATGGTTTTTTTCTGGCTAGTTATAATTTATAGGTAGCCTATTCTCAAAGAACGACACTTTAAGAAGAGAACATTTACTTTTCTTTTCGATTGTGCAGACGATGAAATAATGATTTTTCACAGGAATACTATCTAGTCGTTCTTCTTATCGGCGCCTATGGTCTGAAGAAGAGCGGCACGGCTTGGACGTATTGGTGGCACATGATTTTTCTGAAAGAATTTTTTCTGGTTAAGAGTAATACGGATTCAAATATTATGTAGACAAGACCTTCTCCTTCTCCGCCCCGTACGGATTGACGGCCACCAGCGCCTAAAAGACCAAAATGTCACTGAAACAGAATCGCAATAAGGGTTATTCGCCAATCTTGTCGACGCACGCAAGCCATTTCGAGCGTATTCGCGGTACTCGCAGGTAAGGCCTATTTTAGAGTTCCATCGCAGCGCTCCGCGATGAGATGTTTTCTGTGGGCATCGATCGATAACGCGTCGCTCGTCGACTCGCATATGAGCCATGAAACCGCGCCTCGCCGCGGTGGAACTTTGAAAATTTCCTAACCCTCACGGTGGCGGCGGGGTGTAACTCGTTCCAATGCGCGCGTTACTCCCGTTTTTCGAAAAGGGGTTTGAAACGTTTGGATTAGAAAGACACATGTAGAGGTGTGCAAGCCCTCACAGTTCCAAATGGAACCCAATCCCAACTTGTGTTGCTAAGCAGTGCTCTGAAGTGAGTGCGGTGGACGAGTTGTTCGTCACCCAAACAAGACGGGATGTCGTTAACGAAGTAATGAACTAGTGCCTCTTTTTGGGAGTGCCTGTTCCCCTATTTTCCATTCTTCTACAGTTCCTCTCCATCAATCCTTTGAAGCTTAGACCAATATATCCTCTGTTTCCTAGTGAAATTTATTTCTGTTCATCGCGTGCGTCAGCACGCGTACGCTGCGTCTCCTTCTCCCCACGTTTTCTCGCTGTCTCTAGCCTCGCTCCGCACAAGCGCGCGAGGGAACAGAGTAAATCTGGCTCGGAACCAGAGGATACCTTACCGTATTCTGTCGTGTATGCAAGAGGGGCACATACTATTACGCAGTTTCATTATACTACAGCTCAGTTACGTATTGATCGGTGAAGAGAAATTAAGCTACCAGGTTGTTCAATAGGTTTTGTCGTTCGATAAGAGAGGGCATTGCTACTAGTCCAATTTTTTCTTGGTACACTCTTCACATGAACGTATATGAGGTTTCATTTCAATCTGTCAATTCATTCTTAGTTTACAAGCCATTTAGTGTCGCCGTGTCACAGCAATGGAAAGAATTGAGTATCGTGCAGTGATGAAATTCTTATTTTTGAAAGGTGTAGCCCCAAAAGAAGTTCACGAACGAATGTTAAAAGTGTATAATGATTGTTCACCTACAAATAGAAGAGTAGAAAGATGGGTTGCTGAATTGAAACGTAGTCGTGGAAGTCTTGAAGACGATCCACGTGAAGGACGTCCAAAAAGCGCATCAACATCAGAAATTATAGTAAAAATACAGGATATGGTTTTGGAAGATCGTCGATTGACTGAGAGAGATTTTGTAGAGGCTCTACACATCTCGTTAGGCAGTGTGACTCATATTTTAAGTGAAATTGTGGAAACTGTGTGCACAATGGGTGCCGCAATCGCTAACAATTGAACAAAAACACATTCCAATGCGACTTTCTTCGCAACATTTGGAGCGTTGTAAAAAGAATGAAGTGGATTTTGTGCGTCGATTCATCACTATGGATGAGACTTGGATTTTTTTTTGGATTTTTTTCTTTTTTTCTAAGTGTGTTGATGATTAGGGAGATTATACTGAATAATAAAGTGTATTTTGGACCATAAAATTGTTTTTCTTATCGAACGACAAAACTTATTGAGCAACCTGGTAGAAGGCACAGGGCTGCACATATGTACTTCTTGTGGTGTGATCGCGGTCGTAACATTACTACAGTGTATACTCTAGTACGGAGCCAGATTTACTCTGTTCCTTCGCGCGCTCGTGAGGAGCAGGGATGAGCGGAATAAAAATGTGAAATCTCGGAAATCGATTTTCGGGTTTCGGAACAAAAATTTTTTTCTCGGGTTTCGGAAATCGGGCGCGAAACGCCTGAAAATGCGCGGAAATGCGGTTTTCGGAACGCGAAACACGTAAAAATTCAGAAATCATCTAGTGTTTTCTTACGTTCCGGACGACCCGATATTTTCTCATTCCGCGGCGTTTTCTGCGGGTTTCGGAACGCGAAACGCGGAACTACGCTCATCCCTGGTGAGGAGCGAGGGTAGAGACAGTGAGAAAATGTGGGGAGAAGGAGACGCAGCATACGCGCGCAGACGCAGGCGATGAACGGAAATAAATTTCACTCCGAAACAGAGGATACATAAAGTCTACCAAGTAATTATTACAGGCAGTTGGTGCCAGGTGACTGTGGGCTCAGGGACAGTTTCTCTTAGCTCTCATGTCAATATAAGGTCGCACCTGAGGGCAATAAACACCATACGCGACAGGTGTACAACAGGGGTGTGCGAAAATTTTTCGGAAACGAAAAGAATGTCGGTCGAAACCAAAACTGCAATGTAGATGGACTAAAAGCCATCTACAATTTGATCTGCTACCTTGAAACAGAGGGTATTTCTCCTTTGATGTTGGTGCAGTTCCGATTTCTGTTCAAAGGCAGGGTTTGCGATCAAAACGATTGTTGAGTTCTCTTCATGAGAATGTAGATCTTGTCATCACAAAAGTAAAAATAAGTGAAAAAAACAGGGAAATTTGCGGGGAACGCTCAAAATCAAGGTATAACGGCTAATTACTGGGGTCGGCCGGTCCCCTAATTAACGCGTTTTTCATCAATGCTTGTTTATCCTCCCTTTATTTTGCTCCAAAAATAGTCAGTAGTTTCCAGAAGTGCTCAGAAAATACTTTAGAAGCAAAAGAAAAGTTGACAAAACAGGCATTTGTAGAAATCTCGATAGTTGGGGGCAGGAGGACACCAAGGAATAACTTTTTCCGGAGCGTTTTTTCTCCAATTTTTTACTTATTTTTACTTTTGTCATGGCCAGATCTACCTCTCCGTGAGGATAACACAACAACCAATTCTATCGAGAACCCTGCCTTTAAACTATTTGCTTTACAATGGCGTTCTTTGGACGTGATGATAAAAGAACAAATAAAAAATTGTAGAGCGCTTCGCTACACTACGCTACCGGAAAACCCGAAGTTTTTCGAAAATTTATTGCACTCCAAAGGCTCTGACTGCACCAAAAAAATTGGTCTCGAAACGAGTATCTTCATTTTTCGACTTCGAGTTTTCGAAAAATTTTCGCACATGCCTGGTGTACAAGAATTCAAGTAGTCGCTCTTAGGTTCGAGCATAACTTTGTGTCTTCTATGTATTTTCCTCTAAAACTGCCTGAGGCTTCATGCATTACCTCGCTGTATGTCTTGTTAGGATGTTTCCTTTGATAGTTTTCGATGGCGTAGCTGGAAAGAGGCTTGTTGCCCAGAATTGAACTCAAGCGCTGAAGAGAGAAAATCATATGCAGCTGACATACCGACTGAGTTTTGCATTCATGGAAATTTTTCGAACTTCCAGCATTTCCTTCACCATTGCTTCTTCATTATGCTTAAACAATTAGCAATTTTTCAAAAACACCTAAACAGTGGACCCTATTGAACACTGAAGTTCACCATTGCAGGCATCTACCAATCAACCCATAACGCTGAAGGACTCTCGATTTTTAGGTAGACTGGCCCTGGTTGAGATTTGCATGCGGTGGTTGCATTTCCTATGTGGATGGCATTCACAATCATAACGAAAACGCTGTTGGGATAGAGTGGGAACGGGAGAAACCTCTGGACATGGTGGATCTCTCTGAACGGACTATGGGGTACCGATCTCTCACGTAGTTATTTATGGAGGATATTAAATTCTACAAAACCCCACCAGTTCTTGGGTCCACAAGGTGAAAGAGTTGTCGTATTTAAAGGCACAGTCTAAGCTCAGGGACGAACTCTGATATTTTCGCGTAATTGTCAAGTAGACCCACCCTATATAGCACCTGCCAAGTGCGAGCTCTCAACTCCTCCGAATAAGCGAGGTATAGGAGGAAGCCACCCTGGGGCGCCCACATACGGAAGCCACTTTGGTACGCCCCTCTTACGATTTTTCGAGCTCAACGGTGGCGAGATGAGCGATGGTTTCAGATCATTAGCCCCATTCTTCCCTACATTCTCAACCTCTCTCTTTGTTCAGGTCGTACACGTCGGTTGCAAATGAAGGAAGTTACAAGCCTCGGACAACTCGTCCACCGTGCTTCTGTAGCTCAATTTTCAAGGGGCCATAACCTCGTTCCTAGAGGGTCTTGCACGATTATAGAGACATCGTTGGAATCAGCGTTGGACCATTTTTAGGATAGTCAGGAAGGCAGAAAATCGATTTCGAGGTTGAACTGTGCCTTTGAAGAAAGAGCCGTCAGTACAGAGAGAAGCCTTTTATGATAACGCTAAGTACCATAAGGTCTCCAAGAGGTAACAAAATGCAAAAAGCTTATGTGTTACTGCTCACCTTCAACTGGAGCTTTTTCACGAAGAAAGTTATAGGAATAAGTATGTTCATGATCACAAAGAAGGCCAGCCCAATTACCAAAAAGAAAGCCATCGTATCCGCGTAAAGATAACGTCCCACTGAAATCAGGTTGTATTTTTAGGTTAAGAATATACTTTTTGCAGTCAAAGTATGTGTTCACGATAAAAAAAACCGTATTTTAGTTTCCGATGTTTTTCAGGAGGCAAGTCCACGAAGTAAACGATGGCAGGGTGAAGTCCTCACAAAACTCCAATAGAGGAGAAAAAATTGTTCGAAGAAATTTCTTGAATATTTAATTACGCCTGTTTTGTATACTCCGGGAAACTGCAGCCAAAGCGTCAAACCTAACGTCGGAAACTTTAGTTGTGCGCATCCAAATTCTTGTTTTGATGAGATTGTTTTCTGTTTCTTACACCGGATTCCCTTGAAAACTAAGACGGAAAAATGCACATGCTGGGATTTAGAACCTTTCTCGATAAATATCATTCGAAAATTCGGTGCCTGTTCCTGTGGTAAAACGAACAGTGGACAACTGTTATATAACATGGGCGGTGTGATCCAATGGTTCGGCTGGTCTGCTTAATTTTCACCTATCTCCTACTCAGAAAGATGAAAGCAAGTCACTTGTAATATAAATGTAAGTTACTTGAATGTCTCAAGCAACTTACATTTATACTACATCTAAAATACATTTATATCACATGTAACTCAAATTTATATTACATGCAAGTAACATCTATGTTACATGTGACCTACACCTATATATTCAGCGTGGGCGCCATTTCGCCACGTGCAGGACATCCGACGCAGACATTGCGCCCGCAAGCGGCCACGCAAAGCGAATAGTGCTCTGCGGGGCCTTCTCTGCAATTGCGGGATTCAGTATCTCAAACTTGGGTAACTGAACCGGCAGTAACGCTTGTTCTAAGACTGGCTTCAGGAGTGCGTCGTATTTTCCCCTAGGAAATTTCTTCTTGGCCGATCTAATTCACCTGCGAATTATCTTGACCAAGTAAGTTACATGCAACATCGGAGGCGCTCTACTTCCGATATGTTACATGTAATCAAAGGCAGCGTTCAAGTTGATCACCCTCGATGACTTTCCACAGTAAAATGATAGGCGAGAAGGATTCCACGCTCCCAGTGCCGAAAGGACGGTAGAAAACGAGCCAGGAGTGGCAAAACAGCGACTGCAAACATGCGTTTTGGTGTTCCAGAACCGCCCCGTGCCCCATTTCCGCCTCTCGATATACTCATAGTACACGAATGATCAAGTCAAAGAAGTGCTGATAAGTGAGGTGATCGCTTCATTGCACTGATAGGTATCATCCTTCTAGCGGTCTATTCCTTCACGCTCAAAAATCAACGTAAACAAGGAAGGACCTATTTTGGCTCAAAAAAGCGTCTTTCGTGTTCTTTTTAAGCATGTCTTGCTCTATAGGGCAACAGACCTTCCGTAAACCGTGGAGATATCGCAAGTGAAATTTATCGTGAACACTGCCTTTAAATGGTCTGAGATAGGTCGCAGGTAACTTACAGAGCTCAGAAATGTTACGAGTTACTTGTTTTCGAGCTTTTATGTTTCGAGAAACTTGTTTTCATCTTTTTCTGAGTAGCGGTTTTCCGTCGCACTTTCGTCCTCACTCTTTTTAGAGAGACCCTAAGCTTACATTTCCTTTGAACGCAGTATTCACAATGTTGAGGATGAAAAAATTACGATTTTTTGCCAAGACGTAAGCTGTGGGTATGAAGATGAAATTACGACGAAAAGCATGCAGGATGTGGGTGAAAATTCCGTGGACAAGAGGACCCATCGGAGCACCCCGCCCACATCATATCGCAGTTGTCGGTGCTACCGCAGCGAGGGAGGGGGGCGCGGCAGAGCGATGCATTTGGCCAAGCCCGTTGTACCGCACCACCGCGCAATTTGAGCGCATATTGTGCTTCTCTGGGCCCAATTCCGGTCCGCAATTGCGTCTCGACACGCTTTGCAGCCGCGCGCTTCCAAAGCGTAAGAGTTTCCAGCACCACAGCCGCCGATCTGTTGACTCTAGTTCAGTTATAGAAACTGGAAACTATACCAAATTGGAGAAAACTGTGTAAAAAAGCCAAAACGACTGGCTTTGGCGCTGGAAACTCGACTGACACGGCCGCAAAACGTGTCGAGACGCAATGGCGGACCGGAATTTGGCCCAGAGAAGCACAGTATGTACTCGGGGTTTACCTCCCCTTCCAAAATCGGGAGATTCGCTGCGGCACGAAAAATGGGGGTGGTTAAGTGTGATACCACAGTGCCCCCCCCCTCTTCGCTGCGATAGCACCCAGTTGTCCATGCAAAAAAACAGCTGCGGACGTTTCTAATACTCGTCACACATCTCCCGAAGGATTCCAGCATCCAAGTACGTGCATTGAAACCATCCTATTTTTCCAGTTTTCGGTACAGGAAACAGAAAACCAGGACCCTTACCTGAGAAGTTTAGAGCGGAAAACCAATGCCAGCGTTTGGAGTTTCGAATTTTCGCAGTGCTTCCAATACACCAAGTAGGCGTAATGAAATATTGATGGTTTTCTTAAGTTTTTTTTTCTCAGAAATTTAAGAAATTGTGGGGACCTTTTTCCTAATATGCTCTAATTTCGTGGACTTCCCCGCTCAAACCATCGAAAACTAGCATATGGTTCTCTATCACGATCATTGTCTTCGAGAAATCGCTCAGGGTATGCTCCTTGCATCAGACTTTATTTTGGGATTCCATTTAGGAAATGAGACCTCACCCGGGGTGGTGCCGTCAGATTGTTTCGTCTTGTTCACAACCATCGTACGATTAGCGCTGAGAAACCTGAGAACTTCCAAATCTTCCTCCGTCAAGTGAATCTGGTCGCCTTCAAGGTGGATCACCTGGATGAAACACTACAGACAACCTACTGATCCGGATGCACGCAAGCAACTCCTCAACCACTGTAGAGCAGATTTTCAATGGGACGGAAGCTAGTGGAGCCTTTTCATGACGTTGAACTTTTTTGAACTACTCTTCGGCCTCTTCACTACCGTCACAGCTCGAGCAGTTCAAAGGGAAAATCTCAAAAGCTGCACCACCACGCTCATTGTGAAGTAAGAACGATTCTTGAGTTCGGCGAGTATGCCTTGGAGAACAGTTGTGGATTGAAATGATTTCAGTATAGAAAAACCAGGTCCATACAAGCGTGCACACACAAACCGCTTTGCGGCGCACTTTGGGTGCACATTTCTCTGCATCGATCATAGCCATGATGGATAGACAGATGAATACTTAGATCAAAAATCTGGTTCTGCAAGTGAGAGCATAGCCGGCATATCGGCTTAAGCCAGTCGATAAGCATTCACATCGTGCAAATCGGGTGTAGCAAACCACCCCCATGTGGCCGGACTGTGCCGCCCGCGGCGGTCTCGATCGATGCGCATGTAAGATTGCTCACGCAGCTCGAAAAATCCTCCGATGTAGCCGGACTGAGCCCGCCTTTTCCGTCCTGATACAGCTATGAAGGTCTCGGTCGATAAGTGAGCAATGCATCCCTTACTGAGGTGGAGCATCCCCCTTTCATGGCCGGACTGAGCCGGCCGCAGCGGGCTCGAGTACTCCTGCATAATCGACTCGCATGCTGCCGGCTCACCAGGAGCGGCTCAAGGCGGCGCAGGATCATTAGGGACAGGAGACGAAGGCTTAGGGTCACTAGGGACGGAAGAGGACGGCTCAGTCCAACCTTCGGCCGACTGTGACGGTTACCTGAGAGATCACAACATTCCTGCATCTCCTCCATTCCAGAGTCGTCGACGCCACTGCCTCTCAGACTTTATCCCTTGCCCCACGCCTGGCACCACAAAGCGTTCATTTTTCATTGCGGGTCTAACCACAATTCCATGAAAAAGCGCGGTGCATCAATGAATGATAGTGCTCCCCTTTTATGGGTTGACTTCTGATTAGAGTCATTTTCTTTGATTAAACATTTTTCAAACAATTTGTCCGCGGAAACTTTCTAAGCAGATTTTTTTATTAGAACTAATTTTTATAAGATTTCTGAAAATTAAGAATCTTTTCTTTCGGATTTGAAATTTTTTAAATTTGTTCATTATAAAACTTGAAAGCTGTTGCAGTTTTACAGGCTTATGTACACCTATAGAGATCGCATAACAAACTTCAAGTCCTAGTAAGGTATTGCACACAATCCACTACGTCCTGCAAACTCCTAGAAAGTCCTGCACAGACTTCACACACGCCTGCTCACACTTCTGAGAGTTTTAGCCTCGAAATGGTCGCGAAATACCCGAAAAATAACCGCTGAATAGTGCTCGCCGCAAAATAGCGGAGGAACAATGCTCTCCAGGTAAGTATACGACGCATCCCAGAGACATGATTCACCTCCTTCGGATCAATTGCCCAAGTTTGAGGTACTCGAACCTCGCTCAGCCTCTGGAGGTCCCGCCCAACCACTGGCGGCTCCGGACGGCGGCTCGGCGAGCCGGCAACGGCTGCGTCTTGGTTACTTTTGGTTACTTCTCGGCTATTACCTGTCCGTTTTGTGAAAAGCTGCAAAATGGCCCACCAGGAGTCGCTGTGGAGCCTGGTGGGCTATTTCGCGGCAATTTTTTGACAAAAAGTCTCAGATACAGTGAAAACCTGCCCAAATTTCGTGACGTCCTGCATGCTCCTTTTGAAGCCCTGCACGCACTGCACTGCGTCCTGCACTCTTTCTCAATCCCAGCACCCTTTCCATTCCCGGTCGCCGGTCAACGCCATTATGGTTTCCGTATTATATTTAGTCTGGCGCATGGACCAGGCGGCTGGCCGTACGGTGTTAGCGGCATCACCGACCAACGTGGTTTCGATCGCGCGCGGCGATCTATCGTCGCAGCACTGTCCATTCACCAGACTAAATTTATTACGTGAACTCTACCTGTTTCTTCATATGTATTATATGTATGGCTACAGTTTCTGAAGCAGAAATCTATATTCATTCACCATGGTGGTGTTATCCTCATTGGAAAGATTTCCAAACTGGATCTCTTTTAGTTCTGGCAGCCAAATCGCCATGAGCTTAGAGTTGTTCCGGAATTTTATGCATGGGTAATCTGAAATAAACAATAGTGCGTTGTTGTTTAGCTGTTCTGGCTTGCGAATGGAAACCATCTCTCGCTATGTAGGCAGCAGTGGATAAAAAAATGGATTCTCATACATGATATTTTCCCAAGGGAAACAATCACCTTCACAAACTACTGTACGAAGGCGCATCATCGAAAACGTCTGCAACCGTGTCGTGTTCTCGATTAAAATTGATCCGCCAATAGTTTCGAGAAAGCGGTACTTCTAAACAGTTTATCGTTTGTTTTATACTTCATCGTCTCTCCGAGCCGAGTTCCGTCCGCAACCGTGACCACGGCTGTTGCATCACGCGGCACGTGGTACTCGTGCTGGGAGAAAGGTTAATCGTGCCGAGACCAAGTGGTCCCAGCACGATTATCACGTGTCGAATGATGAATTAGCCGTAGTCCGCAATCGCGGACCGCACCGGCGGCTCAGAGAACGACGGTACACATAATAGACTTCAGGCGCAAAGTTATAAAAGCAAAAGGAATGGAGGTGTTTTGGAGCTATCGGAGCATCTTCCCACCGGACAAGTCAGAATAATAGCCAAATGCGGCTTTGTTTGTTGGTTGTGATACGAGAATGTGCCCAAACAGCACGGAATACAGCAGTCCGCAGGCATTCCACTTCCGTTTCTTTTTGGGTTCTACTCAGTTATTAAAAGCATCGTTCGCGCTGGGAACCAATTACCATTTTCAGGCTCGATTTCATTGAAGGGGCCGGTACACCACACCGGTGAACTTCGGCGCGTCAAAAACGTAGGGTAATGAGGTTGGAAGGAGTTAAAGATGAGGATCCGCCACCAGTCCTCACCAGTCATCTAGCACTTTTTCATAGAAATGTGGATGCAACCGTCAAACAACATAAAAAAATAGTTACGGCACAAGCCCTACATGCAGAAAAACTTCCAAAATGACAGTGACGAGGTCTCCGAGCGCAGAAAAACTTTAAAAACGATTGTGGGGCGAAATTCAAATTTGTATTCACAATGTCTCAGGTACTTAGGGCGACGGCCGACGAACCTCATGCCGAAAACGACGGCCGGCGCCCCACATTTCCTGGAGGGTGCCGGCCAGCAGCGAACCATGCTGCATGCGACGCACACGCAGCGCGGATGTTGGCTCGCCCGAGTGCCACAAAATACGCCACACCATCTTCATTTCGGCCGGTTGGAAAGACAATTGATAATGGTCGCGAATGATCACGGCGTAACAAGCTTATCACGTGCACAGCCGGTATAAAAGGCGCCTCATCACACTAGAGTCCTCATTCGGCATTCTAAGGCCCCGGTCATAGTTGGTGCTATTTGCATCTGCATGCCCTGCACCTCCCCCTAACACCCCCCCGCACCCCCCAACACCCCCAACAACACCACCCCCGGTCGATACGTATGTTTAAAAATGGTGGAGTGAGGTTGAGAAAATCACTGATGCATCCAACTAGATATGACGATGATTACGTGGCCAACAGGATTGCACCTGTTCAGAGAAATAGTGAAGGAGAGTATGGTAAAGTAAAGGAGGTAGCAGTAAGCGTTAGCTTTCTAGCAAGATACGCAATGTTTTATCTTTTCGACCTGCCCACTCCGGTGATTTTCTCATCCACGTATTGCATGGATATCGACCGCGTCGGATACACCGAGTGATTTTCTCAAACTTCACTCCATCATTTTAAAACATACGTATCGACCGGGGTGTGGGGTGTTGGGGGTGCGGGGGTGTTGGGGGTGCGGGGGATACACCGAGTGATTTTTCTCAGCTTCACCTCACCATGTTGTTCATACGTACTCGACCGGGTGGGTGTTGGGGGTGCGGGGTGCGGGGGGATACACCGAGTGATTTTTGCATCCCATTTCCAATGCATTCTGTGTGTATCGACCGGGCTGGGAGGCTTCGGCTCATCCAACTATGACCGGGGCCTAATGCCGGGCCCTGGAAGGTGACTTGGAGTCCCTGTCCGGAGTGGGCCAGCATATTTTTGACCGCTGAGGGGATAGGGTATCCCCACGGCTGGTGGCGGTTTTCGCCGCGATACGCGGAAGGGTGGTTCTTCACCTGCAGACTGCGGCGGGGGCGTTTTCTCTCCGCTGTAGGACCGGGGGTGACATGCTCGATGTGTAAACAATAATAATACGAATAATGATCGCAGGCCATCTGGTAAAGGTCGGCGGGCCATCGACATGAAGCTGGCCGGCGAACCAAAAGCGGGCGGCCGGAGGACGGAGACCGCGGGCCAGCTGGGAAAGGTTCGCCGGCCGTCTTCCTGAGTACCTGAGGTGTTCCGATTAACGTTTCTTTGCAAATGGAGGTTTTTCATGGGCCCCTTTGACATTTTCGTTGACCGCTACACAAAAACATGAAAAAATAATATTCGGTTTTCTGCGCGTACGATGTGTTTAGCACACAAATTACTTCGAGTGACGAACTATCAGCATCAGATGGCAGTGTCAGAGTACCATTAAAAACTTGTGATGAACCTGAAATTGAAGATGAGGTTGTTTAGAAACTTTTCTGATTCAAGTTTTTAGTGGATAGGACAAGGTCTTCTCAATCGACAACTCACATGCTCGGGAGGCCTTTGCTCCTCCGAGGAGTCCGAGCGAGCCCAATTACTGTGCTTATCTGGGCCAAATTCCGGTCCGGCAATTGCGTCTCGACACGCTCTCGCTGCCGCATCGCTTCGAGTCAGAAGAGCCTAGCGCAGCCGCAGCCGCCGATCTACTGACTCTAGGCGGGTTTTGGAAACTGGAAACTAAGAAAAATTGGAGAAACTTGTATAAAAAAGCCACACCGAGTCGGCTTTGGCACTAAAAACCCGACTGACCAGAGCGTGTGCGGCCGCAAAGCGTGTCGAGACGCAATTGCGGACCGGAATTTGGCCCAGATAAGCACAGTATTTGAAGTGAATGGCACAGACCGGGATTCGGAGAGCAATTCTTCCCTTCCTCGACAGTTACCAGCCCTATTCTGGACTATTTGTTTAGAGGTTTGGGATGACATTACTTCCTGCGACAAGCGACGTGTGCGACATAGTGTTTGTCATACATATCGGCCGAAAATCGATATGGATGATATGCACTGTCGCTGTCTCGCGTTGCGGAAAGTAGATATGAACTAAGCCCTAAAAGCGAACTACTTCCAGTCAGCTTTGCCATTCTAGATGAATTGTACTTTTCGAAGACCGTTTTTGGCGTAGAATCCGATGACGGTCTCTGCAACTGCCCGAAACCACTCTGAAAAAAGTTACAAGCGTTTTTTCAAAACTTGGCGGCAAGGTATGATACGTACCTCATAAAATTTTTAGGTTGCTGTGAAAAATTCTGTTCTTTGCTCAAAACCTGTACGTAGGGGTAATCTATTGTACTGAACACAATCCTGGGGTCCGCCTGTCGAAATTCTTGGGTTGTACTGTAGGTTACGGTAATGCGTAGCATGATACTTAGTGGGCAAAACATACCTTGAAAATTTTTAAAAATGACAAAAGGATGTTAAATTCATGTTCACCCCCCCCCCCACTCCCCGAATAACCCCCTTAGTCAAATCTGGGACTTTGACCAAACTACCGTATACCCACTGCAATCTGCTGAAAATCAATGACGGGACTAAGATTCGCGTTGAGCACTCCAAGTAACCCCTAGAGGAGGGATTTGAGCCACATCTGTCGTCACATTCCGGAAATCAACAAAAGTCGATTTTGCCTTAAAATTTTTCTAGCGTGGGAACGAGTCAATCGAAAACCTCGGAAAATCGACAGATAAACCCCAGATTCGTGACCAGCGCCCCACACAACTCTGAGGATTTTCGCATGGCTATTGCATAGCTATGGCACTGAAATGCAGCTTTTGCGCGATATAACATCCCTATGGCATCGAAATGCAGCTCCTTCGCGAAATAGCATCCCTATGGCATCGAAATGCAGCTCTTCCGCGGGGATTATCATCGCTAAGTGACATAGCAAATCATGCGGTGCGCCAAATAAAATCGCTATGGCATCGCTATGGTACTTGCAATCTTGAACTTGTTGAGAATTAAGTTTTTTTCTAGTATCAGTATCATGCTCAGAGTAAACAAACCGGAGGGCATAGAAGGCGCTCCGTCTCACCGAGCGCTCACTTGGCATTTCGAGGCCAATCCTGGGGTCGTATTCGCCAATAACCCGCCGGGTAGTCGAAGGGTAAATGAGGTGAAATTTCAGTACAAAACGCGCGCTCCACAGCCACCTTTCGCCTCCCTTGGCTTCCCTCGCGACCGCGGGAAGTTTTTGCATCGCTTCTCGGGAAAATTGGCCGCATCGCGGCGAAATTTATTGCCAATTGCACGGAAGATACGTGCGATTCATTCATCTCTTTTGGATTTCTTAAACCCCTCATTTCTCTCAATTTCCGTGAAATTCTGTCTTTTGTTTCCTTTTCATTGGTGACTCAGATCCTTTTTTTCGTTACAATTATATTTTTTGACTGTGAATATTCATTAAAAATGAATATTCACAGTCAAAAATGAAGGATCACCTTCGAAGGATCGCTTACTCAAACGAAAATTTCCGATCTCCCCCGCTGTTTATAGGCGGAGGAGGTTTGTTTTTGGGCGGGGAGGGAGGTCCGAAATTTTCGTCTGCTCAGACGGTCGCTGTTGTCTACAGGACGTCGATCCGCTCCAGAACGAGTCACCGCTGGCGAACAGGCAGCTCTCAGCCGCGGGGTCGTCCCGGTGTGCTGTTGAGCAGGGGGCGACGGGCTGTTAAACAGCCCATCGACCGGCAACCCCGCCGAGTGCCTTAAATCGACGCAGACCGAGTTGTTGTCCACAGGACGTCAATTCGGAATGTCTACGGCTGCGCAGGGCGAGGGGCTGGTCTACAGAACATTCGCGGAGTGGGCGGGTGGTGCAGCGTCCATCAATCGATGTATCACGAAGTTCGTGCCGTCCAAGTTCTCATTTTCGGTTATATGAGATTTGCAATTCGTTTTGTTTTTTGATGATGTAGACTTCTATGGTAATTCTTTTTTTTTATTATAAGAGATCTGTGATTCGTTTTTTAATAACGTCTTCCCGTGGAAGGGGTGTTGGTGGCATGCCGAGAGATGCAACTCTCGGAGTTCCCCGTGATGGACCCGAAGGTTTCTGTGGTTTACGGAGCTTTCAGCAACTGCCTTCGTAGGCAGATTTTGATTTTTTCCATCCCTTTATGTGTGTCATTTGCGTCATTTTTAGTTGTTTGTCAGGAATCTCTGATCATTCTGGGGTGTTCTATTTACCCTGATTCCCATCCATGTTGTCAATACTCAAGGAAAGGTAAATGTAAAGCGAGATGAAAAAATTGAAGATTTAAAAAAATAAGCGTAGTTAGCCGATATCACCTTTTCTGGTTAACAAGGAAGCCGTTTTAGTGTAGCCGGGATCAGTGAAATGGAGTATGTACCTTGCGAGCTTCAGAAATGTGCGTGCCGAATGCGTGTGTCGAATATGTATCCAACTCTGAGTGACCAATCGCATTACTGAAAGAGTGTATTGCAGGGACACGTGCTTTCAAAAAGGCAAAGCGCGTGCTGCAAAATTTTACCGTAGGAGCATATCGTGCTGCAAGCTAGTCCAGCGTTATCGTAGCTGGCACATCGGGCACGCGACGCGCCCTGGCACACCGACATGCGGACTCGGCCAGCTCGCCGGAAAGCACCATCTGGGGCCGCGATTGGTTGGACGAGGTCTCCAGCGGCTGGGCAAGCAAAGCACCGCAAACTAGTGTGTAATTGAACCAGCGAGGCTGCCGGGCATATGTGTCCCGCCTCAAGAGTTTTTCGCATTCTTTCCATTACTTTGGGAAATCCTTTTTCATCGGGTTGAATGTGTATCATGCACGCATCTCAAAGTTTTATTTCAATCGGGGGCACGTGCTTTTCGTACAATCTGGAAATATTATAAGAGCACGCCCCCTAGCAGCACGTTCTCCGACTGTGCTCCTAACCGCCTTGTCTTCGGGTTGAATTCATATTCGGCGCGCATTGAATACGGCGCTAATCTGGGAAGATGTTCTTGCTACTAGTAGCGTGAAAAATGTGAGTGACTCCGGTATAATCGTAGCCTGCCTAGACTCTCACTCTGAAAGAAGTTATGAGCGTTTTTATAGCTTCGCGGCAAGGTAAGGGTACACCCACCATGGAATTTTTGAGGTGCTTTTTTTTATTTTTCTCCCGGATACTGCGATAAACATGTACTGCTTGGAACACGAATCTGGGGCTCTCGCTTGTCGGTATTTATAGGTTTACTGTAGGTTACGGTAGGTAACATGTTATTCAGGAGGCAGAACCTAATAGTTTGAAAACAGACAAATGGACATCGAATTCGTATTCAACACGCCAAAAACCCCCACATAGAAACTTCTGGGACAAATCTGTGACATTGACCGAACTTACCGTATACTATGCAGCTGTACAATTTCGGAAAAAATTCGAACGACTGCAATTTGAAAAATTCGTTCGACGAAATTTCGAACGAAGGAAAATTGAAAAAATTGTTCGACGAAATTTTGAACGGAATTTGAAAAAATTACGTCCGGAAGAATTTTTTCGAACGAACGAAAAAATATCGAAATTTTTTTCGAAAATTTCCTTGTTCGTGCACAATTATACCGTATACCCAACGTAATCTATCGTAAGACTGTCAAAAAAATCCATAAACTGACATCAGATTCGTGTTGAGCACTCTAAATAAAACCCCAAAAAGAACAGATTTGAGCTCGCTAATAACTTTTTGTCACATTCCAGAAATCGTCGAAAGTCGATTTTGCCGTCAAATTTTTCTGCCGGTGGAAAGCTTTTGAACAAATTCTTAGTCGAACTTAGTAAAACCACAGGTAAACCTCTAGTGATCTCGTGATCAGCACCACAAATCGTACCCCCAGGTTGAATTTTTAAGTCAAATCTGGAAAAAATTTCAACGCTTTCTCGTACCCCATAATTGATATAATTGAACGCTGAACCGAAAATCCATACAATTCAAGAACGCCATCAGTCTGCACATAACATCGGCATGGAACGTGAAGAGACTTTGCGTTCACTGTTGAAGGTTGGCGCAAATTCGGTGCACCTATATTATAGCACATGACACCAAGTTTGCGCTAACCTTTCAACAGTGAACGCGAAGTCTCTTTCGCGATCCATGACGACGCCAGCTCGGAGAATGCGCTTTTACCCGGGAATTTTGCCTTGGGGTTGTTTCGCCCTGAAACACGATTATGAGGTCTGTTTCCGGATTTTCATAAAAATTAATGCGCTTTTTTCGAGGGTACAATAGGTACAAAAATCGGAAAAAACTTTGCTTATAACGTTTTCCAGGGTGACTCTAGGCAGCTGCTAAGGGCATATTTTGAACCTCTACGTCCGAAACTGGCTCTAGAAAAAGTACATATTATTTGGAATGGTTTGTATAACTTATAGTAGTTCATTTGGAAGCAGTAGAGTGTTGTTCGCATAAGGACATCATTACTAAAATAATGTAACGTCGGTATAGATACTAATCACGAGACCTTGCGTTTACCTCGAAGGTTGGCGCAAACTTCCTGGTGTCATATTATGCTATTACGTAGGTGCACCGAGTTTGCGCCTACCTTCGTAACAGTGAACGCGAAGTCTCTTCAGGATCCACGCCAATGTTTTGTTTTTCTCTAGAAAATTTGATTGAGAGGGTCCAATTTCTCTGTTGCGCTTAGATTAGAACTGAAATAAGGGAAAAATCGGGCCTTATCATCAAAAGTTTCGAAAGAAGGCATAGCGCCAGTTTAAAGGCAGCGTACATGCTCACACAACGTGGTCGAGATAACAGCATAGCAATAGGGACCGCACGGCTCCCTACCATGTCGTCAAATATGTTTGAAGCGCCAAAACCATCCAGGATGGCAATATTATTTGAGCAATTTTAGAGCAATCTTGCCTTCCACGCCAGTAAGTTTTTCCCACCCATTCGAGTACGAGAATGAGAAAAGAAACCTGAGAAAACATGTGATAAGGTTAGAGTGATAGCATTAACAAATGGGAATGCACGAGAGAAACAACTTTATTCACCTGAAAATATCATGTATGTTCACCTATGTAATCCTCCATTTCAAAAAGTCAGCCAAAGTAGAGCGGCATTCTCAAAAATAGACGAGAGTTAATCGGTATGCGCAGACATGCTGTTACATTCAAGCAAATCGAGCTATTTCTCTCGTGCACTCCTATGAGATAGTGCTATCACTCTATCTTATCACATGTTTTCTCAAGTTTCATTTCTAATTCTCGTACTCGATCGGGTGGGAAATACAGACGTGGAAGGCAAGATTGCTCACACATTGTCACATCTTGTCATCCTGGACGCGCTTCAAACGTCGTAGACGACATGGTAGGAGCCGTGCGGTCCTATATATGCTGTTATCTACACCATGTTTGTGAGTGTGTATGCTGCCCTTAAGGGGTGACGTCAAAAAGCGGTTGATGCTTCACTAGGATGGTGATATCAGGTCTACAGGATGTTGATAGGATGTGAACGCGGAATCGGGGATGGAGACCCTCCTCCGATGGGATGTCTACAGCAAAAGCGCGTTCCCGCGGATAGGTTGTCTACGGCACCAAGGAGGGGGCGACGGGCAGTTCTCGAGGGGCGATCCATGCCCTTTTTGGATGTGCGTCTACAGAGGAGCATTGCGTGAGAGGTGACATCTCATTCTGTGTCCTGTGGACAACAGCGAACGTCTGAGGAGCAGTAGCGGTTTCAAAGAATAATTTTTGGCAGCTGAGGAGGGATGGTCCACACGGCTAGGGGGTGGTCCCGCACACGGAGACCGTGGTGGGAACCATCGACATAACCCACATGCGACATTGAAAATAACTCTCACATGATTAGGCATCGTACAATACCTCGAGCTGCATAGGATTTGATCAGAAATAGAGCTGAGTGTCGGGTTTTCGCAGTCTCTTTTTGTATAACTCGCTTCAAAAGTCAACTTTGGAAGCGAAACTAGGGAGGATATTCATAATCCAGGCGTGTGGAGGCTGGCCATCCAATGGTGTAGCTATTGTAAGGAGTTTCGTTGAGGACCATGGAAATTTCTGCAATCAACGAGCTCTCTATACGGTGCAGACACAGGAAACGCAGGCGTGAGCACGGTAGCGCACCATCCATCACGGTACCGTAATCACAAACCTGGGTGATTGCGAAACTTCTCTAGTTCTCAACGTAATCACCACAGAGGCTAAACCATTGGGTAGCCCTCTACGAGAGGATCACGAATATCTCCCTAGTTTCGCTCAAATTTGACTTTGAAGCGAGTTATACAAAAAAGACGCGAAAACCCGACCTCGCTCGCTTTCTGACCAAATCCTACGAGCGGTATTGTATTAGCCCGCATGTGGCCGGCCGGGATATTACGATGCCATAGCGATGCAAATTTTCCCAGAGAACCCGCCTCGGACTTCGAATCAAATCTGGCACATTTTTTGAACGCTTCCAAAGCCCTGCACCTGGTATAATTAAAGGCCCATTCGGAATTCCGCACTTTCGTTTTGTTTCTTTGCGTTAAGTCCAAAACGCTATCAGTCTGCGCAAAGTTTGGAAACTGTGCCTTCCCCCAAACTTCGTCCAGGGGGTAGTTTTGGGCGCTGAGCCCAAATATGAGGTCCGTTTCCAAATTTTTCAAAACCTTATGCGCGTTTTGGAAGGAACAATATGTACGTAAATCCGGCGAAAACGCTTATACCTTCTTTTCAGAGTGGTTTTAGGCAGCTGACCATAGTCGGATCTCTACACCAAAAACAGTTCTAGAAAAGTACATTTCATCCGGAGAGGCCAAGCTGATTAACGAGTAGTCCCCTTTTTAGTGGAACAAGACTAAGTTCAGAAAGGCCGAAGAACCCGTTCGCATCAGAGTTCCAGAGTTTTTGATTGGTCTGTTTCCAACTCGACGCGTGCGACGTCTGAGCTGCACAATGCACTGAGCTGAGTGGCCTATCTCATCCAGAGAAAAAGGAGGCATGTTACTTGATGCTATCAAGACAACATGACCACTGGTGTTGGAATGAGTTGACAGCATATTGATTGCCGTTTGCTATCAACTGCTATATCCGAGTTCGATGATAACACTCGAGATCAATATGCCTGCAACTCTCATTCCAACACTTCCGTTATTGGCGTTACTTGACAGCATCAAGTAACCACTACCTCCGATTTTTCTGAGCTGAAATATAACCACTGTCCTCATCCTTCTCTCACAGAAAGAGTCACATGACTAACCTGCTACCGGCGTTACTATGACGGCACACACCAATATCCAGTGCATTACAAAGGTAAATGATACTCGCCAGTCAGTCTGCCAAAAAAGTCGTAATCGTAAACTTTATTGACGTCAACTGATAACAAACTCTAACAACTTTATTGAAACAACAAAACAACTTATCACTGTTCTCCAAAATACCACCTTTATTCCGATGATCGAGACTGAAAAACCCATTGCCCCCCTTGCTGGCAGGCATCCAAAGGGACGCCTCACCTCACCCTCCCACTCAGAATGATGAAAACAAGTCACCTGTAACATAAAAGTAACATATCCAACCCTATGCAAGTCGTTTGCGACTTATCTCAGGCCACTTAAGTTACATGTAACATATCGACGGTAGAGTGCCTCCGATATGTTGCATGTAGCTTACTTGACCAAGATATTTCGCAAATAACTTGAATCAGCCAAGAAGGCGTTTTCTAAGGGAGTATACGACGCACTTCTAAGGTCAACTTTAGAACAGGCGTTGCTGTCGGTTCAATTACCCAAGTTTGAGAGCCAGAGCCCCGCAAATGCAGAGAAGGCCCCGCAGAGCGTTTTCCGCTTTGCGCGGACGAGTTGTTTGCGTCGCGTAACGCATGCGTTGCGAAATGGCCACCCACGGTGAACATATATGTAAGTGTAAGTTACATGTAACACAATTGTAACTTACATGTAATATGTTCAAGTTACATGTAATATAAATGTATGTCGCTTGAGACATTCAAGTAACTTACATTTATATTACAAGTTGCTAGTGCGATCTTTTTGTGTAATCCACAATCCCAAATATTCCGTGGGTGCCCTCTGATCCTCACCATCTCAAATTCCTGCGAAATTTATAGTTCCCGACTTCTTTCGTTATCGTCATCGAGAATTTCAGTAAAGTTGCCAGCCGTCAAGCGAACCAAGAGGAAAACCGGATCCCAACTTTGACAGAATGCAAGCCCAAACCCCCTGGCCACCGATCCCTGCACACAGCCATAGAAACAAGGAAGGATATCAGAAAGAAGTGTATAATCTTCAATCTGTACTTCATTTTCTTTCCTTCTAATACCTGCCACTCAACAAATTCCTTCCTGAGGCTAACCAAAATAGTACGCCCCAGCCATCCTTCCACAGACGGTTCTCGGCCCCGAGCCGCACCGAAAAGGAATGGGAGTCACCGGACAACTACGCTTGTTCTTCCGATCTCCGTGAGACTGCTGCTGCCGGCACGGCTCAGCTTGTTCGCCCAGACAGCAACAGCAGAGGTCTGAAGATCGGGAAAAGGAGGAACTATCAGGCGGCTCTGGTTCCTGTTCGATGCGGCTCGGGATTGAGAGTCGTCTGTATATCAGTGCAAATGGGTGCTACTCCAGTATACTGCAGCCCCACTAAATCTAAGAAAAATGATTTAACGCCTAAATGAGATCGCAAAGTGCTCAACAGCTGTGTATGCGGCCTTTGAAGCCAGAAGCAACATGTTATATGTAGACTCTGAATATTGGATACAACGACGTTGGTAAGCCTTTGAAGTGTAGTTCATATCCGCTCACACTTAATTAACCGCTTCTGGTGACTTATGACGCCGTTTCTTCGCCATTCTCATAGGAGGAGCTGGATCTGGTATACAGTCATCGAGAGCATGCTCAAGTAATTCTTCTTTGGTCATTTCGTATTTACTCTGAAAAGATTTCAAATATTATACACCCACACAAAAAAAATCAATTATACCAGACATAGCCTTTCAAGGAAACAAATCTCATCGAGCTGATGCTCTTCCTCAATAGTATGATGCTCACATTCATCAGTGTTCACAAAAAATACCAAGGACCAAAGTGCCCACCCAAATGGCAAATGGAATGGTGACCGTCTGCCAGCAAAAAGATTTCCAAGTTGCTTGACCCCATTCTCGACCCTTGTCTGAAGTTTCACAAAAAACGGAACGGAAACAAGCAGTCGTCAATGCAAAGCTCAACATCTCGAGAGCTTTGGGAGGAACATCCTGGGGCAGCAGAAGATACTATGCTGGCGACCTATTGAGCAATTCTTCCGTCTGCTCAGAAATGTGCTGCACCAGTGAGGCAGCACTTTGTGTCGGACAGCTCCTGGATTAACTATAAATCACAAAGTGTACAGAACGCTGCTCTGAGAACTGCCACTGGCTGCGCAGGAAGCTCTCCTATAGAGTATCTACAAGCGGAGGCCTTCACGTTGCCAGTGAAGGAGCACTGTGAACTCCAAGCAAGCAGATATTTATTAATGTACTGGAACAACCGAATCATCCGACAAGAAGAATGAAAAGCCCGTTAGAGAGAGAGAGATTAATGAGGACGCCGTTCGCAAACGCTCCTCGTAAAGTGGATGTGAAGAGATGGGGAGCCATTATTACGGAAAGGCCCCGTCTCCTGCTTGAGGAGCATACCCAGTTCGTTCGAGGACATCTTGGGAAAGCGGTTATGAACCCTATTTTGGGTGGAGTGCTGCCTCGGGTTTGCGATCCCGATTCTCAACTCGGCAGGCGAGCCAGATGCACCCTTGCCTCGCTGCGCTGTGGCCACTCTATATTGCTTATGTCCTTCGTCAACAGAATGTGTACAGTAGAGAGGGAGCGGTTGGAAAATGAGGCATTGGAGTTACTGGAGGCGGAGCACACAATACAACGAAAAGTAGAATCGTGGTGTCTCGCAGAACTGAGACCCGAACAAGAGAGGTGCACCCACCTTTGGCATCCAAAGCATTGGACGCTGGTTCCATTCCAAGTGACATTCCTGCCGCATGTGGCACATGGGTACTTCTTCTTCTGAGCGGGTCCTGGACTCCTCTCGATGCCGGCTCTTTGTAATAGAATCCTCAGGAGAACTGCAGCAAGCATCTCTCCCAAGACAGAAACCCTCTCAGCGGAGAAATTGACGTCGGTTTGCACGGAGGTGGTCTTCTTTCCTCCACACTGCCACGTTACGAGCTTACGGCAGCTGCCCATCCCATGGTGAAATGAGACGAAACTCACTTGCCGGCCGCCCGATTCCCCAAGCTACTCAGACTCGTACGTGTTGGATCCAACGTTGAAGTTTCATAAGAACACTGAGCACAAGCCACAGTGAAAACAAGACTCACCGTCCTATGTGCTCTCCTTGGAAAGTCCTGGGGGTGCAGTACAGAAGCGATCCTGACCATGTACAAGGCCATCGTACAGCCCGCCCTAGAGTGTGCTGCACCAGTCTGGCAGCACATCGTGTCGGACACATCTTGGTCCGAGCTGCAACGCATTCAAAATGGAGCACTGCGAATCGCAACAGGCTGTTCTAAAAGCTCTCCAGTAGAGCACTTACACGCCGAAGCTCGCATCCTGCCAGTTGAGGACGACTGCCAATTCCACGCACAAAAGCTGTACATAAACATTCTGGAGCAGCCGAATCATCCGTCGCGAATATTAAACCCGTGAGAGAGAAAGAGTATAAGAAAGCCGTTCGCTGATGCTTCCACGTAAATCACTATATAGAGATGGACCAACGCACAACAAGAACACTTCCGTCTCTTACATGCGGAGCATACCCGATTCGTCAAGGATCACTTGTGCGAGACCGCCGTAAACTCCATTCTGGGAGTCGTGCCGCCTGAGGTCAGCGAAACCGAGATGGAACTCGGTAGGCGTGCCAGGTGCAACCTTGCCTCGTTGCGCTGCGGGCACTCCCCCATGCTTATGTCTTATTTACATAAGATCGATAGCAGCAGACCTGACGAGTGCCCGGATTGTGGTAATAAAGGGCACAACTGCCCGATGACATCGACATCGCTAACGACGACAACAGATCTTTGGACGAATCCTACGCTGGTGGCCCAGTTCCTCAATATATGACAGGACCCTCTTTGTGGCTGCAGAAGAAGAAGAAGTCAACAGAATCAACAGTGGCAGCCCTCACGCATGCCCAGACTGCGGTAGTCCCGGGCACTGCGCAGTGCATTTATCCATGTGCCTGAAGAGACCCACTACTCTAACGACAATGCACTTTTGAGCGACTCCTCTATTAGTCGCCCGGTTCCTAATCCTATGATAAAAGCGACTTTGCGGCTGCAGAAGAAGAAAAAAACAAAAAGTTCTCTACTGACCTTTTTCCATAGCTCGAAAAGGTAGGTCAGCGTCAGTTTCATTTTTGGACCGTGCTTCACACCAGCACTCAAGAGATCCAGTCCTACGATTTCACAACTCATTGAGGTCGAGTCACCGGCTGAAGAGGTATGAAACCATACCTTTCACGGGGAAAACCGGAACTGTCCACTCCTCCAGTTCCTTTATGAGCTTCTCATCGGCACAGACCGCTTTTGCCAGCTGCACAATTTGATCCAATGCCGACAACTTCATTTTATCTGAAATTTCAAAAAAAAAAACGGCTGATGAGCTCACATTTTCCTTCACGATAACCACAGTTTCGTTTGTACCCAACAAACAGATGCTCACCATGACCTGGATTCACTTCCAATTCCACGAGCATATCCTTCCACCAATCCAAATTTCCACTCAATATGGCATCTTCGGCTTCCTTGCGATGAGTGACAATGAACTCTCCAAGTATTCGCTCCACGTTGGACAGCTGCAACAGAAACAATGGAACAAGAGGGCAGCAGAATCTCCACTAGAATTTCGGGACTGATCTATGAAGGAGTAGAGGCGGAGAGACGTGGAATCATGACGGTTCATCTCAGAGTCCAGCCCTGCTCAGCAATCTCGGTTCCTCCATTCTAGGTCAGACTTTCACGAGCGTTCTTTACCATTTCATTGATTACGTAGCTTTTCTCAAACCGCTACTACATTCAGCTCCACTCCTACTCACTCATGCATCAGTGCCGACATCATTAGATTCTGACACAAGCAAAATTTGACTCGCATTGCTATCGTAGCTGAACCTTGTGGAACTACAACGTTGCAAAGTCTGTCCGACTGAGGCTGTCATTCCACGCGGCCGTCACGAAGACATTTTCGGACCAGCCTCCGCACGGCTGCAAACAGCTGACTAGGATATTACCCAATATTTGTCCAGTATTCCTGCCAACCGGCTTACATGTCCGGAAAATGCCTATGCCACGGTTGCTCAACACGCACGTCTTCAGCGTGGGCGAACAGTCTCATTCGGACGAACTTAAGAAGCGTCTGGCCTCAAAGTGTCGTTGAATTAGGACTGAAGCGTAATCACACGGAATAGTCAATCGGCTCGCTTCTGCCTCATGCGGTCAGTCCGCATCTTTCCCGATGTGTGCCGTCGTAATGTAAGCTTCGCCCATTTGTTACTATCCTCATCGACAATGTGAACACAATCCATTTATCGGTCACTATTCCGCTTCCTCAAAAGTAAAACATCGCACTCGGACTATTTTTTGATGCCAAGTGATTTCAAATCCTCCTTTGCTGTCCTTATCGGGACTAAACTCCCACCCATAGTTGTGTATAAGCGCTGCTGCAGCACGCAGCTTCAGGATGATCGTACCGGGACCACTTTACGATTATCTTCGAACTGCATGCTGCGACAGTGGGTCCCTCAACTACTGACCAGAATTTTGTTCCGAGAAGGACCTTAACACATCCCTCCAGAACTTCCGCCTACGTTCAAACAGCTGTTGCCAAATCAGACTCACGAAATCTTTAATTCAGGTTGAACAAGGTGATCCGGCGTTCTCAACGGCCATGAGTCGACCTTCCCTTGCTGTCTGACAAGGCGTTGGGAGGTTCCGGCAGCTCCCTCATGTCATTCGTTGACGTGCTGCGTCGATTTCGTTGTAGAGGGCATGGCTACAGCACTTTTATTGAAAGAAATACCCGAATTGGGGTCTTGACAGCTCCTTCTCTGAGCAATCTACCCTTTTAATCCGCGAATTTGGTGCAAACCCAAGAATCCGATTCGCTTAGTGATACTCCTTAGCTGCCTTCGACTCTCCTCATCGTGATCGATTGCTCAATGCTCTGCGTCACGATGAAGTCTCTGAGAAGTATGATAGACTAATCAGCCACATGAACACAGGATCAACAGCAGCAGTTCGTGCGACTACGCATTTACGTCAGCTTTCAAAGTGAAAACAGGAGTAAGACAAGGAGCTATAGTAGGAGCTTTTCTGTTCAACTTCGACGTTTATGGCATCGCGCGTAGAGTTGCAGAACAGTTTCGTTTGGACGTGATACTAACACCATCAGTACGCTCCCTTGTCGACCTGGAGTACGCCGGCGACATTGTGATATTCATTGAAAACAGCACAAAACTGCAAATGCATATGAACCTCGCTTTAACGCATATCGCAGGCTATGAACTTCACCTTCGTGCCGGGAAATGCAAGCAAAAGTGAGTCTGCAAAAGGCATTTGTGTAGATGGACGACGTATCGAACTTGTGGACGAATTCTGTTATTTGGGCTGAATATTGAAGAACGATGATAATTATGCACCCAATATGCAACAACGATGTGCGACGGCTACAATCGCATTCAACTCTCCAGCCGAGGGTTCGTGGTTTACACACATCGCAGAGAAGGACAAGTTGAGCATCTACCTATCCGCTTTTCGCCCTATTTGAATAGATAGCACATTTGAATATATACTGAAAACCTCAGACCTTCGTCTTCTTGTGAAAATGATCGATGTCCTCTCGCAATTCACAGAGCGACGCAATCATTGTCATCGGCTCCAGCTCACCTTCGTGCTTCGAAAAGACCTATAGTATAATAAGTGTAGTTGAACATCTTCTACATCAAGTGTAGCATAGCGCACATCTCTCTATACCAGAACAACCTGAGTTCACTAAAACATCAACAACCACAACTAGACATGAAAACTGAACATACCTGTAGTTCTATTCAAAGAATGAATAGAAACTGCTATCTCCAGCACAAAAAAATTCTACTGTCCTTTTTCGAAGCGAAACTCCGCTCTGCAGTTGCGGACAGCCGCTATTGCAGCGCGCAGAGCGATGACAATCGTGCTGGGACCACCGAGTCCCGGCACGATTACGCCTTGTCCCAGCACGGTCATCATGGTGCCCTGTCCTGCAACAGCGATTGTACGCACTTGCTGAGCAGGATTTCGTTCTGATAGGAAAGTGCAGAGTCCACATCAGCATGAATATAGAAACGTGATTTGCTTACTCGAGCGAATCGGTCCAAATCGCACTTTTCGGGCAGACCCAAGTACTTTTGCAACTTGCACTCCTCCAACATGCACCGAATTACCTAAAAATGTAGGTCAAATGGCTACCTAAAATATTGATTAATTCCAGTTTTATATATAATTGGTCTCGCAACGCTCCGTTTTCTTGCAGACCTTCTAGTGTAGACTACAGTTGTGACAGTTGTGTTTATGAGCACGTTAACCTTTCAACCTTTCAAGTAAATCGTAACAGAGAGTGTCAGCATGCATCCCAGCGATACTTCGCGTTCCCTAATGAAAATTTGCGCAAACTCGGAGCACCTATGTTATAGCATATGACACCGAGTTTGCGCCAACTTTCGATAGGGAACGCAGAGTATCACTAGGATTCATGCCGACTGTACGTCACAAAGTCATGTTTTTTGCAGAAAAAAATCTCGTAAGGGACTCGTAAAAAATTTAACTAGTGGAAACCCACGTGGTCAGCCATACGCCCAATCACGATTCGCTTCAACTCGGTCCAAATACGTTCCGCACTGATACCCTGAAAAAATAGACTTTCGAAACTAATTTGTGAATAGGGCAACTGGAGACTACAGTGTTACTCCTACCGCAAGTCCTCCACTGTTTTCCCTGATGGCTGTCAAAGTCTCACAGTTATGCTCGGTGGTTTCAGATATCCTCCCAAAAAACCGAAAGTACCTGAAATGCGACACTTTACTACGGCATTTTTGAAGGCAGCATACACGCTCATAAACGTGTTTGAGATAACTACGGAAATAGAATGGTAGGGCCCAGATTACAACGCCTACGCAATTTAAAGCGTCAGAAACTACCCACATTGCCGCCTCACGAGTGAGAAGTATGCTTCGCCCCTGCATTTGCTGTCCTCCTCCAAAGCGGGTGTGCTGGGCCATTCCAACGGCCGTCGATGCACGTGGTTTGCTCATTGTATTTATTGTACCACCCACAACCGCCGACGATGGGAATGGCCCAGCACCATTGTTTTGGAGGGGGGCGGCAAAGTCTGGGGGGGGGAAGGAGAAATACAGGGCGGGCCAACTTCTTACTCGTGTAGCGGCATTGTGGGTCATTTTTGACGCTTCAAAATGCGTAGGCGTTGTAATCTGAGCCATGCCATCCTATTTCCGTAATTATCTCGAACACGTTTACGAGCGTGTATGCCGTATACTTGTTATCCGAAGGTAATTCCTCGGATAATGGATCGATTCGGATAATGCCATTTTAAATTTACCGGATATTGGTTCGATTCAGATAATGCGTTTTCTCAAATTTTCGGATATTGGATCGATTCAGATAATGCCATTTTTCCAACGATTCGGATACGGATATCCGTCGGATAATTTCGGATAAATTTCGGATATTATCGGAACAAACCTCAGGCAACACACAAACACACACGCACATACACACACATACACACGTACACACATACACACATACACACGTACACACATACACACGTACACACTCACTCACTCACTCACTCATCCCGTTAGCTGGCGTCTGGCGGAGCGGGATGCCCTCTCAACCAATACACTGCTGTAGGTGCCATAGGAGCTCGTGCGGCCTGAACGATACGCTTCCATTCAGTACGGTTTGCAGCAATAAGTTTAGCGTTAGGAACACTGCACCGTTGGGTTTTTAGATCTTCTTCTATATGCTTGAGCCACGTCTTCTTCGGGGCCGTTCTCTGGATCTTCCACGACGGCGGGCGCTTCCGCCACAGCATACTGTACGGGAGCCGGCCAGCATCCATTCGACATACATGTCCAAACCACCGTAATCTTCTTGTCTTCAGTTGCTCTTCAACCAGCGGTTGATCCATACAGCTTCTTCTTATGTTATCGTTGCAAATACGGTCACGAATCGTGATCCCAAGAATATGTCGCAGGCACCGCAATTGGAAGACTTCCAGCTTGACAAGGTCTGGCTTCAGTAGAGTCCATGTTTCCGAACCATACAGTAGAATCGGAATTATTAGCGCTCGAAACAATCGCATTTTAGTCTTCAGTGAAACATTGTTTTTCTTCCACAGACACCAACCAAGCGATGCAAACGCACTGGATGCCTGCCCGATCCTGCTGCATACCTCTGCTGTGGCCGCAACTTTCCGTTCTTGCACGACTGATCCAAGGTATTTGAACTCCTTGACCTGCTGAAGTTCCTCCCCTTCGAAGTGCACAGTTGCAGGCGAGCCATCCGATGTCATCACTTTTGTCTTCTCCTGATTTATTCTTAGGCCGTAAGAGCTTGCAACAAGCGCCACTCTATTTATCAGGTACGTTGCATCCTCATCGGTATCCGCAAACACTGCACTGTCATCCGCAAACATCAGATCCGAGACGTATCCATTAGTGCTATACTGAACACCTCCTCTGTTCTCAAAGACCTCCCTCATAATAGCGTCGACGACAGTATTGAAGAGCAACGGCGATATAACATCACCTTGGCGAACTCCAGCTTTAACCTCAAACTCTTCCGACAGCTTATCTCCAACGCGAACCGAGCTGGAAGAACCTTCATACGTTTTCTGGAGCAGGTTAACTATCTTCTCTGGTACATGTTCGCTATCAAGTGCTCTCCACAGCGCAGGCCAATGAACACAGTCGAATGCAGACTTGAAATCAATGAAAGTGATGACAATTCGCTTTCCAGTGCGGATCCTCTCTTCCATAAGTTGTCGAAGAGTGAAAACTAGATCACTGCAGCTTCTCCCTGTCCGAAACCCTGCTTGTTCCTCACGACCGGTCTGTTCTCGATGACGTTGAAGCCTGTTCTGGATAATCTTCATGAAGACTTTGCCTACGATTGACAGCAGACTGATCCCTCGGTAATTTTTGCAGTCCCTGGCGTCGCCCTTCTTGTGGATGGGTACAATTATTGCACGTTTCCAAGTAGCGGGTATGTTCTCTCTGACTGCCAGATGAGAGTTATTAGACGATGAAGCTGAAGTAGCAACACGTTTCCACCCGCTTTGATGGCCTCAGCAGCAACATTGTCAACGCCTGATGCCCTGCCGTTCTTCAGCGATTTGATAGCAGTCTTCAGTTCCTCCACAGTGGGCTCTGAGCCGAGATCAGAATCTTCTGGCGCATCGATTGATGGTGGCTTGGGAAGCGGTCCCTGTGGCGCTTCATGACTGTAGAGTTCACCGAAGAACTGTTGCCAGCGACGAAGACGCTCTTCCACAGAGCGCACAAACGATCCATCTGCATTCCTAATGCTATCGCTAACGCGTTTCGTCTTCTTTCCAAGCCGCTTGAGTGTCCGATAGAGGGTGCGATAGTCATGCCTGTTAGCGGACTCCTCCAAATCAGCAGCCACCTTATTCCAGTACGACTCCCTTTCCGCTTTCAGCCTGCAACGAAGTTCTCTGCTGAGTTGCCGGTATCGATCACAATTAGTCAGTTTTGCTCGCTTCCTCTCTTCGATGAGTAGCAAGGATTCGTCTGTTATCCACGGCTGGATCCGCCTGCGAGTAACAGGGCGAAGTGGTTTTGCACATTCCAAGATGGCGTCTGCTACTTGCCGCTCCTGCTCGTCCACCGATGCATTGTCCGACAATGATGCGAAGCGGTTTGACAGTGCCACTTGGAACAACTCCTTCGTCTCGGGTACCATGAGGTGTGTCCAGTCGAGTTTATGTTTAGGAGGTTCCATTCGCGTAGTCCGTTGTAGGCGGAGCTGCACAACTGCACGAAGAAGGTAGTGATCTGTACCACAATCTGGACCTCTCATAGCACCGACGTCTTTCAGTGATGACCTAAAACGTGAACTCATCAGCACATAGTCCAACGTGGCTACGTCTCGTCCAGAGGGATTTCTCCAAGTCAGTTGGTGCTTCCTGCGGTGCTGGAAGTGACTGTTCCCGACAATGAGTCCATTAAACGCTGCAAATGAGAGCATACGCAGACCATTTTCATTCATCTCGCCAACGCCGAATCTGCCCAATACTCCTTCCCAGCCAATTCTGTCATTTCCGACGCGTGCATTGAAGTCACCTGCGACAAGGATTAGACCAGTCTTTGGGATCGCATTCAGTACGTCCTGCAGTTGAGCGTAGAACGCGTCCTTATCGGAATCAGAGCTACACACGTACACACATACACACGTACACACATACACACGTACACACATACACACGTACACATATACACACACACACACTCTTTCCTACATTTAACCTAAAATGAACCGATTTTTATCCGTTTTATCCGTTTTTATCCGATTTTACGCAAATTTTATCCGTTTTATCCGGTTTTATCCGATTTTTATCCGTTTTATCCGATTTTATCCGATTTAACGCAAATTCTATCCGTTTTATCCGGTTTTCATCCGATTTTATCCGTTTTATCCGTTTTTATCCGATTTTATCCGAATTTTTGACCCTTCGGATAATGATTCGATTCAGGTAATGCCGATTTTAAATTTCCCGGATATTGGTTCGATTCAGATGATGCGTGTTTTCAAATTTTCGGATATCGGATTATCCGAATCTCGGATATCCGGTCGGATATCCGAAATGGAATGATTCGGATACTAAGTATAGTATGCCGCCTTTGAGACATTCAAGGTAAGGTCCGAGAAGAATTTCGACGTTGAAATCATTGGACTCAGGCCATCACGATATGAAATATAGAAATGGCTTAAAGGCAGGGTCCGGGCAGAATTTCGATTTTGAGATTTCCCGCTAAATCGGTGCTCTTGCTACAGGTAGTCCCAAGGAACATGCGAAAACTGCGTAAAAACCGGTCTTCTTCAAATTATTCCAGCCACTTCCGTTAGCCGATGATCCAGAAAAGTCAGAAAAGTGTGGCCATTGTCCATATTTTAGCGGTTGTCCACGCATTCTTCAAAAGTGCTGTGTAATTACCGATCATTCCAGCCATGATTATCATGCTGTGAATACCGTAATCACTGACTTTGAGGCTGTTTTCTCCAGAACTAAAGACTCAGAGTTCGTGAAACGTTCAGACGATGTTCAGCTAGGCAAGCCCAATCTATTTAACCCAAATCTCGGTAGTGTCAAAATTTGGCCGGACCTTGCCTTTAAGCTTCTGATCCGGAATATGGTGATGCCAAGCTCAAAGGTTACGGTGGCACCTCGAATGTATGAGCCTTCTCATTTCAGTAGGAAGCCGTGATGCAGCAAACTAACGTGATATTACTCGATCGATGATCGTCATCACCATTATTACCTTCTCGCTTCCGCGCGTGCCACGTGTGTGCGTCGCGGCTTGCTACTAGCATGATGATGATGATTCTTGATGGGAGTGCTATGCAAAATAAGAGGCAGCCAGCTGTCGTCAGGTAGAGATGGCCAGAACAATCAATGACTGATGGTCCTAAAAGGAAGGAGCGAAGGGGCGTGATTGGAGGGTACCTGTCCGCTGGCAACACGCTATCTGAAACTGACGATTTTCTCTACTTCTCTGACGCAGGCAAATGTTTGCACAAAAATTGCAAACGATACTGCATTCAGGGCGCGATCGGTAGACAGCAGGGATGGACCGCGTTAGAGGAGAAGAGAGAAGCATCAGAAACGTAGAGGGTGGGATGTCACTAGCTAAAGTCCTCCAATTACGACCCTTTGCTCCTTCCGCCCTTTTTGCAGTTCAGCCGTCTCAAGACCAACACCCGGAGTCATTAGAGATCGGAAAATTGGAATCCTACAGGTATTTCCAGTTTTTTTCTACATCTGGATTTTTTCGGAAATCGATCGGATGGTCAGAAACAATTGGAAATTCATCGACAAAAATCCCACTCATTCCTGGTATGAAATATCTACAGTCGACGCAAAATTGCTCGTCGAAGCGGCGTATGCCCGAGCAGTCGGCGTCTCTGTGTTCTTACATGCAGCCCGCAGTCTCTGTCTTCGGCACGAAACACCGATCCGACGAACGATTCCTCCTTTAACATACGTTTCCTGTATCTTTCCCAGAGAAAAAATATTCATATCTTCTTATTTGCATACCTCAGAATCCTCAGATAGTCCTCCTGGATTCGTTGCACGGCATCGCCAACAAAACGAACTCTTCTCTTCTCAACATCTTCTACACCACCGAAATAGTCGAAAACATTCCCATCCAGATCTGAGGATACAGGCTATAAAACAGCGAAATTCACTTGGTTCCTACGCGTGCTGGTGCTGAGCGGAGGTTAGAGACAGTGAGAGAGCGTAGGGCAAACGAACGCCGAGGCGTCGCGCGCACCACTCGCGCCACGAATGATGCGGAATACGACGTATTATAGAGGGTATCTTCCTTGTGTTAATACAGAGTGGTCTCAAATTTGGTCCAACCAAAGGCTCAAGTGGGCTTCCGTGTAAGAAAACCTGAAGTCATGTCTAGCATTTACAGTCCTTATCGGAGTGAAATTCCGGTTTTCGGCGAGCAGATCCGAAATTTGTTCCAATTAGAACAGTAAGGGACCTCTATGGAGTCGTCCCATTTCTACGCAGACAAAAAGTTCACCTAGGAAGAGCGAATTAATCGTCAAATCCCTTCGATTTGCGTCCAGCTGCCAGTCGGTCGTGTACTGTACTTCTGCACGGCGTCCGTCACAAACCAAATCGACCCTAAAACATAGAAAAACACAAATCGAAATCTGTCGAGAGGGACGTAGAGAAGAAGTCGTCCACGCTCCCTACAAAGAGTAAGCCGCGATGCAATCACTCAATCGATAGTCACCGCCTCCACGATTTCACGCGTGCCTCGAAGCTGCGCCGCTTATTGTTTGCGGAAGATAGGCTCCACTTTCTCACCTCAATGTTGTGATCTCAAAATTTTCCGCATCATCGATGCGGCACGTTATCGTTCCATGTTCTTCTCCTCGTTTGTGCAGCATGCGAATCTGTTCACGGTCGAACATTTCCTGAAAACGAAATCTAAATTAACACGACGAAGTGGGATTTTTGTTCCTGAGGTCATATATTCCCAATTACTGCACATAAAATATCCACAGGCAGTCGCCTTGCTGCGGTTGGGCGCGAGCGGTGGTGCCGCGGCACGCTACTTCGAACTCCTCGAGAAGATAGTGGAAAAGTCAGCCAAAAGCTATCTTATGCCCGCGAATTTACTTGATATGTATCACTAGGCGACCACTCGTGCCATCCGCAGCGTGGTGAAGACCCCTGACAGAACTATACAAGATCTTAATCGTCAGTTACCCTCTATAAGACGTCGTAATTCCCCTCTATAAGACGTCGTAATTCACATCACTCGAGGCGCGAGCGGCGCGCGCGACGCCTCAGTCTCCGCCTGCCCTCCACACTCTCACTGTCTCTAACCTCCGCTCCGCACCAGCACGCGTAGGAACCTTGTGAATTTCGCCGTTTTATAGCCTGTACTTGGCTTATCTATCCCACACGAATGTAATCTACATCCTGAATGACAGAGACGGGCGCATGGAGAAATCTTAACCAAAATAGGCGAGTGGGATTTGAATTTCATCGTTTAACATTTTTCCTTCATTTTTTTGTAGAAAGAAAAAAAGTCCGCTCATCCATGAAGCCTGAAAAATAGAAATTTTGCGACCCGTCTGAAAAATTGATCATTGCAAGAAAACGCATTATTATTAAAGACAGAGCTTCCAAAATATAGCCTTTAGGTCTTTATCGGAGTTTACTTATCTCACAAACGATTCTCCGCGTGGTATGGCAAAGCTGCGACGAGAGTAGCTGGCGCGTGTCTTAGCATACGCGGAGCGAATCGATTGACCTGCATAGAAGGAAAGGACGCGACCGCTGACTCCCCACCTCTTCTCATTGTTAGTCAATTAATTTGGTCTGCGCACCCAACCGCACGCACTGGCCGCCAGTGGTCTGCGGCCTAGCCATCAAAAATATTAATGCAAAAAAATAACATTCATAATTAGATCCATGCTGCGCATTTTACTCACGTGCTGGTGATAAACCAAGAGAAGAGGCTTCTGTTCCCAACTGTGCAGAGCGCTTGCGGCTGATTTGCGTTAGAGGCGCGCGGATGAGCTGCGTGTCTTCTGTTCCGTACGAGGGGCGTTGATGCGATATAAAACTCCTCAGGACGGTAGTGACAAGTTTATATCGCACCGGTGTCACTCAGAAGAATCAGAAGACACGCAGTTCAGCCGCGCGCGCTTAACGCAAATCAGCCCCAAAGGCTATGCGCAGTTGGCTACAGCGGGCACCTTCATCTCCGCTGGTGTTGCTGTCGTCGCGAAATCCACATCGGCAGGTTTTATTCCCATCAGCAAGTCTCGCACAGCTCCACCAGCAATCCTGCAAATAGAATATTTAATAAGTATTTACACAAAGTTCCCTCCTTTCCGAACTGCGGCTGTCCACGCCTGCTCGCCACACGCTGCACCACGCGAAAAGAATCAGTGACAAAAAGTCCTGTCAAACTTTTTTAGGGTTCTCTAATGCTTTATAATAGTTCTATGCTTTATAATACTTCACCAGGCATCGGTTATAAAAAATTAGATTTTACGCGGGCATAATGCGTGCATTTGCCGACAGTAGCAGTTTCAGAAAAAAACTTCTAGCCAAGCAAAGACCTACCTCAACTGATAGTTGTTCTTCTTAAACAACTGGGACAGCATTGTCAGTTGCGACGTGAACAGTGACCTACAATTTAAGATACAGTCGCATCCGAGTATGATAGCCTAGCTGCGATCAGCGCGAGCGGTCGCGGTCCTGACAAAGGCCGGTCAGCCGAGCGCCCCTCCCATTCCCTCCCTGTAGCACTTGCTAGAAGCATTCCGCGACGCGACCGCTCTCGATATCCGCAGCCGGGCTAAAATCAGGGGCACATACTTAAGACAGTATGCAAAATGAAAGTGATTATGCAGTAATACCGGAACTCAGGCGTGTCCAGCTTCATTGTTTCAGGGACAATCCTTTTCGCAGCGACAACTGGACGAATTATGGTAGACCTACCAGCTATCTTCCGAAACAGTACCTTCACAACCATTCGTATGCCATCTGGCACTGAACAAGCAAAACAGCTCCTGTAATCAGCAAAGTTAGACGCTATTCATAGTCCTCTACGCCAGCGCGGCACGCGCGTGCCGCACGGGCGTGCCGCACGGGCGTAGAGTTTGTGTTTGAATGGCCCGACGCCCGCTCCGCCATGGCGGCGACGGTCATAGTATTATCCGCCACTACCATGATGGTAAACCCGTGCACAGAAATTGCTTGTTTGGAAATGTTAAGGTCCGCTTCATTCCGCTCTGCCATGGCGTCGCCGCTGGAGTATTCATAGTTTCCGCAGGCGCGGCACTCGCGCAACGCGCGTAGAAAGTATTCATGCTCCAACGCCCACTAGCGCATGACGGACGTGCCGCGCTGGCGTTGAGTAGTATGAATAGCGTCTTACAAGCGCAATGAATAAAACTTCAAAAAACTTTTCTTTGCACAAACAACTCAGTTTCCTCATCATTTTACGCACCAAGGACAATTCGAATTTTTGATTAGATTTACAAAGTCCGTCCGAATGAGACTATTCGCCCACGCGATCGGGGTGCGTGCCGAGCGGTCCTCGTGAATGCCTTTTTTGAACCAACCTTCTCACGGCTGCAAGCAGTTGACTCGGATATTATTCACCACTAATCGTCTACCATTCCTGCTTACAAACATATACAAAAAATGCCTTCACCACTGAAGCTTAACACGCACGCCAATCGCGTGGGCGGACAGACTCATTCATAGAGACTTCACGGGTTTTTAGCCCTCGGGATGTTGCTTATCGATTTTCGAATAATGACTCGTTCGGAAGTCAGAATACGATGCGGAGCTTAGGTTGAAAATAAAACTGTTTTTCGATGTTCATCCACACGCTATACAGAGTAACATCTTACAGTAATTGCGGTAGCGGAGCGGCACGCATCATTCGATCTCCTGATGGCAGCTGGCTTTCAACTGATTTGGCTTATCTCTAACTAGAAGAGCAGTCGCTGAGCGCCGCTGAGCGACCGCTCACGCTGCCAGACCTAGGTCCGCGGAGGGGCTATTATGCACGAAAAAAAAACTACATAGTCCGTACCACTTTCTTATGGAACGGCAGCTGTGTGGCGTACGTCGATCGAATGATTTTGCCTCCCGAGCACTGCGACACCGACAGAGGCAACGACAGGCATCGGCATATTTGCAGTATGTCAGCCCCCCGCGACGGTCACCCGACAACTGTTAATACGACGGCCAATGCCGTAGCTCCTATGCTGATCCCGCCACGATTTGTGTTACATGTCATGACTGTCGCTCATGGCAGCGACAATGTACACAATTGACCCAAAAAACAGCATGGGCCATATAGGTCTGCGGGAGCGAGAACACCGCATAATACGCATTTGGAAGTGGTCAAGGCACCAAAAAGCATAGCGTGAAACATCTTCAGAGATGCGCGCTTACTGTGAGAGGCCTCACGCTTTCCTTTCCTTCCGTGAATTATGGCCCCGCCCACTAGAAGGGGGGAACCATACTTACATCGCGCCACGAAAATCGCGCGCGGTGTGATTTGCTCTGCGATGTACATCGCAGTGCAGGTCGCTGCGATGTGATGCAATCGAGAACGCGTGCTAAACCGCAGCCGATCGCGCGAGAAGCTATGGTTCAAACGCGATGTGAGCGCAATGCTGCCGAGCTTAGCATGCGAGCCGCATGCAACGGCTGACCTCACCGACTCCTCGATTCCTTTGTCGCACGCAGCGACCAGTGTTAAATCACCCTTCTGAGCGCGACAGCATCGCTTCCATTATGGTTCCCTCTGACATGCGTTTACGCGGTGTCGCTAAGCTCAGCTTAAGCGCTTACAGTTAGAACGGAGCGCACTAATACTTTGGGTTCCATGTTTTGCGTTGGCGCAAACTCGTTGCGCATATGCTACAACATGCGTGCAACGAGATTGCACCAGTGCACAATATCAAACGAAAAGTATCAGTGCCATCCGTACCGACTGTACATGACAGTCTCGCTGCTCCGCACACTTCTAAGGACCACCTACGCAAGAGAATTACAATTTCCGGCTTTTTTTACAGCGCTTACCTTGATTGAAGGAAGTTAGGCCAGCACTTTCGCGAGCAGCAGGTGAAACTTCAGTTATCGTGGACTCTCCCCCGTAGGTATACGTAGACAAGCCCAAATATTGCGCTTCACGAGCTACAACTCTACCTAAACGACGATTTTGCCATAAAAATTCAGAAAACAAGAAAATGAAACGAAAACAGAATTTCTCGCTATTCCCTGGTCTCGAAATGGACGGCATCTAGGTTGAGCTATACTGCAGGTGTACGCCTTGACTCAGCAGGGGAGGTCGCATCGTGGTGCTGGCCAATAACGGGTAGAGCGCTCGCAGCTGTTGGTCAGCTATAGGGGTCTGCATAGTAGCGGCCGGCGACTGGTCGCCCAGCGTCAGCCTTGACGCGGCGACAAAAATGATTTCGAACATTATCGTCGCGGCATCGGTTGCCGCTCGATGACAGTGACACGCAGGGCCGTCGCGGCGTCAAAACACTGTGCGGTGCCCCCTCGTCGCCATTCACGCTGCGTTGGTCGCCCCTGTCGTCGAAGGTGATCGATAATGCATCACCCAGCGCTCTTCGTCGCTGCGAGCCATGCCGCGACTTGAACTCTGCAGGCCCCTTATTGCAGCGACGCGACAACACGCGCTGAAATAATGCGTCCGTAAATCGCTTTCGGTTCATTCCAGCTCCCAAAGGGTCACAAATTCATCAAAACACGCAATCGCCGCGTCAACGCCACAGCAGATACAATCGGCACAGGTCGCACTATTAGCTTGAGACCCTATAGTAGGTTGGTGCAAACTCGGTGCCATGTGGTATTGCATACTTGCACCAAATTTGCCCTTACGTAATGATGATAGAATATTTATCCTCTGTTAAAAAAATCGAAATTTTCATCAATTATTGTCGTTCTCTGGACCAAATTCCGGTCCGCAAGTGCGGACTACGGCTGTTGCATAATGCGACTTATGTTAGTCGTGCTGGGAGAAGGGCGAATCGTGCCGGGTCCAAGTGTTCGCACGATGCAATAGCCGTAGTCCGCAAATCCGGACCGGTATTTGGCCCAGAAAACAGTACGCGCTGCATGTGTGCGCCATGCTGGGGTGACATTCACGAAACGCTAGCCACGTCCTAGCCATGGCTAGCGTAACCATGGTTAAGCACATCGTGTGAAAATCGATTAGCTCCAAACCATGGCTAAAACGTGGCTATCGTTTCATGAATTCCACCCCTGTTCTCTCCATTTCCAATGCGCTCTCTCGCTGTCTCCAACATCCGCGCCCGCACGAGAGAGAACTGCGGGGAATTGGTGTTTTTACAAGCCCTACAGAGTAGGAAAAAACCACAGGGTATGTTCATTGAGCCATGTTCAAGTAATCCTACTAAAGACTGAAGTTCAGAATAAGATCTGTTGAATGCTATAGGGGGGGGGGGGAAGAGATGAACAGAAACAATTTGCAGCTTGTTAAATTTTCCTATTGCACCAGGGTAGATCAAAAACGACAAAAAAAACTTTTTTCCGAATTTTGGAAATTCCAACTTTTGGAGCCCAGGCTTTGCCTCACAAATACTCTCTATAAAACGTAGTAATTCACATCCTTTGAGGCGCGAGCGGCGCGCGCGACGCCAAGGCCCCCGGCTGCCCTCCGCTCTCTCACTGTCTCTAACCTCCGCTCCGCACCAGCACGCGTAGGAACCATGTGAAATTCGCCGTTTTATAGCCTGTATAAGTCCATTTTCATGCTTTCGGAAGACTACGGCAGGTTACTCGAGATAAATGATTCTTTTCCTACTGTGACTAACAATGGCCTTCTGAGAAGCTGAAAATAGACCCGCCCTGTATTCCTGTTCAGAGCACCAAACAATCTCCCTGAAAAAGGGGTTGGTTTTGAAAGGTTCAAATTTCTTAAAACCAAAAAATTCGTTTTTTTAGATTTTCAATTCACCCATGTGCGTTGAGGAAATTGACCGAGCTTTGAATCGTTTATTTCTACCTTCCCCACATCACTTATCAGACAATTTTTTAAAACCGCTTTGTGCTGGGATCAGCCCCTCGCAAAAAATGACGTCATATAGGTCTGCTGTCGACAGGCAGCTGGCACAAAGGCTGTAATGATGTAACAAAACATCATTGGAAACATCCAAACATACTCAACAGTCTTCATCTTCACCAACTATTTACTTCAACTATGGAACAGAAATAGTACTTACAGCTGAACAAATATATGACATACTCGGCACATTAGATAACAATGGATTAGCTGAAAGACGCGGTACACCAGCAAAAAAGGAAGAAAATAATCTTCATAAACTGATACAGGGAAGGAAGAGAGATACATACGTCCCGACAAGCAAATGATGCACCACGAAGAGCAGAAAAGAAAATTGAACACCCAGAAATCCCTCATCGCACAAACCGATTTGAAAAGAGAAGGAAAATCTGACAAGAACTAAACTCCAACATAGCCAAAGTTTGAGAAAACAAAGCTTAAAGCATCACACCGTGAATTGTTATCTAAATAAATGTGAATGATGGCAGAGAACGAAAAAAAAACAAAAGAAAAACGAAAAATTTTTTGGGATAGCAGAACACCATTAAACGTGACTAGAGAAAAAAAAACAAGCAGGAGTGTTAGTGGTTAAACGAAGAAAAAAAAAACAAAAAAAAACACAAAAAAGCAATGAGCTATACCCTGTCCCAAACAAGATGGCAAGCAAAGAGTCTAAAGAAGCAGCGCTCCCTCTGCTTCTCTGACATTTTCGGATTACGGTGAGACGTCGCGTACGCAAATTCACGCAGCATGTCTCACCGTAATCCAAAAACAGGATTCAACAAGTTTCTCACGTTCTCATTTCTTTTTTCACATAATTCATCATTCTTTTGCGTTCTTTTCGCTCAAAATGCTCGTGATACTCACTCTCGATGCAGATACTGTGCTTCTCGGGGCCGATGTCCGGTCCGCAATTGCGTCTCGACACGCTTTGCGGCCGCACGCTCCCGAGTACGATCCGTTTCCAGCGCCGCAGCCACCGATATGATGTCTCTGGGTGGGTTTTAGAGACCGGAAACCTTTAAAAAATGAAGAAAACAATGATAGAGCCACCTCGAGCTGCTTTGGCGCTGAAAGCTCGACCAACTCAAGCGCGTGCGGCCACAGAGCGTCCCGAGACGCAATCGCGGACTGAAAATTGGCCTCGAGTGGCACAGTACTCTTGTTTACAAGGCAGCTAAAGTGTTTCATAACGTGAGAACGTGAAAAACTCGTCGAATCCTGTTTTTGGATTACGATGGGACATGCTACGTAATTGCGCACGCGTCGTCCTACCGTAATCCAGAAAGACGCAGAGGAAGCGCTGCTTCTCTGGACTACTCGCTTACCATCTCGTTTGAGACAGGGTATTTCTAACCTACTCAGGCACTCTTTCTAAAGCAAACTTCTACAAAAACCACCTGAATTCGCAGAATAAAACTTGAAGGCAGCGTTCCAATTTGGATTTTTTTTGTGCAAAACGTTCAAAAACCTGGAACCTATTTTGTGAAAAATTGTTTTCATCCACAAAACGCCCAAAAAAAGTAATCCTTACAAAGAACACTGCCTTCAGGAACGAATGCATCCGTAGAAGAGTTCAAAGTTTTCAGAAGCATCCGTACGAGCAAAAGTGATTGGCGAGAATCTGAGGATTGGAACAGCACAGTGTCGCAGTTTGACTGTGTCTATACTTCAACAACGCATTCGTCGCCTACCGCAGCGGCAAAGTATAAACGCATCAAACGGCCTCGGTCTACATATAGGCAATTATGACATCCTTCAGCATAAAAACAAGCCTACACAAAACACCTGATTAGACGCAAAACGAAGATTTGACGTGATCTGCACCTATTTTCCCGGAGAAAAACGGAGAAAACCAAACCGAATATGATTAAGCGCCTATTAAGGTAGCGCAGCAGATCTACAAGATAACCAGGAAGTTTCAAAACCAAAACATAACCGACTATTGGAATCATCTATCACCGCGTCACGGATACCCAGTGTCAAAGTCCAGTAAAATAATTTTGGTGTCTTCGGTTCCATTCCGGGAGCCAGCTGCGCATGCCAGTAGGTTGTTGGTCGCCTTCAGACGCCAGATACAACCACCGCTTCCACCCGAAGACAACCGAACGAGATCCCGTATAAATTCACCTGCAAAGAACAAAATGATTCAATGGAGGAGATTTTTTAAGTAGGACTTGAATTTCTGAAAGATTATTTTTTTTGTAATTCTAGAAATTTTAAAATTTCAAATTTCAAATAAAAATGAAATATTTGAAGTTTTTTGGAAGGGTGTTCTTTGCCATACAAGATATGATCAACATTTTTGATGGAGCATGTTTATCAATTTTCGGATCGACAAATTGGAGTGCTGAGGAAAGACCCCTCTTAACCGGCGACAAAAAAACAACCGCACTATCTCGTAGAGCAAATATCCTCTGTAAAACGTCGTAACTCTCACGACTCATGGGGCGAGCGGCGCGGGCGATTCTGCTCCCTCCGTCTGTGATGCGTTCTCTCACTATCTCTAACCGCCGCTCCGCACCAGCACGCGTAGAAACCATGAAAATTTTGCTGTTTTACAACCACCCTTCCGAACATTTAACAGTCTCTTTGATGAATCAAGCCTAATGAACAGACATGGCTGCGGAGGTAGATCGTCACATGTGGAAGAAAGCGCGCTGGCCGATCGTGTCGTGAACTGCGCACTGCCCGCCGCACCGATTGCGCCTCGTTTAGGGTCGAACGGGCCGTTGCACCAAATTTCAGAGGAGCCACGACCCCGTCTCCAGACCAAAATTTTTCCAAAATTTCTAAACCTTCCACGATCCCCCTCCGTAGATAAAAAAAATTCTTAAAGGCAGCCTACACGATCGTAGACATAGTTGAGATAACTACGGAATAAGAATGGTATGGCACCGATCACAACGCCCACGGAATTTTAAAACGTCAAAAACGACCCACAATGACGCTACGCTAGTAAGAAGTTGGCCCCGCGCCTCTATTTCTCCGCCCCCTGTGCTTTCTGTTCTCCTCCAAAACAGGGGTGCTGGGCCATCTCCACCGTTGTCGATGTAACATCGGCATGGATCCTGAAGAGACTTTGCGTTCCCTGTTAGAGGTTGGCGCAAACTCGGTGCATCTATGTAATAGCATATGGCACCGAGTTTGCGCCAACCTTCAACAGTGAACGCGAAGTCTCTTCACGATCCATGCCGGCGTTATGTGGTTTACTTACTGTACTTATTGTACCATCCACAAACGTCGCTGATGGTGAAAATGTCCCAGCAACCCTGTTTGGAGGACGGCAAACACAAGGGGCAGAGAAATACAAGGGCGGGGCCAACTTCTTGCTCGTGTAGCGGATATGTGGGTCGTTTTGGACGCTTCAAAATGTGAAGGCGTTGCGATCTGGGCCATACCAGTCTGTTTCCTTAAATATCTCAATCACGTTTACGAGCGTGTATGCTGCCTTTAAGCTTTTCAGAGCGCAGAGGATAAAATTTATGGTGAAATTAAATTAAATCTTGCACCCCCCCCCCGAATTTTTTTTTTCGTTCGAAATTTTAAAATTAATTTACGACCCCCCAGGCTGCGCCGAATCGCAACTCTGCTCAACCCTGACCTCGTTCATTCGCTGGACTAAATTTGGCGAAGGTCCTGTACAACATACGCTGAAACTTTAGATATTTTTCGGGAAATCATCTCAAAAGAAAATGAGGAAATCACTTCTCAGCCGATACTTTTGAACATCGCTATCACTGTCCCATATCTCAAAGACTTTTTCCTAGAAAAGCTGAACATATGATGGTTTCTGCTGAATTTCTCCTACATTAAAAACAAACTAGCATACCCTTCATCACATCCCACAACTTCACAGCCCCATCGTCACCGCTGGTCACAACAATACCATTATCGAGGAACTGAAGTGATGTGATCGCTGAGGTGTGTCCATTCGGTCCATGCAGTCGATACATGCATGAACCGTCCCGTATATTCCAAACCTAGAAAAAGGAGCACTCTTATTGGTTTTTTCTATGAATTGAATAGTACATCGGTTTCTTCGCTTACCCTGACATCACTATCTGCATTGCAGGACACTAGAATATCCCCTCTGAGCTGCATTCCGGAAGTCAATGAATGATGTCCGGAAAGAACACTCGTGCATACACCTTTCGAAATGTCCCACACTCGAATTGTGGTATCCAGACTTCCACTAACGACAATGTTGCGTTTCGCGTCCAGCTAAAGAAGGTTGGAAACTCATGTATGATGTCTATTAGGTTGAAGCGAAACCTTCCCGCTATTTGACTTTGACGATTTTCAAAGCTTTCAGCGCTGGTCTTTCGGCCATGTGCGATGGACCGATAAAAAGAACAAAATCTTATCTATCTAAACCTGTCTTCCACTTGAGGAAAAGCCTGCTCGTTTGCGAGAAATATGCTATAATTCGGTGGTAATCTGCAGTATTGAGCATTGTTGCGTGTTTGTATTTACTTTCAGGTAAAACACCAAACCTGACAGAGTTGACAGGATATTTGAGCCATCTTAGAACTAGACGATAGCATTTGCGGGAAACTTCGACGGAGTGTAATTATTGATTTTTAGCACATCTTGTAATTTTGCAACTTCGGTCCTCTCTCGCTTATACAAGAAGTTTCGGCCTCGAAGCTTCAAAGTTAAGTGTAATGGCCACGTCGCCGCTTAACAGTATTTTTTCGTCGATCATCGATGGTGCTATATTAGAAATCTGGTTTTCCCATTTTTAGCGATTCTCGAAGAAACCATCGATAATTGACGTACAATACTATGGAGTGTCGACATGTCCATTATACTTAACTTCGAAGCTTAGAGGCCAAAACTACTCGGATAAGCGAGAAAAGACCGAAACTGCAGAATCTTGAAATCCGCTGAAAATCAATAATGACGCTCCGTCGAAATTTGCCGCAAACGCTATCATCTAGTTCTAAGGTGGCTCAAATATCCTGTCAACTCTGACAGGTTTGGTGGTTTGCCTCAGAGTAAACAGAAACACTCAAAGATGCTCAGTACTGAAGGTTAGCTCTGACCCATAGCATATAATTCGCAAATAAGCAGGCTTTGGCCTAAATGGAAGGCAGCTTTAGATAGAAAAGATTTTGTGTTTTCGATTGGTATGTCGCACTTGGCCGAAGCACCAACGCTGAAAGATTTAAAAACCGTCAAAGTCAAGTGTCGAAATACTTTCGCTTTAACCTCATACAACTACAGGCTAACTCTTTCATAAGGAGGCAGTCAATTAAAGTTTACCCCTACCAGCAAAGTGTATACTCGATTCGTGTGTCCAGTGAGCGTAAACAAGCAGGAACCTGTCTCGAAATCCCACACCTATGAAAACTTATATTTATTCGATTACTCGAGACCCAAATATTTAAACACTCAACCTTAATGCTGAAATCATACGCTCCAGAAACAATACGCCCGTCGTCAAGATCAAACTGTACACATCGAACAGCGGCTACATGACCGGATAGGAACTGTTCACACACGCCGGTTTCGATATTCCACGCTCTTAGTGTTGTGTCACGTGATCCAGACACCAAACTAAAATTACGTTGAACTTTTGCGATGAAATATTTCATTTATAGTGGAAAATATGAAGACGTTCATGGCATAAGGATCAGCTATACTCCGTCCCAAGCGAGACGGCAAGCAAAGAGCCCAAAAAAACAGCGCTCCCTCTACGTCTCTGATGTTTTTGAATTAAGGAAAGACGTCGCGTACGCAACTTACCATCTGCCTTACCGTACTCCAAAATACAATGCTTGGGGTTTTCACCTTCTCATTTCTTTTTCCGAAAACTTGCTCATTTCTTTGTTATCTTCGCTGAAAATGCGAGTAATACTCACTCTGCAAACAGATATAGTAAGGTCCATGGCTTGTTTCTTCAAGAAAAACATTTAAATTCAAACTGCAGCTGGTAATTACCAGTCAGCCGCTGGTGAGATTTAAACCGCCACGTCAGCAGCGATTTGAATTTAAATGTTTTTTTTCGTGAGGAAACAAGCCACGGGCCTAACCAAACTCCTATTAATGTGGCAGGTAGTGTTTCAAAAATTGGATTCTGTTTTTGGATTACGGTAAGACGGATGCGGTGTCGCGCACGTGATTTGCATACACGACGTCTTACCGTAACCCAAAAAACGTCAGATACGCCGAGGGAGCGCTGCTTCTCTGGACTTTTCGCTTGCCATTTCGTTTGGGCAGAATACACGCAGACAGTAACGCGGTCGGACCGCAAGCGCTGGCGGGCCGTACGGCACTCACCCATCTTCCAATCTTTATTCTACCGGGATCATACTTCACGCGACTAGCGACAGTGACAGTGCGTTTCATGCATATCGATTTTCGGTCGATAATGATGGAAAACATTGCGTCGCGTCGCTCGCAGCTGGAAGTATGATCCTGGCAATAGTGTGCCCGTAAACCGCAGAAACTCTGGGAATTCCAGAAGAACCTCCGGCAAAGCACTCTCCTCTGAGTCGCACTAAGAAGTCGTGATCTTGCAGAGCTACTCCCGATTTGCCCACCGTTTCTGAAGTTGTCCGAAAAACCTACCGACAACTTCCTTTGGGCTCGAGGTCAAATAAAAACCATCAGAGTTGACCTCGATCCGAATGACGACTCCACTTCGCGCCATGATCAAATCGGCGCGCATTTTGTTCGTCATCTTCCCGCGATCACCTCGGAATGCCCCTCAACGGACACGTCATTCTGTTAATCTAGAATTGATGAGGTACTAAATCAGTCGCACAGCAAGTACTCCGGCACGGATCGGTATGTCGGTTGTGATAACATTTTGTCGGTGCACAATAAGCTGACGCAAACTCCGTGCAAACAGCAAATATTACGCACGCCGACTTCGCGTCAGCATCATGTGCACCAGGGGTGTGCGTTAATGAAAAATATTTATTTCGTTAAGCGTTAATCGTTAATTTCCAAGAAAAAAACCGCCTTAACCCGTTAATGCGTTAACACGTTAATTTTCCACTTCGTTAAAAATGTTCAAAACATTACTTGACAACAACGAAAATCTACAAACCACCGGAGACCCCAGAAAAAAAATTAAATAGATCTTCTAATAACGTCAGCAGGACGTCGTGGAATGCACGCAGGGTTCCAGAAGACGTAGGCTCAGCCTCGTGGAAAGCAGGTAGGGCTCCAGATGACTTCGTCAGAACGTCGTGAAAAGTGGTTGGGGCTTCATATGACGTCATCATGACTTCGCGGAAAGTGGGTGGGTCTTTAAATGACGCGGCCAGGATTTCGTGAAAAACGGGTAGGGTTACTGATGACGTAAGTAGCACGTCATCGAAAGTAGGCAGAGCTTCCGGTGACAACGTCAGGACGTCGTGGAAAGTGGGTGAGCGCTGAGATGGCGTCAGAGAGACGTTGTGCAAAATGGGCATGTGTCGCGTCGCAGACAGTCAGTAGCGCTTCATGAACAATACCCACCCTCTACATTGGCGAATCAGCGAAACAAAAACACATTTTCGCGTTTTTGCACCCATTAGGGATACCTCTGTCAAATTTTAGTTTTCGTGGGTGAGGAAGATAATGCAATAATCGTCTCATCAAAAAAATTTCAATGAGTTCTTAAACTATACCTCAATTATAGGCATGATGCTAAAAAAAATGAAAGTGCCGGCCGATCGTTCTGACGAGGGAAAACGTGTTTTGGAAAGAGCAACATAGTTATAACAAAGGTATTGTTCAGGATATCAATGAAATTTCAACACCATCTTGTTGGTCTTGATGAAACGATTCTAGCAATATCTTTCTTACCTCCAAAACCCCAAATTTCATAGAGTTATTCCAAAGAGGCGCGAAAAACGAGCTTTTTGCGAAGTTCAGGGGTGTGCATTGTAGAGCTTGTTAGAAAGTGAATGGCCTTAAATTCCCGCCCCCAACCCTCATTTGATAGCTTACTCAACCTTGGAAAGGTGGATTACACCTCACATTTTCTTTCTGGGGAACGAATTCGAATTCTTTGATATTGAGAAGAAATAGCTAAAATAAATAAACAATGGAATGGGAAACATTGAGGTCAGCGATATATTTCACAGCAAACGACAACTGACCGCGCCACAAGACGACGCGACGTGCACGGCCCCAGTTTTCAAATCTGCCATTGAAGCAGATCAATGAGAGCCATAATTTCACTACTATCAACGAACCCAATTTAACGCGATCTTAGGACTTTTTCGTTAACCGTTAATCGTTAATTTTCCAAAATAAACCGCGTTAACCCGTTAATGCGTTAACACGTTAACGTTATAACGCACAGCCCAGATGTGCACCGACAAACTTAAACCACGACCGACACACCGATTCCTATCCACTGTATATAAGGCGCTCACGCTCTGGACGATTTTCCACCGCTGATGGGAAGCTACGCCTAATAAACAGCGGAAGAAGCTTCTATGCTGTGGACCGTGACGTTAATGATGCACTTGTTGCGGAACTCTATGGCCGTATCCATGAAATTCTGGGAGCCTCCCGGGAACGTCCAAAGTCCACTTAGCGCACCCGGCAGGTAGACAGGAAGGCTGTCGGCCACCTGGCGGGTGAGCGGAAGGGTTCCTAGACAGCGGTGAACCCTGAGAAACAGGGCACTCAAGATACGCATCCTTCCCCAAAACAGAGCCAACAGTGGCCCTAAAGTGGGTGGAGTCAGCCCTACACAAGCGGTTACGCGAAGGGGCCTGCAGAGTTGCAGCGACCGGCAGCTGAGCATCAGCCTTGACTAGGCGACAAAAATGTTTTCAAACATTATCGACGTGGCGTCGGTTGCAGCTCGCTGGGAGTGACGCAGGACCGTCACGGTGTCAAAACCCTCTCGTCGCCCCTTCACGCTGCATCGGTCGTTGCCGTCGCCCATAGTAATCGATATTGCATCCCTCAATGCTGCTCGCCGCTGCGAGCGACGCCACGATTTCAACTCTTCAGACCAATTTTCACGCTGCGTCGATCGTCGCCATCGCCCAATGTAATCGATATTGCATCCCCAAGCGTTTCTAGTTGCTGCGAACAACGGCGCGACTTTCACTGTGCAGACCCCTTGAGAAAAGGGTTGTTATTTGTGAGGCGATTGTGGGGTATCCTAGCTCAGATTCACCATAGAGCTGTGATTCACTCACAACACTGCTAATTTTCCTTCACATAACTGCCTCAATTCCGCTCCTACAAGCGTTCCGGAGTTACGGCCCCGCCATGGACCCCAACGAAAACCGTTTCCTCGGGGAGGGCCAAGAGGGGATCGCGCCGGCCACAAAGCCTCCTCAAGAAAGTGACCCGGTCACCCCCAAGATTATCTGGACCACAGGTTTCCATTACAGCCCGGCGAGCCTTTGCGACAACGGTGGAGGGGGGGGGGCGGCTAATTTTGCGTATGACTACGTCATAACTTTGCGTATGTACCACTAATGCCGTAATAGCCAGCGAAATTTCAGGTTCATAGCTCTTCCCTGACCAATGCCCTTTTCGTAATGAAAGTTCAGTCCGCAGTAGCAGACAACCGCTGTCTAAGCACGCAGCTCGAATTCCTCATGGTCCCCGCCAATTTCATTTGTGCTGCGAGTAGCAGAAGCCATTGTCTGCAACTGCGGAGAGGAATTTCATCCCGATAAGGAATGTCAACCTACGATCCCCCTTCTAGCGAACAACATTTCTCAAGAACCCTGTAGATGAACATCAGCTTTGACCACTCATTTTCAAGAACATATACTTACATATTCCGACAAAGACTCATACATCTCACGGTACTCGTATGGCCATGAAGTGTATGAATCAGAGACCCATCCTTCGCCGACCATACCTGAATTGATGTTTATATACTTCCTATCCCACCAAGTTTTTATATAAACAACGTACCTTGACAGTGCGATCCGTTGAACCACTAATGATGTATTTACCATCTGTCGACAGTTGAGATGTCCACACACCTCCCGTATGACCAACAAGCGTGAACAACAACTGCAAAACAACACTAAGTTCCCAAACTGGTATTAAAACTTTCCATGTCAATGGTGCAATTAGTAAACAAAAGAAGCAACTTCGCCAGAGTTCATTTCCACACAAAGTTGGTGAAAATTAGAGGTAAGTTTCTGACTCAAACTCCAATATTTCCTCTCATTAAACAATTGTGTGAAAGAATTGCAAACTAGTATACCTTGCCCTGTTCGATGCTCCAAACCCTCAGTGTGTTGTCATCAGAACCGGTCACCAACATATCTCCCTGTATCTGAAATAGAAGAACCATTCGGAAACTGGATAAACCCGACGTTTGAAGGTTATAACTTTATAATCCCTTTCATAAATGAAAAAAGATGGAACGTTGTGCAAACGAACAGTTTATATTAATCCACTTACAACTTCAACTTAAACTTGATTGAAAGTACCGTCCTTCTCGGGGCGAAATTCCTGTCCGCGATTGCGGACTACGGCTGGTGAGAAAGGCGAATCGTACCGGGACCAAGTGTTCCCAGCATGATTATCACGTGTCGCATGATGCATCAGCCATAGTCCGCAATTGCGGACCGATATTTGGCTCCAAGAACAATAGTATAGATGTAACAAACCTGTAGACACGTGATCACATGTTCCTCGTGCCCTCTCAAAACCATACTCCCACCAATCGGTAAGCGTCGCCAATTAGCCGCAATTCTGCATCGTCGCAAATACGTAGCTTTCCACACCGAACGAGAATACACGCTAAACACCTACTCGTTTAGATCACCAAAAAAACTGTAAAAACAGAAAGCTAGGGAAGTAAGCCAGACGGAGGTCAACTCTGAGCCCTCACCTTCCATAAGTCTGTTCCCTAGCTTTTCTGTGCTGTTCAAGGTCTGCTCCTTTATAATGATCAACCACCGTGACACCATTGCCCATCGCTGTCTGTTCCCAAGCACCTGCCACACGTTCACTGAAATCTTTTTCTCGAATTTCAACCAACTGAAATCCAATGTACCATCTGCGTCAAAAAGTATAAGAGAACGTTGAGTATTTTGAGATTTCGCTACGATTTCGACCTTGGTGTTCGAATTGGATGCCAAAGCCGGAGTCGGCGCATTGAAAAACTCGACTAGTTAGAGGACCAGAAGGTTTCAGCAGGAAAAAATGTTCTAAAAAAACGCTATAACCAATTGCGTTGAAAGTATGGGAAAATGCGTTGAAAATCGAAAATATTTCTGGATAACAACAACTTCCACTGATGACCTAACTAGGGAACCTCGCAGGGCCATCCCCACCATTTGAAAGATGATGAATGTTTTCTGGTCAATTGTGGCTCGCTGTCTCCGAATCTGACATCGGATTTTGCTACGGACACTGCTGAGCAAAAATATAAACGTTTTTGAAACTTCGAAATCTTCGGATTCGGCTCGAAACTTTCAGCTGGGGGTTATTCAGGGCGCTGAACGCGAATCTAGGGTCTGTTTATCGCTAGACGAAAATCGGAAAATGGACCTCAAATTCGTGTTCAGCTTCCCAAATAACACCCACAGAGAAATTTTGAGACAAATCTGAGACTTTGACCAAGCTACCGTATACCCACCGTAATCTATTGAAAATCGATAAACGGGTAGCAGATTCATTCTCAGCACTCCAGAAAACCCATACAGATAAATTTTGGTAATTGGTTATCGACCCATTCCAGAAATGGTCAAAAGTCGCGATTTGCCATCAAATCCTCTCCCCCCCCCCCGATGGGAAGCTTTGAACGAATCAAGTCGAAAACTTCGAAAAATCGACAAATAAATCCCGGATTCGTGATCAGCGCTTCAAATAACCCACCTAGGCGGATTTTGAGTGAAATCTGGAACATTATTTCGAAACGCATTCAGAGACCTCTAATCGGTATAAATAGACGCCCAACCAAAAATCCGAACGTCCAAAACGCTGTCGGTCTATACAATGTTTGGGAAATGTGCCTTCACCCAAACTTTGCTCAGGAGGGTAGTTTTGGGCACTGAACACAATTATGAGGTCAGTTTCCAGATTCTCCGAAGACTAATTCACGTTTTTGATAGAAAAATGGCGCTTAACAAACAATTAGAGGCTTCTCGCCTTTTCAAATCTGTAACTATTAGATCCCCAGCTTTTTCTTTCAAAAATTAAGAAATCGACTTAGAATACAAGCTCGATGCGTCAAATACCCCTTGATTGGACTTTTTAGCCATATTAATCCGAGAACTACAAACGTCACGTTCAGCTCAGCTGTAGGGAAATACGAATTTTTAGAGGCTATAACTTTTTTCGCCGATGTCCGCAGCTCAATCCGAGTTCAGATTCGAAGAGACCGTGCCAGAGTTGACTAGAAAACATTCATCAGCCTTCTGATCCGGGGGGAACACCATGTAAGTTTCTCTAGTAAGGTATCAGCACTTTCTGATGAAACGCAAACTCCATGGAAGTCCCGGATAAAACGTGTCTTCTAAAGCTCCAACCTGGGCACCGGCAGTGGTTCCAGGCCTTCTCGTTCACATTTCAGACGCCACATTCGATCTTCTTCACATATATCACGCCAAAATCGAGACACTTGAGCAGCACGGACAATGTCAGCCATTGGGAGATTCGCAACAATTTGGACAGCCAACTGAAATCACATTGATAACAACAAAAAATCGCTGAAAACATATTTTAAATGGAAAAGGGCCACTTGAAAACAATAAAAAAGACGGTAAAATGGGGGAGACTTTCGTATTCTGACATACCTCAACTGGCAGATACGACAGGAAGTCCTTCTGAAAATGCGGCTCTATCAGTTGGCGCACATGACGAACATGTTGCAGACCACAGGTGCTGATCAGTTGGAGCAGTGCATTACGCTGGCATCGACGTGACATCGCCTGAAAAACTATGGATTTTGGAAATTCAAAAAAAAAACATTATGGGGACGAAGTATTCGAACAAAAATTTAAAAAAAAACCTGGAACTGGTCCACCCAAGGACGAATCAAATGTGCATCCTCAGCGGCAGCCTGTGCTGTTGATTCCTCATCAGAGTCCATGGAAAAACTGAAAAAAACCACAAATACCACCACCAGCCAGGGTTGGGCAGGCTTGCGACCGGTCGCAATGGGGGGTCGTAGAGATTTCGGAAACTTAGAAAAAAATGAAAATTTTGAGGGGGTTCGTAAAATTTTGGAAAAAAATGGGGTTTATCTCCAAATCACTTAAGGAGGTAGCCATTTCTCCATTCCATGTGGAAATTCGTGAAAATTTTGGTCACCAAAGAGGGGGGGTCGTAAATTTTTGGTCACCGGTCGCAACGGCCTGCTCAACCCTGCCACCAGCCCAGAGAAAGGCGGTGGTGCAACTGCGGGCGGTGGTGCAACTGCGGGCAACACATCAAACCTACGGTAGATTTCCAACGCTTTGCCAAGATTCGCCATACAATTATTTCGTTTTTCTGTTTTTTAATGCCCTTTCCTCGTTTTTTCATGTTGAATATTACGGGAACATTGCGGGAAAAGCGCTCCCCTTCCCTCGTAAGGGGAATTCACAGTTTTGTTTCTGGGTTTTCAAAGAGTTTTTCGAAACTTTTCTTCAAAGTTGGTGAGTGCTTGATTGGAACGAACAAGACAACAAATTCGATGAATACAGCCACATCGAATATTGATCAATGTCCCACTGGAAACTTCCCTAAAAACGGCCATTTGACAATTTTTACTAACTTTGAAGTAGAATTTTAGAGAGAAATCTTCCGGAAACTGAAGAAAAACTTTAGATTACCAGAACGCAGAAGGTGACGTCCTTACCTGCAGACCTCAACACAAAAACGAATACAAACGAGGAAAAAAAACAAAAACTCATCTAAAGCCATATTTTGACTGCACCTGGTCGCTGCGGCCATGCGAAGGACAAACGTTCCTTTTTCATCGCGCGTAATGGAAAGGCCCGTAACTGTGATCGCTTCGTGGCAGACGTCCTATATCGCTGGGTCGCTGCGACGAAAACCCATGTTTTACTGCTTCGCTGCCGGAGGAGCGATTCTCGATGGTCGCTGATAATCACTCCATCGCTGCCTTTATGACAGCGATGGAGCGATTGCCAGCGAATGACACATTTGGTCTAGTGAACGTTGACTCTTTCACATGACAAGATCCGTGTTTACGAGTCGAAACGTGTTATTGATAACTACCAGCCATTAATTTCACGACTGATTGAATTTCTTCTATCATCCGTGAGGCTAGGCACTATGAACAAAATCGCTGCAGCAGCGGGTGCAAAATGGCTGCGATGAAAACATCAGCGATTATTCAGAACATGGCTTAAAGGCATCGTTCGCGCTGAAAATCAATTTTCGTTTTTCAGGCTCAATTTCATGATTGAGCCCGGTAGACCACACTGGTAAATTTTGGCGCGTCGAAAACGTTGGGCAATGAGGTTGGAAGGCGTCAAAGATGAAGATCCGCCACCAATTCTCACCAGTCATCTAGCACTTTAATGTTGGTGCGACCGTAAGACAACATGAAAAATAGTTACGGCCCGAACTCCACATGCAGAAAAACTCCGAAAATGACAGTGGCGAGGCCTCCAGAAGCAGAAAAACCTCAAAAAGAATTTTGGCGCGAAATTCAAATTCGTATTTATAATATGTTCCGATTGACTTTTCTTTACACATGAAGATTTTTCATGGGCCCCTTCGAAATTTCGTTCACTAGAGAGGCCAACCTATACAAAAGCATGAAAAAATAATAAACGGTTTTCTGCGCGTACGATGCCTTTAAGACGACAGCTGATCGGCCGACTCACTGAAAAAAAACCTAGCGAAAAAAACCCTTTTTCAAAGCGGTGGACGGTGCAATGAAACTGAGAATAGAAAACCACGTTGGGAAGAACTTTTTAGCGACTGCAGAAAGGGGAATGGTTTGAGTAGGTAGAACGGGCCAAGATGATCTGGAAAACGTTTTTCTGACTAGGGAAGTGACTTAACATGAACACAGCAGAGTAAATAATGCTCCAGAACACGCCTTTCTCGTTGATTTCACTTGAACGCTGGAATGTCGCGTCGCCGCCCTTTCCGCCGCGCGCGATGCTCATCGACAGCGAAGCAGAACGCACAGGTGAGCGATGTCCGCTCCCGGTTAGGCCTCATACACATTCAATTCTGCATGGGAATCAAATGTTGTCACATCCTCAGGGGGAGTGATCGACGCCGGAAACATATCAACAGATTCACTTCAAGTGATTCAAGTGACTTCAAGTGACTTCGGACGAGGATGCGGTGATTTACAAAGGAAAGGTGATGAGCAGAAGCGAGATCCCAAAAAAGGGAGGGCCGAGTCCGCCTGCGGGGGACGAGGCCGCCTCGTCGGTCTCCACCCCTCGGGCGACCCACCCTCCCACTCGCTTCTCCCCATCACAGTGAGTGTGAGCGAGTCAGCCTCAGTGGCAAAGGGTAGCCTGAACTGTGTATACTTCAATTCTCGATCTATTAGGAACAAATTAGCCTCTCTGAACACACTGCTCAACTATTCGTCTCCCCGATATAGTTATTATAACCGAAACCTGGCTCACTGAGGACGACCCGGACTCGCTCCTAGCACTAGATGGCTGTTATGTGGTGTATAGATGCGACCGAATATCGGGCGTTACTGGTGGTGGTGTCGCAATCGTTGTAAAGAATACTATTAGAGTTGCTCAATCCATACCCAAATCCTTTAACTTCTGTTGTGAGCTTTTGTTTCTTGATGTTGTGTTTCAATTTGGTCCCTGTTTCCGCTTGATTGCAGCTTACCGGCGGCCAGCAACGAGTAGTGAGGACTCTCTCGAATTGTTAGAGACTGTAGCTGACTGGTGTACGGTGCAATTCCCTTCCATAGTCGTTGGTGATTTCAATTATACGTGTTCTTCTGGAGATTCCGGTATGCTATTTAATGCTTCATTCGATAATTTTCTTACCAGTTCTGGTCTATCATGTCTGAATTTTGAGCCCACTCACGGGCGCAATGTCCTGGATTTGATCTTATGCAATGACCTCACTTTAATTACTGATTGAGAGGTTCAGCCAAATTTCTCTACAAGCGACCACTGTAGCATAGCCTTTGAAATCGCATGTCAACCTGATGTTCCCAAAACAGCTCGTAATTTTGATTTTCGCAGAGCCAATTGGGACCAAGTAAACCTCTGGTTGATAGGAACAAACTGGGATGAACTCTTTTGCACGTGCCGCAATATAAACGAGGTGTATGATGCCTTCATTTCCTATGTCCACCTTGTAATAGAGAAATGTGTTCCACTTCGGAAACATGGCCCTAAGACCAAAAACCTTCCACCGCACCTGCAGCGCTTGGCCGCTAAAAAGCACTTCCTCTGGCGTGACCGCTTTCAGCCTGGTGGGCGCGTTGCCTTCAGCAAATGTGCTAGGGGTTTCGAAAACGAATGCAAACGATTTGCCAAGAACTGCGAAAAACGCCTTATTTGCTCGGGAAATCGAAAAAACTTCTTCAAGTACATGAATGCAAAGATGAAAACGCGTAAGGGTATCACATCTCTAAAAGATGAAGAGGGCGAAGTCATTATCGATGATCAGCAAAAATGCGAAATGTTCGCGGAATATTTCTCCAAGGTATTTACTCATGACAACGGTGCGACCCCACTATTCTCCTCCCGATGTTCCCAGAAATTGTGCTCCGTCCCTATCAGCTGCGAGGTTGTAATGGGTGCCATAAAAAGCTCAATGACAAGATTTCGCTCACCCCCGACTCGGTGCCCTCGTACTTCATCAAAAGGGCTGCTAATGGGTTATGTTACCCTCTCTCGTGCATATTCAAACATAGTCTTGCTCTTGGAACGCTTCCGTCCGCATGGAATACTGCGATTGTAACCCCGCTTCTGAAAAAGGCACCAGCTGTTCAGGTCTCGAACTATCGGCCCATCAGTTCCTCATCAGTATGCAAAGTTCTCGAAATCATTATCAAAGATTGTGTTCTATCCCATCTCGTGTCGAATAACCTCCTCAGCCCGGCGCAATATGGTTTTCTGCCTGGTAGATCAACGCTATCTCAGCTGGTATCCTCGTTCCACGACTGGTGTTCGGCTGTGAACGAAAGCTACCAAACTGATGTTGTGTACATAGACTATGCTAAAGCTTTTGATACAGTCAGTCATCAAAAGCTACTTCTGAAACTTCAAGGCTACGGCATTTCTGGTGACATTTTGAAATGGTTGAATTCCTTTCTGACACCTCGTGACTTCATAGTCAAAATTGGCGACTTTTGTTCTCATCCTTGCCCAATCGTCAGCGGTGTTCCCCAGGGTAGCGTTCTGGGTCCTTTGCTTTTCCTCATTTATGTGAACGACATTTCTGACGGATTGTCGAGCACATGCAAGCTTTGCTGATGAACTGAAGATATATCGTCCCCTTCGCAACCCCGCCATCGATTTTCACGAGCTTCAGTGTGACCTGAACCGGCTTTCTAATTGGTCCAAGCTATGGCAGCTAAAAATATCTGAAGAAAAATGTAGCTTGTTCCATATAAATTTCCAACATGAGTGCCTTCTACGCCTAAACGATGTTGCGCTTCCCGTACGCGAGACTGTCAGTGATCTTGGTGTGCTTATTAGCACCGACCTTAAGTGGGAATCCCACTGCAAGGAAATCTCTAAGAAAGCTTCTCGTGTGGCAAATTGCATCCTGAGATCTCTGCAACACCCATGTCTCGAACATTACAGGAAAGCATACATTGTCTACTGCCGACCGCTCTTGGAATACTGTACGCAGGTCTGGTCACCATCTTCTGTCGAAGATGATGAAGTAATTGAAAACGTGCAAAGGCGGTACTCAAAACGCGTTTTTGTCAAAGTATTTCCTACGCGAGAAGTACCAGACTATACGACAAGGCTTGAAATGTTGGGGATCGAAACCCTAAGATATCGGCGAACCGAGTTCGATTTACACTTATGTTATAAAATCGTTAACGGTCTTTGCGAAATCCCATTTGAGAGTGTTTTCGTGTTCACCAGCCGCTGTACTCGCTCCCGCCAGCACGCTTTTCAGCTCGCACGTAGATTTACGTCGAAGTCCAACGTGCTGCATTCCTTTGCATTTAGAGTCATCCCAGTTTAGAACAAGTTACCTTCAGAGATCGTTGAGGGCGCGCAGTATCCGATTTTCAAAAGCAGGCTATCCCATTTCAACCTCAGGTCATTGCATGGGGTCGATGGCCGTGCTTTCTGCTAAAGCTTTAAATTCAGGGTGCTCTTATTCGTACGAGTGTTTTCTTTGCCTAAAATTTTGTTTGCCTGCATGTCCAGGCTGTCTTGTTTAAACCTATCTCACATACATTTTGTATGTTTCTTTGTCGCCAGATAAAGCTATTGAATTGAATTGAATTGAAGTAGCCATAATTTATATAAAGTTGAAGGATTCCTGTGGCCTTCAGATCGTTGAGGAAGGGGATTATGTGGAGTGCATACAGGATCAAGGGGGTTACTTCAGGGGTCACTGGGCGTTCATAAAAACTTTGGCCCTAAATGAAAATTTGGAAGTTGGTAAAACTTTGAAGCAAAAAAGGGAATTCCTATAGGTATTCCTGTAGGCAGGGTCCGAGCAGAATTTCAATTTCGAGATTTCCCGCTGGAGCACATGCTACAGGTATTCCTAAGGAATGTGCGAAAACGGCAGAAAAAAAACTGTCTCCGTCAAGCCATTCCAGCCATTTCCGTCAACCACTGTGCCAGAAAAGTGTGCCCATCGTCCGCGTTTTAGCCATAGTCCACGCATTCTTCAAAATTTCGGTGTGAAAATATGCCAATCTGACCATGATTCTCATGTTGTGGATACCGTGATCCCTGCCTCAAAGCTTTTTTCTCCAGAAGTGAGAACTTAGAGTTTGTGAAACGTTCAGACGGTGTTCAGCTAGGCCAGCCCAATCTATCCAACCCTAATTTCGGTAATGTCAAAAATTGACCGGGCCTTGCCTTTAGGCTTCAGCCTTTCGGATCATATATGTAAATATGGTTTGGCAATGGGACTGCAGCGGAAAAAAGTGGCAGAAAGCCGTAAATGGGTAGAAAAGAAAGAACAAAATACGAAATCATATGAAAATGTTCACGACCTGCTTAAAAGTGGCCGAAAATCGGCTCTATCCTAGACGGGGGGGACAGTCGAATTTTTTTATAGAAATGAACAAAAAAACTGATAAAAGATGCTTAATACTGCTATTAATCACTGTTGTTATTAAATTCTATAGAAATACTTCGATTGATAGCTTTACCGATCAGTGGTTCATCTCATTTCTGACTTGAATCTTGAGTCCCCCCCCCCACCGTTTAAGATAGTGCCCTAAAACCTATCCTTTACATAGTAAATCGAATAGCACAAAAAAAACTGACGGCAGAAAATTCACAAACCTTGGGCTTCTAGCATATCGTTTTCCTTGAGATGACTGCTCCATGGGGGATTTGCGCTTGGAAGAACTCTAAAGAAAAAAAATCAATAATCTGTGTAACCCTTAAGTGATATCCTTAGGCTGTCCACAAAATTGCCAATAAGGTTTAAAAAATTTCCTTGCAAGCCTCCCATCTTTCCATTAGATGTATACCAAAATTTAAAATCAAAACCCTTCCTCCATCAAAGACGCCCATAGGTAATTGAAAACCCTACGAGCTTAAAATTTCACCTCAAAACGTAAAGGAAGTTATGAACACAAAGATCTTTCTTCTTCTTCTTTGCAGCCACAGACAGGGTTCTGTCATAGGTTCAGAAACTCGGCCACTAGCGTGGGGTTCGAGATCTTTAGATCACAAAGATCTTTACACACCCACAGCTAACTTCTTTCGGACATCGGCGGATGTATCACCACCTCTCTTATGACCAAAATTTTCAAAAAAAAATCCTCCATACAGACTACCCAAATTTCGTTTTTACGGCACCATTTTTACAAAGCGCCCCAGAAATTCTCATTTCTTGAACTAAAACGTTACAACCCCCCCCTAAAAGTCAGAAACGGTCGAAGGTTCTCGTCCTGCCCCGATCCACAGTTCCGCTATTCGCGGCGGGACCAGGTGTGGATTCTTGGCACGCTTGATCGATCAATACGTGCGATATCATTGCAGAGATTTCTTGGATAGGCTTCCACTCAGAACGTCGGAGGGCCGCGCCCCCGTACCCACCACTCAACGAGGCGGGGCCCCCCTCCGCGCCTGGCGCCCAACAGGTCCCCGCCCCAGCCCCATGACTCATAATGGGCACGAAGCCCGGACATCCATGCGAAAGGGCGCGGGGCACAGGCAGAACATTTCCGCGGTGTCATCGCTTAAATGATTGATTCCTTGTATAATGATCTGCGTGAACCACCTCTCTCACACCCTGGGCGGGTGCTCTACCTTTCTCCAAAATTTTCGAAACCCCATGGTGGGTGTCCCATTCAAGTCTATTCGATAGACTGGGGAACTTACCTTACTGCCACCGCGCGAAGTGCGCGATGGTGTAAGTACTTACTCAAGGCTGCCTGCAGTGAACTTACCATGAAATTGTGCTCCGCATGTGGCACGGGTTTGATTCTAGCGTTCAACGTGTAATACGATTTGCCTGAGCGAACATGTTTTCCTCTGTTTCGAATTTTCCCTGCAGGACCGAGCTAACGAAATTTGGTGGCGCCCCCGCCTCGCGCCTGATGATTGTCCGCTCGCAAAACATGGCCCCCGCCGCTCGCCCTTGGTCGGAAATTCCCGGGCACACGGTCCTCCGACGTTCTGAGCATATAATATTGTATTCGAAACAAGTTAATTACAAATCGCTAACTCGTTCGTGTTTTTTGAAGACTGTTGTGCTTCTCTGGGCCAGATTTCGGTCCGCAATTGCGGCTCGACACGCTTTGCGGCCGCGCGTTTTCAAGCCGGGAAGGTTTCCAGCGCCGCAGCAACCGATGGGGGTTTTGCAAACTGGAAACTTAACAAAATTGGAGAAAACTGTAAAAAAAAGCTACATCGAGTCGGTATTGGCGCAGGAATCTCGACTGACTCTAGCGCGTGCAGCCGCAAAATGTCGAGACGCAATTCCGGACCGGAATTTGGCCCAGAGAAACACAGTACTACACAATGAAACGGTTAAAAAAGAGTAAAAAAATATGGATAGGCATGAAATAGATCATGTCGGTGCAATTTTTTTATACGTTTCCGCAGCTTGCAGGCTGACACCCGTTTCAACATCATTTGGGTACAAATCTCCCGCCGATGACGAAAAAATGGCGATGCGAACAAAAACTTCCAATCTCTTTGAAAAACGAACGAAAATTCTGCCGGCACAGGCACCGCGATGACGAATATGCTGTCGAACATATCGATTGAGCAGGCGCGCCAAGAATCCATGCCTGGTCCCGCCGCGAACAGGGGTACTGTGGATCAGCGACAGACCGGGAAATTTCGATCCCACGCGAAGAAACAGGGCCACGCGGGCTGCTGTGTGTGACCTCAACGTGTTTACGACCCCCTCGCACAATCTGTATCCGGCCTGTCCAACACCGGGCGACTTTTCGCTGCTCGTTCGAGTCGCCCGAAAGTAAGGAAGCCACTATTTGCAGCGGGCAGCGCGTGACAATGTTCTGAGACTTAGTGACCGAAAATTTTCCATTTTTTTAGAAATCGATTTCTCAGAGTTCCCCTTTTTCACCCAAAATTTTTGTGACACCCTTCAGAGTTTTGATTTTCGGGGGAAAAAATAATCAAGTAACTGACTTGTTTTTCCTCCGAGTTATCATGTAAAACACCAACTTCCTCGGGAATATCCTCAACAGAACTTCGTGAAGTCGGCGGTGATTTACATGACGTCACGCATTCCTCAGTTGAATTATCCATCACCTACCGCTGAAGAGGGAGAAGTTAGAAATGAAAATCGAACAATACGGTGATTTTGATTCACCACCAACTGAACAATTAGAAACCGCAGTTAAAACAGTCGGTTGGAGATCAATATGCATAAAACCCATTTCAACTCGACCGTTCTCGCTCAACCAGCGGCGGACGTGCTGCAACATGTTTTACGCATATTGAACTCCAAACAACTGCTTGGATTTCGTCTGTAAGTAGGCGATTTCTGGTGAATCAGGCTTTGGACAGAAGCGACCGGGAATTTGAGAAACACAGGATGCCAACAGAAGAAGGAGAGAGTTCTGGGGAAATATCGGCGATTATCGGTGCACAACACGCTGGCGCAAACTCGGCGCTGTAGGGTATTTTACATGCACCTCGTCTGTGCCAACGTATTGTATGCCCACAAGAGGAAACCAAAACCGACACTCTAATTTGTTTTTTTTTCGGGTGTAGGTCAGCGTGTTTTTCCTGGTTGGTCACGGATATTTCGATCATGAGTGAGACAAGTTTCGAGAGCTCAAATCTTCCCCTATCTAAGGGCGTTAATGTCTACTCAAAAAAAAAACTAGACCGGCTTTAAGTTTTAGGCGCTATTCATTTTGCTCAACCCCAGCGCGGCACGCGCGGGCTTGGCGTTATAGTAAGGGGCCGCTTATACTTCCGCCGCCGAGCGGCGCGGCACCGTGCACTTCTGTGATATTGATCACGCGGCGCAGCACGATCGATATTATAGGATTGCACTTCGCCGCGCTGCTAGGCGGCGGAATTAGAAACGACCCCTACGAGTACTTTCTGCCCGCGTGCCGCGCTAGCGGAAACTATGAATACTCCAGCAGCGACATCATGGCGGAGCGGAAAGAAGTGAGCCTCAACTTTTTAAAACAAGCAAAGCCTGCTCACGCGTTCACCATCACTATTGCAGCGGATGGTAATGGATTTAATTATCATGAAACCGAATGAAATCGATGACGGATTAATAAAGAAAATAAGGATGAAGTCGTTACAGCCGTTGCCGCCATGGCGTCAGGCTAATCATACTCCAACGCCATGTCCGCGCGTGCCGCGCTGGCGTTGAGGAGTATGATTAGCGCCTTGCACCAAAATGTAGCGGAGGCTTTGGGCAATGAATATCTACTCGTTGTCTTCTCTCTACCCATCATTGTCGTTTCAGTTCATTGTACATTTCCACCCTGTGAAGACTAAATTATAGAACCAGAACGGGACTCAAATTTTTCCCTCAATCGATATCTTTATTATTCAACGACAGTTGACGAAATGAATATCGTTGAATAAGACAGTGTCCATAATACTTGGCTATGAAGTTTGCTGCCTAAATGCGTCGTGTAACGGGCATATGCCAGCAATTGACATTTTTCAAAAATTTCCCAAAATACAAAATTCACGCCATTGAGGACAATTCTGTGACCCCATTTTAGTACTGAAATCTAGCCCTCACATAGTGAAATTTCCTCCTCGAACTCAAATAGCACAGATGGATAGAATGGCGGAAGCGAGCAAGATTTGAAGACTTTTGGTGCCAAAAACTCCGTCTACATTATAATTTAAAAATCCGAGCAGATCCAATTTAACTACTTACGATGGTCACCATTAGATAGAGCAGGAAATGGACTTTAGAATGATATACCACATTTGTTCGAAAGATCATATATGGACATGGGAAAATCCGCTGAAAATTATTTGGTGCAATACTTTGGGACCATCATGCTCAAAAATTTCCAAGTTATTCTAATCCTGAGTAACATATTGGGCGAATTTGGGTTGGGTACCAGTATTTTTTAGGGATTTTTAATGTTTAAACTAGTGTTTCGAACCAACTCCTAGACAATTAATATTAAAACTGATTTTTCAGATTTTTGGTAAAAAGGAAAAACACCCAATATGGCAAATGGGGGACCGGAAGTCATAAGACATTTACAGTATAGTTAAGGAACAAAGATAGTTAAAAGATAAGAAGCCACAAGCAGCTTAACCCCGAAATCGTGCGAAGTCACAGGTTTCGATCGCGCTTGGGACGGCGAATGACGTCGTTTCGCCCGCGGCGTCGCACGGGAGTTCGCCCGCGGCGTTGTGTCGCCGCGCGCGGTGGGTGGTCTCGGCCGCGCGCTTTGTCGTCATCGGAGCGTCTTCGTCAGAAGGTGGCCCGAGTTACTGATGTATTCCTCTGACCTGTATTCACAAGGAGAAATTCCATCCATTCTGCCACCATATGAAATTGAACTGCATAGCACCGTGGGTTTCGCGTGATTTTCCATATTTATAATTAATTCAGTTTTCTAAAATTAATTTTCAGTTTAATTGGAAAATAAACAAAAACATTTTTATTTGCATTCATAAATTCTTAGGTGTAAACAAATCTTTTACATAATCTCAGTGAGGGGCTAAAAATCATTCTCAGCTCATAAAAAAAGTGGGGGGATCAAGTTTCAGACGGCCACCCTCCGATAAAAACCTGACCACCTTGCGCCTGACATCCCAGGTGACTGTGACGAAATGAAATGTCACGTACGAAGTACAGGACGTAGAGAACACGTGCGAAAGAATGGGAATCTTCAAGCACTCGGGGGGCAAGGCCGCCGCACCATTAGCTGCCGTGCCGCGCCTCCTATCAGCGCATCGATGTCGAAAGGTGCACGGATCGTGAAATCTGTCGGTGTGCGGCCCCTGAGCGGTCCGAAATTCGTCCATAAGCGGCTTAAAACTGTCCATGTCCATTTCTGGCGGGTGGTGGCCATCGTGTATCAATACCCCTGAGGGGGCGGGAGGAACGGGGGGGGGGCGGGGGTTCTTATTGTACGCATTACGGGCTAACCCCGGCTGTTGCGTCCAATCAGGACCCTCGCTCCTCCCCGGTTTCTCCCGCCTCCTCAGGGGTGTTGATACACGATGGCCACCACCCCCATTTCTGGCGTTTCCGGATTCGCACAGGGGATCCGGGGACATCCCATAACCCCATGGGGGGTCACCCCACCGCCACGGTCCGCACCCACCTTGGACCGTGGGGAGATGGGGACAGGGTCTCTCTACACACCGAGGAAGCTCATGTCTGGTCTTTCGTGACTCTAATTCCACTCAGGACCACTTCGCTTGCGTTAATTGGCGTGACGTGTCGCACTACGAAAACGGGACAACTCCTCCCCACGTGTGTAGAGAGCCCCTGTCCCGGGGAGATGGCCCACGGTTGGGTACCACTCAGGCAGAAACGGGAACCCAACTGGGCAACGTCATAGTCACTCACCCATAGCATAGAAGCGGGGGCCAGTGACGCCGAGGTGCGAGGGTGCTCAGACCAGTGATGACGTTTCATCGCGCCGGTTCTGCCCCCTCCTCTACTTGTATGCGCTCTATCAATTGCCTGGAGTCTAATTCGGGTCCAACACCCGGTAATAGTGGGGGCCTTCTTACAGAAATTGAGCTATGGGTAGAGATCCCGCGTGTGTTCCTTATATGCCCTATCGATTGGCATGGGAACCTCTCGCTTTCATGATCCAGGGACTTGAGCGAGTGCAAGTCCACTTGATCGACGGCGTCGCAGTTTCTCTATGCTAGATAGTGCGCCGTATACGGCGCGGGTTTGATTGAGGATTCAATGTGTCATGGCTACAGGTTGCCCGGGTCATAAGGAACTGCGTTTCGAATCCCGATTAGGCTGACCGGGTGATGAAAACCGAGCGCCGCCCCCAAAACTTGTCGAGGACGCAACCGGTCACTGTGATTTGCGCTGAACTGCACCCAAAAATGACCGGTTGAGTGACCATTTTCTGCCTGAGCACCCCCTCCCCCGGGCCGTGGGGAGATCCCCTCGGCGACAAAAATTATCCTCCGGTACTCGGTGGATCTTCTGGAAAGTTTGTCGAGGCCACCTTCCAGGTCCGGCTCCGAAGAGCCGACTGAGGCACACGGTGAGATGGGGAGCCTTTTATACCAGCAACATTGTTAATACCTTTGTCTAAACATGTTGATTATTCTGAGCAACTGCGTAGGAGCGCGGATGGCTGCAACTGCCGATGTGCTTAGACGCGTCGCGGTCGAGAACGGGCGCGGATGGCCGAATGACTTTCTCAAGGTCAGCGGATCGCCGTTTCGGCATCAAAAGTGTGGCGGGCCGTCCTTCAGAGTGCCTGAGTCGCCAGGGAAAGTCTAACACTGGGTCCTACGCGGAAAACCATGTAAAGGCGGCTTAATTGGCTTCGCGCGTTACATTGACAGATTTAAATGCATGGCAAATACGCGTTCAACTCGAATATCCATTTGCATTAAAAGGCTCCAGCGGAAGGGCACGTTCTCTAATGAACAGCTTGTGGTGCGAAATTTCATCGCAAGAGCACGTGCTGCAAAGTGCGTATCCGAAACGGGCGGAGCATTTGGGACCACGTCCCCTCGACAGAGGTGACGCCCCCACGGTCCATCTCTGGGATGGTTTGCCGCGGCGGCGAAGCGATAATGTGCCGCGATAATTTCGCGGTAGTACCGCAGCGGCTCCTCGATCATCACTGTGTCAAGAAGATTCTCTTGTAATGTCGTGAGCCTCGGCATTGCCGCGATATTGCGGCAGCGCTTCCGTGTTAGAACCGCATCGGCCCCGCGAGGATTAATGAGCGGGCCCGCGTCGATTACGTACACGGTACTGCGTGGTAAAACGAGATTCTCAGAAAATCGCCGCATTCAATGCGTGTTGAATATGCATTCAACTCGAGTGACCACACCCATCGAAAGGCTCTATCGCAGGGGCACGTGCTTCAAGGAGCAGCACGTACTGCAAAATTTGATTGCAGGAGCACGTGCCGCAAAATTTATTCGCAGGAGTACGTGCTGCAAGGTAGTCCAGCGCTATTGTAGCAACACATCGACACGAGAGGCGACCGGCCCACCAACATGCGACGCGGCTAGCTCGCCGAGCACTGTCTGGGGACGCCAGCTGTTTGACGAGACCATCAGAGGCTGTACTGGTTCAGTACCACGAAATTGGGTAATTGAACCTGCGACGCTCCCAACATCTTAGTTGAGCTTCTAGAGTGCGTCGTATACTTTTTTTGGATAATCGTTTAGCCATCGTTTTGAATGTGTATCATGCACGCATTGAATGTCTTATTTGATGGAGCACTTGCTGTAATCTGTAATTTGAAGCACAATGGGAGCACGTGCTCCCCTAGCAGCACGTTCCCTATGTGTGCTCGAAACAGCCTTGTCTTCGAGCTGAATGCATATTCGACACGCACTGAATGCAGTGATTGCCTGAGTTGTTGCCGCTCCGGCATAACCGCTGCGGCTCCGCGATGGTGCCGCTTAGGTGACTGTAGGAGGAACCGCAGCGAAAAGAAGGACATCAATCTTGCCAGGATCTACTAGGAGGAAACAATTCTCGCAGTAGGTCATGAGGATGATACCCTCAGCGGCCAGGTTCAGCCTTCATAGAGTTGGGCCCTAGTTATACATCGGCGTTTCGCTGCCGCCGGTTTTCGCGGGACGTCTGCGATTGGTGAGATTCCGAAATTAACCAATAACAGACATGCCGCGGAAGCCAGCGGCAGCGAAAAGCTGGTGTATAACTAGGGCCTTACTCGAGGTGACTCCGGCTCTCTATGAAAGGAGTGCATGATGTACCGGTTCAGCACGTGACTATCACGCTGACACAGTACAGGAGATGCACTTGGTCTTAATGCCGTCCAAAACGCCGTGTACTGCCTTCGTCGGCGTGAAAATTTTGTGGTAACCAGTAGTCGATAATAGCTAAAAAATCGATACAGGTTCACAGTGAAAATGTCTATCGACAGAGGATATTCGAGAGCCTCTAACAGTAGAATTCGGATGTCAGACCGAATATTGCAGCGTTATTGCTTGGAAGTCTGCACGGGGCGCGGGGGGAAGGTCATAGCCCCTCTGAGGCGCCGTTCATACTTCCGCCGCCGAGCGGCGCGGTGAAGTGCAATCCTATAGTATCGACCGTGCCGTGCCGCGTGATCAATATTACAGAAGTGCACTGTGCCGCGTCGCCCAGCGGCGGGAGTATAAATGACCCTTGAGGCCTGACAACGATCCTATTAACCCTGGTCGGACTACTTGTTGTTCACAGAGTCCTTGTTCCCCGACTGTCAGCTGCACAGTAAAAAGTTAATGGATTTAGAGGACAATATTACAAGAAAAAGGAGCATGAACACAGTTTAAAGGAAAATAAGATCGCAAGGATGCGTAAGAAACACCAAGAAAGGAACTGTGGTGGTCCCGCTTGGAGAACCATGAAAATAGCTTGCAGCAAGACTGTTTCATCGACTTGGGAAATGACCAGAGGTGTTCTAAAATACTCTTTGAGACGCATATCCTTTGTTTCGAACCTTCGGTCTGTTCCTTCAGATTCCTGCGCGGAACGAGACGAGACACAACGAGAAAAAGTGGGGTGAGAAGGAGACGCAGCATACGCACACGCACGCGATCGACAGAATTAGATTTCACTCCGAAACAGAGCATATGTACAGTCGGCACGGATCGTACTGATACTCTGAGTTCATTGTTGTGCGTTGGCGCAAACTTGGTGGGCATTTGCTTTAACATACGGGCAACGAGTTTGCGGCAACTTACTGTGCTTATCTGGGCCGAATTCCGGTTCGCAATTGCGTCTCGACACGCTTTGCGCCGCACGCGCTGGAGTCAGTCGAGTTTCCAGCGCCAAAGCAGACTCGATGTGGCTCTTTCATACAGTTTTCTCCGATTTTGTTTACTTTCCAGTTTCTAAAACCCACCTAGAGTGAACAGATCGGCGGCTGCGGCGCTGGAAACTCTTCCAGTTCGAATGCGCGCGGCCGCGAAGCGTGTCGAGACGCAATTGCGGACCGGAATTTGGCCCAGAGAAGCACAGTACAATAAGGAACGCAAAGTATCAGTACGTTTCTTGACGGCAGTATTTGCTCATTTTGAAGTGAAATTCACATGCGCAGTTGCAGACAATCACCGTTGCTGCATGCGGTACAAGCGTATTCGTACAGGGACCATGGTTTCCCGGCGCAAATATCTATGACCTACGCGCTGCAACAGCGGCTGTCCGCAACTGCGAATGTGGATTTTATTTTTGAATTGAGCGAGAGAAGTATCTACAATAGTCGCGTATCGCTTCATTCTTTGCGGAGTGGAGGGGGGTAGGACTTTGCATGGAATCAGACTGATGCTAGGCTTATTATTATTATCACCTGATGGCTGAATGCAAACTGCCCTTTCATGGAGTGGAACGCTGCAGAGATTGCATCATTCTGACGCTCCTGAGGCGTGCAGTTATAGTGCATCACTTGTTTCCCAGCACACACGACATTACCAACCAGTATCACATCTGGATGAATGACCATCCTTACTGGCTCTGGGGATCACCCGGCTAACCTAGATCTGAAGACAGAGTTTCAGTGATAGCTCAGGAGAATGAAGTGCTCATCGGCAGTCTTAATATTGTGGGGCTCGGGGACCCAGTACACGAAAAAAGAGGAACGTCGGACGGGTTGGCCACTTGGACGCGATATGGGTGAAATCAAAAATGCGATGGGTACAGACTCTCACAAGACGCTATTCATACTATTCAACGCCAGCGCGGCACATGCGTGAAACGCGGGCGTGGTCGAACGCTCCTACAAGCGTAACGCGCGTCACACCCACGGCCGCCGCCGCTATGGCGGAGTGGGCGTCACGCGCGGGCGTGGCGTCAGGCCATTCATACTCTAACGCCATACCTGCGCGTGCCGCGCTGGTGTTGAGGAGTATGAATAGCGCCTAGGGAGTGTTTAGGGTAAGGCGAGCTCGTTTGCGTCGCTACAGTAAAGATCACGGGGCCGCTACGCAGCCTCCTATCAACCGCGTAACCCTGTTGATCTCCCATTAGCTGAGCACAGCTGCCAAGATTTTGTCGTCCTCTTACAAACGGGTCACCGAGAAATGATTAGTTTGGAAAATCCTAGCCGAATTTCGCATTGTCAAGACTGTATTGAAGAAATGCAGCTTGAAACAAAGAAATTCCGTAGAGAGACAATTCTAAGGAAATGTTATTTGCGTAAAAAAAAGAAGAGGAATCAAACATTTTTTTTTCATTGAAAATATAGAGACTTTCGGAGAGTTGAACTTTAGGGGAAAATGACGTTCGAGTTGAACTACTGAGGCTATTTTGTCGAGGAGTTGAACTGATGAGAACGATGAGTTGAACTGCTGGGCTTATCGCCGCGCTGCGTGTTGCGTCACGTGCGCAGTGCCGACAGACGACGGCTCCGACGAAATGTTGAACGCCAAAATCAAGCCAGCGGCACATACGAGCCGTCTCGAGGTGGGCTTAGACCGATTCTTCTCGTGGGCAAGTGTTCATTCCTCGAGCTCTGCCTTCGAGTTGAGTGAGGGTGCGATTGCATGCACTTGGAAGCTCCTGCACCAACACTTGTGCTCTATCATGGGAGCAGGCAAGAGGCGGAGCACTCGCATTTTGTTTGATTTTTGATGAGCACAGAAAGTGCACACGTGGTTAGGGACCAGGTGGGTTTAGGCCTATGGTATACTTTGTCGCTGTAATGAGCGACAGGCATGCAATCTAACACAAATCGTGGCGGGACCCGCATCGGAGCAACGGCAGCGGTGGTCGTAGGAACAGATGTCGCGTGTGGGTCGCAGCGACGTGTCAAGGAGGGCTGACATACTGCAACTGTACCAGAGCCTGTCCCTACCACTGTCGCTGTCGCTGTGCAGTGCACTGCGACAGCGACAGATTTAAAGGACGGGAGGCGGTCGCTGTCGCTGTGCAGAGCGACGCGACCGTGTGTCGCAAAAGTATACCATACCCCTTAGGTAGATTGAATTGACATTCAACCGTGGGGAGAAACTAGGTGAAACGTGTGGGAAAAACTCATGCCGAAATTATTTGAAATTCCCTCCAATCAGCACTTCTGTTCAACTTTAGTGGAAATCCGTATCAACTACCGAACAATTTCCGTTGAACAAACGGGGAAATTCTGCTGATTTTCAGTGTGGACATTAGTTCAACGGATTTTCCACGGTAGTTGAACCGTCTGAATGTCGGAGTGTCGTTTAGAGTTGTGCGCGAGATGTGTGGCGTTGTGTGCGATTACACGCAGTGCCCTGTAACACACGTGATCAGAATTACTCGCCAGCAACCTATTTCAGAGCTGAATAGAAAATGGATTTTATACGAGAATGGGGAGAAGGAAATGAAAGCTATCACAGGAAATGAATGGAAGCAGCAGTCTTTTTCAATAGTTGCAATGTACTTACATCAGAAAATTAGAAAAAAAATCCAACTAACAAGTATACAAAGCGTAGGTCGTATTTGCGGAAACGAATTGTATTGTCAGTATCTCCTGAGCATCTATAGTTAAGCTTTGCTGTACCCCGAACCGAACAGATGGTTCCAAAAAGTTATGAGCGTTTTTAAAATTTCGCGAAAAGGTGCGCATCAGGAATTTTCTGGGGTGTTCTGAAAAAAAAAAACTTCAGATTTTGTTCAATAGTTGTGTATAGGGGTAATCTAGGGCACTGAAAACGAATCTGTAGCCTATTTGTCGAAATTTTGAGGTTTACTGTAGGTTACGGTAGGTATTATGCTATTCAGGGGCAAAACGTACCCTAATTGTACGAGAATCGGAAAATGGACATCAAATTCGTATTCACCACCTAGATTAACCCCCGAATACGAATTTTGAGACAACTCTGAGACTTTGATAAAACTACCGCATACCCACCATAATCTACCGTAGTCTGTAGAAAATCAGCGAACGGACCTCAGATTTGCGTTAAAGGCATCGTACGCGCTGAAATCCACTTTCCATTTTTTATGATCAATCCCTTCCTCGGGCCCCTGTGAGAACGTACAACGAGCTTGGCTGCTCAAAAACGTACCATTGTGAGCATAGAGGAAGTGAAAAGTAAGGAATTCCGTCAAAAGGGGCCGGCCCTTCCGTCAGTCATTTGGCACTTTCGCAATACTTGAGCAGAACGTCGCGTTGCTAAGTACAGGGCATGCCAGATTGGCGTCCTCGGTGAATTGCTTCCAACGCTGCGCCAATGGACGAATTGTAGAACTGTTCCTTGCACCCTCCGCGTAACTATCCCGAGTCGATGCCGGCGCGAATTTCAAATGATTTTCAGAAGTTTTTTAAAAAGTTTTTCCTGGAAAAGTTAACGTTTTTGAGCGGGCTTTCGTTACCTTTAGTCACTATAGGAGGCTAACTACTCAAAAACGCCCAAAAACGAAACATGGTTTTCAGCGCGTACGATGCCTTTAAGCACATCAAATTACCCCCAAAGAATGATTTTGAGACACATCTATCGAAGAAATCCGGAAATCTCGAGAATGGCGTTTTGTCCTCAAAATTCTCCCCCGCTGAGATGTTTTGAGCGACTTATGCCGAAAATTTTGGAAAGACAAATAAAGCTCAGATTCGTGATCGGCGCCTTGCCTAAAAAAACTTCTGAGAGAATTTTAAGTCAAATTTGGAACATTTTCCTGAAGCGCTTCCAGAACCTCTGATTGATTTACCAGGCTGTTCAATAAGTTCTGTCGTTTGATAAGAAAGACACAATTAATTTATGGTTCAAAATACACTTTATTACTCAGTATAATCTCCTGAACATTAATACACTTGCTCCAATGATCCTCCAATCTGTGGATCCCTCCCCGCTTCAACAGCCGTTATGACCTCTTCATTTGATGAAAAGCGCTTGCCACGCATAACTTTTTTGAGTTTTGGAAACAAATGGAAGTCGCTGGGGGCCAAATCTGGTGAATATGGTGGATGCTCCAACAATTCGAACTTTAATTCATGGATTTTAGCCATTGTCAAAATGCTTTTGTGACATGGTGCATTATCCTGATGGTAAAGATTTTTTTCTTCTGCAAACCGGGTGTTTTTTTACCAATCATTTCCTTCAACTGGTTCAAAAGGTTGCAATAATATTCAGAATTATTGTTTCACCAGTTTTCACATAATCCACGAACAAAATTTCTTTCGCATTCCACAAAACTGATTCCATAACCTTCTTGGCCGATTTCCGGACACGAACTCGTTGCAAAGCCGAACAACCAGGTTCACACCACTCTTTAACCTCTTGTTTTGATTCAGGATCATGGTAATAGACCCAAGTCTCATCCATAGTGATGAATTGACGCACAAAATCCACTTTATTCTTCTTAAAACGCTCCAAATGTTGCTGAGAAAGTCGCAATCGACTGTGTTTTTGTTCCATTGTTAGCGAATGCGGCACCCATTGTGCACACAGCTTTCTAAAACCCAAAATTTCACTTAAAATATGGCTCACACTGTCTAATGAGATGTGTAGAGCTTCCACTGAATCTATCTCAGTCAATCGATGATCTTCCGAAACCATATCCTGTATTTTGGCTATGATTTCTGGTGTTGATGCGCTTTTTGGACGTCCTTCACGTGGATCGTCTTCAAGGCTTGTACGACCACGTTTAAGTTCAGCAACCCATCTTTTTACTATTCTAATTGTAGGTGAACAATCATTATACACTTTAACATTCGTTCGAGAATTTCTTTTGGTGCTACACCTTCCAAAAATAAGAATTTTATCACTGCACGATATTCAATTTTTTTTCCATTGCTGTGACACGGCGACACTAAATGGCTTGTAAACAAAGAATGAATCGACAGATCGAAATGAAACTTCACATGCGTCCATATGAAGAGTGCACCAACAAAACAGAAAAAAATTGGGCTAATAGCAACGCCCTCTCTTATCGAACGACAAAACTTATTGAACAACCTGGTAAGTTACCTCTCTACCGAAAATCCGTACAAGGCCCAAACGCTATCAATCTGCTGAAAGTTCGGAAAATGTGCTTTCACCCAAACTTTGCTCAGGGAGTTGTTTTGGGCGCTGAACACGAATATGAGGTCCTTTTCGCCATCTTCCAATGTTTACAGAGCGTTTTAAGACACAAAAAGACCCAAAAACGACCGTTCTGTGCTCATGACTTCTCGCAACCAGCGACTCGGGACGGGGTTCTGCGCAGTTTCACTATAGATGCCCAAGAGATACTAGCATCACGATTCGTTCCGCGGATTCGACCTACGTTTTGTATACTTCCCTTGTAAGTTGAATTAAATTAAAAATATAATTAAAATTGACAATTAAATTAATAATTAAATATATGGAAATAATCAAACAAATTTTAAAAAATGAACGATTAAATAAAGAAATAAAGCTACATACAAGGTAGTAGGCCATGACAATGTTCATTAAAATGAACTTAGTTAGGCAAAAAAGTATTCAAACACATGGCTCAGGAAGGTTGTGAGAAAGAGAAGATTATCGCCAACATTTCAGTATAGATGGGTTTCATATCTAACGTCCATTAAGAGCCCTGAACCTCGTCCCGTATGTACCAGAAGTTCTTGGAAATTGGGGTAAATTCGGGATGAGAATCAAAATTCTAAGCTCTCACTCAGACGATTAGCGGCCCCGAGTCGCACTCAGCAGAAATCGGAGCCGCCTGACAGTTTGGCTCGTTCTCCCAATCTCCCAGCCCTTGTTGTTGCTGTCCGGGCAAACTGTAGGAGGCCGGACAGCAACATCAGTGGCTCGGAGAGCAACAGCAGTGGACCGGACAACAACAGAAGCGGATCCGCAGATTGAGAAAACGAGCGGGACTGTCAGGCGGCTCAAGGCTGAGAATCGCCTGAGAGTCGAATATCAAACCTAAATAAACTCTTCTCGTTCCATTCGCTAGGCTCTTCTCTTTCTTCCAATATCCATATATAACATTCTCACCAAGCCTTCTTGTTCTCAAATCACTGCTCGTGAAATTTCAGACTGTCGCCGGAGAAGAGGTTGTCTACAACTCGTCTAAGCCAAAGACAAACACTTCCAGTGTAGTCACCAGAGACTATCGACTTGCCGGTGACGGTGAATGTCGGCCCGACAACAATGGAGTTGTCTGCGGTCGAATGGTGAATCCCCTTGTGTGTCTCAGTTGGCGTGAATGTTCCAAGAATTGAGAGTGTCTTCTTGTAGGACCTTACAGTTTCGGTCGTGAGGAAGGTGAACACGGACGCAACAAGTCCATGGTATCCGAAGAAGGTTGTCATAGTGACGGACAAACGCCGAATCGAATCAATGGCGTGGGCTCACAGCACTAGTCGGTGACTTTGATCATCCTTTTTTGTTCAAAGCATGATTCGTACTTCTCTTCGCGGTGATATAGGCCTGATATAGGTGTCATACATCGATGTTTTGCTGCCACTGCCTTCAGCGGCACGTTTGCTATTGGCGAACTCCGAAATCTCACAAATTGTTGGCGTGCCGCAGAAGACAGCGGCAGCGAGACGCCGCAGTATAACTAAGGCTTTAGGCGCTATTCATACTACTCAACGCCAGCGCGGCACGCGCGTGCCGCGCTGGCGTGGCGTTTGTGTATGAATACTTTCCACGCGCGTGCCGCGCTTGCGGAGACTATGAATACTCCAGCGGCGACGCCATGGCGGAGCGGTGAAGCTGGAATGAACGAGACGATCGATAAATAATATCAGTGGATGAAAACGCCAAGGCGTTCCGGCTGGCAGTACGAATACTGCAGCGGCGACGCCATGGCGGAGCGTGACGCGCGTGCCGCGCGGGCGGGGCGTCGAGCCATTCATACACAAACGCCACGCCAGCGCGGCACACGCGTGCCGCGCTGGCGTTGAGTAGTATGAATAGCGCCTTATAAAGTGTCTGCAGGGTGGAAGTCGCGGCATTGCTCGCAGTGACTAGCAAAGCTAGTATGATGCAATATCGATCAAAACAGGCTACGACTACGACCGAAAGGGCGTCAAAGGTGACGAGGGGGACCTGTAGTGTTTGGCGTTGCAACAGCCGTACGTCAGGCCGGGATCATACTTGCAGCGACGAGCGACGCGACGCAATGTTCGCCATCCATATCGACCGAAAATCAATATACCTGGTATGCACTGTCGCCGTCGCTGGTTGCGGGAAGTATGGCCCCGGCCTCAATGCCAGCGAGCGGCAACCGACGCCGTGACAAAAATGTTCGCAAATATTTTTTTCGCCTTGCCGAGCTTGACGCTCTGCATGCAGTCGCAGGTATTGTCAACTCTGCAGACCCCTCCAGCGTTGATGGCGGCTTGACGCAAAACCATCTCTCCGTCAAAAACCTTGAGGTCCCCGCTTGTCGCTTTTCGCGTGGATCGCCTTCCGTCGCCCTACGTGATCGATATGGTATCCCTTGGTGCTGGTTGTTGCCGCGAGCAACGCCGAGACTTTAAGTCTGCAGACTCTTAGAGACGGCAGCACCGTGATGTGAGTGCGTCGGATACTGGCACGGCGCTCGGCGCCGAAGCTCTAATGTAGACCGGCGGACGACAACTCGCTACAGCTGAGGAAGATAAGGCTGAGGGGGGGGGGTGTCGATTCGCGCGCGTTACAGAATCTTTGTCATACTGTGACTGCGCTGCACGCTCAGCGCACCTTAGTTGGTCAGCTGTTTCATGCGTCGTTTATACTTTCGCCCGCCCTGCAGCGCTGCGAAGTGCAATCCTGTAACGATTGTGTCGCCCGCCTGATTAGTATGATAGGAATGTATTTCGCCGCGCCGCTCGGCGACGGATCTGTAAACTACCAATAAGAGTGAAGCCGTACAAACGGGCGGCACGCTATCTAACTGCAATAATCCCATCATTCAACCTAGATCCTTTGAGAAATCCGCATGTTGGTAACCATGCTTTACAGACGATCTAATGACTTGCCCTAGTTCGTCAGAGATGTCATGTCCGATTGAGAACGACTCCAGATCTAGCATATCCATGGTAGTTTCTCGTTCTCCTAGCAGTCAATGTTTGAACTATTGGAAATTGTCAGCTCTTTTAGGATCCCGATCCATCACTCTCCTCAATCAACTCTTCATCGTGGTATTCCTCACAAACTCAAACCTTACCCTCGACGTCTGCAGCAAGCACATCTACTGGTTTTCAGCTGGGGTATAGTATGCTTTCCTAGAAGGCCTAGAAGTGGCCTATAACTGAGTCACGAGATGTCTACTTTTAGTTCCATGTCCATGGAACCAGATATTGATTCTGAGTCGCTGAGCAGTCACAGTCCTCAACTGGACCCGACAAGTGGGAATGACAATGGAAAGGTTTGTTTTTGCAAATTTTGACAACACTGGTTAACGCGTCCCAGTTAACCTCGCTCAACTGGTTATCAAAACTCTGTAGGTTTAAGGAGATGGATAACAATGCCAAATTCGGAATAGGAATCCGGCGCTTCAACGTCCCTTTGAAGGTGTATCCAAGGAATACGAGGTTTTGTCGATGGCATGGCTTCCATTTCTTTTATCAAACCTAGACTTCAGGTATCCTTCGTCTACATTCCCTACAGGAGCGGAGGAGAAGCGATTTCCTTGTCTTGTAGAGGTTAGCTCAGCTTCTCGAGTTCAGAACTCAGGTTCAGCAGCTGCCTCTTGGTTTTTAAGGGTTGTTCCTCCATACTGAAGAATCAAACAGCGTTGCGGAAGCATGCGAAAGTTCACGCACAGCGGAACTTTTCGTGTGAACGATGCGGTCGAACATTTGCTGAGAGGACGAAGTTGAATCGGCATATGCTCACTCATACGGGTGAAAGGGCTTTCAAGGTGAAGTTGGTTCATTCCATTTGTCCGGGCATGTTTCACCGTTTGGAGGAGGCTGGAAAATGTAAGGTTTCACCATTTCAAAGTGGGTACGTTCTTAAGATGCGTTTATACTTGGGGCACAACGCGCTGCGATGCGTTCCATGGGCATTGACGTTTGATGTGGTCTCGACCAATGCCCACAGACCATGCAGTGACCGAACGATTAGTGATAGACTCACGCTTGTCCATGTGCCCTACTAAAGAGGATATCTGGCAGCAAAAACCCCACCACAGTCCTCTTCTTCGCTTTTGTTTTAGGAACCTGCCATAGCTTGTCTATCGGTCGTAGTCTGCCGACCGTTCAACAGGTGCTCACCCCATGCAAATCGGGTGAAAAAATTCATTCGTTGTGGCCGGTTTTAACGCCCTGAGCCGTCTGTGGCCATCCTTGTCGATACGCATGTAACACATGACTCACTGAGGTTGGAAATCTACTCGCTGTGACCAGCTTTAGCCCGCGGAAAGCGATGGCGATGGTTACGTGATGGTTGCCCCCAGCTGCCGCTATGCGTTTTATTTAGAGCAGTGTTTACGATAAAAACAGTACTTCGAGTTCCCACCGGAAATCGAATGTGCCGGGGTCCATTGCAATAATTATGGCGAAAGAAACCGAAAAACGAGCCATAGATAGCGCTGCGCTGTCCTTAAACTTATTTGCGTTATGCCCTGCCAGTCCATTTCCTACTCTGCCAATGCGTAGCTAGATGCCTCCGAGGGCGCGGCCTGAAACGCCGCCCCATTCCATGTAGCGAGAATTTAAGGGTTTTAGCTACGATAGCTAAAACCCGCATATTCTTGCGTCGTTCGAACCATTGTTCTCTCTGACGCTAAACCCGTATATTCTCGCTATAATTTTGTAGCGAGAATCTACGGATTTAGCGGCAGGCTGTGTTGAAATGCAATCTTAACCCGCGTTAGCTACGCGGAACGCAGGGATGCCGTTCAATCAGTCCTGGCCCAGTCAACGCACGAATAAGTTGACATGGTGTGGGTGGTCGTGGAGGGTGACCCGGTGTCGCTCTCTGGAAGACCTTGCTAGAGACACTTTTGGCCGCTGGGATGCTGCAGGCCGTGGGGAAGAAACGGCGATGCGTTCGATCGCAGCAGAGATCTTCTTTCTAGTACAGATCAAGACTGGGTGGGTCGATCGACCGTGTGCTGCAACGAGAACAAGCGTAGAATATGCGGGTGCTGTAGCGAGAATTCACGTAGAATATGCGGGCGCTGTAGCTAAAATTTCACTAATTGAGGCTAAACTTTCCGTAATTTACGTAAAATCTCGGGTCAAAATTAGACTAGATGCCTCCGAAACCCTGGGCATCTCTGGTTTCCGTGTGAGGCATTTAGCTACGCGTTGGCGGAGTAGTTGGTTGTTGAGCGAGTGGGCGGGGCGGGAATAACACAGCCAAGTTTTAGGGCCGTATAGGGCTATCTATGGCTCGTTCTCAGCCGTTGTTTTGCCATTAATGGTGCAATTAACCTCGATTTCCGAGAAAAAACTCGAAGACCGTTTTCATCGTGAACACTGCCTTCAGAGGCGTCGTACACGATGAAAACCATACTTGGGTTTTTGAAGTCTTCGTGTTGCTATATCCCTATAGTGACTAAAGGTTGCAAAAAGCTCCCCCAAAAACGTCAACTTTTTAAGAAAATCCAATTTCAAGAAAGCTCAAGACAATTTTGAAGTTCCCGCCGACATCAACTTGGGATAGTTGCGCGAAGAACGCAAGGAACAGTTTTACTATTCGTTCCTTGGCACTGCGTTGGAAGTAAGTCACCAACGACGCCATTCAGACGAGCGATCATTATTTTCTTGAACGAAGTTAAATAGGGTTACTAACATGTTGCGTCCAATGCTGTCAGCTGCTTTCGATCGATGTCGAATGTGAAATCAAGTGGCGTGTGCATTGCGCCCTACGACGTGCCAACGCACGATCGCCGGCAGCGACCACGGAGTTTTGTTCCTTGTAACAACGGATCGACCCAAGGCCGGCCCCCCAAACCCAGGAAGCTCTTTTGAGGTGAGCAGATCTCCATCCAGAGGTGATTTTGAAACTCCGAACGTTCTGAGTGACATTGTTATGGCCCATTAGTCCGACTGAACGCAAAAGCTGGAATTCGGTTTTCATCGTGTACGATGCCTTTAAGGTGTGGCCGACGGATGTTGTACGTAAATACCCCAGGTTCATATACATTTTCTCTTCAAAGTTATAAACATGGTCTTCTTCTTCTTTGCAGCCACATAGAGGGTTTTGTCATAGGCGGAGGAACTGGGCGACCAGTAGTGGATTCGTCCATAGGTCCATTGGTGTCAGCGTGGTAGGTCTCTCCGGACAGTTGAATAAATGTGCGGTATCATGGCCGACGATACCGCAGTCCGGGCACACATCAGATTTGCTGCTGTCAATCTTGCTGACATAAGACATTAGCATTGTAGAGTGACCACAGCGTAATGATGCGAGCGTGCATCTCGCCCTTCTTCCGAGTTGAGACTCTGAGGTGCAGACGGGGGGCGGTATATCTCCTAGTATAGGATTTATGGCCACCTTCACAAGATGACACCGTACAAACTTGGTGTGCTCCTCGCGCAAAGACGGAGTCGTTCTTGCTGTGAGTCGTGCCATCTTTGCAAATTGACTTTGTTTGGAGCATCGGCGAATGGCTTTCTTATACTTCTCTCTCTCACGGGGTTTAGCACTCTCCACGACGGGTGATTTGGTTGTTTTATAATGTTAATGCGGAATTGCTGGGCCTGGAGCTGACGGTGCTCCTTCACTGGTAATAGACGGGTCTCAGCATGCAGGTGCTCGATTGGGGAACTCCTTGCGCATCCGGTGGCGATACGGAGAGCAGCATTTTGTACTCGTTGCATCTTTGTCCAGGAGGATTCTGAGACGAGATGCTGCCAAACCGGTGCGGCGTACTCCAGGGCGGGCTGCAGAATTGCCTTATACGTTGTGAGTATAGTCTCCTTGCTGCTACCCCACGAAGTGCCGCCCAGGGCCCTGAGAACGTTGAGCTTAGCTTTAACGACTGCCTGCTTCTGCTCGGTATTCTTATGAAACTTGAGTGACGGATCGAGCACAAGACCGAGCAGCTTTGGAAAGCGAGCAGCAGGCAAACGGTCTCCATCCCACACGACATCCGGATGAGCGCTGTGCTCCGGATGGGTCCGTCGTGAGAACGGACACTGACGACTTGGCTGCAGAGATACTTAGCATCTTGCGGTCGAAAAAGCCCTTTAGTGTGATCAGGTACTCGTTGATCTTATTGGCGGCCACCTGTAAATCCCGATCTCGACACATGATTGTTATGTCATCGGCATACGCGACGACCTTGATGTCCTGTGGAGGCTCAGGCATATCTCCGAGGTACAGATTGAAGAGGGCTGGCGATAGAACTCCGCCCTGAGGGACTCCAGCTGCCATAGGAATACTGTTGGAGACATGGTTCTGAAACATGACTCTTGCCCGCCGACCTTTAATAAAGGCCGATATCCAGCGCTTCTGCCAAGATGGTATTGACGACTCCAGAATGTTGCTTGACAGGACTCAAGGTTAACCGTATCAAATGCCTTGGTGAGATCCAACGCAACAGCTACAGTTCTCAATGGCTTGTTAAAGTTGAACCCGTCGATAGCATAGCTGGTAATTTCTAGCAACGCCGTAGTTGTGGAATGTAGCCTCCTGAACCCATGTTGAAACAACTGCTTCTCGTTGTGCTCCGCTAGATCCTTGACAATGAGCTTTTCGGCCACCTTGGCGAAAGGTGACATCAAGCTAATGGGACGATATCCCTTTACTGATGACTGAGGTTTGCCAGGCTTGGGCAACGGGATGACGTTGGCTGTCTTCCAGTTTTGCGGAATAGTGCAAGAGCTAAACGAAGTGTTAATCATATCAACGATGAGCGGAAGGATCTCAGTCGGGAGTTTCTTCAGTACAGCAGGACAAATGCCGTCCGGACCGACAGCTTTGGAGTTCCGCATGTCGCTTTATAATCTTCTCTACTTGCGCCACAGTGAACGCATCGGCCGTGCTCATGAGCGGGAGGCGGCACAGCTCTCTTACTGTCACTCTATTTTGCGGACCTCGCCTTGTACTCGTGACAAAGAAACTTTTACCGAGAGAGTAGGCGGCTTCCTTTCCTGACTTGAAAACGTTATTACCGAACTCAATAGTGGAGATGGTGGCTGGCGAGCTCTTTCCCGATAGTTTCCGAAGAATCTTCCAAGTAGCTCCACTGTCCGTCTTGAAATTCAACTGTTCTGTGAACTTTTCCCACTGTTCTTTCTTGTGCTGGTCGAGATCTTTTCTGATCTCACCATCCAGCTGAGCGACGACAGGGTCTAGATGGTCAACTGCTCGTCTGGCATCTCTAGTCCCGATTTTCTCAAGAATTTCTCTGGTTACGTTTGGATAGAACGTCTTAACTCGGCCAACAGGGATAGCCGCCTTCATGGCCCTGCGAATTGCATCAGATAAGTGATGCTCCTTCTGGTGCACATTGCCATTCCACGGGTAATCAGCCGCTAGGCGTAGCGCAACCTCACTGAACAGGCACCAGTCTGCTTGGCCTAAATTGAGATAAGAACGTTGACGAACACCAGAATAAGGAGCAAGAGAATTTGAGAGATCGATGTGCACAAAGACGGGAACATGATCACTAGACAATGTTGTTGAGGTAGACCATGAGCAAGCGTTGGAAAGGTTGGACGAGTTAAGAGTTATGTCTGGGCTAGAAGATCGGCCGTTGGCAGGGAGACGAGTGGGCTGATCATCGTTTAAGATGACCAGGTCGCACTCCTCAGCCCATTCTTCGACTTCTTCTCCTCTAGCATCAGAACCAAGGGACGAGCAGAAGGTGTGGGCATTAAAGTCGCCCGCGAAAACAACTGATGATGAGAGGGAATAATCATTGAGTTGTTTGAGAAGAGGAATGGGATTGTAGGAGGAGGGGCATGAGGTGGTAGGGGGAATATATATGTTGAAAAGAGAAAGGGGTGTTTTAAGAGGGAGATGGATTGGAAGGTACTCGAGAGTACCATCCGTAGGGGTGTTTGGTATGAGGTGGGAGGAGAGAGGATAAAACAAAGGTTGAAACTCCTCCGCCAAGAGCTGACCTTGGAGCATGGAAGGCAGTGTAGCCCGGGATATTAGGATGAGGATAGGTGGGGATGGAGAGAGCTTGGTTTCTTGAACCATGATCACGTCTGGATGGTAAGTACGTGCGAAGAGAGAGAGCTCAGAAAGTTTAGTACGAAGGCCGTTGAGATTGATATGTACAATGGAAAGGGGGCGATTTGAGGAAGAGGAATCAGAGTTGGTAGGTGAAGAGCATAAAACACAGCGAAAAGCAGAGTTATAATGCCTCACAGAACTGAGACCCGAACAGGAGAGATGCACCCACCTTTGGCATCCGGAGCACTGGACGCTGGTATGTCTCCTGGTAACATCCTTGCCGCACGTGGTGCATAGGTACTTCTGAGCGGGTCCAGGATTCCTCTCCACGCCGGCCCTTTGCAGGAGAATCCGAAGGAGAGCTGCGGCCGGCCAGCACCTCTCCCATGACAAAAACCCTCTTCGCGGAGGGGGTGACGTCGGTTTGCATAGAGGTGATCTTCTTTCCTCCACACTGCCACGGCGTGAACGTACGACATCTCGGCAGCATAAACATGGTGAAGGGATTAGGTCCTTGGCAAAGCTAAGGTTAGTGAAATTTCAGTGCCAGTTTGACGGGTGCACGAAAGCGTTTTCATTGGAAGCTAATTTGAAATCACACATCAAGACTCACACAGGTAAATAGTTACGCTTCTGCTTTTCATACTCCCTTCATGTTTGAACCTAACAGTTGATATTTTCAGGTGAAAAACCACACAAGTGCCAAATATGTAGCCATGCCTTCTCACATCCATATAACCTACGTGTACACATGTCCAGAAGACATAAGGAGCCAGTTTCAACATAGGATATGTCTATGTAGATAATCTGTTTATGCTGAACAATCGCATAATTAAAACATTCTTACGAAATAATTGCATGAGATCACATCGAAAGCTGTTCACATTTAGCGTCTAAATTGCAAAAATTTATAATAAGGAATGAATGCATACAACCCGATGAGCAATATTAGCACAGATGACGAAACATTGTAATTTATTTCTGAGAAGGTTGATGATACTGTGCTTATCTGGGCCAAATTCCGGTCCGCAATCGCGTCTCGACACGCTTTGCGGCCGCACGCTCCCAAGTCAAAAGAGCTTCTAGCGCCGCAGCGGCCGATCTGCTGACTCTAGGTGGGTTTTGGAAACTGAAAACTAAGGAAAATTTGAGAAAACTATAAAAAAGCCACATCGAGTCGGCTTTGGCGCTGGAAACCCGACTGACTCGAGCGCGTGTTGAGACGCAATCGCGGACCGGAATTTGGCCCAGATAAGCACAGTACATAGTGCTCGTTTAAAACAAAATTGCGGTCCGTAGTTGCGGAAAACCGCTGTTGCAATACGCATATCGAAAACGATTGTGCTGGAACAATGGGGAATCGTTCCGGGATCCCGTGGTCGTAGCACACTCATATTCGAGCTGCGTGCTGCAACAGCGTATGTCTGCAACTGCGGCCCGTAATCTCGCTTTGATAAGGACTATGGTCACGAATATGCGGTGGATTATGTTTCGTGACCTCGACAGGGCTTAGGTCATCACCTTATCAGTAATAAAAAATCACTGAAGAAATTCCAACTAAACAATAAATAGCAGAAAAGAGTTTACAAAATGACAACATAGGACTTTTTCTAGAAGCATATTAAAGCATTTTGTCTTTGGAAAAAGGTTGCTAGTCTCCAGGTGTAAAACCGTGGGGGAAAACGCTGAGGAGCAAAGGGCCGCTACTGGACGGTACCAGTGCAGGTGGCTGTCATGTCTCCCCGCGGTCGATAGTCGGAAACGGAATGTACGGCAGCGCGGCAGGATCTGACCACGTCAGGCGTCGTCTATACTCCCGACGCCGAGCGACGCGACACAGTTCATTTCTGTAATATTGATCACGCTGTGCGGCACGATCGATATTATACGATTGCGATTCGCCGTGACGCGGAAGTATAAACGACGCTTTAGAAACGTGAAGGGACGCTGCGAAGTGACTATGGCGTTGTTACATAGGTAAACATTGCTTCGATTCGAATATTCGCGATAGTTTTTTTTGAATTTATTTGATTTAAAAAATTGCAAAGTCGAAAACCTAAAAATTTGAACATATTTGAAAATCGAGAAGTCGAGGGAATCTAAATCCGAACCTATTCGAAAATCGAATGTTCGAAGAATTACAATTTCGTACGTGTTCGGGAATCGTTCGTTCGAAAAATCGAATTTTTAAGATCGATTTCTGAACTTCAACTCGAACATTGAACTCGACAGAAGCACAACTTGAGCCGACTTTAGACGTACGCGACTCGAATATTCGCGATCGACTGTTGGATATGTTCGAAATCGGCCTAGTCGACAGTCGAGTATACTTGTTCCGAATCGAATAATCGGATGAGTAGCGGACTGTTTCAGTCGGACAAAGAAGTCGTCTTTTATTTGGAAAGTCGAATATTCGAAAAAAGCGTGATATCTGACTACAGTCGAATAGCCGAATATTCGAAAAAGTCCGGTATCCGATTATAGCCGAAAAGTCGGATATTCGAAACTTCTTTTAAATATTAGACATTTCATTTGGAACAAGTATACAGTTGAGTGTTCGAAGAATCAAGAGTCCGAATTTGGAAAAATCGAAAAAAAAACTGCAATTTCCAAAGTATTGTCTATGCCTCTCAGGTCGGAGGTCGCGCTTAGCAATTGGGCGCGAAATCATTCGACCAATAGCCATCTTCCTACAGTTTTCCCGCTCGCTAATTTTACCGTTAAGTAGCGTCGACGCTCCCTACTTGACTTACACAGACCATATTAAGGGATCAAAAAGTTGAATAAGGGGAATGTCAACCACTCAGAAAATCACCGCATTAAATGCGCGTCGAGTATGCATTCATTTTTCGAGCACAATTAGGGAACGTGCTGCTAGTAGAGCACGTGCCCGTATTGTGTTTCAAATTACAGTACGTGCCCCAACAAATGAGACGTCGAATGCGTGCATAATACACATTCAACTCGATGACAAAACGATTTTTCAAAAAATGGAAAGCATACAACGCACTCTTGAGGCAGGACTCAGATGACTGCAGGCGTTGCCGGTTAAGTTGTCCGTGTTTGAGGTGCTTGGCTGGCACCCCAGATGGTGCTTGGCGAGCTAACCGCGTCGCATGTCGCTGTGCCGGCCGCGTCGCGTGTCGGTGTGTTGCTAAGATAGTGCTGGACTATGACAGTGCGTGCTCCTGCGATAAAATTTTGCAGCACGTGCTGCTATTTGCAGCACCTACCCCAGCGATAGAGCCTCTCGATGGGAATGGTTGCTCAAGCTGAATGCATATTCGACACGCATTGAATGCGGCGATTGTCTGAGAATATGTTGGAAAATCGAAAAGTCACAAAAAAGGGATTTCGAAAGTATTTGGAAATCGGATATTCGCAAAATCGAAAAAATCGACGAAGTCGGAAATCGATTCAGTCGAGAAAAATTCTATGGAGCAACGTAAACAGGGCACGATTCGCAGTGATACTTTGCTATCCTTATGGTGTGTTGGCGCAAACTCGATGCGCATATGTTATAAAATAGGTACACCGAGCTTGCGCCAACGCACAGTGAGGAACGCAAAGTAATAGTGCGATCCGTGCCGACTGTATACTGTCCGATGGCGGCTTTTCTCTCCTCCTTGTCGTTTATTCCCGCCCTTTGAAGTTTCGGCACCTTAAGACTATAAACCCCAGAAATGTAAGGCAGGAAAGTATTCCTTCGGGAAATAGACATAAACTGACATATCTATGAAACGATAAGGTAAGAATTTGGAAGAAAAGATGCACGCGGGAAAGAACTAGCCTACTTTTACGTAAAGCCATCAAATTGTTAATAACTTTAGGCCAGTTCGAAAGAGATTGCCGACCCACGCGTCCGGCAAGCGTGTCGAGCGGCCATCGCGAAGGCATTCTATAGACCTGTAGGTCGCTTATCAGGAGTATTAGACGAAGACATAATAGCATCCCAGCCATCTGTTTTTAGCCGTGGGAAGGCTAGGCCGGAAAGCTGCCTTTGCAACGACCATTCGACACGCACGCCGGCCGCGTGGTCGGACAGTCCCATTCCGACAATTTTTATGTTTGGCTTTAGTTATGACTAGAAAGAAGCAACGGTATCCAATACATGGAAGGCCAAGAAAGCGAACACAAACTTGACCAGATCTACATGAAAAAAATATTCTGTTCAATTACTTGATGACACACTAAGCCAGGCGTAGGATTGCGGTTTGGCAGATTCGTTAGGGGCTACCAGCCGACCCCACGAATTTGATTATAATACGCTGATTGAGCTGCCGAATACGATTGAGAGCCGAATGGGAACGCGAAAGCGGTCGGTTGAGGAGGATACACTGACGAAGAGACCTGAAAATGGAGTTGTGCTCGACGGCCACTAAAATTTCGAAAAATGAAAATAGGAAGAATAAGGCAACTAACCGCAGCGAACATTCCAGCCTTTATCTCGGGAAGTGGCGGTTCAGAGGTAGAGTGGCTGGGTTCCGCCTCTGAGCAGGACGGCTCTTCCTTGGAGACGTTTAAGTCCGGCGAGGCTTTCCTAAAAACAAATTCTTTTAGTTACCAAACCAAATGCTTGTCTTGCCGATCTACTTGTCAAGTAGCATAAAAAACAGGTAGAATATATGTTCACCACAAACCCATCCCCATCCACAGACTGCGGACTGGCTGAATCGTCGCGATGACTGAGTCCACCGGTCATTGCCTTTTCCTTCTCCTGTCGTTTGCATTTGTAGCGATGGTTTTGAAACCAGATCTTCACCTGAAAGTCAGAAATTTACAGGAGTTTACTTACATTTAATTCCGGTCCGCTATTGCGTCTCGGGACGCTTTGCGGCCGCACGCGCTCGAGTCCCTCGAGTTTCCGGCGCCAAAGCGATGGCTTTTTTTATACAGTTCTCTCCATTTTCTAGTTTCCAGTTTGCAAAACCCACCCAGGGTCAACAGATCGGCGGCTGCGGCGCTGGAAACCCTTCCGACTCGGGAGCGTGCCGCCACAAAGCGTGTGGATACGCAATTGGAGACGGGAATTCGGCCCCGAAAAGCACCGTACATGTAGAATCCAGTTTAGAAAATGGGGCTGCTACGGTAGGCCATCGCGACCAAAACCAGTAGCGTTGTTAACGCCGCATGGTGCGCCGCAATGATCGCGCCTCCTTCATTCAGTACACTAGAACTGACAGAGAGGCCATACTTCTAAAGGAAAAATACGGTAGATGCACCGAGTTTGCACCAACGCAATACACACCGTTGGGTGTACTGCAGTTCTCCAGCCGCAACGCGATGATTCCGCCGCGAGCGGTGGACGGGCGCAGAAACCAATGCTCAGCAGTGCTCAGGACGTTACAATGGGACTGCGTTAGCTTGCATCTGAAGTATTTCACAATGACGAGACAATGCTGGGCCAACTGCCGATCTCCCGAAAAAGGCGGTTCTTAAAAGTCCTTCTAGTTGTTTTTTATAATTCCTACTGGTTTTTTCGTAATCAGCTCCGCCTTTACTGATAAGAGCCAAACGCCCATGGGTAAACAATGGGTAAACACAACAGTGAATATAAGAACTACGAATACATCAGCAGGGTCGGGAGCAGGGATGTGCGGCAATTGCCGTTTGTCGGTTGCCGATTGCCGTTTGCCGGCCGTTTTTGGACGATTTTTGTCGATTGTCGTTTGCCGTTTTTCCTCCCACTTTTCGACGAAATTCGGCAAAAAAGTGCGCAATAGATAACAAACGCCGCGATTAGCACGCGCATGGTAAATCCCGTAAGCCTTGCAGCGACCGGCTCGAAAGTAGGGAGACAGGCTATACGTACTTCAAAACTTCAAGCCAGTTGATGTTATCCACCGTGCAGTCATGTCAAAGCAATTGCTAGTATTGTAGTGTCATGCTCGTGTGGGTCCTCTTGTCTCGAAGAGTACCGAATTCACCACACTCTCCTTGCTGAGGCTTGATCAATAAATGTTGGGTTCATCGGGACAAGAAATAACACCCCAAACGTTTTCAGGAGAGGGCACAAAGGGTTCAGAGCTTAATTTCTTTCAGACATTTTTCAAAGCGTCGTGTGGAGGACGTTGGACTTCGCTGGCAGTTTGTGGGGTTATGCACTTTGCCATCTCCTATTATGCTCACAATTACGCTGAAAAACATGCTACCAAGTTGAAAGTTGGAGTTCTGAGTTGAAAGGGTGGGGGAGGATGTACACGTTGTAGGGAACATTCGTTTCGGTAAAATTCGCTGCCTGACTATAAACTGGATTTGCGGAGTCGACGGTGTTCGGAATAAGGGGTGGCGTACAGTTTGGGAAGGAGGTGGTTTGAGCAAACCGCGGTTTTTTAGAAGTCGTATTGGTGGAAAACTTGAAAAACTACCCCATTCAATGTATTTGAGTTATTAGCGCGCAGTTCAGAAGAAATTTAAAAGGTCGCAAGGGGAGAGATGCCGAATATTTAGCCGTTTCTCAGCAACGTTTCCAAGGCTGTTCGGAAACGTGTGTTCTAGTTGTATTTTTTCACGTGATTATCTTTGATCTAAATTCCGGTTAAACAGCTAACACACCGTGAGGCACGAAACGAGTACGCCGCGAACTCTGAGAAAGTTTCCTAATCAGATAAAGGACCTAACAACTGTAGGTGCACATTTCTGTTCGTAGGCCCCGCCCAGTTGTAGTATGGCTCACGTTTAATTTTATATGAGTTACTCTCAGTTGGTGCTATTTTTGTAAAGGCGCAGCCACCCATCGCGGTGCCGCAGCGGCACTTTCGCGGAGCCGCTCTGGTACCTTTTGCGGAGCCGGTATGGCTTTATCGCGGAGTCGCAGCGGCGATTTCCGCAAGAGAAGGGCTGCCACGCTCGTTAAGAAATAATCAAGTCAAGTAGGGACACACTGGCCTCTTCCTTTTTTTTAAACTCTTTTCGAATGCTCATCCCCTAAAATTGGATTCCGCGATACTCTGAATTTCGTGCGATAAATTTGAAACACGAAGCAATTGCATGACAACTACATATTTCGAAAAGGGTTGAAATTAGAGAACCTCGGAAAATTACTATCCTTTCACCGCAACATTCCCATTACCAGTGTTCAATAGAATACCCATTTCGGTGCTGCTTTTTATATCAGGTATTGTACCAAAGTAAGAGGGTAAATTTCTTGTGGTATTATTGAAAAACCTCGTGGTGTTATTGAACTAGAACAAAATGCCGAGGTTCAAGGACAGTCGGCCATACACTATTCAGAAACCATTTCTTATCTGGCTATCGAAATACGATTTGTGCATGAGAAAGAAATATTTTTACTGCTGCTTTTAGAACATTTGCATCGTTTTTGTACGATATTTTTTTATTTTGCCGTTTGTCGATTGCCGATTGCCGGCTATTTTTGGACAAAATTTGTCGATTTCCGTTTGCCGATTTTTCAAAATCGTTTGCCGCACATCCCTGGTCGGGAGGGTCATCTATTGTCGGTAATCGAAAAAACAACGCAGTGCGCAATAAAGTGCTCCAATTGTGATCATCATGATAGGTTAAACTCGTCCGAATCTCGCCACGACGAGTCCGGCCCTTATCGGTAGAACTGCTGGTTTCCCTACACCGTCAAGAGGAAGCCATAATGTTTAGTGCGATCAGTACCAACTTTACGTTACCGCAACACATAAGCGTACCAGCTCGGCGAATTTTTCCCTGTGGCAGTTCCCTAGTAATTTTAGCACGGTCTCGTCAGAGTACAAGCAGGACATTGAACTCATTTCAGAGACCTCACCCTACGGTTACATTTTTATTCCCCACCCGGAACTTCCTACTCATTAAAAAATCTTTTTTTAGATTTACCACGCAAACAATTATCGTGTTATCTTGTTATCAGTTTCAAATTAATATATTTATGTGAAATTATATTTTATTAATACAAGTCCACAAATCAGTAAATGCTGAGATATCCCTTTTCGATAATTAAGTTTCACGGAGCACAATAAACTTTGGCACTTCTGGTTGCTGTAGTTTGCTTTGGCAAAAACTACAGTAGGCAAAAGTGCCAGCGCAGTTCGTGGCGACTGTAGTTAGTACCCATCCAGTCTGGAAAAAGAATATGAGTTTTGCAAGGAAATGATGTCTGTATTTGTTTCTCAACAACGTTAGATGCAGAAGAGAGAAGAGGTTTCTTTTTTCGAGAAAAAAATTGATAACTTATACAAACTAGGGATCGACACGGGTCGCAAGGGCCGTTTCTAGCGAAATTCGTACTAGTTTATGTATTTCCAATGGCGTCTCAAAATCTATGTTTGTAGCTGCTGCGGGGTTCTCTGAACCGAGCTAAACAGGGTTTCCTCAGTTGGGCGCTAACTCTGAGAGTTTTTGCCGGGAAATATCCGCGAAATGCCTGCTTGCCGCGTAACAGCCGCGAAATAGCCACTAAACAATGCTCGCGGCAAAATGGTCTCCAATTAATGCTCGCCGAGATATAGCCGAGAAATAATGCTCTCCAGGTATACGGCGCATTCCAGAGGCATGATTCAGATGTCAACACCTCTATCGGTTCAGTTACCGAAGTTTGAAGTACATGGACCTCGTTCAGTATCTGGAGGCCCCGCCCAAGCGCTGGCGGCCCCTGATGGTAGGTCGGCGATCCGGCGACGGTTGCGTCTTGTTTACTCCTTGTTATTTCGCGGTTATATGTCGGCTGTTTCTCAGCTACTTCTTGTCCGTTTCGTGAAACTCTGAGAAAGAGCCGCGAAATAGTCCCCCAGGAGCCGCTGCGGAGCTTGATGCGCAATTCCTCAGCTATTCCGCGGCTATTTCTCGGCCAAAACTCTCAGGGAGGACTTCCCAAGCAATGTTCAGGGTGTCCAGAATGTAGTTTCGGATTTGGCTTCAAACTTTTTCTGGGGATATCCGGGGTCCTGAATATCGAAATTGAGGTTCGATTACCGGTTTTCGGCGAATTTCGACAATTTAGGCACAAAGATTCTAACCGGTGAAAATCTTCGGGCAAGATGCGACTTCAGAAGATTTCCAAAACGCATTGATGGATTTGCCTCAAAACTTCCCTGCAAAGCTTATTTGCAATTCTGAACTCAAATCTGAGGTCCCTTTATCGACTTCCGATAGATTACGGTACTAATTGTGTTTCATAATATTTAATTCCATTATTATCCTCTGCTACCATCATAGCGAACGCGTGTACAGATTTTATTTGTTCGCAAAGTTTGGGCCTATCTGAAGGCAGTGTTCACGTTAAATATAATCATCGAGTTCGACTCAAAAATGGGGTTTTTTCGTCGTGAGATATCGAATAGTGAAGGAACAGTGAAGAAAAACGTTTAGAATATTCTAAAATAGCGGTTTCTTACGTAGAGGGTCATGGCAAAGATGAGCTTACGCGCTCTGCTAGTTTCCGCAAACGCGCGCTGATGGAGTAATGTGCGTGAATCGATAATGCTAGACGTGGCGGAGTCGCTTGAAAATTTGCCATAAAAAACGTCCGCGGCTCAACAAGCTCGTCGGAACGGGGGGCGGGGCGGGCTGAACAGGCATACTGGGCTGACCAAATCTTCACTTCGCGGCCGTTTTTATCGATTTCTGGCCCGTTTTCGCTGCTTTCTTCGACCCTTTTCCCTCCACCATCTGCCAGCGTAGTCTTTCACGCTGAAAACTCGAAAGCGAGATTTATCGTGAACACTGCCCTGAGGAGTATGAATAGCGCTCTCCCAGAATTGCTGATGCACACCGGGGTCGGCCGGGAACACGTTGGGTACAGAAGTAGAGGGCCAGTAGAGAGCCAGTGGCGGACCATGAGTTCGTGCATTCTATCATAAGCAGACTGTATAACGAGGACCTAACAGCTCAACAACGCGTTCCTCAGTTTTTCTTGCCGTTCAACTGTTCCTTGGGTGGTGCCAGCGCGGGGAAACTACACACCCGACACTCTGGGAAATCTTGCCGCGATAGTGCCGTGAAAGCACCACAGCCCTCGACTGTGCCGCGATAGTACCGGGGTGGATTCGCGATCATGGCTGTGCCGAAACGATTCTGTTGCAGTGCCTTGAGCCTCGACAGCGCAGCGACATTTCCGCGATTGTGCGGACACGGTTCTGTATGGGAACCGCGCCGGCCCCATGATTGTCGACGGTTTAATTACTCAAGTTTGGATCACATTTCCGTATCCCCTTGATAACAGCAACGGTGTGCACAGGTGCGTAAATTTGCTTGTAGGCCCCGCCTGCGTTATGACTGATTAAGAACCTTTCTTCTAGTTACTCGGAGTGGATCCTAATTTTGTAATGACGCACCGAACGATCGCGGAGCGGCTACGGCATTTCGACTGCGGATCCGCTCTAGTGCCGCTTCAACGAATGTAGGATTCGAAGCGGCACTATCCCGGCCCTGCCGCGGCAATTTCCATACTGGCAGTGGCTTTTTCATTCCCGCGATTTCTGGCCGGACTATAACTGAAGCCATGTGGCCCAAACATTCCTTTGTCAGTTCTAATTTGTCCTATGTTTTTACCAAACAGATTTTGAATTTTGGAACATGTGCCAAGGTAGGTTATTATACAAAAAATGCTCACCTGCGTGGGTGTAAGGTGAATTGAGTTAGCCAGCTGCTCTCGTTCCGGCGCTGTCAGATACTTTGCTTGCTTGAATCGGCGCTCCAGCTCGTACACCTTGACACAAAATGTTTCAGTTTAGTATAAACGAGACTATGTAACTTTCCGGGCACTAGTGCGGGAACGGTGGCAATTTCAGAAAGTACTATTTAGATCTACGCTGCAGTTTACCAAGAATCAAAGGATTCAAGGCTGCGATAAGGCATCGTTTACATTTCCGCTGCCGTCACGCGGTGCGGTACGATCGATGTTGTAAGACAGCACTTAGCCGCGTCGCTCGGCAGCGGAAATACAGGCGACGCCTATAACATCGATCGTACCGCGCCGCGTAATCTATATTATATTGCTGCACGGGGGAAGTATAAACGACGCCTAATGCGTGCGGCCACCCTTGCTGCACCAATTCCGTTCTGTTTTTAAATCAGACCTGCGCTTGACTGAATAGTACCCTCCGTTTCCGTCTCTGCGACATGGGCAACTGGATTCCGTGTACGGCCGCTCTGGATGGATCAATTCCACATGGAAGTACTGGAACTGTCAGAATTTTTTCCTGGTCCCCAACGTAAGTCTTCCAGAAAAACCTACATGCAGCAAATCGTGGGTCGCCGCCGCTGTACCACGTGCCGGGATTCGTCATGTAACTGAAAATGACTGATTTTCGAACAAGTCAGGGGGTGGGGGTAGAAAAAGACGAAGTGAAACCTTGTAAAATCTCCTTGGTACCCTTGAAACGGAGCAGCGCCAAAGTAAGAGGCTGGCAAGGTACCGGGCGGACGGTAGCCGAAGGCCAACGAGTGCTCGTTGAGTGGCGATGACGTCATTTTGAGCAGCTGCTGTTGAACTCGAGCTAAATGAAAGGCCGGATGAGTGGATTGGCTGTGGTACATAGATATAAGACATAGAGCTAATTTCATAAGTGTGGCCTTCCCCAAAAAGCCAACACGCAGTGTGCATAAACAATCACCAGAGAGAGAGAGAGCAACCAGGGGCGGTAGTAATCTGGCTTAATATGCAACTTAAATCGTTGATTTGAGTTGCATCTGAGCGACATCTGTGTAACAGCTTAAAAACTTTGTTTGATGCATAGGGATGCTCTAGGTAAAGTCTTGACTCTTAATGAGCAAGTCAGCTCCAAATCAGATTCATCTTTATCTCAAATTTGAAGGTGTCGTTGATTGCCAATATCAGCGACAGATGGCTGTCGCTGATTGTGTGGTGGTGAGAGCGCACGAGACAGTGCGGCGAAAGAGAGGGCGCAGCGCTTTCCGATCGATCTTCGCTAAATGTCCTTTCGAGTACATTAAAGACTCCCGTTGAAACGATTCGGCGACCATGCCGGGAAGCATCCCGGACGGGGTGAGTCGCTCACACAGCGTGGTCGCAAAATCCAAGGTCGACGGAGTGATGCCTGCATGGGTAGCACCGTCCACAACCCTACACTAAAAGGAACGGCCCGAATTGAGAACATCATCGCAGACGCCACATTGAACGGGGTGACCCCATCTGAAATAGACGCTCGTGAGGTCAGGAAAAGCCTCCCTTTGATCAATTTTAAAATCTTTGATGACTTTAAGGTGTATTACCCATTTTCCGCGTATTATTTGTTGATTTTCCATACATCTACTTACAGTAACGCGCAAATTTTTTGCAAAATGCGTTTTACGGCGTTTTTTGAGCTCACAAACAGCCGCATCCCCATGCCTTGCTTCGAAGTGGTCCGATTTCAATTCTGAAGTCATTTCTGGATCGCTTTCTCTGAGTCCTACACGATAGTGTTACAAAATAATAGATTACCCTTGTACACGAGCAAATTTTCAAAAAATTCTCTAAAGAATTTTCCGATTTTTTATCGTTTGTTAGTCGTTCTAAAATTCACCGAACGAGTTCTTTCAAATTCGTTCGTTCGAAATTTCGTCGAACGAATTTTTTTTTCGATTTTCGTTCGTTCGAATTTCTTTGGAACGATTTTTTTCCATTTTCATTTGTTCGAGATCTGGTTCTTCGATTTCTTTTTCGAAAATTCGTTTGACTTAGAAAATGCTTCTCGAACCTTAGGTTACGCTGCTTCGTTATTGCTCGGGCCGGATTGTCGTGGGCGTGCTCAACAACGCGCCTGCGGTAAAATATAGCACTGATTAGGAGACTTCGACATTATAGGCCCGCCCGATGAACATCGCTTTGAACTGTTCGAAATAAGGGAGAGAGGTAATACATGCTCGAATTTGTGTGGAATATTCATTCACTGACTGAGCGGTGTAAATAAAGCGTTGAGTCCGGTTTCCGAAAATCTGAAATGTTGAAGGAGTATCGAAAAAGTTCCTGAACTCATATCTCGCCAATTACAGGGAATTGAGATCTCGCCCTTGACAAGAGTTGTAGAAGAGAATTCTTCTACAGAGTAAGATGAAAATCGAAAAAATTCATGTCTGAGAGTGTGCAATGCTTCTGAGTATATTATGTGATGCTCCAGTGAGCCTGATGGCTGCATTTTGCTTTCCTCAATGCGTTGCACCACTACCTCACGTGCCTGGCCTAGCGATGGACAGCTAGCGCTATGGCGCAGTGCAATGTCGCTCTGCTCTCGTTCCAGTCCTGTTGGCCTGGTTCGCTTCTCACAGTGTGTGGTAAGTTTTGTTTACATCGTTTCAGATCCTCACTCAACATAGAACTGGCTCCTCATTATTATGGTTGTCTACTCCACATCAGTGAAAGATGTTCATCATCACTAATTCGCACTTAAGGCCGGATTACTACCGCCCCAGAGAGCAAAAGTTCAGGAAGGGAGCTTTGCGAGTTTCTTGGAAGACACTTTTTCTCGGCGAACGAGGCCTCGTCACTGTCATTTTCGGAGTTTTTCTGCATGTGGAGTTCGTGCCGTAACTATTTTTCATGTTTTCCTACGGTCGCACCAACATTCTAGGAAAAAGTGCTAGATGACTGGTGAGAACTGGTGGCGGATCTTCATCTTTGACGCCTTCCAACCTCATTGCCCAACGTTTTTGACGCCCCAAAGTTTACCAGTATGGTCTACCGGGCTAAATCATGAAATTGAAAAATGAAAATTGATTTCCAGCACGAACGATGCCTTTAGATGGAGGCGAACAGTTGCCAAAATGGGCATTTTTTTCCGAATGAAGCGTACTTTTCTCAAAACATCATCGGGCGTAGTGTCCGGATATACCCCTCGCAGATGTCTAGAATCGCTTTGTGAGAATTTATGAGCGCTTTCCAAGCTTCGCGAAAAGGGAAAGGCAGGAAAATGTAAAATTGCCCATCAGACAATTTTAAGGGTTATTCGGGAAAGAAATGCGGTTTTTTCTCTGAACTTGTACGTAGAGGTAATCTAGGGTGTTGAACACAAATCTAGAGTCTGCTTGTTGAAGTTTTAGACCTTACTGAAGGTAACGGTGGGTGCCATGCCATTTAGGGGGCAAAACCCACCTTGATAATGCAAAAGTTGACAAATGGACGTTGAATTCGTATTCAGAACCCCCGAATTACCCCAGCGTAGAAATTCTGAGTCAAATCTGAGACTCTGATCAAACTACCGTATACCCACCGTAACCTACCATATGCTGTCTCAAAAATTGATAAACGGTCATCAGAATTGTGCTGAACACTCCAAATAGCCGCGTAGAAAAACCATCTGAGTTTACATCTATCGTAGTGCTCCGGAAGTTGCCAAAAGTCGCGCTTTGCCCTCAAATTTTCTCCGATGGAAAGCCTTGAACAAATTTCGACGAAAACTTTCTAAAATCGACAAATAAACCACAGAATCGTGTACGGCACCACCAGAACTCCTTACCCTCCTCCCCACTCGGGAAGAATTTCCGGTCAAATCTGGGACGTTATTCTCAGACGCTTTCAGAACCCCTGACTGATATAAGGAAACGCTCAGGCAACAATCGGAGCATTTGGAAAGTTAAGCTATTTTTCTGTTCAATGTCCGGAAAATATGCTTCCACCCAAGCTTGCCCAGTTGGGGTTGTTTTGGGGGTTGAACACGATTATGATGTTCGCTTTCAAATTTTCGAAAAAATACTGCACGTTCCGTTAGGTACAATAGGTTACGGAAATCAGGGGGAAAACGTCTATAACCTTGTTCAAGTCTCCTCCATAAGTGAATATCATAAGCAGCTCCAAGGAGCATATTCGGATCGCACATCCGGAAATAGTTCTAGAAATGTACAAATCATTCGGAACGGCCACTTTGACTAATAGTCGTCTCCTTGTTAGTCAGTAACAAAGATGAAAGGGTACAAACAGTTTATCAGGCGGTATGCAGCCCCGAGCCGCCTGACAGTTCGGCTCGTGTTCCCAATCTGCGATTCGGCTTCTGTTGCTTTCTGGGCCACTGCTGTTGCTGTCCGAGTTGTTCCGGTTCGCCCGAACAGCAACAGGAGTAGCCCGGAGATTGGGAGAACGAGCCGAACTGTCAGGCGGCTCCGATTCGTGTTCGGTGCGGCTCGTGGCGGAGAATCGCCTGAGTAGAAACAAAAGAAAAATGACCTTTTCCAATACAGCTCGCAATAGGGAAGAGAAAGAAAGACGACATCCCGGTCGAAATAAGAAATCTATCACGATCCCTACAGAATATGAAGACTCGTCTCTTGTATCGACCCGAAAGAGATCGAACCCGACCAGTCAGAGAATCGTAAAATATCCGGGCAGGTATTTTATGGAGGTTAGTCGTAATGCGGGTGACGCCAATCAGAGCTTGCTCATGACTACTCGAAAAGTTGTAAGTGTGAGAGAGTAAAAACCAGTACCTAAAACTCCCCAAATGCCTCGAGGTATAAAAAAGGACATTTTTATAGTCTTACGCAAAGCTGAAAAGGTAATTATATAGCGTGATGGGAAATTTTTAGGGCGTTTAGCAAACTTGTTTTAGATTCAATTCAAAGATTTTTACTGGGGCATCAAGGGTGCTGAACACGAACTTGGGTCCATTTGTTTAGTTACTCTGATTAACGGTTGACCTAATGCCATTTAGCTGTCTAAAACTACATTAGTATTTAAAAAATCGGCAAATGAACCCCAAAATCGTATTTGGCGCTCCAAATAGCCCCCAAAGAGAAGTTTTGCACCAAGTCTGAGACTTTGATTGAACTACCGTATACCTACCGTAAACTACCGTAATTCATGATTTATCGAAAAACGGACCACAGATTCGTGTTAAGGCGTCAAAATAATTGCTACGAAAGAGTTCTGAGGCAATTCCATTGCGGCATTCTGGGAATTGTAAAAAGTCGCGTTTGACCACAGAATTTTTCTACATTTTGAAAGATTGGGAAGCTTTGGAGAAAATCAACCCAAATGTTTAAAAAAAAGACAAAAAAACCTCACACTTACGATCAGCACCCGTAAAAAGCTCCAGAAAAGTTTTGAGCTTGTAAGGGCTGTCGTTTGAAGGGCTTTTTCGGTGTTTAAAAATTATTTACGGCTTAGACCAGGAGCGCTATCTAACATACTGTGCTTCTCTGGGCCAAATTCCGGTTCGCAATTGCGTCTCGACACGCTTTGCGGCCGCACGCGCTCGAGTCAGTAGGGTGTTCCAGCGCTAAAGCCGACTCAATATGGCTTTTATATACAATTTTCTCCAATTTTTCATAGTTTCCAGTTTCGAAAACCCAACTAGAGTCAGCAGATCTGTGGCTGTGGCGCTGGAAGCTCTTCCGACTTGGGAGCGTGCGGCCGCAAAGCGTGTCAAGACGCAATCGCGGACCGGAATTTGGCCCAGATAAGCACAGTAATGCTCGCTGTCGTTTGAAGGCAGGGTTCACGATAAAATGCCTCATGAGAAGGCAGATCTGGTCATCACAAACGTAAAAATAAGTGACACGTTGTAGAAAAAACGCTCAAGAATAAGTTATTGCTTGATGTCCGCCGCCCCGATTATCGAGATTTCTATAAATGCCTGTTGTGTCAACTTTTCTTTTGCTTCTAAAGTAATTTCTGAGCATTTCTGGAGACGACTGACTGCTTTACCAGCAAAATAGAAGGCGGATAAGAGAGCATTAATGAAAAACTCGCTGTTTAGAGAGCCGGTCGACACTGGTAAATAGCCGTCATACCTTGTTTTTGAGCGTTTTCATGCTTTTTTCTCTTATTTTCACTTTTGTGATGATCAAATCTACATTCTCATCAAGAGAGCTCAAAACTCGTTCTTATCGAGAACACTGTCTTTGAAGGCCTCGTACACGATCAAAACCGAGTTTCAGCTATTGCGTTTATTCGGACTAGTGGGTCATAACAATGTCGTTCAGAAAGTTTGGAGTTTCAAAATCGCCCCTGAATGAAGATTTGCCAACCTCAAAAGGGCTTCCTGGGTTTGGGGGGGGCCGGCCTTGCGGTCGACCCGTTGTTACTAGAAACAAAACTCCGTGGTCGCTGCAGGCGATCGTTCGTTGACGCGTCGTAGGGCGCAATGCACACGCTGCTCGATTTCACGTTCGACATCGATCGAAAGCAGCTGACAGCAACGGACGCAGCAGGTTAGTAACCCTTTTCGATTTCGTTTAAGAAAAAATAATCGCTTGTCTGAATGGCATCCTCGGTGATTTGCTTCCAACGCTGCGCCAGGATACGAATCGTAAAACTGTTCCTCGCGCTCTTCGGGCAACTATCCCAAGTTAGAACTTCAAATTTCTGTTGAGCTTTCTTGAAATGGGTTTTTCTTGAAAAATTGACGTTTTTGAGTGGGCTTTTTGCAACTTTCAGTCACTGTAGGGATACATCAACACGAAACCGTCAGCAAACCAAGTATGGTTTTCATCGTGTACGATGCCTTCAGGTTTGAGCCGAAAGGTTTGCTGTCAAATTTTGAGTGTGTTATACAGCACACAAAGACAGTATGCGGCTGCGCAGCGTTATGCATGAGGTCTTTCCGAATGACACTGTCCGCCCACGCGGTATGCGTGCGTGTCGAGCGGCAGCCACGGAGACATTTTTCAGACCTGTGAATCGATTAGCAGGAATACTAGACGATTAGTGAGCAATATCTCAAGCAGCTGTTTGCCGCCGTAGTAGGGCTGGTCGAAAAGGTGCCATGGCGACGGCCGCTTGACACGCACGCCGACCGAGTGGGCGGACAGTTCCGTTAGAGCAGACTTGACTGTATATGCAAATCCAACCTGGATCTTTTCTGTGCATACTCAAGCCCTAGCAATCAAAATACCCTTGAGTAGCTCTCCACAGTGAAAATCTGAACCTGCTTTCAGATTCCGAAAAACTCGAATTTGAAAAGAGTAACTGAAAAGCACAATAAAAACGCGAGGAAGCTCGGCTGCATGCACTCTGATCAAAACTTAGGAGCAGTATCGTAAGCATAGGAACAGTTGCAAATTCAAACCCTCCAAGGCACTTGAGCAAAACTTCTGCACCGGGTAAGAAAAAAAAAAGATTCACAAAAAGCACCGAGTTCTCGTTCCCAATTTCAATATGTCCACAGTTTTTATTTCAAAAAAAAATTAAAATTGTGTGAAAAAAAATTCAAAAGTTACTGTTGAAACTTATTATTCAAAAGTTGATAACTAAAAGATAACGAAAAAATGAATAAAAATTCGACTGTGGAGTGAGGCTATCAATAAGTCAGTTTTCCAGTCTGGTAGCAATTTTGAGATGGCTCACACAAATCTTGAGAAACTGGTTGTTGAGAGGGAAGAGACCAAGCAGGAGTTGAGCACACAATATATTTCATAAGCCGAATTCCTCTCTGTTTTTCGGGGAGACTGAAAGCGAGATATGATCAATTTTAATCAAGAAAAAAATTTTGTGCTGTTAAAGTGAAAACTTCAGGAACAACCCTTAAGCCGAAAAAGAAGGCTTCCATGTTTTTACTTGGAGGGACATTTTTGAGTGCAGACCTAAGGTCAAGAAAATGCGATATCCTCAGGCCAGGTAGTATTCAATCACTCCACCCCCTCAAGTCTGTTAACCTAGGCGTCAGGGCACTCACTCTTCGAGTAAAGTGTCATCTCAGCTAGTTTTGAAGGGCTTTCGGACATGAGGAGAGGAAGTGAAAGGGGAGGGCTACAGAAGAGGATCTCTCCACGGACTCCTCAACCCGTACGTTAAGGGTGCTACAGAAGAGGAGTCTCAGAGCTCGCCGAGTAGGAGTGGAGTAGCGGTGATTCCTCTCCTGGTCTCAAGAATGAGCACTGAGAAGCCACTGAGGAGCAGTAGAAGGATGTGCGGAGAGCGGCTGGAACGAGTCGAATGAGCACCGCGACGGCTCTCAAGCACTCTGTTAGGGTCTGAATATGGGCGCTTTCGTGATGGCGGGGTTTCTCCCATGAAAAGCCGCTCCAAGAACCACTTCAAGCGTCTTTGCCGCGATTGCACAGCCACGCACAAGTGGGGCTCAACGAGGTGAGCGAGAGCTCTTTCGTGACAACGACTAGCGCGCTGGCATACGGTAATGGCTAGGGAAGAATGAGATTTTTCATGATGGAGTGGTGTTCGCTGTATTACGTTCGCACCACGGCCCTGAATTTTCTCGCTCTCGCTTGTGAGGATCCCAATATTAGGGAGACCGGAAAGTATTGCCGTTCTCTTACGCTAAATACATGCACATACTGCTCTGCTTACTCTCCCAATCTGCTTCAAACGTTCTTTGATGGTGGACTATCTAAATCAAACCATTATCCAAAGGGTCGAAAATTCGGATAAAATCGGATAAAATTCGGATAAATATTGAATAGAATCCGATAAAATTCGGGTAAAATTTCGGATAAAACCGGATAATTTTTGAATAGAATCAGATAAAATTGCACTAGGCCACGCCCATTTTTTCCGTACCGCTTTCTATTTAGTACATGAACCCAGGATTTTCCTCCTCATTCTGAAATCGGAAGAGTCGTTGCGGCGCCGAAGAATGGGCGTGGTCTGAATGAAGATTGAAGTTTGTATGTGAACATGCTGCAAATGCAATGAACTACTACTGCTTTCTCAATTATAGATGTTTGCAAAGGATTGCCTTGAGTACCTGGTTTAAATTTCACCATTTTGCCTCAACTTTGATCTGAAAATATCCGAAGTTATCCGACCGGATATCCGTATCCGAATCATTGGAAAAACTGCATTATCTGAATCGAACCAATATCCGAAAAATTATCTTCGGATAACAAGTATAGTGGACCAGGGTTGGTTAAGACTATTTGACGATTTCTCGATCAAAAGGCCTCAGCTTAAAGGCAGCATCCGCACAGAAAACCGCACTTGGTTTTTTCTTCTCAATCCAATGATTGAACCAGTTGGAGATAGCTGTCAAAGCTTGAGACCTCAATGCTGCGTATTCATAATGCTATAGCCTATTGAAAACCGCTCCGTGGCCTGAAAAGGCGTTTACCCGGTCGATCATCAAGCACGAGGAGCAGAAGCGCCACAACAGACCTCGGCAAATCCAAAATGCCATACTCTTTATTTTGAGAAAATCTAGCTTTCAAACGTGTGTATCGGAAGCTTTCTATTTTTTTTGAGGATTCCTGACACTGAAAAGGCCCAAGGAAATAATCAACATAAGAAGTTACTGAGGCTAAACCCTTTCAGCCGTGCAGCATTTCCGACATTTGTGACACACCGAACAGACGTGGAAAAAAAGAAGCGGATTACTCAGGGATTTTCAAACGAGTTTTTCTCCAGAAATTGAGTGTTTTGAGTGGCCTTTTTGCGACGTTTCACAGTTTTGTGAGCCTATCTGGGGAAGACAGTGAAAAACACGGTTTTTTGTGCGTACACTGCCTTTAAAAGCAGTGTTCAGGATAAATCTCGTTTTTGAGTTTCAAATGTGAAAGTGTGAAGAACTAAGTTGGCAGGTGCTGGATGGGATATGGGCGAAGAAAGCAGCGAAAACGGGCCAAAAATCGATGAAAAAACGGCTTTGAAATTTATCCCAGTACGCCTGCTTATCCCGCTCCGCCCCCCATTCAGACGAGCTTGAGGCGCCGCGCACGTTTTCGATGGAAAATTGTCGAAAAACTACGTCACGTCCAGCCTGTTCGATTCGCGCACATTTCTTTATTAGAGCGCGCTTGCGGAAACCAGCAGGCCGCTTAATCTCGTCCACGCTCTAAACGTTAGAAACCGCAATTTTAGGCTATTTCGAGCGCTTTTCTCAGCTGTTTCTTCATTTTTCGATAGCACACGACTGAACAATCTAATTTTTGAGTCGAACTCGAAAATGATATTCATCGTGAGCACTGCCTTTGACACGTCGTAGTCTAACGTTGATGGACTTCCTGATATATACGAGTCTAAAAGATCAAAATAACCCGATTTAAACTCGGAGAACCACCTTTGGCATTTACCAATGTCCAGCGCATTGGGAAAAACATCGCAGATGTTTTTGGTAGCAACTGTTGCGAAACTAAAAAAGCATGCAATGCCGGATGTGTACCTCTTCTAATATTTGGCTGGCCATTTCACTTAAAACAAAATTTTGTTTTAAGTTATATGGTCTATGAGTAAATATGTCACTATAACCTCACAATGTCTTTGGCACGCCTCTGATCCAAACAATGAACTGATAAATGACAATCAAATATTGACATGCGCAGACGCACATTACTTCTCGGTCCCCCTAACATTTTGGGCCTCAATGAACCACAACCTCGCCCTGATTGTAATGAAACAGTCGTTTATAACCAGGTATAAAGCAAAGTAGCTGACAATTCATCCAGGACCAATCGCAGGAATTTGCTATCCTTCGCGGCAGTGAAGGGTTCATAGAGCTCTCGCACACGGTGAGGGTTCCTATCTGGGGTTTCAACCAGGGATGAGCGGAATAAAAATATGAAATTTCGGAAATCAGTTTTCGGGTTTCGGAACAAAAAAAAAATTCTCGGGTTTCGAAAATCGGGCGCGAAACGCCTGAAAATGCGCGGAAATGCGGTTTTCGAAACGCGAAACGCGGAAAAATTCAGAAATCACCTAGTGTTTTCTTACGTCCCGGATGACCCGATATTTTCGCATTCCGCGGCGTTTTCTGCGGTTTTCGGAATGCGGAACGCGGAATGCCAAAATTGCGCGAAACTGCGGGTTTCGGAACGCGAAACGCGGAACTCCGCTCATCCCTGGTTTCAACCATAGCTTCGTTGGGTGCAGCCGGGTATTCCACCAACCTTCACCTCTAGGCAGGTGAGGGGGAAACCCCCACCACTGGGAAAACCGGTAGCGCCCGGGGAAAAGCTCGAAAAGAAAACAGAGGTCATAGAATGCATTTTTTCCGCCTGAAGCTATCGGTTTTTCGTTCATATACCCTTCGAACCCTTAAAGATGGACCTTAGGTGAATCCTGTTTTCCGAATCTCCATAGAATTCTGCGTCGACTAGCGTTTACAGGTTGGAAAAAAAATTCTTCCGATCCTTCAACCTGCTGCATTTTATGGAATATAATTTTTTTGTCGTAACTCTTTAACCGTTTAAGACAAAATCGTAGTGAAGGCCGTCTTTGGAATCTCCGTGAAATTCTGAGTCGAATGTTCTATCAGTTTTCAAACTGTACTAGCTCCATAAGCCAGTCGAATTGCTGGAGTCAAGCCCCATTATTGTATTTAGTAAATTTCTGCGTCTCTCGTTCACATTATAGAGGCGCGCGCACCCTATTGAGATAACTATGCAGCTCAGCTCCACCGGCCTGGCTGGCCTATGGAGTAAACAACGTTAGGTATACGATACACTGTTTAACGCAGAATTTTACGGAGCTTTTAAAAACAACTTTAGCACAGCCCTATCGGCAAAATATTTTTCGAACCTGAAAACACTGTTCGACGCAGAAATCCATGGAGGTTCTGCAAGCAACTTTAACACTTAAGAGACCGCCTGCTCCACGGCGAATCGTTTCCGTGGGTGACATGTGTGGACACTCGGTCCGCTGGGAACCGTTTCGATTGGAGCAGGCTATCTTACATGGTACACATCCATTGTTTCTTTTTCACTCCACCCTCGGGTACAATGGGAGAAAGGCCATGATTGAGCCACAATCATTCACTTTCTTACGGGCGTGGTGAGGTTCAAATTGGGAAGCTATTTAAACTTTACACGCACAAGGTGCTTTGTAACGCGACTTCTCGCAAATTTTCGGGCGTGTTAGCCACGAATTTATCGTTTTTCTCTTGACTACTGGAATTTTCTGTAGGTGACAGCAGGTGGTTAGGGCTATACCGTGCGAAACCAACCTAAAATATTAGAATTTTGAGAAATGGACGGACTTCGGATACATGATGTTCTAATGAACCTCATAGCGAATTTTCGACGGACTCAGAGACTTTCACCTGAAAAGTTGTCTGTTGTAACCGACGAAAATTCCATGAGAATTTTGGAAATGGGAGTCAGGTTTGGGATCAATACCCCAGCCCCACCTAAATGACCACCTGGGCGAAGTCGCAACAAAACCTGAGACGTTTACCAACACATATCAAACGGCAAACGATATCGATTTCAATGAAAACTGTAGGATTAACACCATTCATTGTTAGCACTTGCAAATGTACTCCGTAGCGAAGGTTCAGCGAATTCTGGAGCACTGAACCAACGGCAGGCTTTCAGCCCCATCCCGCCAAGTTACCCTCCACACAGAAATCTGAAATAATGTTGTTCATTGGCTAGATTACCGCGGTAATTTCATTGAAAATTGAAAAATAAACAACAGATTCTCGCGCAGAAAATCGGATAACCCTCGGGTTCAAGGCAGCGAAATTTCAAACATTGACCTACTACAGTTACCTCGATTATTTGGAGCTCTGCTTCTCGAAAACCATTTAGTTGACACCAGTATTGTGATTATCATCGATCATACCCCTCTCACCAATGTTTGGGAGAATTTCTTTTCGAACAAAGAAGCTCGAAAATTCGAAAAATGTCATTTCCAAAGATGCTGATAAAATAACTAGGAAGCCTCAAAATGCTTGACCACGGTGAATGTAAATAGGTTACATTATAAAGAAACTAATGGTATTCAATGAAGACCCCATCTCCTGAAACGTTAAAAAATATTGAATGTTGTATGTATGCCGTGGGTGCGCAGTGTGGACACGCGGTCCTTTAAGTGTTAACCGAAGGTCCATCTGACAAGGTCAAAAAATGGTGATTGAAAAAACGACAGCTTCAGACAAAAAATAATCTTATAAACCTAAATCGGCTTCAAGACCGGGAACGTATTTTTTTAACTTGAAAACGATATTCAAAGTAGTATTTGATTCAATTTTCAAAAAGAACCTTCACTACCTACTGGATAAAAAAGTTATCAGCGAAACACTGATAGCTCTGATCTGAAAATGGTGTTTCATGAATTGAACACGGTTGGAGGATGGCGAATATATTTTTTCAATCTGAAAACGCTTTTCTACGCAGAGTTTCACGATAATTCATGAAAAGCTTTCGCTAGGCATCAATCTCCGAAGGCAAACAATTTACAATAGATTTCCCGGTAATTTGAAATCATTCCTAAATGTTTTTCGAAAATTATGACTCCGGCGCAGCTCAAAAAAATTATATGGCTTCAGCAGATCATTGTAGTTTGAAAAACCTCATAAAGCGGCTATTCTGGGGGAGAAAACATTTTTTTCGTTTTTTCAAAAATTAAAATTAGAAAAAAAATCAAATGCCAAAAAAGGGGATAAACTAAACGCTTATTTTTGAAATCACGGGTTTGAAGAAGACCTCCACTCTTTCATTTGAGCATTCGGAACAACGTTCACCTCTGAGGCCGCTGTCTCCACCCCAACGAACTTATGGTTTCAGCCCCACTGCCTGAATTCGGGAAACTTCATCTGGAGAATTTCGAGTTCAGATTGACTCATATGCGATCAAAGAACCTCCTTCTTCCGAGTAAATATCGCTATGTCCACATCAGCATCATCGCGGAGGCGGGGATAGAGATGACGAGGGTTTATTGACCTTTCACACATCTCTATGAAAACCTCCCTCCCTTCTTAGTTTAAACTAACACCATATCACTTGAGCGCTGGGTTGAAACATTTATACCATAACTCAGCTCGAAGGTAAACTCTTGAGCTGGTCGGTAATCCAGTTGACATGCGGACAGGCTAGTCGCTTGTCACTATGTTTTGGCTTTTTTCAAATGGCAAGTACTCACCAAGGTTATTGAATGGCGATAGAATATTTGTGACGGAGAATCGTGGTAGCACTGCGGACTTTTCCATGATTTTTGCCGCTTCTTTCTCCATCACGGACTCCACATCGTCATCAGAATCCTCGTCCACAACTGCGATTTCCTCATCATCATCTCGACTGTTATCCGTGCTCAAAACGACGGTCCTTTTCATCATTCTGCAATAAAAAGTTATTGATTTTACTGCTAGAAGTACATAATATTCATGAACCAAGCGTATTATTCAGGACATTTATGTGATTCTGACTGTGAGGGAGCTTCCATTGAGATGTTACCACCATGAACGAAGCCTTTAGAAGTATTTGCTGCAAGGTCAGTAGGATTGGAATCCAGAGGCTTGCGAAGCGCTACTTATTAGCTGTTGTCTCTTCTGATACAGTTCAAACACATGAGAGTTATCCGGTCAATTTTTCCAAAGTTATTTTCGACTTCCCACTACGGCCACTTAAAGGCACAGTACACCCTCAGATATGAATTTTGAGATTTTCATGTGAATGAGTAAAAGACCCCTCCTGTATAACACGTGCCAAATGCCAGATCTCGTTTCCTCCAGATAAGCAAGATATGAGCGACCACCACGGGCCCGACCCCCTTGGCTCACCACCACAGGCCCGACCCCCTAACAGATTTTCGAACTTGTTAGCGGCTCGATGGATGGATGAATTCCAACAAGTCGTCGTTCTTCAGTCCATTACCGGACTGTCTCCTTATCCTGGCTTTCTCTTACGCAAAGATTGCGAATGAAGAGAAATACAGGCCTGAGACAACTCGTCCACCAATTTTTCACCCTCAAAATCTAGGCATCTTTGAAGAGCCATAACTCTCTTCAGAGGGGTTTAAGACGATTTTAGAGATACCACTGTGATCAGCGTGTGACTCTCTCCAAGATAAGCATGAAATCTGAAAATTAATTTATTGGGTGTCCTGTATACACTATGTATGTACTTAGTATCCGAATCACTCCATTTCGGATATCCGACCGGATATCCGAGATTCGGATAATCCGATATCCGAAAATTTGAAAACACGCATTATCTGAATTGAACCAATATCCGGGAAGTTTAAAATCGGCATTATCTGAATCGAATCATTATCCGAAGGGTCAAAAATTCGGATAAAATCGGATAAAAACTGATAAAACGGATAAAAATCGGATAAAAAACGGATAAAACGGATAAAATTTGCGTTAAATCGGCTAAAAACGGATAATACGGATAAAAATCGGATAAAAACCGGATAAAACGGATAAAATTTGCGTGAAATCGGATAAAATCGGATAAAACGGATCAAAATCGGTTCATTTTAGGTTAAATGTAGGAAAGTGCGTGTGTGTGTGTATGTGTGTATGTGTGTATGTGTGTATGTGCGTAAGTGTGTATGTATGAATGTGTGTATGTGTGTATGTGTGTAAGTGTGTATGTGTGTATGCTATGTGTGTGTGTATGTGTGTATGTGTGTGTATGTGTGTATGTGTGTATGTGTGTATGTGTGTGTATGTGTGTAAGTGTGTATGTGTGTATGTGTGTATGTGTGTGTGTGTGTTTGTGTGTTGCCTGAGGTTTGTTCCGATAATATCCGAAATTTATCCGAAATTATCCGACGGATATCCGTATCCGAATCATTGGAAAAATGACATTATCTGAATCGATCCAATATCCGAAAATTTGAAAAAACGCATTATCTGAATCGAACCAATATCCGGTAAATTTAAAATGGCATTATCCGAATCGATCCATTATCCGAGGAATTACCTTCGGATAACAAGTGTAGTGTCCTGTGCCTATCAAGGCAGTGTTCACGATAGAAATCGTTGTTCTGTTTTTTCGCTTATCTTGAGAATGACCCCACGCTGATTCCAATGATGTCCCTGAAGTCGTACAAGACCTTCTAGGAACGGAGTTATGGTCCCTCAAAATTGAGCCAAGGAAACATGGTGGACGAGTTGTCCGAGGCTTGTAACTTCCGTCTTTTGCAGCCGATGTAAGCGAGCTGACCTGAGTAAAGAGAGAAGTTGAGAATGAAGGGAAGAACGGGGCTTATGAGTGGAAATCATAGCTCATCTCACGATTTCGAGCATTCATTTGTTCACGTCGGTGGGCGTGAAAGTGCATCTGGGGTGTGACGAGCTGACGGGTGTCTAACTTTGGGGCCGTAGGGGACCGTTCCGAGCTCATTTTTCATAGTTTTTTTCAGCGTTAGGGTTGCGCTAAGCCCCGCAGCTCCCGATCTCCACCAGGGATGAGCGGAGTTCCGCGTTCCGCGTTCCGAAACCCGCAGTTTCGCGCATCTTTGGCATTCCGCGTTCCGCATTCCAAAAACCGCAAAAAACGCTGCGGAATGCGAAAATATCGGGTCATCTGGGAGGAAGAAAATGTCAGATAATTTCTGAATTTTTCCGCGTTTCCGCGCATTTTCAGGAGTTCCGCGCCCGATTTCCGAAACCCGATAAAAAATTTTTATTTCCGAAACCCGAGAACCGATTTCCGAAATTTCAAATTTTTGTTCCGCTCATCCCTGATCTCCACCAAAACATCAGACATGGTTTTTATCGTGGACAGTCCAAGCTCAGGGGTAATTTTTGATAGTATACTCCGCCCGCCGTGCTTAGCAACCCTACCAAGCGGGAGATCTCAATCCGCTCAAATAAACGAGAAAAAGCAAGGAAAAAGTCGACCACGCCCCCTTGAAAGAAAAAAAAGGCAACTCTCACTGGCAGTTTTCCCATCTCAATAGGGAAGAGTGTCGCAAATGATTTCATTTGAAATATAACTTCTTCCTTTTGTTTTCGGTCTGCCTTTATATTGTGACCTGCTTCAGAATGATATATGCGAATAGAGAGAAAATATAGGCTCGAGACAACTCGTCCGCGAACTTCTACCAGTTAAAATTCGAATTTTTTGGGGAGCCGTAACTCAGTTCGTAGTGAATTCTGAGCGATTCTGGAGACAATATTGTGATCAGCGTGACATTTTTTTCAAGATAGACTTAAAAGCGGAAAATCGTTTCTGAGGTTGAACTGTGCTTTTAAGACTGGCGTAGTTCAGATTAGCACTGTAGTGGCCCTGGTTGTGTTTTCTTGGTACCGCCCATCGTCTGTCTCACTTGGTGAAGTGGAATATTGGTCGAAGTTACTGCATATTCAGTTTTCGACCGTTTCATTTTGATTTTGTTTAAATTGTGGTGCAGAGTTGGCTTTGAATCGGCCTTGCGCAACCCCGCTATTTCAACATCTCAGTTCGGAGTGACGGTAGGAATATGGTTTCAATCACATTGGAAAGAGCCTAAAAGATGATTCAGAATGGCTCCCTGAGACTAGATAAAAATCGAGAAAACCACGTATCCCCTGTTTCCGAGCTAAATTTCATCTGATCCTTCGCGCGCTTGTGCGGAGCGTGGGGGGGAGACAGGGAGAAAGTGTGGTGGCGGAGGAGGCGCAGCATACTCGCGCAGATGCACGCGATAGACGGAAATAAATTTTATTCCGAAATAGAGGATGATTTTGGTGGGAAAACGCCCATCATCACTTTTTTTATCAGACGGCGTCCACGATCTTGTTGTATCACTCTAAACTCAGCTAGAGAGCTGATTTTTGGTCAGCAAACAGGAAACGGGTGCATCTAGCTACTTCTTGAGTTTCAATTAGACTACTTCACTATGAAAGGTGCTCCCGAAGTGAAGGTCTACATTCGAAATTAGCCGTGTATGAAATCTGCGCGGGTAGCCGACGACTGTGGAAAATTGATTGTGTAGTTGGTTCTACAGCCCATCAACGCAGGTTGGTCAGGTTAGGAGTTGTACTCATGACATGTCGTCGATCGATTCCCGATTTTATAGATTTTTTGTCCGTTGCGCAACATGCGGTGATGAGTAATGTGCTTCTCTGGGCCAAATTCCAGTCCGCAATTGCGTCTCGACGCGCTTTGCGGTTGCCCGCGCTCGAGTCAGTCGAGTTTACTGCGCCAATGCCGACTCTATGTGGCCTTTTTATAGTGTTCTCCAATTTTGTTTAGTTTCCAGTTTCCAAAACCCACCTAGAGTCAACAGATCCGCGGCTGCGGCGCCGGAAACTCTTCCGACTCGAAAGCGCGCGGCCGCAAAGCGTGTCGAGACGCAATTGCGGACCGGAATTCGTCCCAGAGAACGACAGTAGTGATTGTTGACGAGTATGGGTCTCTTGGTTGGGGAATTTTACGCATCATGCAATATCAAACATTACCCATCAGCTATATCGATTTTTTACTTGTTACAGGAAGTTCGACAGTAAGTGGTGATTTTTATGGTTATGGGTCAAATGTTTGAACAACTCACCCGGTACCGATTGAATGTCTATCCGAAGGCAAGATCTGTCAGAGGTTTTCCCTCTCCAAAATGAAAATTGCAAAAAAATCAAGTCAGAATGGAACCCTCAGGAAAAATATATGAAATTTTTGAAAGTTTAGCTTTCTAGCAAAAGCAATGATTTGGAAATATCATATTTAATAAGGATGTCTGAAAAAAATCGAAAAATGTCTTTAAATATTTTAGAAAAATACCTGGCACAATAAACCTGAAGTGAAGAAAGCGGAACGATAAGAAATACGATTTGGCGGGCAAGAATCGACCAACTGTCGAGTACATATGTATTGAATACGAGGGATTGGATTATACGTACCCCTCCGTTAAACCTATTAAGGCCAAATAAAGCGCGATTTAGGAGGCAAAACCTATCTCATTATTCCGATAATCGACAAATGGACATCGAATTCGTATTCAGCACCTCAAATAACCCCCACATAAAAACTTCTAGACAAATCTGAGACTTTGACCAAACTACCGTATACCTACCGTAATCTACCGTAAGCTGCAGAAAAATCGATAAACTGACATCAGATTCGTGTTGAGCACTCCGAATAACCCCCTAATAGAACGATTTGAGCTACATCTGTCGCAACATTCCGGAAATCGTCAGAAGTCGACTTTGCCATCAATTTTTTTTCTGCCGGAGGGAAGCTTTGAACAAATTTAGCCGAAAACTTTGGAAGAACGACAAATGAACCTCAGATTCATGATCAGCACCCAAAATAACCCACCTGGGAGAATTCTGAGTCAAATCTAGAGTATTTCTCTTCAACGCTTTTATAGCCTTGTAATCGGAATAATAAACGCTCAACCGAAAACCCGTACTAGTCCAGAACGCTGTCAGTAGATGTTTTGATTACTTCTGTGCCAGCAAGGTTTTGTATGATGGTACAGGTTTATTTGGCCGACGTTTCGAGCAAATCCTCGTTTTCAAGGCCTGAAATTGTGCGAAACGTTGACTCGAAGCATACTCGATCAAGCGCCTCTCCCTCTTTTCGGCTAGTTTCGACACCACCCACAGACTCCCAGTGAAGCGAACCCCCGATGACGAACCAACCTCACACCGTACCACCAGCGACGAGCTCCACACTCGCAGTCGTGACAAAATGGAGCAAGTGAGGCACACACACACGCGAGCACACGCACGCGCGAGAACACGCATGCGCGAGGCATTCAAGTAGCTCGCGAGAGCGGTGTGTGATTTCCTCAAAGCTCACATAATGATACGAAGGGCAAGAACTCACTGGTTATGGCAATACACTCATTTCTGTTGTTTAGCCTAGGGTTTCTCGAGCGTATCCAAAACGCTTCCAGAGCCTTTCGAGTGCCAATATCGTGTTCATGTGAGAGGATCTTACATTTCACATTGAAGTCCTGGCCACTGTGGTCCACAACCTTGTGCTTCCCCAAAGGTGTGAGAAGGCTGCTTCGCCTCTTGCCCGCGAGGTGTTCGTTGATACGCACGCTGAGCATTCGTCCAGTTTCGCCGATGTAAGTGGCGGCACATGTCAAACAGCTGATTTCGTAAATCACTCCCTTCTGTGCGCAGTCTCCTTGTTTGCCATCAGGACAAACTAACGCTTCCAGAGCCTTGTAAGACCACAGTGGCCAGGACTTCAATGTGAAATGTAAGATCCTCTCACATGAACACGATATTGGCACTCGAAAGGCTCTGGAAGCGTTTTGGATACGCTCGAGAAACCCTAGGCTAAACAACAGAAATGAGTGTATTGCCATAACCAGTGAGTTCTTGCCCTTCGTATCATTATGTGAGCTTTGAGGAAATCACACACCGCTCTCGCGAGCTACTTGAATGCCTCGCGCATGCGTGTTCTCGGGCGTGCGTGTGCTCGCGTGTGCGTGTGCCTCACTTGCTCCATTTTGTCACGACTGCGAGTGTGGAGCTCGTCGCTGCTGGTACGGTGTGAGGTTGGTTCGTCATCGGGGGGTTCGCTTCACTGGGAGTCTGTGGGTGGTGTCGAAACTAGCCGAAAAGAGGGAGAGGCGCTTGATCGAGTATGCTTCGAGTCAACGTTTCGCACAATTTCAGGCCTTGAAAACGAGGATTTGCTCGAAACGTCGGCCAAATAAACCTGTACCATCATACAAAACCTTGCTGGCACAGAAGTAATCAAAACATATACTGAAAATGCCAAGGTTTCAAGAAAGCCGTTCATGGAGATTATTGACAGAAGTGCCGCTGTCAGTAGAGTATATCAAACGAATAATATCGATTTTTCCGAATAAATCTAGTTTTCTCGTCATGATCGGAATGGTTTCAACAGCGCTTTTTATCACGCATTAGGGTAAGTGAAAGGTTCTCATATTTGATGAAAACGTGGGGTTTCGTCGATTCGTTAACATGCCACAGCCAATTATTTAAGTTTTTATTCGAATATTCGTGATCGGATATTCGAATTCTGTGATTGGACAGAAAGTCACTTTTTCATCAATTGTGGAAACCTTGCCCCTCACGTTATGTTCGATACCAAGGACAGTTAAACCCATCTCGTCTCTGAGAAAATATAAGAGTTGATTGAAAAATCGATTTTATTCGGTGAAACACTCTAGCTGTCAGTCATGTTCCTTGACCCAAACTTTACCAAGGGGGGTATTTTTGAGCGCTGAACACGATTATGAGGTTCGTTTCCGAATTTACGTTGAAATAATGCGCTTTTCCGAGGGTACAATAGGTACGAAAATCAGAGAAAAAACGCCTAAAACTTCTTTCAGAGTGGATCTAGGCAGCTGCGATGGGCTCATTCGGACTTTTCGTTTGAAAATGGATCTAGAAAAGTGCATTTCATTTTGAATGGTTACTATGACTTATAGTGCTTTCCTTGTAAGACCTGAAATACTTCCGTTTCTCACAGCTAGAGTTAGACCAAATATGTATGTATTAAGTTGAACTTCTCCCCTCTCCATCCTCATCGACAAACTCTACTCATTCCTCTAGTGCCACTCGACAACATCGCAGCACATACTGATATTCGAAATCTCATTTACGCCCCGGCTGGCCAGATGATGGCCAAACTGGGCCGCCAGCACTTCCTCCTCGCTGATTGGCCAAGCAGGGCGCGATGGGCGTGGCTTACGAGGACTACGGTGCGCCGCGTGTTAATTGCGCCGCATTGTTTTGAGGGCGAATCGCGTGAAATCCCATGATTGAGGGTGAAAGCTTCTTCCCGAAATGGGCCAAGGGTTGAGGGAGCCTAGGTCAATCCAGAAATCTCTTTAGTTAGGCTTTACACAGAATTGCTCCATAAGAAAGTAAACAAAAAACGAAAAGTTGAAGAATTAGTTCACTATAGGATGCATCGAGATAAACATTTGAAGAATCAATGAAGATTTTTTCTCGAGTTGTTTCTACTGAACAGAAGTTGTGGTAATAATAACTGGAAACAAAATATTTTTTGATACATTGGTTTCCCACATTCTGCTTTGTTTCTATTTTATAACATAGCTGTTTAACTTCTACTGTTTAGTTTACTACTTTTGCGTTTTTTAATTGAAGCGTTAATTCTTTTCACATACGAATAAATGAATAAATAAATAAATAAATAAATAAATAAATAAATAGATAAATAAATAAATAGATAAATAAATAAATAAATAGATTAATAAATAAATAAATAAATAAATAAATAATTAAACATATAAATAAAAAAAGAAATAAAAAAATAAAACATAGATAAATGAGCAAATGAATAGATTAATGAATAAATAAATAAATAAATAAATAAATAAATAAATAAATAAATAAATAAATAATAAATACATAAATAACAAACAATGAAATGAATAAATAAAAAAATAAAAAAATAAATAATTAAATAAATAAGTAAATAAATAAATAAATAAATAAATAAATGAATAAGTAGATAGATAAATAAATACATATCAAAAAACGGAAGAAGAGGAAAGAAGGAGAATTGGGGACATTTACAAACACTCTGGAAACATTGAGAAAGGCCAAGCATAAGTATTCTTTAATTTCACATAGAGAAAGTTTTTTAAAAAAGTAGGACTGATGAATATTTACTAAACTAGCCGGTATAGTCAAATGGATGAGGAAAACAATATGTTTTCATGGGATAGGGGCTCTCTACACACCGGCGGAGGAGTTGTCCTGTTTTTTCAGTTCGACACGTCACGTTACTCAATGCAAGCGAAGTGGTCCCGAGTGGAACTAGAGCCGCAAAAGGCGGGACAACTCCTCCCTCGGTGTGTAGAGAGACCCTGTACCTGTTTTCATACAACAATGCATACAGTATTGGACAAAGGGATATGACATTGGCCAAAGGCTTATTCAAAATGGATCGAACCCGAATGTGGGATAGGGCAACCATACCTAACACACTTGAGCTTGAAGTCCGTAGAGTCTGGGAAACCCCTAGTGACCTGTAGATTCCGATTATCACCAGCAGCGGAGCGGCGCGCCTCGGTGAAATATAACTAGTGATAAGGAGGTTCCGACGGGAAAGTCACCGCTCCGCGCTGTGATAATCAAAAACAGGAGCTCACTTAAAATGAACCAGAGACTACTCACGTTCCCTTAAAGGCAGTGTTCGCGATAGAAAAACCGTACTATAGTTTCCAATGTTTTTGGGTAGGTAAGTTCATTAAGAAGAGGTGAATAAGAAAAAGTTCCCTCAGAACACTAAATTAGCTGGGCGAAACTGTTTGGGGAAAATACTGGAAAATTTGATTATGCCCGTTATTGCGTTTCGGGAGTCTGCGGACAACGTCTTGAACCTGACGTCGAGGAAATGGCTTCGCGCTTCAGAACTCCAAGGTAAGTGACTTTGCTTTCTGTTTCCTGTATCGAAAAATCTTGGAAAATAATGGAGCCACTGTACATGCTGGGATATTAGAACCTTTTGCGATAAAGAATAAGCAAAAATTCGGTGCCTTTTCCTACACTGAAACGAGTGCAGGACAACTGTTATAGGACCTGGGCGGGATGGCCCAATCGGTTGGCAGGCCCACGAGATTTTCACTCACTTCTCGGCTAATTTTCTTCTCACTTCCGTTCTTACTCTTCTTAAAGACAGCGTACACGCTCGTAAACGTAATTGAGGTAACTACGGAATTGGAATGGTAGGACACCGATCACAACGCCCACGCATTTTGAAGCATCAAAAACGTCCCACAATGACTCTACGCAAGTGAGAAGCTAGCCCCGCCCTTGTATCTGCCCGCTCCCTGTATTTGCGTCCTCCTTTGAAACATGGGATCTGGGCCTTTCCCATCGTCGGCGATGTGTGTGGTTTACCTATTGTATGCAATACACCACCCATAGACGTCGCCAACGGTGGGAATGGCCCAGCGACCCTGTTTTGGAAGAGAACGCAAATACAGGGGGCGGGCAGATGCAGAGGCGGGACCACCTTCTCAGTGATGTAGCGTCATTGTGGGTCGTTTTTGACGCTTCAAAATGCGTAGGCGTTGTATTCTGTGCCATAACATTCTAATTCCGTAGTTATCTCAATTACGTTTACAAGCGTGTATGCTGCCTTTGAAGGGACCCAAAGCTTAAGTTTTTGTCAGAAAAAAAAACTGGCAACTTTTTTAAATCGTAAACACTGCCTTTAAAGGCATCGTGCGCGCTAGAGATCACTTTCAGTTTTGTGGATACAATCATACAGTTAGTTGACACCACCCACGAATTCCTGCCGCGCCTTCCAGCGGCGTAACTTTGATCGCGGGCTTTTAGACCCTCTCTAGCCAAAAAAATTCTAATTTCTGTGGTTTCAACAACATCCTTTGCATTGAAGAAGCTCGGTTTCAACGTCGGCCTCAAAGCAGTACTTTTTTCTCAAAAATACTTTGTTTGTCTCTTTCCATATGATTAGTGCTTAAACGTGAATAGCATTTCCTAGCAGGTTTTTCAAAAATTCAGCCTCGGGCCATTTCCAGCGAGCTCTCGATTTCGATAATTACCAGCGACGGGCAGTAGGTTTTTGTCGGAATATCATTATCTGCAGTTACATTTCTTTAAGGCCCACCGCTCCACTTCTGGGGATAATCGAAGTCGAGAGCTAACTAGAAATACCCCAGAGTGCAGCTCTCAAAAAAAATTTCCTTGACCCTTTTTGGCGCCATGAAGGCGTCCATCTCTAAACAAATGTTCATTTTGACTTTATACTGCAAAACAATATTAATTTTTGTATGAGTTGGTCCATTACTCCCTCCATCTTCAACTTCAAGAGTTGGGTCCAGTTTCCCAAATGCTTCGCTTCTTCAGCGTTGTTTCAATCGGAAAAATCACAAAATTTCGAATTTTCGAACGAGACAGATCTGCCGTAGGTGTTTCAAAAGCCTTCAAAAGTAGCATTTTGCCCCGAAAATTTAGTCCAGGTGAGAGGCTTCAAGTCCAAATTTCTTTACTTTTTGCTATGCTTCGGAAATAGACTTCACTGAATTAGGTAGAGTTTAGTGAACAATTGGCCGGATAGACGCATTTCTGATTTGCTTATTTAAGGCTCTGAGGACGGCGACTCCGCAAAAACTTACGTAACCCTATAAAATTATCTGCAACCTCGTGTCCAAGTTTCAATAGAAAAATCAAGCCGAAAAAGGATGAGGTGATGGCCACAGGAAAGATTGGTTACGATAAATTTTACTACGACGTATATAAAGTTTACGTGAATAAGAATATATAACAGGTACGGACAGTCGAGTCGAATATGTAACTGAATGCGATGTACGACTCGAATGACACAGACGATACGTAGCACGGATGAAGGCGTTGTGTTATCCCAGTGGATCGAATGATTTCGCTCCCCATATGTACTACTAGAAGTATAGCGGCTCACAGATCGAAGGACACGGACTATGTATTGAAAACGTAATTTGAACTAATAACATTAGCGCTATGTGAAAATCGAAGCTCGTGACAAAGGTCATTCAAGGCAGCGTACACGCTTGAAAACGCTATTGAGGTAATAAAGTGAATCAAACCATACCGCACGGCTTGTACCACAACGTCATCACATTCGAAGCGCCAAAAAGCAGCCCACAAGTACGTAATAGCCTAGCTCATTCATTTTGTGCCGGTCGAAGCAAGGCTTATAGGGCTTTCATGTCAAAATCTTCTTATCACGGCTATATTTTGCCATGACCGACCGCTTCGCTGCTTGCCCCGCCCGGACTCATCCGAGCATTATGCACATAACAATTTTGATTGGCCGGCCTGCTAACGTATTCTTCATTTCCACCCTACTCGCAGTCGTATTATCACAATCGTGGATGCGAAGCGGTTGTTTTTAAAAAAATTCAACCATGAAAATGAAGATATCACTCTGAAAACCGCACCACTTCTATGATAGTGATACAGAAAACTGCGAGTAGCAGGGAAATGAAGGCTACGTCCGTCACTTTTGATTAGCTTATGTAACTCACCGATGACAATACGATTGCTGAGCTCCAGGAAGTAGTGGATGGTCAAGTGGATCAGCGCAGTCAAATAAGAGGCGATGAGATTAGAGTGGCAGGTCTCTCCTCTCAAGAATCGTAAAAAATAGGAAATTATTGTATTCTGGTCCGGATAAAGGGATGAATAAAGAAGATACAAAGCAAGAGGTTCAAGTCGCCACAGAGTAAAACGTGTTTCCTAGTAGGTTGGCCCACACAATTTAAGCCGCAGCCTCTCATACAGAGTGGTTTTGCATTAAAAACTTCATTTCAGCGTTTCGCTCTTCTGTATGTTTGCTATTCTTCCCTATGAGGGCTGGTGTCGATAAACTGTAATGAAAATGCCGCGTACAGCTGTTGGACTAAAAAAAAACGTCAGGGCAAAAGTTTCACTGGCAGAGGAGATTGAGCCGGGGAGCCTCCGGTCGGTAGGTCGCCGCGCTGGACCATTCGGGCAATTCGTATTGGTGGTCTTGTTGAAACGATAGATCGTAGATTATTCTCTAATCAGAACAATGGTCTTGTGATCGGCTGAGGCAAATTATATCCTGACCCGCTACTCCGATTGGAAAACGCGGTGTAATATTCGATGCTCACCCCCCCCTGTGTGTGAGTAGCGGTCTTTGTCCATTCTCGTGATACTTTTCACTTTTGAAATTCACACTTGAATTTGGTGTGTGATCTCTTCGCTGAGTACTTTATTATCCTTTCGGATTTCACACCTGAATTTGTTGTGTGGTCTCTTCGCTAAGTACTTTACATGCTTTTATTGGCGTGCAATTACGCCAGCAATTCTGCCAGCATTGAATGACTCCTCTGGTGATCAAGGGCAGAGTTAACGATGATTTTCGTTGCCGGCTTTCCCACGAAAAACATTGCGTGGATCACCATGTGTTACCGAAATCACGAAGGATCGGCAAAAAACGCACTGAAATGTCTCAATTCCGCAAAAGAACTTCCTGGCCAGGACTATTTGTCCGAAAGGATAAACGATTTCCGCCGTCCCAACAAACAGTTCAACTGATGGTACGAGGTTGTTGTGAGAGCACAGCATGTCGTGTACCTCTGGCCCGCTTTCCTCAATTTCTTTGTCATTTCGAATCTAACCGGAGACTAAGTAATCGATTTAGCGAATAATCTCGATATTGAATGTTATCGTGAACACTGCCTTCAATTGAAAACGCCAAAGCCCTGTATAGCGTAAAATTACCACTTGTTCACTTTGCGCTTCTACTGCAGTTCCTCCTTTATCCCAATTCTTTGAAGAGAACGTTTACGATTATCATCGTCAAAGACTTGTCGAAGAAGAACTTTGGCCTCCATAGCCGAGAGAATGGCAGGAAACGAGCCAGAACGGATTCGAACAAGCATTTTGAAGTCTCAGAAACGCCTCATATCCTCTTT